>JANZLQ010000027.1:4341445-4358531 GCA_026212715.1 Elanus axillaris | reverse complement strand
AAAAAATACAGAAAAGCAACCCCCCCCCCAGTGTTCTCCAGTTGAATGCTAAAGTATGTTATGGACAACTGGGATTTCTCTTCCAGACAGTTGTTACTCTGTATTGGATATTATATGTATTGATATCAGAGGAAAACGGATTCTGATAGTGATCTTAGTTAGCTGCATGTGTAGCTTGTGGTACACAATAATTGTATTATTTGGATGCTTTCACATTAGACAAAGGATAGTTAAAAATATAAATCTATTTAGCTAAAATATAGTTAGTCCTGAAGCAAATCAGTGATGATATTCCAGAAGCTGTGATTTAAAAGAAACCAAAACCAAACCCCAAAAAACAAACCCAAACTACAAAAAAACCTTTAAAATGTAGAATCTTATATTGGTGACACATGAGTTCTTGCTAGATAAAGAAAACATTTTAAGTTTTTATTTCTAGTGCTTGTTGCCTTGTTCTTGTGAGCTGCTTGGGTTCATGGTGTTCCTCTTGTGTCTGATTTCATACTTAAATGGTTCTTGGGAATATCCCTTTTTGGTCTGGGTTAAATAAAGGGTTTGTATATAAATAGGGTTTGTATTTTTTTGTTGTTGTTGCTGGCTTCACTGATGAGGAGTACTGGTAGTCCTTGTGAAGTTCATGATAATTCAGGTGGAAGAGCGACTTTTGCATCAAAACTATACTGGCAGATAAGCTGTATGTGTATTGTTGCCTACAATGAGATCCCCAGTTAGTTCTCAAAAGTATTTTTTCCTGGTAAAATAAAGAGCTTAAGACAGTTTTTTAACTTGGGCTGGTGGTGAGGAAGACCACAGATGTCCAAGGCAGGTTTTTAAAGGTTTTTAAAAGTAATCAGCACCCCAGTCCTAGTAAAAGGATAAAACAGATATTTAAGGACCCTTAGCAAACAAAATAATTTGTTGAACAGTTTTGCAAAGCAAAACCAGGACAGTAAATTGTATTAAACATATACCTTAAAAATTGGACTGCAGTTTACTTTTTTATTTCAGCAAATGTTAAATCTTAGATGAAGTATTATGTAGCAGGGAGGCATACTGTGTTTGCTTTTTGGTGTTTTTTCAACCATAAGTAACTCATAATAAGTTAAATTTCAATTAAAAGAAGCCCATCTGTTACTGTTCTTGTTGTCTTACCCATCATTTAAATGGTAAACATCAAACCATAAATACTTCCAGCTGTGTTCTCCCCTTTGACAAAGAAATTGTGAGAACTCTTCACCTTATTGTGAAAGCAGTGCAAAACACACACAAATACAGGTCTGAAATCATCAGCTACTTTATGCAAAATAATTATTTTCAATGAACTGCCAAAAAATTCCCCACCTGGCTTCTGGTCATACTCACTTGCTTTTCAAACTTACTTCTCCATTGATTTGAAAGGAGGTAACCCTCGCTGATATAAGTATGTAAAAAAATTGAGAGTTTACACTACGTACATTTTCAAAACACACTTCTTTTAATGGTCCACATATACTTTCTGTTTAATGAGTTTGAAAAGCTTTACAGTGGGTTGTTCTAGTACTACCACCCAAGCACTGTCATGCAACTTTGGCTCTTGTCTAACAAGACAACATAATCAGAAAAATGTGCAGTAATATTTATAAAAATTTTTTTCCTTCCTGGAAAACAGCAAACAAATGTGCCTGAAGACTGCTGCTCGGCACAAATTGTTTAAAGCTAGCCATTGCTGTTGCAGATGTTTGCATGAAACTTAAGTTTGCCTTTATATCTCTGCTGTCACTCAGTATGTTTTATCTTTCTGAACCTAAGGTTTTTCTTTTTCAGCCCTATCTCAAAAGCCATTTATTTTAGGTTCTTGAATTTTCCTACCATAACAAACGTACCATTTTTGCTGATTATTTTTTTCCCCAGAGTAACCAAAACAAATGGAGATGAAAAAAATAGTAGGCTTTGTCTGAACAACTACAGTATTACAGTAAGCTGCAGGTTTGACTCTGTTAGCAAAGAGCAGTGCCAGTCCCTGGGCAGGGGCTGTCTGCCTGCACGGGGGAACTGCTGGGGCAATCCCTAGCCTGAATTTGGCCCCTGCCAGCGAGATTTCTCCCAATGCCTTCCCAGGCCTGTTTTGGGAGTTAGAGGCTCAGGAGATGTCCCCATTTGGCAGTCTGCATGCAGTCACTGGTTTCAGTCCTATCTTGGAAGGTGGCCTCATCCCTGGGAAGCTACTTGGGCATGTTTAATTTAATGGGATGGATGTAGCCTATGAGGTTTCCTCAAGCAACCTGAGATAGCAGTGCTGGCGGCTGGGTGGTCAAGACAGCAGCTCTCCTGTAACACCAGTGTTTGATCCAAAGTCTGTGGGTGCCTCTCCCCCAGGTCAACATAGGGGTGATGTGGGAGGCGAAGGGTGGTGCGGTGGCGTGGCTGCTCTCTGCCCTGCCACCGACACTGTGCCAGCGGCCCCTTGTCCCCTTGCTTTTGGGAATATCCTGACCTCCGGCTGGGCACCTGAGTGTGTCCCTGTGGGTCAAGTAAGGTACCTCAGGAGCAGCTCTGCAGCGGTTACAAGGGAGCAAACAGCGAGGGAATTGAGGTATAGATCAGGAAGTAACATTTTCAGGCTCAGGAGATTAATAAAATGATTTAAAATGGGGTTGGCTTGTGATTTTACTTTTTTTTAATTTTTTTTCAGTGTTTTTAATTTGTGTCAGATTATTCTTCTTCCTTTTCTGATGGTGGCTCTTTCTTCCAATGGCTGTTCCCTCCTCTTGTGTTTCCACATCCCTGGCTGCCTGCCCTTCTCATGAATTCTGCTTTGTCACTTAATTTCACTTGTCAGTGCCCCAGTCCTGGTATTCTGTGGTCTGTTTCTTCTCTAGTGCACACCTTGTCATCCCCTGACCACCCTTGCTCCCGCCCCAGCGAAACCACAGCAGTGATGCTCACACCTCTCCCCTTTCTTTACTTCCCTCCATCTCTTTTTCCCCCTTTTTTTTCTCAGATTTGCATAGGATTGGAGCTGAGCTCAGAGGTCCTTGCCCATCTCGACTCTGTCCAAGCTGTGAGGTTTCTCAGGGTTGTCCCATTGCCCTGACAGCCACAGAGCTTGGTTCCTGGGCCCTGATACTGCACAGAGTAGAGGTGGTGCTGGCTAATTGTTCCTGCTCAAGAAGCTTTAAAGAGCAGGATTTTTAATCCTTCTTGTTTCCCATTGCAGGTACAGTCAGGTGAGACTGTTTTCCAATTTTAGAAGAAAATTAGACTTTGTTGCCATAAAGTGAGGGAGGGCAAAACAAAGGATTATTAAATGGTGGCAGCTGGGCAAAACTCTCACATTTAGCTGTTTTGTGTTTTTGCAGCTGAGTTGCATAAGTGACAGGTGACAGCTCTGTGCTTGTCTCCTTGGGGGCTGGTAAAAGTAATAGTGAGAACTGTGCATGAGGCTGCTCATGGGAGAGAGGTGAGGTGGCTGTCTCAGTTCAGGTCGGTGCTTCAGCAGTATTTTTTGAGCTATAATTGCTGGATTTCCCTGCTGGCACAGGGGCATCTGCGAGCAAGTGGCTTCCTGGCAGGATTCTGGGCACAGCACCAAACCCCACGACAGGCAGCAATCAGGTTTTGTGCTCTGAGTCAGAAGCAGGCTGAGAAGATGCAGTCCTCAAAGCGCCTACCCGAGACGGGGAAGGGGTTCTGTTCGAGAAGGATATTTCCAGCCTGAGGTTCAGAGCTTGGTGGGGGGGAACCTTCTCCTGCCAGCACACTCAGTGAGTCTGTGGGTCAGCTGCTGGTTTTGGTGAAATCACAGGAGAAGGGAGGTTGCTGCCTTTCACCACCATCACCCTGAGCCAGCTCATCCTTCTAGCTATTTCTGTCTGTGTTTATCTATAGCATCATCCTCCTCGTGCCTGTGTACCTGCCAAGCATTCAGAGCAGGCACTGCTGTGGCAGCCTCCTCCTTTCTCTCCAGCCTGGAGGATAAATGACTGGATTGCTTTTTTTAATTGTTTCTCTGCATCAAGAATTTACAGTGGGAAAGCTGAGTTGAAGAAACACTTCCAGGAGCAGGTGGCTGGGTTGACAGATCCCCTCTTGTTCTTAGCTCCTAGGGAGGTCCTTTCGCCTGGCCCTTGCCGGGCTCACTCGCTGCCCCGTGCATCGGAGCTCTCTTTGAAAGCGATGGTTTCCCGGAGTGAGATGTGGTCTCGGGTAATGACAGCCAAAGTTTGGATGCGAGAGAGAAGACCTGGATCTGACTTGCTTGCAAGGCGACCCAGAACAGAAAGCTGAGTGCTTGGGTGAGTTCACAGCAATCGGCTTGTGCAATGCAGGACTCTTCTTTGTTATAGACTGAGTTATTCAATGTAAAAAATAACAGTATCAAAAATCCTAGCATCTCTGTAGTATATGCTGTCTGTATGCTATATGTGTTGTTTTGTTTAGTTTGGGCTGTGAAGTAGACTGTGCTCTGTGTTTAGTACAGCTCACCATGGTTTGTGACTTTGTTCCTAGCTGGGAATCTCAGTGTTTGCGTCTGGAGTCATGCAAACACATGCAGACGTGCACAACTTGGGTCCTGCTTTTGAGTGTCTGTTACAGCACTGGTTTGAGCCAGTAAATTTCACTCAGATTGGGAAATTGGCATTAAAGCATGTCTTCTGTCACTTCAGTGTATGACGTCAGAGGGACTGAAGCATAGATAACATGTATATCTGGAACATGCTGCATCTGATCCTTAAAATACAAGGTGTAGATGTAATGGGATACAGTTTCAAGGCACCTTCTTCACAATTACTTTATTGGCAAGGTGGTAAAGAGCTCAAATAATCAGAACTTTTTAAGTTTGAATAATCAAGTTCTAAAGGCAGATTTTTTAATTTTTAATTTTTTTTTAATAGCCAGACTATATTTCAATGTGAGGCTTTCAGGGCTCCCCCAATATTTTCTCCTGTCGTTCCACTGACTGAAACTGTCATTGTAACGTTTGGAGTAAGACTTGGATTCAGATATCCTACACAGATATTTCTGTTTGTCAAATCTGTAATTTACATATGGGTTCTTAAGGCAATACCTGCAGTGGAAGTTGTTTTGATGAGCAAGAAATGTTGCAGTATGTGGTGTGTCTAAATATCTAAATTAATATATTGTTTCTTTCAGTGCTTGTAAAATACTTCTATGCTGTAGGCACCTATTGATTTGCAAAATTTGACTTTAAAGCGTTAATAGTTTTTAGCACTTCCACAATAGTATAAAGATATCTGTAGTTGGCTCCTGCCCAGATGGAGCATTGGGGCTGAGATTGCTTTGCTTTGCCAACTATGGTCTGGATGATGCTTCTGGCCAGAAGCAGAGTCCTCAGCTTTTTGGCTTAGTTTCCTATTGGACTATGAAGTTAAACCTGGCAGGTGCAAGGAAGACTGTGTTTTTACCCTGATTGTTGGAAATTATCCACCTTTACTTGGGATGAGTCAGGCAGGTTTCTGTGTATATGTATATTAAAGGTTTTTAAAATCCGTAAGTAACAATGTTCTATTTTCCTCTCAGTCCATAAGTACAGGTAACTAGTTCTTACGCTGCCCTTGTCATGAATTGATGAGAAAGTCCTTTACAAATGGGATTGCTGCCACTGCACCATTGCAGACATTCAGGAATGACAGCACAGGAGGTGGGAGTTATTTTGTGGTTTTTTTACCATCTAAAAGTTGAAGTGGTCATTTAGGCTCCCACCACATCAAAGGGAGAGTTGCACAGTTCATCACACTCTGGAGGACCTTGGTTCTCTTTGAGTCTGTGATATCTACACAGTTAAATACCTTAATTCGCTTGCTCAGTCCCAGGTCCTGGATCAGATAGGCTGCATTTCTTTGCTTCAGATGCTTGCCTTTTGGAGACAACTAATGATTTCCCTGTGAGACAAAACCCTTGTTATTTTTGAGGACAACTTACTGAGGGGGCTGGCACTGGAGCAGTTAAGGGTGACACCACACCAGGTCTGGCTCCCCATGTTGTATTTGGTCCTCCAGTGCTGTCCCAGCAGAAGGGTTACCAAAAGCACCCACATGCCCATGCATTGCTCCAAGACATGCAATACACCCTTCATGCAGTTACATGCTGCTCTGGTGAGCTGCAACATAGGCCTCACATTATATCAGGAAGTTTTGAATGCGGAAAAGAATCAATTACCACATGGGACTTTGAGCTTAAGCAAAGCACTTAATGTATGGATGTGACGAGGTGGGTGTAGGCAGGGGTGGCTGTGTGGGTGCTTTGAGGACGAGGGACCTGTCTATAGGGTGGGTGTCTGGCAGGGTAGATGCTGTCTCTGTTGGCCAGGGAAAGTGCTCACTTGCTGAGCTCGACTAGATGCATTTCAGGCAGCTGACAGATGGACCACATCTCACCCAGCGTGACTTGTACAAGGTCACTTCAGCAGGTGGGGATGCAAAAGCCGGGCCCATGTGTTAGTCCTTAGGACAAACCACCTCCCCAGCATCCAAAAAGCCCTGCCTTGTTTGTGCTTCCCTCATTCTCATGTGGTTTGTGAAGTGCCTGGTTTAAACACCAGTGCCTTCATGCCCTACAGTGAGTCTGGGTGGGCAGTGCTTAGCACCATGGCTACATGAGGATGTGAAATCAGCCATGCCTGCAGGATGAGAGGAAAAAAACAAGGGAAAAATGGTTCTTCTCCTAGATTTTGCAAATCATAGCTAAGATCCCGTTGTGCAGCAAAGGCAGCAGGTGCCTGGCACCATCAGAGTGGTCACGGTGGCCTTAACCGATCTTTTACCAGCCACTAAACCACACAACGTTTGTGAACACTGCTGCAGTGTGCTCCTTTGCATTCCAGTTCCTATGGAAACATGCTGTAAGAATGTCTAAAATAAGTACAGTGCTTTGAAACTATTATTATTTTGATCTTTCTCCCCCCCCCCCCCCCCAAAATCTCCTTTACCACTTTTCTGGCTGAATTTTTAATACGTTAAAAAGGTTGTTGTTGTTATCTGGCAACAGTTTGCTACCCAGCTTACCCAGGTTTCTCCATCAGATCCCAGGATCTGATATGGAGATCAGTGCTTTCTTCTTCCATCCTCCCTGCTCAATGGGGTGGCAGGTGGTGGGTGTAAGTGTCGTGTGTATATATATATGTATATATATGTATAGGGGTGTGTGCATACACACACTGAAGGGGGCTTGGCTCCAGCTTCCTTTCTTCCCCATGTAGTGAATAGGACAGTTGTTTGCCACAGCAGGTGAAGGCACAAGCTTATTCCCAGCTCCTTTTAGGATCATGGCATGGTGTTGGCTGGGAGGGTGTGCGGGATGTCACCTAGTCCAGCTGTGCATTGAAGTAGAGCCCTCTTCATGGAGGTGCAGGAGATGGTTGTGAGCCAGACAGAGACATCCTGCGGGTCCCCTTTGCCCTGTGGCAGGGTCAGTGCTGGAGCCGGCCATGGGCTGTTTGGGACAGCTCTTGCAAAGGAAATTGCTTGTTCTACCCAAAAGGATGCTCACACTGGTAACTGAAAACCAGGCTGTGTCTTTAAAGCACTCTTCCACAGTGCTCCCATGGTTTCTTTGTAAAGCTATCACCTCCCCTAGAGCAGTCTCCCTGACCGTAGTAATGTCTAAGATTTTCAAAGTAGCCATGTCCTATTTTCAAAAGCTGCTTTTGACAGGAGAGCTTTAGGAGAGCTAGGGCTAAATCTAGTAAAGGTCTAAAAAGCCTTATATAAAAGCTAGGTGCTAATTTTTGCTCATTTTTAGGCTTCTGGCCTCTTGCAGCACTGTGCCTCAGAACCGGTGCTAGATACCAGGAGAAGAGCTGGAGATGCATCTTTGATATTCAAGGGGGAAGCAGGAACTTAAATCCAGAAAAGCAATCAGGAATTTTTAGGCAATGCCAAAATTCATGACACCCCTATGTGCTGGATACTTATTTCCGTCAGTATCTGCATTCCCCAAGCGACTTTTTTTCCTGGGGATCTACACATTTGCTGTTTCTGTATGGCCCTGCCGGATCCCAGCAGTGGAGGTAACTACAAAAGCAGGTTTGAAATGAAAGGGAGTTGACACTGGAGCAGTATTTTTGATGACTGTGCACCCTAGACAAAATATATTCCAAAGAGTCATGATGGTATGGATCTAACTGACGTTATGCTTTAACATTAATCCGTGTCTCAGCCATTTGAGAAATGCAGGCATCTGTTTGAATCCTATTGCAAATCATCAGGCCAAATTCTGCTCAAGGGGTTACATGCGCAGAGCCAGCGAGCAGCTTGCTGTGTAATTATGCACCCTGGTTTACGTCGCTGCATGATTAGTCTTTGCATGATGCTTTACGTGCTTGTGGTGAGCATAGTGGCAACACCAGATCTGTTTTGTTTTGGTGCAACACCAAAAGCCCATAGAAGAAATATGAGTCTAATCTTAGGGACGGAAGAAAGTTTTATAGACTGATTTCAGGGTTGCTATCATAATGGAGTTAAACACTCATTAACCAAGTAGACAAATTAAAATGTAAATGCTTGTCCAAAAAAAAGTATTGTGAAGCCTGGCATTTGCATTTCATATCTGTGAAGATCCTTCCTGGCTGGAATAACAAGCGTTGGCTCCAGCGTTAAAGCAAATACTGAGAGAGATGAGAATCGTGAACTCTGGAGCAGCAGCGGATTATAAAGAGAAATTGCTCTGTTTTAACACGGAAATGCAAGGCTGAGATTTTGATTGCAGGGGCTCTTCTTGAACTGCTTGGATCTGGGCCACTGTAGATGTAACCTTTATAACCCAATTGATAAGTTCATGTGTATGCACAGTATCTAGGTCATTCACATTTACTCTGAGTAGCCCAGAAATGAATGTGCTAAGACTTCCAAATATGTTGCCTTTCGACCCTTTCATTGTAGCAGATTTCTCTCTTCTGCTCCTTGTTCATCTATGCATTTTAGCATAAAATGGAAAAAACCCCAAGATATCACCTGTTATGCACAGGTAACTGATAAATGAAATGCTAAATAAACAGCTATGTGGATGAGAGAGTAAAGGGCAGTTGGAGATGTATATACCTGCAAGTATGAGGGATAGGTACTCTGAAATAGGGAATTATTTACACCTTTACTAAATCATTGCAAATTTGTTTAGCAGTCATGGGAATTTTGGAAATACCTTCAATTTGAGAAGGGCAATATTGCAGTGATTTAAAAGTATTATTCTGGTATATGCCATTAGATAATATTAAATCCTGACCATAGTCAAGTAATTGTTAAACTCTCTTAAGAGAAAAATTTTAAGTTATCTTGAAGGTAATGGACTCCTGAAGAATGTACATGTGTGGTTCAATAAAGGAAAATCACAGAATATAAATGATTTTTAAAGGTGAAATTTGCACATGTACATTATTATTAATTTTGTCCTGGTATTGATATATTTCATAGCCTCCTAGTCTTGCCTACCACACCAAATAATTTTTCTGGGGCCCCAGTGATGTCAGACATACCGAACGTGGCATGAATGGTAATGATAGATGGTCGTACTTCAAACTGAGACATAGTGTCCATTGGGTTCCCACAGGAATTTGCATCAAGTCTGGTTGTAACTAATGATCTGTGAATACAAAAATCAATTGAATTTGAAGGCAGTACTGGACTGGGAGGTATTGCAAGCTCTGCTAAGGACAGAGAGAAGTTTATAGCTGGGGAACTAGAAATACTAGGTTTCTTATTTGTAAGGCTCAAAGATGACATGTAAACAGATCTGTGGAGAATGATCTGAAAATACGTAAACAGTAGTGCTAGGAAAGGGAAGAGGTTCAAGTTGTCAGCCTGTAGTGCAGTGTCTCTTAATACTGGAAAAAGATTAGCTCCTTGACTGTGCCAAACTGAGCCTGATGCTGGCAAACAGCTCTAGTCCATCAGGACATCTGGAAGGGAGCAGCCAAACCTTGCTTCCCCCCGGCACGAGTCGGCAGCGACTCACCTCGTTCTGCATCTCGTACCCATCCCTGGGTTCAGGCTCAGCCCCCCGTGGTGGTGGATGGAGATAAAAATGGAATTAAGTGTAAGCAGAGTGAAAGGGGGTGGGCAACCACGTTAAGTGGGGGCTGAAGCGAGACATACACCTCTGCAAAACAGGTCCTAGCCTCTTTTATGTTGGGTAGTTGGGCCAGTGGGTTGAGTTGCTCTCTGCACATATCTACAGTTCTCCACTCATCATAGATCTGAGACTGCTATAGAATTAAAATTACTGGATGAAACCCAGCGTTTAACTTTTAGATGGCTAAAGCTGACTCTAAGATGCATGTGCCATAGGGAAGAGGAAAGAAGCTGCCAAATTTGCCATGTGGCTTGTAACTCTTGGACAGTCTGGTGGCCATACACAAGGTCTGAATTTTCTTCAAAATAGTGCACTGAGTGCAACTTATTTCTGGCATGTTTTAAAATGCGGACAACTGCATTCATTGTTTTTTAAAATGCCTTTTTTTAAAAAACAATCTTTCTTTGCACGATGTTGCAATGCAAAGAAAGGCCAGTGCATAGCAGAGCTGTGAGCAGAAAGGTGCTGCCACGGAGTCCCATTAGGATAGATGGGGAGGAAAAAGCAGAAAAGGCAAGGAGAGCAACCCCTGACACAGAGCCACCCTCAATGAAACGTGGGTCTCGGCTCATGTTAATTAAACTGAGTAAGAAGAGGGACAATAGTCAATGCAGGTTTTGATGTCAGAATTAATTTTTATCAATTAATACACTTTGCCTAATCAAATGTCTGTATGCCTTCAAGGATGAACACTTCTCTATTTAATTTATCTGTCTCTGGTTAGGATCAGAGTCAGGGTAGATTATAATAATAACCACTTTAACTTTGATTCTGTGTTTCCTTGGCTAAAACATGACATAAGTTTTGTTGTCTCAGAAAATGCTTTTGCACATACCTAATGTGTGTGTGTGAATCTTCCCCCTCCTTTCCTAGCCACAAAGAGCATCGGTTTGTGTAGATGCCCCAGGGAATTACATCTTAGCGCATCACTGTGTTTGAAATTCCAGATCTCTTAAAGTGAACCTGCAGCCTATTCTCTCTTCAACCACATAAGATACTTTTTTTTAGATTAGAAGGATGCAGGGCTTAAAAGAAAGGAAGATTTGCTAGCAAAAAGAGCACTAAACTTGAGCATCAGGAGGTCATCAGCACTTCCCTCATTCTGTTATTTACCTATTTGGTGACACAAGATGAAACGTTTCACTGGTCTGTTTATTCCACATGACTTTGGAGTTTCCCCACACTTTGTTTTATCCAGTCCTGCTGTAAACTCTTTGAGCTGGTGTCTGTTTCTTACTGTGTGTTTGTATAAAGCCTACAGCACTTGATTGTCTGCCTGTGAGCAACTGAAAATGAGGGCATATTTTGGGATGACAAAAAAGTAGAAGATGCGTGTCTCAAGGGGTTAAACGTATTAAGTAGTTGAGGCAAGAAAATAATTTTTTTTGATTGGGCCTAAGACGCTTGGCCTGTTTCTAGGAGGAAACTTTCTAGTAGCAGGACTGTATTGGTCATAGTCCACAGGAATTCAGCTGGAGAGGGAGACAGTTGTGAAGAAAAACCTCTTTTGCTGAGCTGCGGTTCTTCATGTTAATATAATGCATAATTTCCCATTGATCCCTCAGATATGGTGGTTTTCTAATATGCGTAGTTAGCATATGTTGCTTCAGATGTCCCTGGGAAGCAAATGTAGTGTTGGACTCGTACTGTCTGGGCTCTGTCCCTACGGGAGGTCCATGTCCCTGAGCTGGGACCAGGACACCTCTTCTGGAAACCTCCCCCCATCCCTCTTCTCTGCTGGGTGGCTGAGAGCAGTTACAGAGAAAAGAGATTTAAGAACCGCAAGAAGGAAACAGGGCCACCTCTGCATCCAGACTGGAGAGGCTGTGAGGGACCATGGTGACAATTTGGACCTTCTTTTGTTTCCCTCTGCCTCTGGAAAGGGCATATCAAGATTTGGTGGATTGTGATAGATTTTTTTTCAGAGCCCTGTGGATGCTTCTGTAAGCATTATTACTGCATTCTTGCACATGGTAGAGGCCAGTTGATAAGAGTATCTTACTTCAATCAGATCTCAGTAATTTCCTCAAATCTGGTTGATAAAGCAAAGCCCAAACTACCCTTAGATCTTCAAAGCGCCCATCCACCTCTCTGACTCTGCCCAAGCGAAGTACTTCAAAGAGTTAAAAAAATCTATAAATTAATTCCTCTGGCCTGTTTCCTTCCCCAAGATATTTCATTATAGGACAGGTTGAACACAGGGAAGAGATTAGCAAGTTTTTGTAGTTTTGTTCATGTGCATATTTGGATCAAACTGTTATAACATTTTTTTGTGAGATCTGCAAATTGCTTTTTTAAAGTAAATTTAATCCCTTTGAGCATATTGTGTACTTTATAGCTCTTCAATGATGCTTAAGCTCCAAGTTCTGTCACTGTTTATGAAAGTGGGTTGTCTTCGTTTGTAAAATCATGAGAATCTCTTAAGCCTGCTGGCTTTTGTTGCAGTCAGTGGGCTATTTTTGCTTTGGATTCCAGCTGGAAGAGGATCAGCTCTCCTGCTACTGGGAAATGTACCTTTAAATTGTCCTGCATCCTACTTCATTAATTGATGCATTCTGCACTAAGCCATGACATTTTCATTTTCTAAGCCGTTTCTTAATTCCAACACTGAATAATTAAAAAGAAAAAAAAAGAAAAGCCCAAGGAAAACATATCACTGAAGACCATCACAGAAGCTGTATATACATGAAGACACGCAGATTGTAGGGTGGATTGCAAACACAGAGGAAGAGCTACCTAAAAGCCAACATAATCCAGAAGCTGTATCCCCAGTTATGCACGTGTAGTGTTTTTACATGAGTGCTGCAACACCTTCATCGAGTGCTTGTTTGGTACTTTTAATTACAGAACTTGGTGTGGAGTTACAGGCTGACATAGCAAAGCAGTGTCATTAACCTGTTTTCTCTAGAAGATGGGATAAATGTGGAACAGAGTGTTCTCTTAAAATGATTTTTTTTATCCACACAGATAAAGCATGCAGTGGTGTCCTACCATATTTCTGCAGGAAAATTAAATAATAACAAAGGAAAAAGGGCAGTGCTTTTGTGAGGGACTGTGAGGAAGCAAACTGAAATTTGTTGGGTTACTTGCCAAGAGCCATCATTCTGTGTCTTTGGGAGAACAGCAAGCATTTTACATTATCTTCACCCCTGGTGTTTCACTTTTTGTAACAATACAAAACCATAGCAATGTGTCTTTAATCTTTTCTCTCTCTGTATTGCGCCTTATCTTCTTCTCCTAGGTTTCCAGAGAAAACAGGATTCAGAAACTTTCGTAGAGAAACAGATCAGATAAATCTGTGCAGGTTTTCATCTGATTTGTACTGAAATGACACTACGTGCAGTGCTGTGGCAAAAACATGGGGTAAAATTAAGACTACACAGCCCGCAGGAATTATTAAGATTTAATAGCAAGGCTGAAACTTGATGTGCCATTCCCAGCCCCGTTGAGCTTTACAGCATGGCATTTGGATGCTGTTGTTAAGTGTGTTTCAAAATGAGTCTCTGCTTGGTTATGCAAATTATTCTTGTATCAAGGAACCACTATGTGCTACAAAATTAAAACTGGGAGGAAAAATAACCGCTGTGGGATAATATGCAATAAATCCACTGAAGCTGCTGGCTCTGGTGAGGTAATGTCTTGTCCCTCTACGGGTGGAACATTTCTCTATCGAATCATTACAGTTTTGCTCAGAAACATCCTACTGCTTGAACTGCCGTGGGAAGAACAGTAATGTCAAGCAGATATCAGGTTTTCCCAAAAGGAGCATCCTGCTGGGAAATGGGGTGCACTGACGTGATGGTCTGAAAAGCTCAGCTGCGGCAGCTCTCTGTAATTGCTATTCCCTTCTGATTTCTTTGCTGAATGCACAAAACTGCTTCTAATAAACAGATCGGAGAAGAAAATCCTTACCTTGTCACCAGTGTAATACTCTGCATGCTAAGCTGGGGTTTGTGACTAGCTTGCCTTCATTGTTTCTTGCGATCCCTATTTGATATTGTGTCTCTCGTCTCCTGTTATGGTGCCAAAGCCTGACACTGAGAGCAAATGCTTCTGTTTCAATTGGTGATATTTAATTTTTCAACATCAGTGCAGTTTAGTGCCTCCCCAGGTAGGAGGCTCCAATGCTAATTAGCAAGGAAATGTTTTCTGCCTTCACAGGACACGTGCACTCTGCATTTCAGTTCTGTTAAACAGCTGGGCTGAATGGGATTGGTGGTGGTTACTGCTGGCTGCACTGAGCAGCGTTTTACTACTATTGCTGCTTGAAGAAAACAGGGCTCAGTTTTCTCTCCTAGCCCACACAGCTGCAAAAGAAAATGTTTTTTTATGTGGAGGCTGTTGAAGGAGACATGTAGTCCTGCTTGGAAGCTGGTAAGCATCACACCCAGAAAGGAGTGCTGTGTTTGTGTGGTGTGAACAAAGGGCAGGCTGGGTTTGGTTCTTGTGTGTATTCTTTAGTGATGAGGAGTTTGGTCCTTATATTAGTTGGCAGTTGGCTGTAGACCTACAGCAAAAAACATCTCAGACCTTCTATGATATATTTAAAGTTTGGTGGGTTTTTTTGTTTTGTTTTTGGTATATAGTTTAAAATGATTTTCACTTAAGGTTTATTTCTATGACTCTGTTGAGTTGAAAAGAATTGTAAGGTTTCTCTTACTTTTTTTTGTAAGCTTCTGTCAACGCAATTGGATAGCACAGCAGTTGCTATATCCCACTTACAGGCTGTTGTATGGAGTATTCTGGGCATTGCTTATGAGGGTTGATTGGAATGTATACTGACTCTTTGTCTAATTTCCTAAACTGTTGTTTAGCCTCCTCATTCATTTTTTAACAAGTCACACAGAATTTTGTTCTTCTCTTTGATTCTGTATTGTTTGCCAGAAGGATTTTCAGCAGTGGTGTGTTTTAGTCTACTGCCAACAGAGAGTAGAACATTAATAAAGAAATGTAAGTGGAGGAATTAGAAATATCCAATCATGACTTCTTGTGTGTCTGTGCTGAAGAGAGGTGGCTGAAATGTATTAACACAGCAAAACCTCCCTTATGATAAAGCAGAAGGAAAGGTTGAATGTTATGTGGACTATACCCTTCAACACCATAGGCAGAAGAGGCTGCCATAGGGCTTGGACCTGCCTGGCTGCTCTGGTGCTTTCCCGTCTAGGAAATTCCTGTTTCAGAGGAGGGGGGCCAGCAAATGGAAGCAGCCCTGGCAGAAACTGGGCACAGAGCTTGCTTTCCAGGGTCTGCAGCCACTTGCTCCCATGTCCATATATCCCCAGCCAGTGCAGCAGTGGGTCCTGTCCACGCGGAGGCTGCCGGTGGCCTTGGTGCCCATGAGGCATGGGGTATCAGTTTGACTTTCCGGGGGGCTGTTGACGTGTCCCACCCTGCAAGAAAGCACAAGAAGGGATCTTCAGCTGGGACAGATGAGCTGCACAATGATGCTTTGACGAAGGGCAGTGTGCAGGGCTCCTTTCCTCCGTGTGCTTTGTGGCAGACAGACTGCAGAGAGGATCCCATGAAAACATTGGGGTGTATATGCCTTTCTGTGGAGGGCCTAAGGTTTTTAGAGCTGCTATAATTAAGTTGAAGAGATTCTTAGTTTGCAAAGCAGAAGTTTATAATCTCAGAGCTCAAATCTGGGGCTGGGATTTCTCACAGCAGAGATCCCTAAACCCATAGCAAATCCTAAAGCTGCGCCTTGAGCACGGTGAGGCATGTTAGGGTCTGAATGAATGTAGCAAATCAAGCCCTTAGGACTTAAATGAGGCCCTAAAGGACTTACAAAGCTGCCAGGTTTATGTGTCCCCACTGACCTTATGTGGGAGGTAGGTATATACATAGGCTGCCCAGTTTCTCAGTGCTCAAGAGGACAGGATTATGAGCACTCAAGAAAGTGTTTAGCAGAAACTCGAGTGTTGCATGGCGTGCTGTTGGTATGTGGGTTGGTCAGGCTTCTTGGATCGCTGTCCTCTTGAATACTGGTGCTAATTCCACTCAGCACTTGGGTACTTGTACATGCTCCTCCAGGTCTTACTGTGGGTTTCTAAACAAAGTGAACTCTTTTAAAAATGTCTCTTCTTTCTCCACAAAATTACAGGAAGCTTGTTAATGTCTTGCAACATTTCAGCTTCTTTTGCCTGAGTGGAAAACTTGAACAAAAATTACTTTTTTACCAAAGTAAAGCACAAAGAATTTATTAAAAATAATTGGACTGGCTCAATATATTTTACTTTCTGAAGAGCTACTGATGAGTTATTTTAGTGTGAAGTTGGGAATTGTAACTGGGTAGTGTCAAATCAAGGTGCTGTGTGTGTATTTGAACAGGACAATACAAATTCCAGCTAAAGGGAAAGATGGCTCTATGTGTAGTGAGATTTTAGCATTTGCTTTCAGATTTTGGATGGGTGTATATGTTGGATGAGCTAAAGAAACAGTCCACAATTTCTTGCCCTTCACAAGTTTTGACTTAATCCTCGTTCTTAGAATAAGTAAATGTGAAAAGCCAGCTGAGAGCTCATGTGTGTCAGTGAATGACAATTAGCTGCCACTTTCTTCCACCTGGGCAATGGTAATTCAAGCAGATCTTGCAGTTTTCCCTAAGTACTGCAGGGTTTGGTGTGGTCCCTCCTGCAGCCAGACATAGGTACCAATGTCCCAGCTTTCACTGATGACAGAAACCAAAAGTGTGGTCCTCATGCAGAAGAAATCGAGAATATGATTCAGAGACACTGTGGTGGGTTGACCCTGGCTGGACGCCAGGTGCCCACCAAAGCTGCTCTATCACTCCCCCCTCCTTTGCTGGACGGGGGAGAGAATAATATAACAAAGGGCTTGTGGGTCGAGATAAGGACAAGAGAGACCACTCACCAATTACTGTCACGGGCAAAACAGACTCAGCTTGGGGAAAATTAACTCAATTTATTACAAATCAAACAGATTAGGGTAATGAGAAATAAAACCAAATCTCACAACACCTTCCCTCCACCCCTCCCTTCTTCCCAGGCACAACTTCACT
>JANZLQ010000027.1:4329949-4341345 GCA_026212715.1 Elanus axillaris | reverse complement strand
CCCCACGGGCTGCAGGGGAATCTCTGCTCCGGCGCCTGGAGCATCTCCTCCTCCTTCTGCACTGACCTTGGTGTCTGTGGAGTTGTTTCTCTCACGTGTTCTCACTCCTCTCTCCAGCTGCCATTTCTCTCTATCTCACAATTTTTTTTTCCTTCTTAAAACTGTTATCACAGAGGTGTCACCACTATCGCTGATGGGCTCAGCCTTGGCTGGCGGCGGGTCCATGTTGGAGCCGGCTGGCATTGGCTCTGTCGGACATGGGGGAAGCTTCCAGCAGCTTCTCACAGAACCGCCCCTGTAACTCCCCCCCGCTACCAAAACCTGGCCACAGAAACCAAATACAGACATTGAAAGAAAGAGTGGCGAAAAAAAAAATCCCTGGCTCAAAGTGTGGCATTAAAAATTAGTAAAATCTGATTTTTAAGGTAGGCTGTGTTATTAGCAATTTTTATTGATAGGATGGTGACATGCTGAAACAAGAGGGTTTTGGAGCTCTGGGGATGTTTTCTCTGCAGCCATGGGTGCTAGAAACTTATTTCTTTGAAGTTGAAGCTTTCACTCTTATTTAATCTCATGCTTCCTGGAGCCAAGTCCTTTAAGAAAAACACTAACGTAAAATTCAGCAATTTGCTGCTGCTCCTCAGGGATTTTTTTGGCAAAATTGGTCTTGCTCATCCCCTTTGTGTTCGGTCAAAATTAGTGAGCCGCACTTGCCCACAGCAGATCAGCAGTATTTGCTGAGCCCCCAGCTCCTTCTTTGAGTGAATAGAGTGCTGATTTCTTAGTTTGGGCTTTACCTACCTTTGCCCTGGTACAGGGGCAACAAAAATAGTTTGATATCTGTGTTAGGCCCCTTCTAATTAGTGTTATATTTTGTAAACTCAAACTACAAGGTGGAAAGGTTGTTTTTGAATAAGCATGTCTTGAGTTTTTTGTTCTAGTCAGCTGCAGATGTTCCTTTCGGAAGACAGCGGACCAGCCCCACTGAGGTGTGTAGCTCCCAGCCAGAGCCAGGAACTGAAACACTTTGGTTTGTAGGAGTACATTTTATTATTGATATGTACTGTGCACACCACATACTTCAGCAGAGCTAAGCAGCCTGTGTGCTAGGGAAACGCTTTCAGCAACAAACCTGAGCCGAATAAATTCCTGCTTCCTGTAGCTGGGGAATATCCATATGTCACTGATGAATTCTGCCAGCTCACATGTTGAAGTTCTGCGTCTAATATCGAGATTTAATTTCCAAAGGGATTTACTAAATCAGTGCTGTTATAGATGGGGAAGCACGTAAGTAAACGCAGATGAATTGATTCAGGAGAACTGAACTCCTTGCTTGGTAGAAGAGTGTCAGGGTAGAATCCTCTAATGGATGTCTGGGTGTCAGGGTAAAATATTGATGATCGTTTCTGTGGTTTGGGTCACTGGAGTGGATGAAATTATATCTTATAGAAGAAGATTGATTTGCATTCATTCATGTTTGCAGTGCACAATTAAGTAAGAATGATGCTTATCAGAAGACATGACATTGTGTCCCTGTTGTTTACTGTAATATTTTTTGTGTTCAATTCCTACAGTATTTTACCTGGGACCTTTCAGAGATCTAGAAAATTGCTATCAGAAATGCACAGGAATAAGCAAACAGCAAAAAAACCCCAAACCAACCATCCTCTAATTTCATCTAGTACCTAGTTTAAAGTGGCAAACCACCAGGAATTCAGAATTAATAACACTTCACAGCCAATACTATCTTGTTAAAAGAGTTGTGATTTTAGAGCATCCTACTGTGTTACATAGTGATGAATTGGAATTTCAGTGTTAACTTGTAAGTCATTCCAATTTGTCAGTCTATATATCTCTATTGAGGTAAGAAATGCAAAAAAAATTTAGGTCTTTTTACATGAATGCACAGAAAAGTAGTTAGGCTTATTTCCTTTTAAAGCATTTAATATTTCATGCCTCTTGCCAGCCCAGCTGGGAATCTTTAAAAGCACATCTTTACAAGAGCTGACCAAGATTTTTTTTTTCTTGGAAATTGCTGATGGATCAAACTCAAAACTGTTAAGTTCAGATGAATTTTTCATTTTATAGAACGTTAAAAAATGTTTTGAAACGGGAAAGGACATCCCTGCATTTTCAAAATAAAAGAATATGATTTTGTTTATAATTTCAGTGGGTTTAAAATAGGGTGATTATTATACCCAAAATAAAAATAAAAGGCAAAATAAAGCAATATTTTGGTGCTATTAAAATATTTTATTTTCCCAAATACTACGGGTATTACTGTTCTTTTCTGAACGTTTTTAGGTCATATTCATTTGCTGCTTAACCTATGGAAAAGAAATAATTCTGCCCCCAGAATTACTAATAACAAAGACTCAGTCCCTTGGGACTCCAGTTTTGCCATTGATTTTTACATGGAAGACAGACTGGGACCACTGTGATGGGTGACCTCATGAAGCTTTTGACAATTATAACAAGTATGCGATAATGATAGATGAGTATGGAAACATACAGATGGCAGCTGGTGGTCCATGAAAGATGCGGGGAGCCACATCCAATTTGTTGTATTGGTTAAGACAGGTTTAGGTTTATTGTTCATCATTGTACTGTGTGGAGTGCGTTGCGAGTGTCTGGTTGTTGTGTATTCCTTCCCTGAATAATTCTTGAACTTGCTGTGCTAGCAATAGTTTATTTCTTAAATATATATGTTTTTGGCTATGCATTTGTGTCATTCATTCAGTTTTAGGCCAAGTCCCATTTCCTCCACTGAATAATGAACCTTTCTTCCAGCCTTTTTTCTCCCCTCTTTGAAATGAAACAACCGTTAGTGTTTTTGAAGGGTTCAAACCCACCTAGGTACCGTATATTTTCTGTTTTTCCATGGTTTTGGCAGTGTGATGAGCACGAGGAGATGTTCCTGGTGACACGCTGCGTGCGTCCCGGCAGTACAGGGACCTGTCCACCTGTCCTGACATGGTGGTTGTGAGAGGTCGTGTGAATACATGTTGGAAAACTTGACAAGAGATCCAGTTTAATGAAGATGATTGTGCAGATAGTATTGGAAGCCAAACCCCTTTCTCTTCATGTTGGTACCCCCTGATGCCAGAGATCCTCAGCATCAGTCCTGCTGGCCTGCTTTTAAATGTAAGGGGTATTTTGGGGCTAGTCGTTTTCCCATTGTACCCTCAGTATTTGCTGGAGAACCTCAGCTCTGCTGCTGCCATTTTGCTGCCAGTGGCTTGTTTCAGACACAGCACCTGGTATTGATTAGAATTGATTAACAT
The DNA here is from genome assembly GCA_026212715.1 of Elanus axillaris. Lineage (NCBI taxonomy): Eukaryota > Metazoa > Chordata > Aves > Accipitriformes > Accipitridae > Elanus > Elanus axillaris. The sequence continues at coordinate 4,338,061 of JANZLQ010000027.1, read as the reverse complement.
TTCTATAGTGCTCTTTCTTAATGTAGAGCTGGGTGTCATTATGTCCACTTGAGAGTTGGTAATTTGCATCCTGGAAGGGTAAAAGGTCTTGTCCCGAGTAATCGAAGGGGTGACAGTGGTTGTTTTGCTAACGTGCCATGGTGGGACCTGGGGTCCTGAAGGAGGGGTCTGTGCAAAGCGCAGAGTCCAGTGCCCCTACCCTGAGGGTCTCAGGAGACCTGCAAGGCAGAGAGAAGGAACAGAGAGGCACATCTCTACCCTTGCAACGCTGGCATCCATCTGCTGTATCGGAGCAGCTTCATGAAAAAGAGTTTGTAAAGAAAACAAAATGTGCTTTGGACATCAGTCTTCTAGCAACTGAGCACTCAGAATCATTTGAATAATTGAAGGTTGTGAGCTCCTGGAATGAAGTAGTGATCTAATGATGCAGTTAGTGATCTGGTATTGACAAGACTTGCTACAACATTTTCTAGATTTCTTCTTCATTTCTTTCTTTATTTGCATTTCTGATCTCTACATAGGCAACTAGTAGCAAAACAGAAACTGGGAGGTGCATAGTAACTTACTGCTAAACTGCTATACATTGAAATCCTTCTAGCCTTACTTGAGTACAGCAGGTGACTTCTCCTTGACTTACAGCTATGAGGAAAAGAAAATGCTTTTGCTTTCCCAGAACGAGGGTGCTGGCTGCTGTTGGATGGGGAGCAGTGGCAAGCGCCGGCCTGGATGTGCCGCTTGGCTCAGGTGAGCATGTTGCAGCGGCGTTGGCCTTCTGCAGGAGCTGTGCTTTGATCTGAAGGGCCCTGACACAGCAGATGCTGTGCCGGAGGGACCACCTCAGGCATCAGTGCAAGTCAGACCTCTTGGTGAAGTGTTTCCTCTCCTGCTGCATGAGAGAGTGGGGAAGGGACAGAGGAGAGCGGGAGAGGGTACCTGAGGCTGTGCGTGAAGAGGGGCTGTGTTGCTTACCCTGTGTGGGACAACCCTGGGAAGAGCTGGAGGGTCCGTGTCCTCGTCATGCTCCTGTAAAAGCTGGCTTGTACAGCAAGGTGGTCACCAGGGGAACTGAAAGATAACTGAAAGATAACACTCTTACTTGCTTTTGCTTCATGATGATTATTCAGGATAATGTGAAAGATTTTTGGGGTTTTTTTATGCTTAGTTTCTCTATCCAAAAACTACTGGAAGTGTCCTGTCTTTTCTCCCCCCTTTGGAATCTCTCAGAGGACTTAGATGTGAATAGCTAGGGTTTTTTTTTCCTCCCTTAACTGAAAGCCTGCAAAGTTTTGATGTTTAATGAGCATATCTTTTCTTCCAGCTATTTATATGGTATCCATGCAAAATAGATGTTAACATTGCGGAAAACCAGTTTCAACACATTTGATCAAAATGATTTCTTTTCCTCAAGCAGAAGTCACTGTTATGGTTGCCATAGACCTCCTTGTACCCCGCTCATCAAGGGGGTCTTTCAAATAAATAAGGCAGATAAGGACTGAATTGGAAGAGAACGTGGCAGCCTACTCTTTGAGGCCCTCTCTGTACATGATAAATAGCAAAGAGATCCAAGTACTATATTTCATCTAGTACTCCATGTGTCTGGATTTGCCCAGGTGTGTCCTCTACTGCTTTGGCGTTCAGGGCACCTTGAATGCTCACAGCGGGTCATACACAGCCTCGGTTTCCAAAAGGCTGTTGCCATCTCAGTGCTCTGGAGTGGCTGCACATGTGCTGTGGGGTGCAGGTGCCTGTACGTCCATCCTGGGTTTCTGCGTGGCTGTGGGGAGACCTTAATTTCATCCCAGAACCATCAGATTCTGTATCACCATCAGTCAAAATGGATCAAGTGCCCGTTCTCCCTGCTCTAGCTTCTCTGTCTCCAGGGGTTGTGAGCCCTGGCTGGGAAGGGCATGCTTCTGTCTCCATCTCAGCCCTGTCCCTTCCCTTTCCACGGCAGCCCCTCCACCTCAGAGCAGCAGTGCTCTGTGCTGCTATTGCAGGCTCCTCAGGCAAGTCCTTAGCTGCCCACTTACTTATCAGAGTCACCCAGCTGCTTGAGCTGGTAAGGGTCCTACCACCAATGGCTACTTCTCAACCACCAGGCTGTGTGCCTTGATATGAAAAGAAATTTTAGAAAGTACTTTACACTTAGATGACATGTAAGTTTTGCTATCGTTAGCTGGTATTATTTGTTGGGCTTGGATGAATCATAATGGCATATTGTATTTGGCTCTTCTTCATATAGGGTCTTGTAGTACCATTAATAACATTTGCAAACACTATCTGCTGTTTGACTGGGCAGAAATGGAAGTGCTGTAATGACTCTGGACTGGGTGGCAACCACAAAATCATCAAATGATGCTCGTGTTAAAGGCCCTGCAAATTCATCTGGGAAGCATCTTTGCAGGGGAATGGACTGGCTACACAGTGAGTGAAATTGGCCTTGGATTTGAGGATGTGTAGAGGTTGTGGTAAGATTCAAATGCATTCCCATCAGTCATCCAGAATGTAATAGTTTCCAACACCACATATTCTGCTTAGTACTGCCTTTAGCAAGCAGATAGAGGGAAAAATTAGCATGAGGTGATGTCCACATTTTCTTAGAGAATCAGACCACTCATTTTGCACAGGTGCCTGTGTGCTTGTTGCGTGTGCATGCGTAATCCATCACTTGCAGAGCCAGTCAGCCAGCTATTATTCTCTGGAAAACGCAGAAGCTAAAATCTGCTGTGGATTTACACTGTGCTGGTTCTTTTTTGTCTGACTGACTGCTATCTAGGTTAATATATTATATGCTCCCATGTATTATAAATATGTCTGTTATAAAGGATATAGGAGGCAACAACCATAGGTAAGATTGCAAAATAGTCTTCGTTACACAGTCTGCTGGATTTAGACATCCGCAATTTAGTGAAACCTCTCCCTTTCCAGGCGAGATATCCCAAACATGGCTTATGTCCAAAGATGACAACTTGCTTTTAGAAGTTTTACAGATCCACTTAACAATATATTTTATAGAGAGGAAAGTGGAAGAGGAAACGTTTGTATTTAAAGTAACTTTCGAAGTGCTTCCTTGGGAAGGCGTGGATCATATGAAACTTTAAACCTGATGGACTGATAGTGCTCTTACAGCAGGGGGTTCAGTGTGCTGCAGATTTCGGGGAAGTTATATTAGTGATGATTTGAAAACCAGCGGATATTTGTACACAGCACAAACCCCATGAGCCTTGCTGTCAGTCTTTATATGAATCAGGTATGCATGCAAAGTCAGTCAGTTTTATAATTAGCCACCTGATCCAGTGCGCTCCTCCGAGCTGTCTCGGAAAGCTTTCCAAGCGTTTCAGGGAATGCAAGGTCATGGCAAACAGACCTTCTTGTAGCAGAATGAGCCCTTCTGCACCCTCTTGGCTGGAGGGGATCAATGTCCTCAAAGTAATAAAATCTGTTACATACAGGGAGTTCAGAGGAGCCTTTGAAAACTGCAATCCCGATATCTCAGTAGGGATGTCGGAGCCCCAGATACCTTCTGTAGAAAAGTCTCCAAGCAGGCGTGCTCTGTCCCCCCCGAGCCTGCTGACGCTGCAGGCCCTTGCACGGATCCATGTGACCCCACTGCAGGGAAACTCTATTAAAGTTGCATAGTGGAGCACTCAAAGACAAATACATGTCAAGAATAAGGTTAAAGACACAGTTTTACCTCCCCCCCACCCCCCCATTCCCTTCCCACCCTGCATTCATTCAGTTACTTTGCAGTGGCCTCACTGCAGTGCTTTGTTTTTCCTAGGAAAGCACAATTAGGTTGGAGAAAGAGAGTGCCTGGGGAAGCAGAGATGCTGCTCGTGGGAGTAGGCACTGTGCAAGAAGCTGTGCTGTCCCCAGGGACCCCCCTTGGGATGGATGTGGAGTGGTGCCATTGCTTATTGAGTAGCACAGTGAGGAGCTGAGCATTCCTGGTTGTTTTTAAGGAGGAGAGGGAGCAGGTGGAGCTGCCGCAAGGACTGCTGGCATGAGAGCAGACTCTGGGTGGCTGCTGCTTTTGTGGGAACAGAGGCCAGGGGAGGTCTGCATGGGCAGTCGAGGGCTGGCAACGTTACCAGAAACAAAACTGACAGAGATGTGTAGTGGGCAGGACCCAAACCAAATTGATTTATTGCTGGCAAGGCATGGCATATGCTGCTTTGCTGGGGGAGGTTACTCAAAATTAATTGGTGTGTGGGTTGGGGGTGCCCTTACCTGTGCCAGAAGAGTTTAGCCTGCAAAAGTCTGAGGGCAAGAAGCAGCAGTGCGAGGTGGGATGGATGCCAGCGTCTGGAGCATGGCCAGCATGTGTCTTCCCGACCAGATGCAGCTTCGTCACTTCTGCCCTGTCACCAGAGCTGGTGTGTGTGTCCTACGCCCGGGCCAAGAGTCGATATGTGCACACCATGGTTATTCTGCAGACTATAAAGATTACTTTACATACATCTCAGAAGCTGGCACAGAGGACTTGCTGTTGGGCTCAGTGTACTACTAGTAACTGCTGAGAAAAGTGTCTGGCTCCTCTTTTTCTTACAGCCATGCAGGTGGAAACCTTTGGAGAGCTCAGTGCAGACTTTCCCCAGCTGGCCCCGAGGTCGGGTGGTATTTGTTTCCTTCAGTGACGGGTTTTCCTGCCACTGACTTGCCTGGGCACTTGTTTCCCATAAGACCTATGAGAGGGCTGGGCCTTTTGTTCGCTGCTACCGCGGATGTGCTGGCATGTCCCCACCACGGCAAGTCCTGCAGGTAGTAGAGCTGCTTTAGTGGGGCACCGCAGTAATAAGGAATAAGCTAATAAGTAATAAGCTTTGAAGTCCCTCAGGAGATTCCAGAACAGTCAGCCCCCAGATCTCTGCATCACACTTGGTGGTGTTTTAAACCTGCCTTCTGTCCCTCCTGACATTTGTTTGGTGTGCTGGTTCACCAGCCATCTTTCTCCCAACCATTTACCATTAGACAGCAAGCTGCAGGGAGCTGTGTGCGACACGAGGACTTGCTGCAGGAGCAGCGGCTAGAGTAACGCAGGTCACATTGGCTTTGTTTCTTCCCTTTGCATGGTGTACATGCTGATTTTCTGGGCCAAATGAAGATATGTGCTACGGGGAAGCACCCCGCTGCAGGTGGCTGCTGACAGTATTGAACTCTTTAAGCAGCACTTGCATTTTGCACTGATGCCAACAATTGTACTGCTAAAAATGGTAGGAAGTTAAAGTCTGCAGACATCTTTTTGGAGGTTGATTTGTATCATACAGATCCCATGCCTGCATGGGATACTCAATACCACCTCAGGTGGAACTTACCTTCTGCATCAGATAGACACTGAGTTTCCCTTAGGAAGCCCTAGCTAGAGGAAGAGGCATTGCTTACTTGTAATGAGGGCAGTTAGCCTGAAGCAATCCACCTGGCTGCAGAAACAACTTCTGTGTGATGCTACTTTTGCTTCATCCCAATATTTGGTGTAAAGCTGAAGTGTCTAGTGAGGCTATAGCCAGAAGCTGATTGCAGCCTCTGGGTGTATAAACCACAGGGGAGCAAAAATAGATGCTTTTTGCCTTTCTTTCAAGAATTTATATCCTTGTTTGAACAAAAAAAAATTCAAAAACTGAAGAAGGTGCAGGAAGGAACTATGGAAATAAGGGAAGAAAACACAGTGATGGGCATTGAATGCCTCAAAGAAAGCCTGAGAGGTGGTTTGATATCAATATAAACTTGGCCATAAAGGGATAGTGACAGTAAAGGACTAGCGAAGAAAGGTTTCTCAAGGTCTAATACTTGAAAGCTGATACCACTGAAATTCCAACTGGAAGTGCATCACCACTTCTATGGCTCGATAAAGGTGCTAATGAATGAAATTTAATAACTCATAATATACAGAGGTCAGACCAGATAATTGGTTCATTCCTCTGGGCTTAAGTTCTGTGGATGTAAGGACTGATGTACCTTCTGCAGTTTCATCAAGAAAAAAATACCTACTAACTAGCAGACATGGTTCCTCAACTCTGAACCAATTTGAAAATGTTTTCTACAGTCTGGAATGCAGTTTCAGAGTGTTAGAAGTTCAGAGGCATTTTTGCTTTGCTTTTTTTTTTTTTGGTAAAGTTCTTCTGAGATCAATTATCTCTGAATTATTAGTATGTGCAATTTGGCAAGTATGTGTGATTTTAAATAGATTTAAGCAAATATTTGGAAAATAACATGGATGAAGAATCCATTAAAAAACTAATGTTTCTGAACTGAACAGTATTTTTATCCTTTGGGAAGTTAAACAAATTATTTTGTGTTCAGACTGGTATAAATTAGGAGTAATTAAATTGAAGTAAGCAGAGTGACATTTGTCAGATTAGATGTAAGCGAGTTTATATTGCAGTCCACCAACAAGGAACCTTGTAAAATGTGCTCCTTGTGGGTTTTCTGGTTTCAGCTGTTTATTAAGAGTGCTTGAATTATTCATGGTGTATAAATGATCTGATAAAGTTGAATCTTTTTTCTGTCCGTAAAAAATTTGCAGACTGCCTCTGAATGCTGGAAATGAAGTATTTTCAGTCGCTGGGTGTTTGTGGAGTTCACTTTGACTATCTGCATTTTGCTAACTGACGGCCAGTAGCCAGTGGGTCATGTTCATCATGTGTTATTGTCCCACCTTGGCTGACGCACTGACATCTTTCAAGCGGGAAAGTTCCTGAATGAAATGGGAACTTCCTTCCTGAATGGAAGTTCCTTCAGAATGTGACAGGGAGTAGGGTCCTCCGTGTCGGTGCATGCAAGACCCATAGGTCCAGCTCTGTCTCAGCCCCTACAGTCATACAGTTCCTGGACAGGACCAAGGCCTCCTGCCTATCCTCTTTTCCCCCCATCCCCAGCACAGCTAGCTTATCCCCTCTGGAGCCCTTACCCCGCAGTATCCAGCATGTGGAGTCGTGGTCACGCTGGAGCATGAGACCTGCTGCCTGTCCTCTGCCCTGCGACCTACCCATCCTCATGCATTGGAGCTTCCCACTGTGGGAAAGGAAAACATGAGAGTCTCCTCGTGAATGGCTTTTTTCTTCTGTGCATATATTAATATATATGCATATATTCATATGCACACGTACGTATTCATAAGGAGTAATCAGTAACCAAAGTCTGGGGAGGGGAGAAAAAGCCTCTGCTGCACGACTCTCATAAATTTTCCTCCTGTGTGAGGCAGAGAAAACGTGTGGGAAGAGCATGCAGTTAGCAGTATGTTCTTAGGGAATTAGCGTTGCCTGGTTTGTTTTAAGTAATATATTGATAAAAATGTGGGTTTAGTTGTTTGGAGTGGTTACACTTAAGCACCGCTCTTCGTCTTTCCCCTGCATTAGCCTCTGTCAAGCTGTTGTTCCTAGAATAGCCTCGGACTTGGAATGTCTGAATTTAATTACTGTTAACACTAGAGATATTTAGCCCTATTTGAGGGAGAAAAAACCAGAAACTTTTGGGAGCAGAGATACCTTGTAAAGATAGAAGCATTCATAAGTTTGTTAGTTGGTCTGTAGTATTTAAGCTTATTTCCATAGCAACATTATCAGTTCAGCTCCAGAATTTTGAGATTTTTGTGTGCCCAGTAATTAGAACTAATACCCTAATTTTAGCAGAGATATCACATTTGTATTTGGCAAGAGTCTTGTAACTAAGCACACTGATTGGAGGCTGAAATAATGTTCCATTTTCCTTGATTTCTCCTTCCTGGATCACTCCAGACTGCTTAACTAGCTAAAAGCAAATCACTGCAGTCTGCCTTCTAAGAATGTAAGACTAGTTTTACCTTTTGGGAGAACAGATGCATAAATATATATCTATATAATTTACTTCTTTATAAATATAGCTAACAGCTTGCCTATCTGTGCAATCCTTGGTAAAACATAAAGGCAGACCCAAACTACAGCAATTCAGAATACCCATATAGTCCTCATCTAAATTCCTCCAATTTAATGCAGTGATGCCCTCTCTCCCTGATGAGGGATTTGCATGGGATACTCCTGAGCCTGGGAAGGGAGGGAGTCCTGCTAGTTCACAGGCCTTTCCAGCCGTGGGGTCCTGCGGTTGGGGTGTGCAGGGAAGGGACACCCCCCCCCCCAT
>JANZLQ010000027.1:4295965-4329227 GCA_026212715.1 Elanus axillaris | reverse complement strand
CCATCCCCTCCCGGTCTTGCTCCCCACCTGCGCTTCTTGTCTTCCCTGGGAAGCAATTTTCACAAAACTTGTCAGGACTTTGGTCTCCTAGACATCTATCTTCCCTGTCCCCAGCTGTCAAATTTGCTTAGAATTGGCCAACAGGTTCAAAGGTTATTAAGGAAGGATTGACAAATGTATATATCAATGTGATCATGTAAGCCTCAATTTCCTTAGAAGTCAGGCTAAAAAGGCAGTCTGCAGCATTTTGACAATAAATCCCCATATGTATGCAGAGTTCATAAAGAGCCGTTAGATCATTTACCTACCGGGTCAGTGTGGTTTGGGTTTTTCTTTTAAAGATCCACCCCACCCGCTTCGATTTTTTTTTTTTTTCAATTTTCTCTTTAAAATAAGGCTAATGTTGGAAATACAACACTTTTGAGCAGCACAGCAGGTTCAGTATTTGCAGGGGATATATAGTGGAAAATAGCATCAGAAGACTTGTTCCTGTTGCTAATGAGCTCTGAAGGTAAGAGAAGAGTTAATGTATTCATAACAGAGTTATACTCAAATATTTGTAAATAATTTATGGCTTTCTGTGAGTGTGAAGCCAACTACCATAAAGCTTGGACCCAGATAGAAAATAATTTTGTAACAGCAAAGGACTTTGGATTTTGCACATGCAGCAATTCAGCTGTAATCCCCCTGGCAGGGAGAAAAATTATTTAGTAGACTTACCATAGAATATCAGGGGACTAATAATTTAGTCTTTGGGGCTCTATCACAATTTGGCATCTACTTTCCCCTAAGGAAAATGAAACTCCTTGCAGTATGAACAGTATTTTGCTAACTTGTGTTTATCTGCAAAAATTCTAATATACATCTAAATTAAAGGCAGTGGAGAAATATGCTGTTGGTGTATGAACTCTCCTTCAGTGACGGATTTGTGTGTAAATTGGCAGATAGTGACCATTCTTAGGAAATACTAGTGAAATAGGCAGACATACTTTGCACGTGAATCATGGTGGCCTTTGGGAGTCTGGAACACTAATTTCTTTTACCATGGATTTAAACGGCTGAACTACTGTTTAAGGATGAAAAATTCTGTGCAAATGTTTTTTTTTGTAAGATTGCAAGTAAAAAGCACAATGACTGCTCAACAATAGGCAATGGCAAAGGGGACAGCTTATAGACTGGATCCAGAAAAATTGCCTTTGTTCCCAGTTGAGCTGTTTTTTAAAAAGGTAAAATAAAGGTGTAAGCGACGCACTGCTGTAACCAAGACCTATTCCAAAATCCAGGTAGTGACCACAGCCTTTCTAGTTACAATGAAGCAGCATTACTTACGCTCCATAAGAATAAAATGACTGGAATCTTTGTCCCTTTGCTTTGCCTCAGACTGGACAGTTTTCACTCTAAGAAGGAATCAGGCAGAGGAAGGTCATGGCAGCGAGAGGCAAGAAGCGCCAGTTGCCTTTTCCATCGTCAGTAAGCTTGTGTGAGGACACAGCAGTTCTCTGGTCAATTCAACCGACCTGTCTTCACTTGGGGAAGTTTTTCTCCCTGCTGGGAGCCATGCTCTTGAAGGAGGCAGAGGGTTTGAAGCCCTTTGCTAGCAGCCAGGTTAGGATCTCTTTCTTTAAAACTTATTGTGAGCTTTTGGACACATACCTTGCTGAATACTGCATTTATCTACATCTCCTGTGAAACCGGAGAATGTTATTCAAACTCTTTAATTGCAGGAGAACTTAAGTTTTTTCCTTACTTTCCCTCATTATTGTTCTCAATTTTAGTAGGTGATAGAGAGGCCTTTTAATTTTTTTCATTCCTTTGGGGTTTTTATTATAATCCTTTGAGTTTTGAGGACATTGGTTGAGTTAATAGTTGGAGGTACATTTTCATCAGGTGTGATTCAGTGTCCCTTGGCCCCAGGAAGAAGGTCAGTACAGAGGACAAGGAGGTTTCTTTCCACTGACCTCACATTTTGATGAGGCCATTTTTTATGGGGGATGGTAGAATAAGCCAAGGAATCCTAATGGATTTGTTCAGTCCTCTCTTCAGTGAAAACCTGAGATTTAGAAGGGGTGTATATCATAAGTGTAATTTGCAACCCTCAATTTCAAAAAGATTTTGTGAACCATTTATGGGCATTTCCTGATTCACAGCAAACAAGTAATTGCTGTTTTAAAAATTCTGCTTTCCTAGGAGACTGTATCCAAAGAACCTTTTTTCAAGCGCTGGTGCCCCTAGCAGCAATATGTAACTTGCTGAAATGAAAGAACAGCTGAAAATATATATATATATATTTATAGTTTCAGCCATCACAAAAGAAGTGGGTCAAAATGTGCTATTTTACCCATGAAACATAGTACTTTTTTGCCTTCATGATTAAGGTAAATCACCTTGGCTATCTGACTGTGATAACTATGTATTAGGACTGATATTTAGGTACAAACTGGTGGGAATCTGGTCTGCTGCATACAGATGAGGAGGCCCTAACGCACAGGCATGTCTTTGGCTTCTTTTCATGTGTTTCTTGTATCTCATGCATGAGAAAGAGACTTGTGGAAGGGTTTTTCAACGCTGCAGTATGTTATGGGATTTATTGCAAGGAGTAGCAAGAACTGGAAAACCAAAGTCTTTATTTTAGCACTCCCTTTAAACTTCTTTTCCTTTAAATTTTCTATGTAGGATATCATAATCTATAATGCAAAATCAAACAAGGTGTGTCACCCCCCCCCACCCGCAAGAAAGCTTCCTATTAAGTGGTGGAGAATGTGGGGATTACTTTTGCTAAATATGTTTAGGAGACATTTTACCCATTCTTTCTGCACTGTGACCCAGGGGACTGAGGAGTTGAGTTCTCCTGTTAGATGGCAAAGGTGAAGCATTAGGGAGAGTAAATGTATCTGGCCTGAAACCCAGGTACTACTAGAAACTGAAAGGAATGTCTTTGGTGATTTAATAGAAGACTAGTGATGGCGTTACCTTCTGGTGCTAGGAACAGGACAGGGAACCCCCGGATCAGAGTTCAAAGTGAAGACCAGGCAGTGTTAGGGAGGCTGTCACCCAGACAGAGAGAGAAGCTGCCTCGAGGCCCCAAAACTGGGGGCAATTTACACTGGGAGCAATGGATGCAGGGGAAAGCTTTGCTTTGGCTTTTTTCCCCCCAAATTCTTGGGTAAATACTTCCATTTTGAAAGGCTGTCCTGCACTGCTGCAAGGGAACATACCACTAGATAGGACCAAGTCTGCTCATACGTAACTGCACAGTAGGCAGAAGGGTTTGCAGCATCTGCTTCTGTCTAGAAGAGATTAGAGGCATCAACAGCATGTGTTGGTTGAATGACTCTTACAAAAGGAAAAAAGGGAAACTCATTGGGATCTGCTGGTAGAGTGATAGCAAGAAACCTTTACACCTGCTAAATATAGGGATGTGGTCTGATAGGGAACATTTAAACTTCATAGCATGTGGGAGCTGTGTTATGGCTTAAATACTGTCGTTCTGGTCACCCAAATTAAGCACCTGAATTAAGAGTCTGTTGTTGAGAACTTACCTGATTATTTTTCCATTTATTTTAGTTTCTAATATCTCATGTACAACACCAGCTCTCAACTCTTTCATTGCAGTTCATTGCTATATTGTTGACTCATTGTCCATGATAAAGTGAAAGGGAAATAAATTTTGGGTTTGTTTGTTCAGTGCTTTTCATCCTATGTGGTCTCTGAGTGCTTGACATGGCCATGACCCACTTCATACACCACTGAAATATGGACGCTGAGCAAACGTGTAATAATGTGCAGGTGCACTTGGCAGGGTTGAGACTGCAAGTGAAAAACACCTCATGAGTTTGAAATTCCAGGAAACCTTTAGCTAGGCAGTATGTCAATAACTGTTAGCATTTGTTTGTGGTAGATGAGCACCTCGCAACACTTCTGAAAAGTTAAGGAAAACATTTTCAGACCAAAATAATACTCACTTGTGGTCATTTAAATGACCATACACTATGGCTGTTCAGATAACAGCTTGGCTGGTCTAGATTGAAAAGTTTTCCATAACAAAATAGTTGGACTAACATGGGAAGAAAGATAGGCTAGAGGACAAGGAGGTTTGTCTTCAGCTTATTAGCAAATTGTGTGTTTGATATTGGAAACAAATGTTACAGGTAAAACTCTGGACATTGCTATGATTATTACTTCAGATCAATTACACTGATATTTATAAAATCGGTAATGGAAATGGAAGGGAGCATCTACTGCACACATATCCTTAAATAAGATCTACATTGCTGTGAGATAGTTTTGTCATGCTTTTATAAAAAGCAGCAGTGCTTAGTAAAATCAGTTAAATCATTTAGAGGAATTAAAGTGCTGATAAGCTCATACCTATACTTCTAATTATTGAATAAATTAGCATAAAGGAAATAAATGATACATTCCTAGATTTACAACTGAAGGTTATTTTATTAGAATGACAATTTCTTAAATTGGGTTGTTTCTGAATATTCAGGTGTGATTTTTTTAAAAAAATTTTTTTTCAGCGGAGAGTAAGAAAGATACATAGAATTAAAAGTACATATTTAAGAAAGTATACAATATAAAAGTAATTTTCTTCTATTTTACCAGTCATGTGGAGTTGGTCGTGGGATTTTTAGATTACTTTTTATCTCTGCTTACATTAATTGCACAACTGGAACTTAGCCCTGTTGATAGAATCTTGCTCTTCGATTCAATAAATCTATTTACTTTCAAATAATTTATGAAGACAAGTGTATTTACAGAAGTTTTAAAAAGTTTGCCTTTTCAGACTTACATCACAATACTGTTTGGATTAATAGTGTACTCACATTCCAGAATTCACGTCTTTTCCAATAAAAATACATGAAGTCATGTTGGCATTGCAGGGTGCAAGAGTATTCTGTGAAACTGTACTTCACAGAAGAAATTATAAATTAGAGGTGATAATTTTTTTTGGAGTTTGCTATTTGGTCTACTGCCTTTTTTTCTGTTTTGTTAGAGAGGTGGGTTTTGTAGGGACTGACCCTGGTATGAGAAGGGGTGTGCGCAGGGAGCCAGAGCAACAAGTTGGCTTGGTAGTCAGACCATGAAAGTCTCATGCATTTCAGATGTTTTCAGACTTCAACCATGTGCTGAAAGAGGGAGGAGAAATGAAAATAAATGAATGTTATCAGACTTGCCATTAGGTTCAGAGGGCTCATATTGAATTAATGTGAAGTCTGTGCACTGATCAGTCCTCGGTTCAGATGACTGGCACTGTGTTGTAAATAGCAGTAAAAACTGCTGAGCATATTGTCTAAGCTTTCCTTGTAATGGCAGCATCAATCACTTCACGATTAACATGCTCACAGGCACTTTTTTCATCTTCTGCCGTAGTATCTCTTCTAGTAAAAGAATGGATTAACAGCTGAGCACTTGAGGAAAAGAAAGGAGACTACATGAAAGTCCATAGAAAACCATAATTTATCATGTGTCACTTGGAATAATGAAGCACAGAGAGATATCCTCCTTATCTTGCAGAATCAATAGTTTTTTAAATTTAAATGGAAATATATAACTGAGAAAGAGGATCATTTGTCCACTGAATACCTGTAACCAAATTATATAGTAACTTTGATTTATAAATGCATTTTTTTCTGGTTGGAGAGAGATCAGTCTAATCACATTACACATTTCTCATTTTCACAGCCAAAATTTCATTCTTCCTGGATATCAGTCAGACACTTGCCTCCCCTCTCCCATGTCTTGAGTATGAATAGTTATCTAGGAAGATTCAGGAGCAGTATGTAGCAAAGGAATCCAACTGCAAATAAGATAAAATAGAGAGAAGAAACTTGACCTGCATACTAAAATACAACTTTCTATTTGTAAAGTTTGCACAACACCCTCTTGAAGTAGTCAGTTTACATCACTGCTTGTACTCTAAATGAGTAGAAAATAGGGTACACAATACATAGCGATGCAAGGGGTAGGTTTTTTGCTGTACTCTCAGAATATTTTGTTAGTAAATAATCTAACATTGTTTTTTTCACACTGCTGTGAAAGGAGAGGTTCACAATAATTTCCATGACCACTAGAATTTCCATAGTATGTGCCAGTTTCTTATCAAAGCAATTCTGAGAAATAAGAAAGTGTTATTTACTTATGCTCTCTCCAGTGCAGCGCTTCAGCTGGCGACATGTCTCCATCCCAAAGATTGCATCCTTTAGAGGTTTGGAGTCACTGACCCTCTGAGCTAAAAACTTCATTTTCTTTGACTTCTAAGACCCAGGAGTTCATCCTGCCATAAAAAGTGCTCCACCCATGTTTGAAAGTTGCTCACATTGTGTTCAGTTTTCATAGCACTGCGCAGGCCCAAAACTTATGCTGAATTGCAAGCAGCAACTCAGGCAATAAAATGAATAGAAAATTTTTGGTAAGGTAGTTCAAACGCAATCTAGACTGGTGCTTGTGTGAAAAAAATGAACTGACATTTTAATAAATATTCTGTAATTCAGAGAACTTCCCTATTAATGTAGAGTGAATTGTTATTTTTTTTCCCCATTTTGATATCTTTCCAAGGATTCTGATGAACAGAGAGCAAGAGCCTTCCTGAAGGAGCATCTTCAGCAGAAACCAAATAGTAAGTAAATACAGTAGGCATGCAAGGTACACCTTGCAGACAGCTACTCGATTCCACATAGTCTAATAGATGCCTCCAGAAATTACACTCACTTGTAACTGGAAAGTCACATGTGATACCCAGTTTATGTGCAGCTCCATGCTCTGTTCTTGGACTTGCACTTGTGGGCCAGTAATCCACACTTCACAGCTAGCTTTCTGTGTTCTCTACTCTTTGTCAGATGTACAAACTGAACAAGAGATTGCAAATGCAAATATTTTCTAAACAGCTGACATAAGTGTTCTTACCCCCTTTTGGTCAGTCTGGTTTTAGATGCTTTGTATTAGTCACTTCATAAGAAACAAGCAGCTGTATTGGAACTGAAACTAGATGCCTGTTATAAACCGGTTTCTAATCCCATCCTTAATTTCCTACTAGGAAAGCCTAGTCTTTCTGGAAGTCCATGTGCTGAATCTTAGTGGTGAATAAGGGATCTCTGGAAATCTTAGTTAAAGAGACTTGGGTAAAATTGTGAAAGTTCACCTAATTTCATAGTCAAAGTCTCAGTTTGGGGTCTTTGTTCTACTTCTGAAAGAGCTGGACTAGACAGACATTCCATGTGCTTCACCTGTCTTTGGGGACTTCCTTTGGACTGTGAATATTTTGTGGGAAATAATAGGTCACTTGCAGAGATGTACAATAGACTCATCACTTAAAATGCAGAAGGGAAATTATTAATTGGATTTTTTTTAAACTTGACTGTAAAGGTTTGTCCTACTTTGTGACTGACATCTTATGCAAATTATTTAGAACATTTGTGTCTTAATTAGAACATTTATATATTACCATATTTATTATCTTCTTCTTGACAATACCTGTTCTGAGCAGTGTGAAAGGAGTGGTAACTTGGCAAGTTGGCTGTGTAGTAAAAGTCAGCAAGGTCACTGGGGAATTTCAGAGTTGTCAGTAGGTGTCAGAAGTGTTCACATTTTTATGTGAAAGGGATGTCCTCATTAATAAAATATGCCAAAACTCCTGGTATGGGTGAGAAGGATGTGGTAGGCATGAAGCTTACTCCCTGATAGGAGTAAGGGTTGTAGTTTACTGGGTTCCATCTTGTCTTCTCACTTTTTCTGCATGGCTGCTGGTTTCCAGCCATGATCTGCGATGGAGACAGGTAAAGAGATGATGCCTGGCTCATCAGCAACCACAGCGAGTGTCTGTCATCTTCTGTAGCTCAGCTGCCTGTAGAGAAGTTCAGTTTGAGGGTGGGTATAATACAGCAGAGCTGTTTAGTGTAGCTTGATGCAGCACAATCCTTCTGTCGTACTTGGGATACACTCTAGATGGGTGGACAACTTCAAGGGTGAAAAACTGGCTGGTTTGTAAGGCTCACAGACTGGTGATTAATGAGTCACATTCTACCTGCAAGCCAGTTTTGAGCTGAATTCCCCAGGGGTCTGTGTGTGGACATATCCTGCTTAATACTTTTATAAGTGACCTGGCGAAGGAGACATGTTCCCCCCATCAACTCAGTGGATGACACAAAACTGGGGGGAACCAGGTGATATGCTGGAGGGCAGGGCTGTCATTCAGAGGGACCTGGACAGGCTGGAGGAATGGGTCAACAGGAATCTCATGAAATTAAAAGAGGACAAGTGCGAACTCCAGTGCTGGTGATGGACTAATCCTCTGCATCAGGTTCGGTGGGCAGTGAACTGGGTATGACCCAGCAGTGTGCTCAGGCAGTAAAGATGGGCAACAGCATCCTGGGCTCTAATATGAGGAGGAAATCCAGTAGAAGGAGGGAAGGGATTATCCCCTCTACTCAGCATTTGTTAGACTGCATCTAGTTATACTGCATTCAGTTTTGGGCCTTCCAATACAGCAAAGACATCAACAAATTTTTGATGTTTGAGGGAGTTCATCAGAGGCCCCTGAGATGGTGAGGGCTAGAGCATTTCCCACGTGAGGAGAGGCTGATAGAACTGAGTTTGTTCAGCTTGGAGCACAGACAGCTTTACGGGAGGACCTGACAGCAGCCTCCAGTGCCTATATGGTCACTGGGGAGACAGAGCTTGGCTCTTCATGGTGGTCCATGGCAGGTGGACAAGCAACAGTGAGCATAAGGTGAAATACGAGGTTCAGACTGGATATAAGGAGAACAGGAGACTGTCCCACAAGGGCAGGGAAGCTTGTGTAGTCTCTCTGTCCCTGGAAGTTTTCAGGACAAAACTCTGAGCAACCTGGTCCTAAATTCAGTGTTGACTCTGGACTAGAGACTTCCTGAGGTCCGCTCCAGCCTGAAAGGGTCAATAATTCTATGACAGTGGGCCTTTAAATGAGTCAAAAAGATACTGAAGTTGGGATCCTTGCAGAAGAGGAAAGGAGGAAGTGCTTGCTTATGTCTGCAGGAAAGCAAGATGCTTTTTATGCCTGCCATCTTTTTTTTTTTTTTTGTAAAATTCAAATTATAGATGAGGTTTTGCACATTTAGGAGATGATTGCTTTCCAGTTTTGGTAATTACTTTATATACCAATTCTTCCAGTCATTAGACATAAATTGCCATACTTTGCAAACAGAAGATCTGATTTATTGTCTGACCTGACTAGTAATGAAGCATTTTGACAGTATCTGGGCTAATTCCCTGCTGTGTAAGCATATGTAGCTTCTTTGAAGTGAATGGTACTACATGCAGTTGTAGTAGTGGCAAGTTTGGCCCATTTTTAATAAAATACAACAAAGAGGTTTTGTGCTCGTAGATTACTTAAATGTTCAGACAAGGACTTGCTGATGAGCAATTATAAGAAAAGCTTTCCTTTGACACAAGTAATGTCAGATATTGCCAAGAAAACCAGATGAATCTGATCTTCAAAGTTAAAATGTTGAACTGAAAGGCCATCTATTAAATAGGTACAACACTCAAATTGATGCACGATCCTGTATCAACTCCAGTGCTATTAAAACACAAAAGTTATGCGTCTTCTCTGAGCCCATCATCTAGACTTCCAGATAGTTGAGGGAAAGCGTGATGTATTGCCCTGTCTTAGAAGACCTATCTTAGGATTGGTTGAATCCCCTGTGGAGGTGGCTTTTGCTCTCTATTCACTATATGGAGAGAGCTAAGGCAATTAGCTTGGACCAGACAAGTTTCAGATTGCTAAAATCAGCTGAGATGAGTCCTACCCACAGCTGCTACATTTATCTTCAGCTTCTCTTTTTCTATTCTGTTTTTAATTTCATGCCTCTACACTCACCCATTTTCTATGCCTTCTGCAGTTTTTCTTCAATATTCATTGTCCCACATATACCTGTTATTTCCTTTAGTTTAACCATGGTCACTGATGCTGGAATGGCAAATGGGATTCTACGATACTTCTGTTCTACTCTATTTGCCGAAACATTGATTTTCTTAAAGCATTTAACTACTGAGAAAATCGATAGGGCTATATACAAGGCAGAAGCAATAACGTAAAGGTATCTTGCTAACTTATAAAGAAAGAGCTGATTGACAGAGTTGGATGTCGTTGAGTGAAAGGGAAACCTCTGGTTTCTAGCTGAGGGCAAATGATAGCGTAATTCTCTGACACCCTGCATTACACACCTGCCTATCAAGGGTAGCCACAGCTCAACAAGCTGCAAGAAGAAAGAGCAAGCTCTGGAGAAAAATATGAGACTGTCACCTCTAAGTTGTTGGCCATGATATTTTTCAGGCCATAGCGAACATGCAGGATCAGTCCTTTTATATGAACGCAGGTGTGAACTTATGTTGAAATCAGTAGAAATTCGCAGACACTTTCAGTGGAGGCCGATTTTTGTGTAAGGTCCCTCTTCCCCTGCAGGAGGGAAGGACATGCTAGTATTTCCTTTGGTTTGTGTAACAGCCACTGAGTTTTGAGTGTTTTGTCTGGGAAAATTATATTGACAGAATGTCAGATAAATGACAGTGTCATTTCCAGATGAAACTTAATTCAGGGATGAATTTCAGGTACACTTTTCTGTGATGGATGAGCAGCAAAAGTATTCTGTTTTATAGTAAACTTATTTAATGCTCATTTTGAACCTCATCCACTCAAGCTGCTTAACAGGCAATACCTGTTTAACTGTAGGTTGTTGAGGAAGAGAAAGATGGTACTTTGGGACTGAAGTTGCAGGTTTTCTTACTTATCTTTCAAATGTTAGCAGCTAAAGGCAATTAGAAAAAAATGTGTGTAACAGAACTGCAGCCATGTTTTTGTATATTGCTTGTTACTCATGCCTTGTGTGCTTGATGCCACAGATTTTAAAGCAGTCCTTAAGACATCTCACAGAGAAAGGAGTCATATCGTCTTTCATTCCTTTGTGATTGCAGGTTGTTAGCTGGAGAAAGAGGGAACCCCATGGAGGCTGTGGGGAGGTTGTATTAGAGATGCATATTGGGGCATCATAGAGACTGCATTTAGAATGGCAGGTATCCAGAGAAAGGCTCTATGTATTGTGAGGGTTGTGTGTTGGAGATTGCAAATGCTGTGATAACGAGAGATCCTCATGATAAGGAGGCCCCTGAGCCCCGAGGAGCGGGGGGGATCAGCAGCAGAATTGTAAGCAGCGTTGGGAGCAGAGAGGGCATGGGGAACACGCTGGTCTCAAGAAAAAAAATCAGTTGAGGTTCACCCCTTATTATTATACCTTCAAAACCCTGGGTCTGGCAGCACAAGCCCCGCTGCTTTCTGAGGCGTTGGCTGATGTCTGTGGAAGACCCGTTCAATTTGTGAGCTCGGACTATGGCACTGCTAATGGAATAATTGTGCCTGTGGCACCAGGGCTGACTGCTGTGGAGCTTCCTCATGCCACGACGTTCCATGGCCTCCCCTTCTCCCTGGCTGCCGTCACAGGGCTGTGGCGGGGCAGGGGGACGGCCCAGCCTCCCTGCTGCAAGGCTGGGCAGCCATGGCCTGGTGGTGCCTCTCCCCACCATGGGCCCCAACGTGCGGCCATAGCTGCAGCATCCCGTGTCCCGCCACAGCTCGTTCACACGTCCCAGGAATGGCAGAGGATTGGGCTGGGTGACATAAGCGGGTGCTCCCTGTCCAGTGCTTCTCTGTGTCCCCTCCTGCCCAGTGTCCCTCAGGGCGGCTGCTCTGTGGAGCAGGAGGGCCTCTGCCCCCTCTGGGGTGTTGGAGGGGATTTCGGCATCACATGGCCTCCCGCCGCGCTTTGGCTCACTCTGGGTGTGTGTTCCCACCGTGGCCTTCAACAGGGGCTGCTCAGCTCCTCACAGAGGAGCTTTTGAACCCTCACAAATGACAGCTCGGGGCTGAGGTAAAATGGAAACTGGGGCTGCTGCAGCCTGGGAGGTGGCTCCGAGGTGGCTCCGAGGCGTCCCCACACCAGAGGCTGCGTCCCGCTGCAAACCCCCTGGTCCGTGCTGCCTGGGACGTGCCGCCTCCGCTGGGCCCTGAGTGCCCCCGCTGGAGTAACTCAATAAATTCCACGTTATTGAAGTGAAAACAAAATCTTTGCCTCTCTGAACATACGAGTTTTTCCAGTAACGTTGGAGGCCTAGTGTTTGAAATTCATCTTTAATGACACTGCCTTCAGAAGCTACAAAGTAATCTGGCATCTTCTAATTGTCTTCATGTTGTTTGCTGCCCGCAGTCTGAATGCAAAGGCAGACCCAGCAGTATTTTTGATCAGTGCGTCCACTGCCAGTGTCAAAATACGGTATGAACCAATAGCCAAACATTTCACAGACATAACACAATACGACCCAAGCTTCAAGGCCAGAAATATTTAAGTGCAAAGATAACTGATGTTTGCAGAGATACCTTAAGAATTTGTCTCCTGGTGCATGTAATGTGATTTTTCCATCTGTTGGCTGCATAGCTGAGGAATGCAAAAGCTAGAGTATGGTAAGATTATAATCAGATTCATTTGTTTTTCAATTACTGCTGGGTATATTTTATTTTTGAGGTTGGGACAAGATCCAGCGTTTTTAGCCTGAATGTGGATAATACAGGTTACAATTCATTCCTCAAAATGTGGGGCTGCTTATTTTTCCTATGTTTGACATTATATAATCACAGTTATTATAATTATAGGTATTTGTTCTTTGTGGTGAAATGTGGCTAGTGTAACAACATTCTTTAAATAGCTGTCTCTGCTCAGTGAGAAATAAACATTTGGCAGTATCCCATTCTGCCATTTAATTAACTGGAGTCATGTGAAAGATGTGAGCTGGGAGAAGAGTAAAAATTCTTAAACCCCAGAACACATGAACTGGACATATGTCTGTCATGGCCTAATCCTGGTATTAGTGCAAGTGGTTTTGATGCTGTATTAGAGGAGATGTAGTAAAATAGGAGGAAAACCAGGGAGGAATAAGTTGGCACTGTGAGGGAGGCTTTATAGTGCAGGCAAGCATACCAGCTACCTACCAGTCATCTCAGGGAGTGTCACCCAGCCCTGGTCATGGCAGACCAGTGGTAGGAGCTAGAACATGTACTTGCTGCTGGATTTCTTTTCCCACGAAGTTGCATCAACAGAGATCTCTGGAACTGAAACAAAAACCTTTCCTATTTTCCAAAGTGTCTTTCGAAGTAGGGATAGAGATGAGACGCAATTGCTGGGTTTGGATTTCCTTGTTGGGAAGAGGTCTTTTATTAACTTATGAGCCAGAATTTTTTTATTATTTATGCAAAAGTATGGATGCATGTGAAGCCCATAATGTAAAGAAGTTGTCAGACTGCACTCTATTTAGTACCTGCAGTTCACTGTATTAATACTTCTGGTTGTTTTAGACCTCGAACACCTGAGAAAGTAAGTTATAGAGGCTTGCCTTCTTGTAACAGGTTTGCCAGTCTTGAATCTGCTTTCTCTCCTGTTTCTAAACTTAGAAATTGGGTATAGGAAGGCTAGTCAGCAGTGTTATGTTAAGCAGTGAAGCATCCTAAGGGAGTCTAGGGAAGCTCTGTGTCAGGTATGCTCTTCTGTATGCTTTCTTCAGGGATAATGATGCTTTGCTCCAGAAAACATTAATTGATTAACCTCACAGATGCAGTTTCTTGTGATATACTGCAGGGATCCACATTTTGACATTTCGACAGATAATCCAAGCAATATTCTGTGGAAGACCATCTGTAAATAGTGTAAGAAGGGTCAAGTAAAGGAGAGCCTCTTATGCAAACATGGTATGAAATATCTAGAATAAACTGATGGGGAGAGCTGGGCTGTGGGTGCTTTCATATCGTAGGATTTTGCTTCTGCTGTTTTCTACATAGGCTTCAGAAGCTGATACTATGAAGTACTTTGTGATCTCCTTTATCCATGTATCCTTGCTACATGTCATTTTGGTCTTACCTTGGGATAAGGCCTCAAGCCCAGTGCTGGAATGAGGAGCTTTCCCTAAAGGCAGGCTCTGTAACTCAAGGCTTAGGCAGATACATCGCTCCTGTAATAAGCCAGGCAGAAGTGAGAAGGGGTAGCTGGTCTGAGGAGGAGATGTTGTTGCTGGCCCTCCTGATGGTGCCCATGGGAGCCTCCGGGATGTCCCTAGAGCTTGACTGAGCCAACAGTGGCATTTCTGGGAACAAGGAACCCTTGCTATTTGTTGGGATATTCCCTCTATACCTCCTTTGCCTCTGCACTTGTTTGAGTGCCTCTGTCAGGCAGCCTTCTACAACCAGAGCAGCCATCCTGCTCTTTGCATAAACATACTTTCTATCTTCTAGCAAAGCCCAGTAGCCGATTTATCCCCTCAGGAGGTCTCACCACTGGACTCTGCATTGCTTCTCTTACATTGATGTGGTTGTCTTAGCAACGGCAAGAAGTTTAGGGCAGGGGTGAGATGCGATCTCTGTTCTGTACAGTGCAGAGCAGAATTCACATGGCTATACAAATGTTTTATGATAATCATTTCCCTTCCTTCAATGTATTATCCTGCTTTTCTTTCACCAGCTGAACCTCATTTTGTTATTTGTTGCCTGTTAGGACTGCTTCTAGGAAGGACTGACAAAACCATTACTGGAATTGTTCACTTAAGTTATAGATGGTGTTCAAAGCACCTGCTGTTTTGTTGAAATGTGCAGTTCAGTAGTTTTTCTAGCTTCACATTGATTGTGGGATGCTATGCTAGTGACAGCAGCGTGTGACAACATAAGCACCACTGCTTGTACCAAAAGTAATCATCAGTGTGGCATCAGAAATGAAAACCAACTGAGCAAATGGTATCTAGTGGTAGGAAAGTGCGCTGCTAATAATGAAGCACAAGTATAGGCAGAGAGCAGGACGTTATTCCTGAGAGAATTGGCAGAACGGAGATGTAAGCTGCCTCTTTTGAAGACAGGAATGCCTATGAGAAATAGGTCACACGTGCTTGTTTAGTGGAGAGAAATAAATGAAGATGAGACCCAGTATAAGCGCACAGGCAGCAGAATTATTTTAAAGCAGTTTCTGACTTTTTCATGGCAAGTTTCACTTGCAGTGTCCGACACCTTCCCTTGCATCTCCTAACTCCTTGCCTCCACCTGTCCTTGCCCTGGCCCTCTGGTCTGGGGGCTGGGCTGCCTCCTCTTGTCTCTGCCATTAATAGCTTTGCTTCTGCTCTTGCCAGCATGGTGATTGCTTGCTCGGTGTCATAGCACATGTTAGAAAATTGGTTGGGATGGCTCATTCAGTCCAGGATCACGTTAAGTGTCTGTGCTCCCGACTTCCCGGTGCTGCCAGCTCTCGGAGCATGGTATGCTTCCAGCTTGGCCAGGGCAGATCTGATAAAACAAGTTAAAAGGGCTGCTCTTGCACCTCACTAGTGAGATGTAATTAGCCAGTTGGGAGCCGTGGGTCTGGAGAAAATTTCTGTCCGTTCTTACAGGAGGAGCAATATTTCTTCCTGAGGGATTTCATTCTTCTGTTATTCTGTGAAGATGGTGCCTGTGATGTCTAATCAGCAGTGGGAGTTGTGGAGGGACGTAGCATGGTTAGGGAAGATTAGATCTTCATGGTTTCCAGCTGCTATAATAGCTTTATTAGCTGTTAATATCTTGACTGAACTGTGATTTATTTGTTTTTTAAAACGATGCTCACAAATTGGCCTTACTTTGAACCTAGAAGGACAAAAATTACAAGCCACCCTCTGCCAAACCATAAGCTGCAGAGGACAAGGACACTAAAACTTGTATATAGAAAGTGTCACACAGGTGTCTCTTAGTGTGCATTTTTGCTAGGCTGATGCCTAGAAATGCTTACCCTGTTTCAGTGAATATTTCCTAGAAAGAGTCTGCCTGAGGGAGGCACATACTGCAGAGAAATTCACTTTCAGCAGTCCAAGGGGCCAGGCTTGTACCCAGGGCAGGACCAAACCTGGGGGGTTCAGTCATTCAATGGCATGCACAGCCTGTTGTGCTTGGCTGGTGTTTGGGGAGGGAGTCCAGCCTGGAGCCCCCCTGCTTCCAAGGGAGGACCTGGGAGTTTCCTCAGCTGACCCCTTGGATGCTGCTGGCTTTAATGTACCTGGCACAGCAGAGCTGTTTGTCACAGGGCTTCGCATTGCAAGAACTGAATCATTTTGAATCTGCTGTTCAGGTGGTTTTCCTTTCAGGGGCTCAGTCATTATGGAGAAGGAAAATTGGCTAATCGGTTTTGCTGTTGTTTACAGTCAGTTACTCCCTCTCAAGTGGTATCAGACCTCTCCAAGGTGTGAATTATAAACATTGAGGGTGCACGTTTATTTGTTTAGAGAAAGCCCCGACTCAAATGTAATTAAAATCATATAAACATTTGTATTACTCTTATGGAGTGTAAATTTAGACAAAGTTTTCCATGAGAGGGTGTCTTCTAACCAAAGCATCTGTCAGTGTTTCAAGTCATGAAGGTATGTTCATACAGGTAGATAAATATGTGTTATCTAGCTGTCACTTAGGATTCTTACTAGATGATAAAAATAAACTTTTTTTCAAATTTAAATACAATTCTGGGGTCGCTGGTTGAAGTCCCTTCTCCTCTGTGGATAGGAGATGCCATAAAACCAATGGGATGCTTGTGCCTGAAGTGGTCAGGACATATGAATTTGCTTGGCGCACCCTCAGCCCCTTGTTGGGTGTTCAGCCAGGCGGTGCAGTGGCTTTTTTCCTCAGCAGAAAGGGGATGTTGGGGGCTAAATGGTATCCAGAGGTAGTTAACACAGCATGTAGCTATGTATATGAGGAAGGTAACCTTATTAAAGAAAGATCACTGCTAACACTTAGGAATGGCATCACCTAACATCAGCCTTTTCCCTTTTGAATGGTGAGAGTTCAGTGAGGTGGACAGGGGCTATTCCAGGGCAGCTGTCTTCAGTACCAGAGAATGGTCCCATGCATGTTTAATTTATATAAAAACTGATGTGATTTGCCACTGTGTAGATGTAG
Organism: Elanus axillaris; assembly: GCA_026212715.1. Classification (NCBI taxonomy): domain Eukaryota; kingdom Metazoa; phylum Chordata; class Aves; order Accipitriformes; family Accipitridae; genus Elanus; species Elanus axillaris. Next base: position 4,312,243 of record JANZLQ010000027.1, on the reverse strand, counting down.
CCTCAGTGGGTTACTTGTAAGATGGCATGAAAGAGCACCAGGGGCCATTCCCTTGGGCCAAAGTCTCAGGAGTTGATGATCCTTCATCCACAGCAGGCAGCATTGGTGCTCCCAGTGGTGAACCAGTGAGGAAGCATCACTGTTGGAGCAGGCCAAAATGGAAGCAAAACAGAAGTAAATCTGCATAGTCAGGGTTGAGGGTACGAAACATGGGATTTATTTCCATTAACTAAAAATATGTGTAATATAGACAGGTGTATCTATCAGACCTGGTCACCCCGAACTCTTCCCCCTGCCCACTACAGTCAATAAGAAGTAAGCAATTTGGGGGCCACATTCATGTATGACCTGTTCTATTTAGGATGAGATGAGTCCTACTGTTGCTGAAGTTACTGTTTTAGCCCATTGTGGACAGAGGGAGTTTAGATGACTGCCTTGTGCATATTTAGCTGTACTGTAAATGTCTGACTTTAGATGAATCCAGCTCTGAAATATCTGTTGATTGTATTTTGTGACACCTAGCTTGGGAGTTCCTGAAAAGCTTCCCAGATCTTACTTCCACCCCTGCATGCCTCAATATCTGTGGAAAAATCCAGCCCATTATCTTTAGATGTTTACTTATGGAGGGCTTGGCATGCTGAGCGTGTTAAACGTTTTCTTGCCACTAGAGAAGCTTACATAAGAAATTACTTTTATTTCCTGTGTGAATTGTTATTTATATGAAGGCACTACCTCAAACCCATGTAATACCAGTGTACCTAGCAGTGAAAACACCAAATACACTGTCTTTGATATCTTCAAGGGGGTTGAAACAATCATAGTTACTTGCTCAAAGATACAGAAATGATTTATCCAAGCAAAAAAGAGAAGCCACTTTCCTTTTGGTTACACTGATGCAAATTGAGAGTTGCTGGTGTCAGTTACATTTTGTATGGATTTTCACTGGCTTAAGGGAGATAACAATCAGGCCCCCTGGCTTCTAATCAAGTTTGATGTTACCCTGGTGAGTTGTTATAATCCCTTAAATGGCACCATGTGGTAAGAAATCAATTGCGTTATGAAAATTACTCAGCTTTTCAGTTGTGCTAGTGTAGTCTGGTCTAATTGCCTAATTTTACCTGCTAAATAAAGAAAATATTCAGAGTTTTCTGTTGTACCACAACGTCAGTGGACATCCATATTTATAATGCTCAGTGTAAAAAAGACAAGTATTTCTGGTCAAGGAAGAGCTTTGAATATGCAACACAGAATAATGAGTCACTAGTAAGTACATTGTCTTAACAAAAATCTTGTAGTTAAATTAGCATAAATAGTCTTTGATGGCAAACATCAATATAGCATTATATAAGGACAGAAGCGAAATAACCAGTGAAATTATAAAGGCAATTTATACAGCTGATGTAAAAATTCTACCTTGCTTGATTGTACGGCTGTCCCTTGCCATTGCTTTGCTTTGTGCTCATTGCTTTAATTTGGGACTCCAGTTTTTGTGAGCATTGTTAGCATTATGGTCCTTTTGGGATATATGAAAATAGAAATAGTAAGTACATAACAAATATTTGCTCTTATACTGGCTAGAGGCAAGTTGTGTTCCCCTCTATAAGCTGTTCTTGAAAGATATATAAAAAGTGCAAAGGTATGGTTAAGGTATTTACTATGTTACTAAATTCTAGGGTTGGGTTGGTTGGGTTTTTTTACCACTTATGAACATCTATCAGATTTGGTTACTTAAGAGGAGTATTCCATACTTAGAGAAGTCTTGATATTCTGTGGAAAATTTTCAGAGTTTTGGCTTTTGAAGATGAAACTTCACTTTTGCCTTTAATTGTATTCTTCAGTACAACTAAAACCAGTTAGTAAAATCTAGAATGAATCTTTTCAGAAGTTTACTAAAAATAAAAAAGAAAATTAAGAATTGAGAAATATTTCTACCTTCTCCTACCTTGGCAGAACCAAGCTCAGAGCTTTTGAGTTCAGTCACCGTGAAATAATTCAGTTCATTAAATGAGGAGTTTGAAAAAATACTATTAATCAGTTTATGAACTTCAAAGGCGGGTAAAAAAGATCCTGTGATATCCCTGAATAAGGATACTTGGAGCATAATTGGTTGAAAAGAGCAGAAATAGAAGTTTTCCATCTTTTCACCCACACAGTCTGGTTTTACTTTCATATGAGTGCACAGGTATCTTGGAAGAAATTCTGTTTTCCTGTCTGCTATACTTTGTGCACAAATGCTTGAGCATTGGTATTTTTTTCTGAAGGTAACCTCTTGCCAGTGCAGTTAGTACAGGTTATTTCTGCTGTTGCGTGCCTGTGATTCAGCCCGTGGAACTTAGGTGTAACAGCAATAGTCCTACAAGTTCTGCTATGCACAGAAATGCTGTGTGTGCACTTCTCAGAAACAAATGTATCTGGAACACAGTTTTGAATGTTAGAAATTCTATACTGGAAGAAAACAACAAAAATAAGCACACTCACATACATACTCAATGGGCAGCTGTTTGCTGTTAGAGTTACCTAGATGCAAATTTCTGTCGTTTGGGAATATCCTGTATCTTGTAGTTGCTTTGACTGTGGCTCTAAATTCAAACCAGTAGATTCATTCACTCAGGTGTTTGCTTGGTCATCCTGTGACCAAGGTGAATATATATAGTTTTATTTATTTTCTGAAGAAATACCAATATGAATCACTGAACATTTACTTTGTGCTTGAAGTACACTGCTGTGCAGAAATGCCTCGGAGCACCGTGAGTGGAGTTACTTGCACAAGCCACGAAAGGTGATTGTGGCGTTTAGATGTGCTATGAAGCGAGAAAGTTGCAACAACTTGGTTTCTAGAAAGCCACGTTACATTGCAAATGACCTGTCATGCTTTTCGCTCTGCTGATGTGTCACAACACACCATCACCCTGCAACACTGAACTGCTATAACATGTATTGATTGACTGTGCCATGTAGGATGTAAGGTGTGGTTGCAGGACATGTGGTATGGTTGAAAACAAGGTGAGCAACAGACATAAGCAAAACCTAAAAATTCTTTTGTGGTCATATGCATAATAAAAAAGACCAGATTTGTTGCATTTGGGAAACCCTCACGCACGGATCTGGATGTACACATTTTCCAAAGCAATCAGAATTATTGGCATCACAGACTGTTTGTCCTTCTGGATAAGTTCTTGCTTTGTGAAACCTGTCAAAATATAACATTGAACCAATGGCATTTCATGGACTTTGGATAATATTTTAGGGTTTATTATACTGTCCAAGGCACAATATCTTCACAGAACTAGACCTGATAGTGAAATAGAAGGAGTCCTGACTGCTGACATTAATCCCCAGTATAATTCTCGCACATTGATCAGTTTATTATCTACTTGTATTGTATTTTTTGTACTTTATTTCCTTCCTTTTTTTTTTTTTCCACATGAGGGAAAATGTAGCATGAGGGAAGGAGGCACTAATAGTACTTCAGGATCATAAATTTAATATAATCGCTTTATTATGGTAGAAATTAAAATAGCACAAGAGAGGGAAGGTGTTTCATATAAAGTGACAGTTGATTTTCCTCTGCTTTCCTGAAAAACACCCCTTTATCCAAACCTTCTCTGAGTATCACGCTTTATTTTTCAGAGAGAAAATTCTATGCTTGGGGCACATTTCATTAAACCTTTGCGAACCACTGATGCCCAGAATATATTCTGCTTAGCATAATCATATTAATTCCAGTTTTCACAGACCTGTGTGTTCCATCTTCCGTATCTCTTAATCGCTAATTCCACCTCCATGAAGAGCTTCTTGGGAGAAGCATGCCATAAAAGATGAAATTAAATTGTTTTGGGGCTAGTTTCTGAATGTTACTTGGAAGCTTTTACTCTTGCCAACACTGACATCAACTTGCCTTTCCTTCAGATGAAAAGGCTAGCCATGAAGCACAAAGCTGTGCTCCTTTGAAGCCTGGTACGTTGACAACACAGGGACTAGGCATTTTGTCAGCCCTGTTTCATCCGAATCACTGCTGGGCAGTCTGAACATGGTGGTTGCTCCGGGCGGAGTAGGTCCCACTGGTAGCTCATCAGTTCAGTCCTGGAGAGGGATTATCCCTAATGCTAAGCAGGCACAGTGCTTTGACTGAGACTGGAAAGAGTCACATACTTTTAAAATACTGTCAATCCTAAGCTCTCCTTTTACTGTTGTCTGAGAGGGAAGCAAAAATGCAGGGGTATGGGTGAGGAAGAAAAAGAGAGAAACACACAAATAAAATACTGGCATAACCAAGCTGGGACTGTTAGAAGTGGGAGATAAGCATTTGTAACAATGAGGAGGCATTGTGGAAGTGAAGACTGGAGAAGCCCTTCAGGATTGAGTATTTCAGTGACAGCTAGCTCCTCTGGTTTCTTAGGATATTGGCCCCAGGGAAAGGATTAGTAAAATACTAACCTGACAATAGCTACTTCTACTGGATGCAATTGCTCATTCTCTGAAAAAATAGTTCAAAGAACTTAATAAAAAAAAATCATTATTAAAATTGTCCTCCTGCAATGATTTGCACATGGAAGAATCATCTAAGAATCATTGCATCTTGATTGTGCGCAATGCTGTGTATCAAATTACATCAGAGTTAGGCTGCAAGCAGCCTCTTCAGGAGCATCTGGCTGGCAAAAGCTTATTCTAGCCAAGAGGCAATATAGTTGTATAAGTCATCCCATTTCATGGATATAATTCTTCAATCAATCAGCAGAAGGAGAGTAAAAGTTCTTAATGTTTTGGTCATAATACATCTATCTATGTAACCTGGGATAGTTTCCTTTGTATGACAGTGACACTTGAAGCTGTATGGGGCAACTTGTTTATCAGTGCAGAGCCAGGTCCTGCCAACAGTGCACTGAACAACACATTACTCCATAAATAAATGTAATGGGACTGCTTGAAAAATGAGACTGAAAAAAAATAATTACAATCTGTCCCTGAAAGCGTTGAACCTGAGTTACAAGAAATGGATGTAAAGTACAAGAAAAGATGGCCTTCCCCTTTCTGGTCTCTGAAAACTTTTAGTAGCTTGCAGTTCATGGCTAATGTTTCCAGAAAAATTAGATCCCTGCTCCCATTCCCTGCTCATACATACTGTGGCAGCTGATTTTGTATGGAAGTGCAGTGAATTGTTAAAGGTCTTCCATTTCATGTACAAGTTTAATTACTGTAATTTTCTTCATGCAGTCTTTCACTTTCTACTATAATAATAATGACATAGATAAGTAGCAATAAGATAAAACAATAGTAAAGAAGGATTATAACATGAAACGGGAATAAAAAAAGCTAAGTTTCTATGTCAGCAACACAGCGATAAAAAGGCATTAAGAAAAAATCTTGGTCTGAGAGGGAGAAGCAATTTTTCAGGTACTAAAGCTTTAAGCTAAATTGTGTTGAAGAAGACAGGGATTTCCCCACAGATTATGATAAAGCTTTTATAGCTGCCCAAACCAGTGCTCACAGTCTTCAAGACAGCGAGTGCTATTTGTGTCGTGTTGGTATCTTCTCTTTCCGCTTTTCTGTATGCGCAGTTTCCAAAGACTGGTGGCCTCACAGGAGAGTCTTGGGTGTCCAATGGGGTTAATAGAGCTAATATTTGATTGTTTTGCTCTAGACCTTCTGCAGGCACCACCAGTGTACCTGAGTGTGACCCACGTGGCCAACATCTGCCACGCGTCATTCACTCACTTGTCTTATTTGCATGGTATGTTTGCCTTTCTTTCCAAAATTGTCTCTCTTACTCCTGCTCCATGATCTCTGTTGTTTCTCTTCCTGGAGCAACCCTGATTTTACCACAATAGGCCTTTGATCCCATCTTTGCTTGAACTTGACCAAGGCCTGTAATGTAGAAAGCAGAACATTATTAGCTCTTAATCACTTTAAGCACTCATTTAATTTCTTTCTTAAAATGAAACAAAAGTCATAACTGTTCTACAGCACATCATTCAAATCCCTCTGGCAAATGGTAGCCCAGACTGGATGTTTCCCTGGGCAGTGCCGCGCTGGTGCATCAGGTTGTGTTCAGGAATAAGTTGTGTGTTACACCATGGCCCTTCCACACTAAGTCTTACCTTGAGAAATTCATGGAGAAATCTCTGCCAAGAACCTCTAAGAGAGTATAACCCAGGTACACTGGACTGGATTTATTTGCACAGTGACAGCACAGGTACCTCCAAACCTTTTAGTAGTACCATAAGCTTGCAGACGAGCAGCCACTGGGCAGAGGTGCCCAGTGCTCAGCAAGTTTAGTACTGTGTGTTAACAGCTTTCAAGTAGCGTTTCTCATTCTTTTCAAGTGGGCTAAAAGCAGACTGTGCGGTCTCATCCCCAAACTGGGAATCCTTATATTTTGGGGAATGTCCAGGTGCTATTTCAGGTTTTGAAATAGAGTTTTAAAATTCTGTGTTCATTGCATAGAAAGAATTAGGACTTAATACAATACCATGTAGTTATGCCTTGTTTCAAATATAAAGAACAAAAAATAAGAGGAAGTGAACAGGGTTTCCATCATCAGTTACACAGTACAGATCTGAGAAGTTAATTTTTTGCGTAACTGCTTTGTCCAACTTTACTCCAAACTGGTATGTAGCTATGTCCTCCTTGCTTGTATCACTTGCTGATATGTAAGATTCTTAGACATGCTATAGGGTGGAGTCAGAGAGAAGTTAATGTACTTTTTTTAATGCAAAGCTTTTTCTAGAGAGGTCTTTATAGGACCAGCGTGGGACCACCTAGACATAAGGAGTCCTCCAAAACTTGCTAACCTCTTTCATGTCTAAGTTATATTTGTCTGGAGAGACAGATGATGCATGCCTTCAACTCTCTGCAGATGTTCTCAGGTGACAGCATGCAACATTAATCACCCTGCTGCATCTACTGAGCTGTCATGAAGGTTTCATGCATCCTAGAGCACTGTGAAATCCCTTCCCTTGGGCATCTGGTCGTCCCCACATTCCTGGGACAGCAGACAATCTGTGGAGTGGAGGATGTGAGGTGCAGACAGGGAGATTTACTAAGGGGAGTTACTGGCCAGCTTAGTCATTCAGGGGTATGAACACGCCTACCTTCCTCATGGACGCCATCATCTTTGTCAGCAGAGAAGGTCATAGTCAAAAAGACTAGTAAAAAGGGATGGCTGGCTTCTAGCTTCTCTTCCTCAAGGAGCTCAGAAACAGAGGGTGGCAGGACCAATTTTAGGCTCCCATGTCTAGTTAGAGGGTTGCTGGAAGCCCAAATGCACCTCAAAACTGTGGAGCTTAGGGCAGTGAGAGATGCATCTTTCATTACTTGGTTCTTCTGTGTCTGGGATGCCAGTGTTGATCAAGTCATTTTTGTATCATCTCTTGGCACATTTTCCCAGTGCACTGCGGTTGGTAATTTACAGCAGAACACTTCGAGCAGTAACCATAACTGACATCTGAAAGTGGTTTATACACATTTAAAAGCTTGGGCAATGTAAAAGTTAAGGCAAAATTTGCAGGAGAGGTAATATCGCATATTATAACAGCTGATGTAGCTGAAAAGGCATGGGCAGATTTCCAAACACCCATGCCCTTCTCAGGATTGCTGCAGAGACAGACACTACAGAGAAACAAAAATCCAGCACCTCCCTTTCAAATGTGGCATTTCTAAAATGCCTCCCAGTGCTGCAAATCAGTACAAGTTTAGAATAAGTCTGATTTATAGCTGTAGCACATGTTGTGAGTCTGGAAACTCAATAACATTTTATTACCTACTAAAGAAGTTGTTTATTTAAACGATTATTTCTTGTGGCATATACCAGAAGATAAACAGTGTGTAAATGAGTAAACTGTGTGACTGAATGCTTTGTGACTAGCCTCTTCTGTTCATTTTATGCCATTCATTTCTGAATTTATTCCACAATAAATACTGATACTACTATTACATGTTCCAGAAGAAAAGTCTCTTCAGCTGAAGGAATCGATGCACCTTACAAGAACTACACGTTTTGTCAGATTTTCATTCCAATAGTCAGTTGCAATTGCAATTGGTAAGTTCCTATTTTTAGAGTGAAAAGCAATGATAATTCATGTGATAATTCTCCCAGCTGAAAAAAACAGGAAGCTTTATTTTAGAGATGCATAATGAAACATGATGGGAAGATGCCTTATTCCATGGCCTCATATTTCATTCCCTATTAGCATGATATTTATGGATATAAAAGAGAAAAATCAATTTCTCGTCTGACAGAATGTATTCATCTTCTGCTCATAATCTTGAACTAATTAGCCTTTCCCCCCCCCATCTTGTTCTTGAAAGTATCATTCAATGTAAGTTCATATCTGCAGCTGTTGTGGCATAAAAGGTGCTCTCCCTTTCCCACAGAGGTATGGCATCTCATTTAAAAATTGATATACAGCACTAGTCTCACTTGGTCCTCTGCCCAAAGGAGTAGTGAAGGACTGAAAGTGTCCTGTGGTCCTGGTCTCACCGTACTGAGAATAGGGTTTCTGCCTACCCAGTGTCATGGGGAATGTTAAGGACTCACGTAGCCAAAAGACTGTGTTTTGCTGGATGGCCTAGGAAGATCTTCTTTAATCAGGGAAATTGTGTCTGGTGGAGCTGAAGCTTTCTGCTTCCATCTCCCTTTGCCTCTATCCCTGACACCCTCTTTTGCTGACTTTTTGCTGCTGGCTGGGGAGGAACTGAGACTATTGTGATGTTACCCTAAGAATTTCTTATCCTGTTTTCCATCTCCAAACCCACTCCATTTCAGTCAGTGGCTTGCCATTACCAACTTGGTGTTCTGCTAATTGCTTGCTTAGACTTTGCAGGTCTTTTGCTGGAGTGGGGGAGAGAAGCAAGATCCGACACCGGCACAAATGTCAGTTCTTGATGACTAGCCATGGTAGGATGATGTATGTGTGTAGTCCCCTTCTTTTCTTCTGGGCTCTAGCTATAGTAAGCATTAAATCTTTTAGTAGTGAGGCTGGCTAATAAAACCCATCACATCCTGGCTGGTATTTGTCATGCTTAATTGCAGGCACATATTGAGGTTCATGTTGGTAGTCGCTGCTTAGATTTCTGTTCAGTCAGTGCAGACATTGGTATTTCTAGGGTGGAATTCATGAGACTTATGTTAGACTTCCATAGTGATTGTTTCTGCCCATGGCCTGTGACGAAAGTGTAATGCTAATCTGAAATGCCTAAAACCCAAAAGTTTAGGTGTATTGTGTACAGTGTAGGTATGGAAAGTTAGGTGAGATTGATCCTTCTGCTGATGCATGTTACAATCATCTCCCTTCTTTAGGTAAAGTGGATAAATGTCACCTGCTCCAGCAGCCACTGTCTCTAGCAATGGAGCTAAACTGGGAGGAGAAACACTTTGCTGGGGGCAGTTGTCTGCTCCAGATCCTCACACCCATTGGTGTACATCCATATACCGCCTCATGGCCACAGGTTGACTGTAGGTTGATCAGTGGGCAATTTCTCATTTTTGTGGCCATTCTTACATCTTAACGTGAGCAACAGAACCTAGCAGAATTATTTAAATCAATTTTTTGCAATCCAAACTATTTTCAGAAGAGAATTGGTGGGGAGGTGTTAATAATGTTCTTACCGTATCTTTGCTCAAGGCCCTTGCAACATTCTCCTCTGTTTCAGCTTGAACTGGGAACAGCATGACAAGTTCTGAAAGGATCTTTGGAAATCATAGCCCTATTATCCATCAGATCAACACAGATAATTTCTTAGTACGCTGACTCCAGTGCATGTTTCTGATGTGCAGTATAGCTTTATAACAGTATTGCAAAATATCACCAGGCTATTACTTTCACTTTCTTAGTGACTAATCATCAGAAAATTTGATGTTGTTTGACAATTTAGGCATTGTCAAATATAATCTAAATCTTTGCTGAAAGGAACGCTGAGTGCATGGCAGGAGAACAATAACTGTCTGAATTGCAGCTTTCTAGAGAAATCAATTCTAGTTTTACAATTAGGCTGTTAAAGTTTCTGCATGTTGTAGAAAATGGTGCAAGTCAGGCTAATGTACTAACAAATTTTTTTCTTGGGCAGAATGTGTGTAAAATACAGTAGAGCTGTCATGACATTTTTTAACAATCCTAAAATGTTATAGCTGTTTTCTAAGACACTTGTTAATATTTTAATGTTTGTCAATTCTCTGTATCTTGAGAAAACAACTTCTTCTATTGAAATGCTGATATTTTCCTTAAGTAAGAAACTCCAAACCCTAAACTTCATTTTCACAAAATAAATTATTCAATAAGTCTTCTTTAATTATCTCCTCTTTGACTACTTTGTTGCCTGAATTGTTCATTGCTCTTGCAGAGAAAAAGAACCCCTGGATTTCCCTAATGGTTATTGTAGATGTCAGCCGTAGTGTGCAGACGCTTCAAAGGATCACTCCCACCACCTAATCTCAGTGCTCCCCAAAGCTCACCAGTGATGACTATGTTATGTCTTAGTAGTGAGACTGTGAGGTGGTGGGGAGTGCTCATTGCTGGTTTTTATTATCCGTGGAAAAAGCTTTGTACCATTGAAAAATGCAAGCTGCATACTGATTGATGTGCCAAAGGCAACTAAGGTTGTGGATACAGATAAAGTGGGAAACTTGCCACATATTGATAGGATAATCAAACAAGATGGAGGATTGAATGGACTCTGCATAACAGAAGTTAGCCACATCACTTAATGGACTATTGGAAGGTGCTTGGGTGCTATTAGGAGTAAGCTGATACAAGGAGCTGCGTAGGAAGGAGAGTAAACACTTAGCTTTCATCCTGCACCACGTGCCTTTCTGTTTTCTTCCCTGTTTTCACAGCTAAGTAGCATGGTTGTGTTTGGTCTTGAAGGCTTCTGCATCTCTGACCTGCAGACTAGAGGCAGTAGCATGGAAAATCCCAACTGCTTTGTTCCCTGCTCCTGGTTCAGGCTAATCCTAAGTGATCAAGGTACTGTGTTGGGCAGCGTGGGTTTTGGAGAGAACATCCTGGCAAATCAATACCTTCTGTATTTGTACCGTGGGCTAGATAGCTGAAACCTCTGTGAAGACTTACTCTTCCCTAGAAAGCCATCCTGCATTTGGATGTTACCAGGCAGGGTTGGATGTATCAGTCAATCAGTCACTGACTGAGCAGACTGTGACCTTCAGGCCAAACTCTGGCAACACATCAGACCACTGAGGCAAACTCTGACTAGACTGGTGCACAGCTGAATTTTTTTTTTTTTTCCTGTACCAGGCACTTGGTGACAGCCAACACCGAACCTGCAAACTCAAAGTTCTTTTTTCCTGTTCACACCTGAGATGACTTTCTCCTGAAGACAAGCTCATCTAAAGAGCCATCTTGGGCTTTGTAATCACTGTCTTTTCAGGAGTTTGCAGCTGTAGCGTGCTATTGGCATCTGATGAAAGCCAAGCAGACAAGGCGTTCTCTTTCCCCATAGCCTCCCTAAAAGAACAGTTGATTTTTTCATAAATGTATTTGTACTAACAATAGTATCTTTTTTCCTTTCCCATTTTTTTAGCAACTTGATTCAGTCTTTCATTCCTAAATGTGACAGGTGAACTCTTTGGGCCAAGTTTTAACTTGCGGCTTGTATTTATAAGGGAGAAGTAGGCCATGGAAAACCAGGCTTTGAAATGGAAATTCTGCCTCAGCTACAGCCACAGCAGTGCTGCTCAGTGCCCTATTTTGTTTTCATTTTCCCGTCGTCAGCCAAATCAGGCTCACCGCTCCTTGTTCAAAGGAGAAGTGTTAACTTTCCAGAATTCCCTGTGCTGCTGCTTAGGAGTCCTACAGACGTTTTCAAATGCCATATCCAGTATTCCATGTCTTTGAGCAGGTCTTGAGTTTCTAAGAAAAGGCTATTCTTCTCTGACTTCCAGAGCCTTGGAGCTAGCTCTAGGATACAGGGAACCCAAACAAAATAGAAGGTATGTTTTCACATTCCAGTGCTTGTATGTTATTTCTAGGCCAGTGTATGCATTTCTGCTGGATAACCCTAGCCCAGCTGTATGCTTTCGTCGTACCAGGCTTCCATTAAAATCTGTAGCTGATCATACAGCCTGCATAGAGTAAACTAGTATTGGATATTTGTGGGAACAGTCAATATATCACTGGAAAGTTCCTTAAATATTTGCTTGATAACAAAGTGAAATGAGATAAAATGAAGGTTAGTTGAACGTGAAGCTGGAACTGCCACATGACTGGACAGCCACTGTAATTGCGAGCTATTATTAACATATTTCTCTTTTTAAGCAAGTATGCTGTCTCTTTTGGAGTTCATTTTGCTTCTAAATATATGAATTCTGATCTCATTCCATTTAGAGAAGTCCCATGTTTTGGCAGATGGCAAAACTTTCTGGAGTGGCTTTCAAATGTTGGGGTATGAAGCGTGCTTGGCGGTGATGCTCAGAAAATGATCGGATGTGATTTGTGAAGCATGCTGTACCGGTATGCAGTACCTGGGAGAATGAAACCATGAACACAGTGTAGCATGTCCAGACCTTGCACAGGATAGCATAAAACATAACTCCTTGGCATTTTCTCCAGTGCTGAAACAGCAGGATTTTAGCTGACGATCTTGCCTGGCCATCTGGTGAAAGAGTGTGAAAGAATTTTACAGGGACTAATTATTTCCTAGATTAATATTGCTGACAAGTACTCCATGAGGCAGTGTGTATGTTTGCAGGGTGTTATGCTACTAGAAATGCCATTAATTATTTTGCCCGTGATTCGCTGAACACTGCGATGCTGTATGCTGGCGTTCTGCCCCAGCATTGCCATCTGTGTATCTCACAGGCTATACCATAGTATTTATTTCAGATCTTTCTAGAGATCTTTCCATTTCCAGATTAAAGAGCCTGGATTAAGTAACTTATAATATAAGGCATTAAAACAATCTCATTTTTTAACACAATTTTCCTCTCAAAACTTGTCAAAATCTGCTTACTAACAATATGGTCAGTGGGAGGTACTCTCAGTCTAACTGCTCTCAGGCACTGCAGTTTAAGCTGAGCTTAACAGTTTCATACATTGATTAACTTCTCAATTTTTTTTTTTTAAAGTTACTGTGACATAGTGACTTTTTTACACCTTGTAACTAAGGTATAATATTTATTATGTTGTAATGTAAGTATGAAAATACAACATTGTCTATCCATATTAAAATATTTATGCTACACATGGAGACATGTCAATAATTTGATCAAAGATATCAACATAATCAATGTAACCATCAGAAATGTTAAAACAATGATGGAAATATTCCTGGTTTTAAAATACTAGAAATATTTGAAATAAGGTTACACCAATTTTGGTTTCACAGCTTCACTGTGTTCTGACTGATGATGATTTCCTTCCCAAAACAGAAATTTGATGGAATTCCACATCTAGGCAAAGAACTGTTGCTTTTTCATTAATTTATCTATAGAGCTCTTATTAAGAATAATTTCAGATTAAAATGCCCATAGGTTCTCTTTGACCTTCTGTGTTACTGTGGCTTCAAGGTCTTTTAACACTTAAGGTGTACATAAAACCAGTCTGACCTGACAAACTCTTGTAGGTTTTTCTGTTGTTAAAACAGATGTCCTGCCTTATTTACTGTAAAATGGAACAATCACCCAGTGGAGCAGCACATATGGTCTAAATTCACTGACCTATATTCATTGGTAGAAAGAAAATCTCTGGTGAAACCTCAGGGAGGGAAGAAGCATTGTGTTATCCCTTCAGAGAGAAAAAGAAGGAATCAAAGACTTTATAGAGCACTGGGGAGTTTATATAAAAGAAAAATATTTTCGGGGTGGATGACTGTGTGGAAAAATAACAGGCATTTTAGACACAGTGGAAACAGAGGAAAGTGGTGGAATTTGTGCATGGGCAGTTGGGGTGAAATAAAATGGAAAAGCTAAGATTTATGGTGGGGTAGCAAGAAGCACCTTGTTAACGGAGCAGGGATATGCAGTCCTTAGGGAGAAGAAGGGTGTTCTTGCTTGGGAGAAACCTCTGGGCTTTGTAAACTGTGTTCAGAAGTATCAGCCAACCCAAACCCCAAAGCTAGTACATGAACTTTTCAGGAAAAAAAAAAAATCATCATTGATTATTGAAAAAGAAACAGTTCAGATGAGACTGTACAACTCAGTATCTTAGATTATTAAACTGCTTCAGGGATACCCTCTCTGTTTCTTGTCACAAGGACTACTGCAGCCAACCTAAAAACCTCTTATGAATGCCCAAATAAAACCTGAATCCTTTCTGTTTTGTTACCTTTGTATTTGGCAAGCATTTTCCTTATTTGTATGAAACTCTTAGAGCTCTAGCACAGCATAAGTCAAGAGTTTGTTCTTAATGCAGTGTCTGTTTAACCCCAAGTGTAGCTGAAGACGTGCTTTATACTCCAGTGAGGGGACCGGTGTCTTAAAGCCAGAGTGCCACTGACCCGACTATTAGGAATGACCCAGAGAAGTAGCTCTGTTCCTTATGCAGTAATTCTCTGCTCCCAGTGCAGTGTTTCACAGTGAGTCTGTGTTCCTCTGTGTGATTTTAACACTGGAGTAGGTAACAGCAAGAAGCTGAGTCACTACTACAACAGAGGACAAACTCTTGAACAGCATGAAGACAAGTGGTTTTACAAAACAGGCTGTACGATTGCACTTTACTTTCAGCTACAAGAAAACTAGGCGGTAGTTTTCCTTGAAGGAGTCAGACCTGTTTTTCAAAGGCATTTCCAGAGCCCTGCCCATAGAATTCACCACTCTTAACTATAGGAAATAGTATTGCAAAGTAGGGAGCCAAGATTTACCTGACTTTAACTGTATAAAAGAGTCAGAGTGATTCAGGCCACAAGTTTAACTTGAATTTCCATCAAGAAGGGCCCCTTTCTGTCAGCAGGTTGTGGAGTACGTCTGGCTGACTTGCCTAAACTCAGTGCTTACCTCTTAGGCAGCTATAGTTCATTGAAAAGAAACACTGCTTTGCAGAGATGAAGTGATTTGCCCACCACTAAAATTGCCTGGAGTCCAGAGACCAGAGTTCAGACCTCCAAGGCTGAGACTCTGGCCAGACATAGAGATTACATTGTACGTGTCTACATCTGAACCACCCCTCAGGCAGCATTCCGGTCAGCAGAGAAAATCATCTCATCTCAGTCTGAGCTAGGTACATAGAGTGAGTCAGATGAATTGTGCCCTGAAAATACCTCATTTTCTCTATTGTTTGTAAAAGCAACTTGAGGTGACTAGTTCAGCTGTAGATGCTTGCAGAAAGGTGAGATGAGTCCAGCCTCTTGTTGTAGCCCTTACTCTACAAATGCTGGCTTTTAGTAACGACAGCAAACTGCAGCAAATTGCAGCTTTTGTTGGATCTGTGCACTGGTATAGGGAATAGACTGGACTGGTTGGGAGGTTGCGAATTGGGAGTTCAGTCTTAATTCCAACTAAGATGGTCTCCTGCTGTGTGTTGTGAGTGATGAATCACCAGTAAATCAAATCCTGTCTTGATTCTAGTCACTTTTACTGATAAGAAAGCAAAGGATAGGTTGTTGCGTGTTATTACAGGTAGGGCATGAGAGAGTAAGAAACAGCTTTCGTACCAATGATTGTTTAAATTTAAGGTCCCCATCCGCACTGTTTTCAACAGTTCCTTTTATTACCTCACTTCTTGCTCAGTGCTCTGGAGACCCCTTTTCTCACACAAACATTCGCCCACTGCCCTTTCTCTGGATTTCAGGATGGGGGCTTTTCCCCCTATGTCCCTTGCTCCTGATACTCTAAGCTTTTTTCCTTTCAATACGGGACCAGCCTGTTGTCACAGCAGCTTGGGTTGGCTTAAGCAACATGCAAGGGTAGAAAAATTGAAATAAACTGAGCTGTGTAGTGTGAAATGTCTTCCCACCAAAAAGCTGAATGACAGAGCATTAGGCAGGATAAACCTGAGCATCATAGATGATTTAAATCTGTTGCTTCCTCACAGCATGATGGTGCCCTGTGTGCTTGAGCTACATCTGTACGAGGGGAGTAGGCTGGAAGTGAGGTCTGAGTGCCCTGTCTTCACTTTCCAGCTGCTATTTATATTACATTACCTCATAGAGCATCCAGCTGAGAACAGGACCTTGCTATGTGAAGTAGAAGGAGTGTACAAGGAGTTTTGTACATTCTTTGACCGAAGACCACAGTCTTTTAGCGAGTCTTGAATGGTGTCGTGGTTTAGGGCCGGCGAGCAACTAACACCACGCAGCCGCTCACCCCTTCCCCCCCCCAGGTGGGATGGG
>JANZLQ010000027.1:4245510-4290973 GCA_026212715.1 Elanus axillaris | reverse complement strand
GCTGGAATCAATCTTCTTGACGGCAGCTATGCAGTCTTTATTGTTCCAGTTCGGTAAAGCTTAACGGAGAGTGGTACAGGACCGTTCGTACCGCTGTTATCAACAGAGAGTGGTGCAGAACTGTTCATACCATGCAGTACTCTCCCTTCTTCAGAGTGTTAACATACCATGTCTTTTATCAGGCAGGTCGTTGTGGCCTCTTCTCAAGATGTTAGTCTGGTATAGTCCAAGTCCCTGATGTCGATGTTGAGACAATACCATTCTTTGGACTGACTCTTACATTCTTCTAAACATTTCCTTAGAGTATCTCCAAAATTTGAACATTCAAGGATGCAGTTGCAAGTATCCATCCTCTTTTGGGGGATAAAAATGTTTAAATGTTTGGAAGGATAAAGATGGGTCAATGGGCCATTCCAGGCCAGCTGGCCTCACTGCCCAGCAACAGTGCTAGCCAAATTTATTTTGTTAGTCTAGGTTTGGGCTGGAAGTGCTACTATACCACTTTTTTTTTTTTTTTTAGGCTTAATACTCTTTTTGATTAGAAGTATGTAATTTCACCAAGAGAGCTGTGCTATGAGAACAGAAATGACAGTATTTTATGAAAAGTTAGATGTCAAGGGGCATTTTTGTTGTTTGGAAAAATTCTTGCCAATGTAACTTATAAAACAATAGAGCTAAAACAAATGGGTGGAAAATGTTTGCACAAAATAGCAGTAATTGCAACTGAAAGGTATAACTGTTGTATCTTTATCTGATGTGATGAATTTGAAATACCATTCAGTATGAAAAAATGAAATGGGACATTCTATGTAAACAAAGTAACACAGTTCACATAGGATAATTTTCACAGATGATTTCTTTTTATATGCAAAACCTGATCCAAAGATACTGGTTTTGGTGATAAGAACTGTTGTGCAGAAGAACTCCTGTATGCTTCCTGTAGGAGCACAGTGTAGTCTTTCAGCTAAAGCAGGACACTTTATGTTTAACAAGTAATCTGATTAATAAATGTAGGCATTTTCTCCCCAAAGTACCTTTTAAGGGACTTCGCTTTGTATGAATTCATCTGTCGCTTGAAATTATTTCAGTGCTTGATTTGGATGCATTTTTGTCTACAGTTCCTTACTGGGCTACTCATTAAATTCTCTCCAGTACACAGGGTTTGAACAAGGCAGATTTGAACTTCATGTGAGCCCTGTCTTACTTACCCCAGGCTTCTAGCTGCTGTGTTTAAGTCAAGACTGCTCACATGTGGCTTCCACCATCCTTACTGCAATATCTGAAGTCAGAGCAAGATAAAATTAGATAGTTTCCAGGTGATATCTGAGCAACAAGATGTCTAGTCATTCCCAAGTAGCAATACACAAGTACAGGAGTCTAATAGCTTAGAATTTTAAATCCCTTGATGTGGTTATGATATAGGACTTCTGCTAATAGACTTCATTGATCTGGTGGTATTTTTACTCCAACATGCAATTTACCAAATGTTTGCTGGATTTATTTGTATTTGATTTGGGGTAGGGAGGGGCAATGCAGGCTTGCTTTAGCTTGTGGGGTTTTTGCATTCTCTAAATAATCAGGGTTGAAACACTGGTGGAGATGGGACGCAAGTAACGGAGACAAGAGATACAGACAACCATATTTCTTAATTGCTTGGCTGGTGAGTCTTTGTTCAGATGCTCAGCTTCCAAATCCTGACCAGATTTTGAACTGGGAAGAAATTAGCAAAGTGAGATCAGCAAAGACAAGACAATTCACGATTTTTTTCGCTGTGTCAGGGAGCACCACTGCCTGCCAGGAGCACTGCCTGTGCAGGCAGCACATCAACTCCCTGCTGTGCATGGACCTCAGGCGTTCTTATACCTTAATCTCACATGTCTCTGCCTGGTTTCTCAGGGACTGAAATGCTTTCATTTATCCACATTCTTGGCATCAATACATAATGTCTTTGCACAGATGACATTCGACTGTATGATCAAATACTATGGACTCTGTGACCTAATGTTCTCTTTATCCTTAAAATCAATTCACAGAATGCAAATCAAGTATGCCCTAACACACATAACCTGTCAATTCTGAAATCTGTCTTGTGGTTTGTCATTGGTTTTGCAAGCTGATTTAAACTGAGTCTTGTACTTTAATAGAAAAAGTTCTTGCTAAATCATATAACCATAAAGAACATCCTAAAAATGTAAGTAAGTACAGTAAGACCATAGTGCAGAAAGCTTTGATTGCATTTCGATTGCTGCCAGTGCAGTTGTATAGTCTTTGCTTTCATGTCTATGATAGAGGCATGGGCTTCATATCATGTAGCAGAGATTAGATCAGAGACACCATCTGATTCCTTTTGCACTCACACCACTAGATTTTTGCCCACTCCTGCAAAATATGAAACTGGATGGTATTTCTCAGTTTATAAAGAGGATAGATGCTGAAGGGACTTCTGGTTGATGCTTTACACTTTCCTCAAGGATAAGATAAAAGAATTTTTTGCTTGCTTGTGCTTTGAACAGAACACTAGATGTCAAAGCTATGGGAGAGGAAGGAGAGAAGATGAAAGTTGAAACACGATTAGGTGTACCTGTATTACAGAGGAGGTAACTAAGGCCTTGGCTAGGTTTTGCAAGGACTTAAGATCTGCAGAAGTGTCCCCACAGCTTGTAATATCCTGCTTTTGCATTCTGGCAGTACTCACTGCCATTGTACAGTGAAGGGTTTATCTCTGTCATTTAAAAAACCCTTCTGTAAATGATTTGTATTCATTTATTTAAAAAAACCCAAACAACTCTAGGCTGAAATTTTCCATGTAGTGTGTCATTCCTGAAAATGTATTTTAACCTTTTAAACTTAACATTATGTGCCAACAAGGGAAGAAAACCTCTCACATGGCTATTCCCTACCTCTGAAATTACCAGGTATATAGCAATTCACATGCTAAAATTCCTACATAGGCAGTCCCTTTTTAAAATGCAGCCCATAGTTAGTGTAAGATGCAGCTTTTGAGTGCAATGAAGGCAAAGGGGGGAAAGATATTTCAAAATGGCAGCATGGCTAATGGTTCTGTACAGTGACTTCTGTCAGCAGGCTTTGCAAGATTTTTCACTAGGAAGATGCCAGCTGCATATATGTTGCTTGTATTGAGTGAATTGTGGGGAAATACCTCTACAACAGCTTTTGTATCATGTCTTATCAACTGTATATGTAATTGTGTAATAAACAACAGATTCCACCTTCTAATAAGTTGTTGAATATGTATTTGCAGTACAGATTTAATATCCCTGCAGATCAGACAATGCTACAGAAAGTTTGCCAAATGATACTGGTGTATAGTTTTTGGCAACAGCCTTCCTTCCTTGGAAGAATAAAAAAATTAATACACTGAACACAGAGAAGCTATTTATAAATAGGTCTTCTTTATGTTTTTTTCAAGCCGAGCAATAATACATTAGCTGATCGAGTCCTTGTGAGATGGTTTAATATAATGCCACAATGGCATTTAGACAGTTTGCCAAGTAAAAGAAAACAAACCACAGAGTTATTAAAAATGAACTCTTGCAGTATTTGCATTGTATTTATTGCCATCATTGTCAATTAACCAGTGGAAACTTTCTGGAAAGATAACTAATTTTCAGAAGGGTGGAATATCCAAGAGGCACCCTGCTTCGTTAGAGTGTTACTACTGGCGAGGGGATATTTTCTTTTTTCCATTGTGCTTTTGGATATTTATATGCCCTTATTGCCTCATACAAGTTACTGTAAGTAAACAAGGAGTCTAAATGAACAAGCCACTAATATTTCCATATCTAATCCATTCTGTAGCATGAGGGCAATAGTTTCCTAATGTTTATTTTTCAGTGCTCTCTTTGAATCAGTTTTTAATGATTAAAGCAATAGGCTTGGTCCTGCACCGTTCAAGGCAGTAAAAATGCACCTAGTAATGCTCATGGTGCAGAACTGTGTCACAGAAGGAGAAATGTTCATTTAAGTTTAATTTTCCTTTTTTCATTTTCATTCTGTTACCACTAATAATATTACTTTAGGAGTATTGTATGTTAGACAGACCAATTTCACTGCTATTTCTTTTTCAGATTCAATCCTCTAAGCAATTACATAAAAGTTATTAAAGTGGTTATCTGACATAATGTGTATTAGTCCAGTAGAGACAAACCAGATGTGACTTAACAGTCTTTATTGCTCCTTTTGTGTAAGCATTCCAATAAGGTCCCTAATAAGGTCCCACTCTGTCATCACATGTACTATCTGTGCTTTGGAAAGAGAGATAACAGCTCTCCAGAGATCCCATTCCCCCCCCTCCCTTGCCCCCCAAAGTCTGTAAACAGTTGGATTTATACCCCCAAATCATCACATTGACTCATCCATTTGTTAACTTTATAAATGTATTCTGTAATACTGAACAAGGATACCTCACTTCACTTCAAGACTGACAACATTAAAGTCTCTTTAGAGATCATGGTAAGAATGTGCCAGTATCCTAAAACATTGGTGTCAAGACATCCTGACTTCACCAGTGGGAGCTTCTGACGCTAAATCATCCTTATTATTTCATCTCCATACACTCCAAGTGAATGTACGAAAGCATTACAAAGCTTACTGATTCATTGCATCACTTTTTCTATGTCCAAAGTCATACAAATGTTTCTTCTACAAACTGACAAAGCTCTTCACTAGCCAGATGTTTCCAGACATTAGTTATTTTGATTTGAAAGCTCTCGTACAGGCAGCATAGAAGTGTGAACAGTTGTCTTTCCTCATGCTGTACAAAAGTGAGAGTTATTGTTGCACTCATAGTGCAACACTTTGGCACGTGCATAATTTTACTGTTCTGAGTCATCCCCTTGACATTTGTAAGATAGCTTAAGATAATGAGGTTCAGCCTGTATGAAAGCATTTGCTGGACAGGAGTTTAGAGTTGCCATAGTCATTATTTATCCATGTTGCGTATATTAGTTTCTTTTATTTTTTTTTTCCCAAAGTTTCATAGATGAGTTAGAAAACAAGACTAGAGGAAGGTCATATCATCCATTCCTCTTCTTCAAGGCAAGATAGTCTAGAATCATATGATTTCTAAGAGGAGCTGTCTAAAACATTCTTAAAAACATACAATGATAGTTCCGTATCTCCTTATGAAATCTAAGTGCAATGTTTGATTAACTACCTTACTGGTATGCAGTGGTTAATTATGGGACACTGCTATCCTATTAAGCATTTATCTTGCTTTTTTTTCTTGATGTCTTCCAATTTCTTACTGAGCTTCCAAACCTTGGCGTGCTCAGAGCTGTACGTGAGGTGCAGATCTCTCCAGTTTGAAGCAAAAGTAATCTTGAGTTTTCCTGTTAGCATAACATTTCTACTTCTAAGAGTTGTATTATGATCTGCTTAACACTCAAAACAACTCTTATGTATATTAAAAGTACTCAAAATGTATTTAAAAATACAGTTAATACAATGCATCAGATAGTCCATATCCATTCCTTCTGTAGTTCTCTGAGAGCACACAGGTAAATTGATGTCCACTGTTTTCCAGCGCCATCTACTTTTATGACTGTTTCCAAACATCTACAGTATCTTTCCAGTTAAGGACACAATGAATGAATATTACTGACGGCTTGGCTACTAGCGTGCTGTGGATCGTTAGGCTGAAGGAAGCCAACTGACCGTAGACTTTTTATTTGTAGATCTTCTTTTTCTTTTAGTTGCTGAAGTAGCTAAAAAAAAAGAAAAAGGATTGCAACTTTGGATCATCGAGACTACTTTATTTTGGGAAAATAAACAATGCAGTCCCACAGACCCCCTGCAAGTAGATTTTATATTGGCATCATTAGGAAGTTCTTTATATTAAGATCAGTCCTGTAGTTTTAATGGTTTCAAAATAAGAGGAAAAGGGCAGAAGAGATGGCTGTCCTGCTGCAAGTTAGACCAAACCTTGGCCATTTCCAGCTATGCATTCTTGAAGTATTAGTCATTGTTCTGCTAGCCTTGGTATCATTACATATTAATTCATATTAAGAAACACATTTTGCAAGTGGTAGAGATGGTTGTAGCATTAATTTTTCTCCTTCTTACAGATTGAAATGATCTGCTTTATTTCTTCAGTTCTTTTTGATTTTCTGCTTATTTTTTCTGCAGAAAAAAACTTCCCATTCAGTAAGATATATAATTTCCCTTACAACATGGAATTTGTGATTCTAATAGAATTAGAATCTAGAGTTTAGTTAAATATGCTGTTGAATCAGGTAGAATAAAAGAAGTTTTTGCATAATTTTGTTTAAAACTTTTACTTGCTCTGCAAAGGTGAACTTGAGCAATTGAGTCTATTCTTGTCTGTATGTCACCGGGAGAATGATTAATTTAACATATTGAAAGAAATGGGCACCGTAATTTTCTCTTATGAATAAGTATACTGACAAAGGTGTCACAGATGTAAAATGGAGGGGATTTCTTGTCCTGCTTCTCTGACACTTCTTGATGAAGAAAGATTTCAGTGTAGCATTCACATACCAGGTTCAGCAGAGCTGATGTTTAGAGTAAGGAGCCATTTTTACCTTCATTTTTTTTTTCCCCACAGGTGTTAGCAGGATCCTAGGACTGCTAGCCATTGTGGAGTTCTTTTAGACTAAATACTTTGTATATAGATATATGAGATGTGTGTTTTGAGTGATCTTCTGAGTTTTGGCAAATGGGCTCATTAACAGTGTGGCACTAATTTACCAGCACTAAGTAGATTTCTATAGAGTTCCCATTCCTTTTGTGTCCTTTCTTTATGTCATCTAACCATGGCCACACTATTAAATTCCCTGGCCAGAACAGATAGAGACAGCCTAAAGTAGAGTTAAAAATAAATATTGTGGCACAAAGGAGGATTGTATCCTTCTCTTTGCTGATGACATGTGCCTGCCAGTTTTACCTGAGCTATTGTCACACACTGGTAAATGTTAGGTACCGTGTCTCTGCCACAGCCTTGGTGGCTCCAGCGTTATCACTGCTCCTTAACTGCAAAGTAGCTTTACGTTATGGGTGGTCTTTGCTCCGTTCTTGGAGTGCTGAGCAAATGATGACTGCTATAGTTTCTGGGTACTATTTTGGGCAAAATGCACTGTGTTGGAGATGGAAATAGTCATTTCAGGCTCTCAAGCCTGCACTGTGTCTTGTTCAGTGGCGTTTCCAGCAGTGTGTCATGAAATTTTCCTTGGTTCCTCTTCCTGTGAAGCTGTTGCTATTAGAATCATAGAATAATTTGGTGAGAAAGGTCTTCTGAAGGACACCTAGCCCAAGCCCTGCTCACAGCTGGACCAACTTCCCCATTAGGTCAGGTTGCTCAGGGCCTTTTTGAGTCAAATTTTTAAAATCTCCAAGGATGGAGATCGTATAACCCCTCTGGGTGACCTGCACCGGTGCTTCACGTCTGTCATTATGACTTTTTCCCCCTTATGTTCAGTTAAAATGTTCCTTATTGCAACTTGTTCTTCTTTTTGCTTCTTTTCCTTTGGCTGGGCACCTGTGGGATGAGACTGGCTCCATCTTCTCTATCATTCCCCTTTATTAGGTAGCTGAGAACAGCTATTAGGCCCCCGCCATGCTCCTTTCTTCCAGGCTGCACCAAGCCAGACCCCTCAGCCCCTCTTCATACATGATGTGCTCCAGATCTGTAACCATCTTGGTGGCCCTTCTCTGGATCCTCTCCAGTATCAGCATACTGAGGCCCCACACCTGAACACAGTGCTCCGGCTGCCTCCTGCGCGCCAAGGAAAGGGAAGGATCGCTTCCTCGACCTGCTGGCTACTCTCTTGCTAATACAGCCCAGTACAGGGTTAGCCTGCATTGCTGCAAGGACACGCTGCTGACTCATGTTCAGCTTGTCCTCCACCAGCGTTCGTCCTCCAACCAGCTCCACCAGCAAAGCTGGAAAGTCTTGAGCAGTTCTTTGGGAGACTAGGTCCTTTTCCCTTTCAGTTTGCAGACACAGTCAAACTGGAGAAAGAAGGAAGGGAATTTGCAAGCGATTCCTTTGCAGTACGCCATTCTTTGGAACTGACTTCTGTGTTTTGCCCGAAAGCCCAGCTGGTCTTCAGCACATGCTGCGCAGCCTGAACCTCTTCCCAGCTTCAGAAGGAGGGAAGACAATTGTATGGTTGGGGTAAGTAGAGAGTGGGCTTGTTGTAAGTTGAGACATGCAGCTTGAAAGAAACATCCCTTTCTCCTTGGGCTGAGGGGGTGAATGCTCGCTAGTTTTCGTTGAGTTGATCTGTATCTGATACATACAGAAGATGCCTGATGCACAACTGTGGGTGCTAATCAACAATATGAAAATAAATATGAGCGTAAAGCTCTTAAATCCTATCCTTTTATTGGCTATAAATTTGCTGTTGGAAAATACAGTGAAGAAAAAAATCCCCAAAGTTCACAGTGAAAGTATTTCTTATTTTATTTATACATTTAAGGGATGCATGGTGATAGACTGCTAAAGCTGAATCAGATTTCAGTTGATTTACGAAAATGGGGATGCAATCTTTTGACAGACAAGTTGCTGCAAATGTTTTTGAGCAATATATACAAATTTTTTTAAGCAGAACAAATGTAATTATTTACAGAGCAGTGGTCACTGTGAAGTACTTGTAGTACACTTTCAGGATCAGTAGCAGCAGGCAGGTAGTGCATTAGTTGTGCTTGACCTTTCTGAATAATAAGATTTTGCATTCTGCCTTCTGTGCTCTTAAATGAGAGCTTCCTTGCCAGTTCGCCCTTGGTGAGCCCTCGGCCACCACAGACCTGTGATGCATGGCACGCAGCATGGCATCTGAACTTCTAGCTCCTCAGTCAGTTGGAGTGGCTTGAGTGGAATAATTATATATGTTCCTTCTGCCTTCCTAACAGCTGGAATTAGACCCGGAAACCTACTTCATGTACTTTACAGAGCCTAGTAGGAAAGGAGAACTGTGAATAAAACCACACTGAGCTTTATGCCCTTCAGTAGGTTGTTATAACTGATGTAACCAGGGTCCTCCAGTCCAGAGTCCACTCTGGATTTTACCACAGTTTTCATCTTGCCACTGTTTTTTAAAACAAATTGAAAGTGGTGTTGTGTCGTGTCCCCCCCCCCCCGCCTTAGGTCACAGGGAAAAATATTTTGGAAATGTGGGTCAAATTACAGAAGATGGTTTTTACTGGAGTTAAAGCAAATAGGCAGAATTTGTGAAAATGCTTTACATGTGCTTTGGTTTTTACTGATGGGTTGCCTCTGTATATCTGCAGTAATGTTTCTGAAAGTTTGACTGCAGTAATGTTTTTGGAAGTTTGACAGCGTTACAGGACTGGTGGTGGTTCAAACTGAAATGTGCAAACGTAGCAAACTAAAATTAGGGTCCTAAATTCATATTTAGGTATTCAGTTAAGAACTGACACATTTACCTGCTGTTGAATTCAGTAGAATTCAGAAAATTATGTGGAAAGACAGTTTACCCTTGGCTACACTTGAAGTTAAACTGAGTTCAGCACCAGTTGTAACTGCTTTATCAGCAGCGGGTAAATTTGCTGGAGTAGACAAAGCTTCTGAGTTTCTGGATTTTGCTCAATAGGAAGCAAATTTATGAACTTTTTTCATGTTTGAGTGTTATAACTAAATATATTTTTTTCTGTCTCCCAGATGTTTTTTGGAAGGCAGGAAAGATTCAGCAGTCTTAGCAAAAACCCCAATGATCATTTTGGAAACATTTCACAATCCCCTTTCTGTGTCCAGATTTTGTGCTGTACAGAAATAAATTAAGCAGTGTTTTGGAGCCCAGTGCATCTACCGTCCAGCTGTTGCAGGCTTCATGATAAACTGCAGTTCATGTTTTTGGGTAGAGAGGGACATAGTAAGTTGCTGTCTGGGCTCTGCAGGGTGGAGGTGCTGAGGAAGGATGGACAGGATCCCTTTGCTGCTCTCTCCCTTCTGACAAAGGAGAAAAACAGGAGCTAATGGTGCATCTCTCACCCTCACTACTAACTCCTATTTACATTAGTGGCACTGTGCCGCTAATGCACAAATGTGAAAGTCAGGCGGTGAGGCGGTGCATGCGTGTGCCCTGCTAGCATCCCGGGGGAAAAGGAAGAAAGCAGCGGGCTGTCCCCGTGCCTTGTGTTGGGGGTCAGCCCTGGGGTGACGTGTCCCTGCGTAACAGGGGGGCTGAGCTATGGCAGCATGGACTTGGGTTGATGTGTCATTTCTCTTCTGTTTCTTTCCACTTCTTTGGGAGGAATCAGTTTTTGCCTTGACTATACCTGCCGCCAAGAAAACTTCTTTACTGCTTGCGTTCTTGCCGTTTTCATTTGCTCTGTGGTGCCTTGGGGTGATCAGTGATAAATTTCTCTCCTTTGGGCTTTTGATACAAGGTTTTCTTGTACTGGCTGTGTTTTGCTCATGGCTGTGGCATTATAGATCTATATGGACTGGAGCTCTGGGCTGAGGTCTTGCTTGGCTTGATTTACCAGCTCTTACTACTTAAACAGCCAGGATGCCCTCATCTAATACTGTCTCTCTTCACAGTGGCTTTCCCTGAGGTTCTGCTTTTTTTCTTTGAAGTCCTGAATTGAATAACATTGTGCCTCAGAAAGTATGCGCCGTTCCTATACCTTTAACCAGGTGTAGTTATCTGGAATTAAACTAAACCCAGCCATTTGTTCAAGATAAGTTGCTGTTGTTATCAAATCAACTTCCTGATTGCCATTGCTAAGATGATCAGAGGCTTCTGCCTTTTGAGAGGGGATCCGATTAATAGGATTGCTTATATCAGAGTATGTTGTCTTGTCCAACAGTAAACATTTGAAAGCAAATAGAAATGTTAAAAAAGAAGTCTTGAAAACAACTGTTAAGGCTTATGCCTTGTGGAGACTTGATTGATGTTAATAATTAAAATAATTTGCCAGTTTTGATAATGAGAATCTTTAATCCCAAATCCCCATCTCCTTTGAAATAGCAGTCAGCAGAATTTTTTCCACATAACGTGCTTTGGGAATTCAGGCCTCACAGGTAATAAGTTATTAGGGAGACTCTTCAAATTTGTATTACAAAATGCAGTTTTGACCAAAAAAAACCCCAAACACACACATTTACAAGTTTCTTATGAAAAGGAAATAATTTATATACATTATCTGGGAAGGTTTTTGATCTGTTTGCATTGTAGTCATACTGATCCTCACAGTGTAACTGGAGGTAAATTAAGGAGCTGTATAAAGATTTCTGCTCTTTGTATTGCTATTGCTACTGCCACTGCCATGACAGGAAAAGTTGTGGGTCTGTTCCATGGGGAGACCAAGTGCCCACAGCTTTCTTTAGCCAACAGCAGTTGCACGTGGTCGTGGCTGTTTCCCATCCACAATAGGGCCTGTGAGATAAAATGCTCCAGTGCTGAAAAGGGGTATTCAACCAAAGGAAAAACAGTGCATTCCCTTTGCTTTTCTGCTGCGTTGATGTCCTCCAGTTGCCATACATAGGCAATTAAGGATATGTATGAATGCTTCTAACATTGGAGCATCTTATGCATTTTTTTTTCTTTTTCATTTTATTCAGAAAGTTGCACTTGCAAGCCAGTTATACATCATGATACTGCCAGGAGCTACAGTGATTTCCAGGGCTGGGGTCTCATGCTGGCACCTGCTTTTTCAGCCCTGTTTCTTTAGGTCATGGAGAGAGATGGGGCAACATCCCCTCCCTTGGGAAAATCAGGGCACAACCTTGCTTTAGCACTTCTACCTTTGGCTGTGCTTTCAGGAGTGATGCATGTGGCCGTGATTTCCAGCAAACAGGGAGTTGTGCTGCTTCCCGGAGATCTCCCAAGGGTGTTGTATAAGGAAATTACATTATTGCAGGCTTGACCCCAAAATCCCCGGGGAAAGAGAGCGACGAGAGCGAGCACACGGGACGTAGAGCATGAGGCTGTGCTCCGATATGGGCATTTTCTGGTTGATTCTGGTGGTGGACAGGACGTGGGCTGAATCCTTCTCAGCAGTCCCCTTCCACTTATGTTGCCATCTCGTTCATTATGGGCTCAATTTTCAGGAGCTCAGGAGCTTGGCAGGCGGCCATGCAGGCATGTGGCCATACCTGGCACGTTTGGTGTGTGCGTTATCCTTCATGTGACATGGCAACTGGAAGTAAAGGGGAAATACTGACACAAGGAAAAAAGTGAAAAAGAAACATCTCCTCATAGGCCTGGTGAAAGCAAGAACCCGAGTCCCCCCCATGGCTTTTTATCACCCCATTATTTAGGAAAATAAAATACTAATTTGGGTAGAGAAAGTAACCTTACCGTGTCACCTGCCTCACCATTAAAAAAACTTTAAAATATGTCGACATGAAGTAAATTTTATTTTGAAATATTATTTGGAACTGTAAAATGAGAAAAGTTTTATTTAGAAAATTTTGAAGCTAAATGTGACAAATGTTTAAAATCTGTTTTGTTCATAATAATTTTGATAAAATCAATTTGATAAACCAGCATAAATCCATTAATAATTTGGATAAAACAAAACTTGTTTTACTGGTGAATAAAAAAAGACTGAAAAACTTTGCTCTGGCTTATGTAACCATTAGCTATTCTATACCCGGTATTTATATCTATGTAGCTGTAAAATAGGTAATCATGTAAACAATGAGAAGATTAACATTTATTGACTGTATAGGCATTAAAATCACTAAAAACTGGCATTCTGGAAATGCTACAGAATCACACTCTACAAAAGCCTCTAATATTTTCAGATCATTTCAGTTTTACAAGTGCATAAGAACTGCCTTCCTATCATTTTCCAGTGTGTAAAAATTTAACATTTGCTCCACCATTTCTCTTCTCTGCTTATGTCTTATTTGCTCATCAAGCAGAAAGCTGTCTGTCTGAAGTACTGTCCCCTGCATGATATGCAGCCACATTTCCACAGGATCTGCCAATAATGAGATTATGCTGTAATTTCCTCAAACAGCTGGGTCTGCTTTGTTATGAATAGAGGCTGCTGGGGACTGTATCCAAATCTTAGTTCTCAGCCTTCCAAATCACATTAACAAAATTATCACATGCCTGGGTGAGCGCTTCTCCACCACTTTTAATTACCCTCTCCAAGAGTTTTATTGGCTTTTTTTTTTTAGTGTCCTAGTACCAGCTTTCAACTTCCATCACCATTAGAAGTAGTTCTATGTAACGATTTGGGCTTCTCAAGAAGACATTCCCACCTCCTTCCCTTCCAGCACCGTATTTGTTTCATCCATGGGCTCCGCTCTCGGCAGCGTGCAGCCCTGGCATGAGGCGGCGGTATCTCGTCTCCCAGGGAAGGCTTCAGCGAGGCTGTGGCTGGTTTGCCGGTTCTCCCCAGCAGCATTTCTCAGGAAAACTGTGCATATCAGGAGGCTGCTCTTCATGCCAGTTTTCTGCGGTAACTGTGAAAACAGCATCTGTTTCCTACCTCATACAAATTTATTCCTCATGTGCTTTCATCCATCTTCCTGCATCGCTGCACTGGTCAGAAAACGGGAGCGTCTTTCCCGTGGGCCACGATTTCCTTCCCAGGGTCTGTTTCTGCAGGAGTTTTTCTGTGGGTGCCATAACGCAGTCAGAGATGCTCATCTTGTTCGGAGCAGAGCCGGAGCTTGCGCTCACCCCTTGTCCTGGATGCCGCAGGGGTTTCTGAACTGGGAGCTCAGGACCAGGATAAGCATCCGAGGGAAATGACTGGAGTCTTCGCGCTTCATGCTTTCAACCAAGTTGTGATCAAGCACTCGTAGCGACCTTCTGGGAGGATAAACCTCCCAGCACACCTCGTGACTCCTCCCTGAGGATGACAAAGTGGGCTGGTGTGCAGGTCCCCACATGCGGCCGAAAGCCTCTGTGGGATCCGCACCCCCAGGCAGCACAACCCACCACCCGCCAGGTCGAGAGCATCTACCTCGCAGGAGCAGGTGGCCGGTGGGGGAATACTGCTCCACGGCTGACGGTTTGCAGGCTACTGGCTCTGCCCCAGCTGTTTACAAACCCTTTGCTTTTTTTTATGGTAATGGCAAGAAGCATCAGTTCAGTGGCAGATGGTTAATAAAGTATGAAGGTGCTTCTCACAGACTTTGTACTGAAAGACCAATCAGCCTAAGCCATGCACAGCGTTACCAGTACAACCAGATGTTTTTAGCATATCTTGCTGTAAATATTGTGGTTTTAGGCTTTCAGTACCGGGATGGGTAAGCAGCTGTGACAGCCTGCGTTAGGAAGTGTTTATACAGGAGCCAAATTTCTTAACACACTTCATGTTTAATTTCTTTATATCCAGTTTTATTTTTCCATTTGTTTTGACAATTCCTTTGCATATCTCATAATTATTACTGTTCTATTTTTGTGGCAAGTTGAAAACAAACCAGACAGCCAATAACATGGTAATGCTTTACCATTTTTCTTTTATTTGGTGCTGAGGATAACAATATTTCTGTGCTGCTTGTTTAACAAAAAAAGAAAAAAAGGTGCTTTTACTATTTAGAAGCAGGCTGCTGCTTTCTTTTTCCAGCCAGCTACGTTTTACAAACTTGAGCTCTGCTGATTCAGTCCGTACTGTGTGTCGTGGGGCAGAAATCATCCAACTCAGCTTCACCTTCCTGCTGGTGTCTCCAGAGGGTAAGGTGGGACCTGCTGGCCAAATGCACCTTAGGATGGAACAGCGTGTAGGGGAGGAACAGCAACAGCAGGGGGAAAGAAACTCTTGTAGACTTCTTGCCCAGATTATCATTAAATGGGCTCAGGTTTAGAATAGAGGCTCTTAAGAGTTAGACATCTCAGAAGGAAACTGATACTGCTGAAGTTAAACAAAAGTATTTAATTATGTTTCTGGCTCCTTGAACTTTTCTTCTCCCTGTGGAATTCATAGCTAACCATAGTCTGGTGGATAGAATTTTATTTTACTGTCTAGCATGTTCATGTCACTTTGTTAAGGTTTTTTCACAAATATAGTTACTGCATCCTGCCAAGATGCTGTAACATGGAGAGCTATGACTTCATTTTCCACTCTCAGCAATTCAGAGTGGACATTTCTACACTATATGGTATCAAGAAATGTTTACCTATATCAAGGTTTACATATATCAAGTTCAGTGTTGGAGACTTGCAGTCACATTTCTTGTCCAGGGTCCCCAGTGAGATGCTGCTGAGTGATGAGCTGTTGTCATTGCTGGGATTGAGTCTCCTCTTACCCCCTGCTCCTGAGCTAAAGAGGGCATCTGAAGAGTTAGGAGGTTCACATCTCTGTCATCTCAGAGCATTCCTGCACAGCAGGGAGTGCCTTTAGATGTGAGTATGTCAGCCAACACCAGTCAGGAGAGGTGTGATAAAAAATAGAGGAAGAGCCAGCAGAACCCAGGCACAGCTGAGTCTTTTCATCTCACTGACTCCAAAGAGCATAGTGAAGTTGAGCCTGGACAGTGCCATGTAGAATAAACTATACTGCAGAAAATACAAGCCAAAGCCTCTTAAATAGAAGCTATTTACAGAAGAGTGATCAAGTCTTCTGAGGTCCCAAATGTAACACAAACCCATACATCTTACTCCCAAATGTGCCTATCACAGTATGTAAGTCTTTTTATCACATTGGCTGAACCAAAACCAAAAGCTTGTATTCCTTAACAGGGAAAAGTGGACTAATAAGGTATGAATTGATATAGATGCTTGATTATATTTTTATATTAATTTAGCAGGAGTCCTGTGCTGTCAGTATGTTCTAGAACAGAATGAAGTCTTGTGTTATTTGCAAACATAGAATGAAGCAATATTCTAAGCAGAAGGAAATGTTTTTGGGTAATTGTATGGATGCTAATTGTAAGGATGTAATGGGTTCTTCAAGTCTGTGACATCCTTAATCTGGAACTAGATGTCACCAGAAGAGATGAACGTGGAAGGTTGGGTGCATAAAGTCCATCCTGAAAAGTGTTAGCATGAGATGAACCGCCTGTCCCTTCTCTCTGACTCTGGAGGAAGCACAGGAGCAATGCCAACACTGCCTGAGATTAATCTCTGCCTAGACAGTATTTTATCGTCCCTTCTCTTTAAAGTAATGTAATTACACATACATTTGAAGTCTGTGTCTCTGGCCAGCGCTGGCTGCTTTAAGAGTTTAATGTCAGCTGGCAGCGTACTGAGGTTGTGCAGTGCCCTGTATCTGAGAAGGGACAGATCTTTCCTGACCCTCATGTTGATCAATTTGAACAAGCAACATTAAACCAAATTATTTGGTCTGGTCTCTGAAGCATACCACCATGGCCTGTCTCGCACACTGCTTTCAATGAATCAGCTACTTCCATGATATTTTTTCAAAACTATCTTCATTTGCATTGCTACTAATCATATTGGGGGCAGTGCAAACGAGAGGAACAAACGACCTCTTAGCACCATGTTCATAATCTTAAATGTCTTAATCAACTTAGTTCTAAACCCGTGTAAGAGATTTAGTGAAGAAAATAAGTGGCAAATTAATGTATTGCTCTACTTGTACATTTGAAATGCATCAGCCTGATATGGTACTTAGGGTTTAATGTACAGCAGCACCATCATCATTTACCAATTTGTTTGTATATACTGCCATAGCACCTGGAGGTTCAGTGTCTCTGGGAGCACAAGGCAGGAAGGGAGCATCTGGTGGCATGGAGGAGCTGTGAATGAAGGAGTGAAGTTGAGCCTAGGAAAAAAAAAAAAAAAGGGGTGGGTGAGGGAAGGTATTTTACCTTTTCTCTCTTTGTTCCTCACCATCAAACTCTATTTTAACTGGCAATAAATTAAATTAATTTTCCCTAAGTGAAGTCTATTTTGCCTGTGATGGTACTCGGGAGGTGATCTTCCTGCTCTATCTTGACCCATGAGCTTTTTCATCTTGTTTTCTTCCCTGTCCCATTGAGAAGGGAGAAGGAGAGAGTGGCTGGGTGGGCGTCTAGCAGCCAGCCATGGTCAACTGACCACAGTCTGTTAAGGTTTTGGCCATCAGGTGATACTTCTGGTGAGAGAGTACAAAGTAGTGCAAGAAAGTTGAGG
The DNA here is from genome assembly GCA_026212715.1 of Elanus axillaris. NCBI lineage: Eukaryota > Metazoa > Chordata > Aves > Accipitriformes > Accipitridae > Elanus > Elanus axillaris. The sequence goes on along the minus strand of JANZLQ010000027.1, from coordinate 4,273,931 downwards.
ATGAGTTTCCTCCATCTTTTTCTCAATTCCTCATTGCACTTCCTATTCAATTCATGGAAACACAGAATGGTTTGGGTTGGAAGGGACCTTAAAGAGTGTCTAGTTCCAACCCCCTGCCATGGGCAGGGACGTCTTCCACCAGACCAGGTTGCTCCAAGCCCCATCCAGCCTGGCCTTGGACACTGCCAGGGATGGGGCATCCATAACTGAACTCAGCTCCCTCTGGAGCCTGACAATGCCCCTAACTCCATCATACATATATTTAATTTAATAAGTATTCAATTCTTTTCTCTCTGGGAATAAGGACAGAACCCAGAAGTAGTTTAAGTCTTGCTTCACAGTGCTTTGTGAATGAGATCTATAATAATACAATTCTGCGGTGCTGAAATGAAATTCTTAATACTTTGTTCTGTTTCATGAGTTAATTTAATTAGTTATTGTTTGCTGAAGAGCTGGAACTATGCCAAGAGCCTGAATCCAGACTCAACCAACACGCGTGTGCGCCGCGTAAAGAAACTGGTTTGAGCTCAGAGCCAGATGTTGTGAGCAGGGCTGAAATGAAGGCAAAGGCTGGGATGACCTGCTCATAGCGGGTGTTAGAAACACGGGCCCAGGCTTGCACCCAGATGTTGTAGACAGAGCAGTGGACTTAACCAGCACTTCCAATTCGTGTCCCTGGGAGCCCCTGATTAGAAACCCAGCAGAGCCGGGAGCATTGCAGGTGCTTTGAATTCTACCTTCTGGGAACTGCGGAGTATTGTTTCGGGTTTGTGTGGTGGGTTTTGGTAGCAGGGGAGGGGGCTGCAGGGCCGGCTCCTGTGGGAAGCTGCTGGAAGCTTCCCCGGCTCCAAGTCGGACCCACCGCTGGCCCAGGCTGAGCCCCTCAGTGATGGTGGTAGCGGCTCTGGGAGAGCCGAGTGAAGAAGGGAACCTGGGAGTGAGTAGGGGATTGGGATGTGAGAGGAACCCCTCCACAGGTACCGAGGGGAAGAGGAAGGAGGGGAGGAGGAGCGGGGAGGAGGGGAGGCCCCTGCAGCCCATGGGCAGACGGCAGGCTGTGTCCCCCCAGCCCAGGGAGGGCAGCGGGGGAGCAGATCTCCACCTGCAGCCCAGGGGGGACCTCACGCTGGAGCATGGGGATGCCCCCGAAGGTGGCTGGGACTCCATGGGAAAGGCCATGCTGGAGCAGGCTGTGACTGAAGATCAGCCCACAGAGAGGAGCCACGCCAGGGAAGTTCTTGAAGGACTGTCTCCCATGGGAAGGACCCATGTTGGAGAAGTTGGTGGAGGACTGTCTTCCGTGGGAGGGACCCCACAGTGGAGCAGGGGAAGAGTGTGATGAGTCCTGCCCCTGGGGAGGATGAAGCGGCAGAGACAAGGGGTGATGGACTGACCCCAACCCCCATTCCCCGTTCCCCTGCGCCGCTGGTGAGAGGAGGGAGAGAGAACCGGGAGTGGGGCTGAGCCGGGAAAGAGGGAGGGCTGCGGGGAAGGGCTTCCAAGATTCGGCTTTATCCTTCCCATTATCCTTGTTCTGATTTGGTTGGTAGTCAATTAAATTGATTTTGTTTTTTCCTCAAGTTGAGCCTGTCATTTGCTCATGACCATAAGTGATGAGTGATCCCTCCCAGTCCTTGTCTTGACTCACGAGCTTTTCTTTATATTTTCTCCTCCTCATCCCACCTTGGCCAGGCGGGAGGAGTGAGTGAGCAGCTTCGTGGTGCTTTGTTGCCGGCTGGGCTTAAACCACGACAAGCGTGTTCCAATTTCCAGTGCCTGTATTTCTTTATGATGAAGGGGTATGAACATACAGCGTACAAGAAATACCTCAGAGAGTGAATTTAGGTATGGCAAAGACAGAAATTTCCCCTTCATCTTGTTGGAGGTGATAGAGGACAAAATCTGGGCTCCCAAATCTACAGGTGGGAGGGAGCCAGAAGGAGCTGCACTGTATTGGGACTGGTGTATAATCCTCTATATTTGAATATAGACATATGCAGCTGTCTCAGAAAAATATAGTTTTTCTTTGCAGGCCTCCAGCCTTACCTTTTGCTTTCCGGGTATCCATAGATCTGTCTAAGAAATGTTGAAGGGAATAGGGTGTCAGCACCTCTACAGCAGTGATTTGTACAAGGCAAGGAGAGAAACCCATAAACGTCCCCTAATGGAGCTGGAATTTTATTACTTACGGCTTGTCTGTACAGTGGTGCTTTAAATGCATCATTAGCCACTTGGTGTAATAAAGATACTGTTATAGCAATATCAAAGTGCTTAGACCCTCAATGTGGTATCCTATCCTCACCTAGCTATTTATGCCTGTTTCCAGTTGTAAATCTATGTGGCTTAAAAACAGTAGCAACCACTCTTCTAACCAGGGCAACTTAAACTGTGTAACTTCTCAAGTCAGAGATCTGTGCTACACTAAGAATTTTTGCTGGGAGCAAAGCTGTGATTGAAACAGCATCTAAACTGTTTGAAAACTCTCTATCCTGGGGATGTACCTGGAAGTGCTGTTGATTTTAACCTTGGTTTTGTTAGCATGATTCCTCACATCCATATAATGTCTGTTGTTTTGTTTTTTTTTTTTTCTCATAGGTTGGCTGGACTAACTGGCTCTCATTCAGAGGGAACTTGACAGATCAATTTTGCTTTCGTTGAACCTCTCTACTGCATGTCATAAAGATTTCCTAGGCCCAGAGGCTGCATGGAAGACAACTGAGCAGCACAAAAATGTGACTCTGACAAGAGACTCCAAGCTTTCTGACGAGGAATTTTCTACTGATCAGTTTATAATTTAAATGTATAACCGAAGCATGCATAATAGTTAACCTGATAGGGGAAAAAAAAAGCTTTCTCATTAATTAGGACTGCCAAAAAAGCAGTCACCTGAAACTTCAAAATGAGTGCTCCATTAATCCCAAACAAATCATGTTATGCCCAGCTTCAGGACAACCGCAGCGAAATAAAAAATAATAATGAAAGCATAGTGAGTGTGGGGGATACCAATGCCAACCAAATTGTGACAAAAGTTAGAACCACTGAAGGGGATGTTAAGAAACATGATTTGACAGATGAGAGTGGGAATATATACTCTGGAGGATCAGAGAAAGTTACTCCTCTGAATACAGAACAGAATAAACTTCTGACCTTCAAAGGCTCTCAGACCTGTCACACCGGTGTACAGGAAAGTAAGCTGCCTTCCACCACAAGCAGTGAAGTGGGGAAAGATTGTAGGACCAGCGAAGCTAAGGATATATCAAGGCATAACAGGATTAGCCGAGGGCAAAGTCTGTCCAATTTAAAAAGTAGCACAAATGATGCCAACCTGGAGGTTACTTCCAAAGGTGATGTTGACTTCACCCAGAGCTTTTCAAAGGGTAAAATGCCCAGGACTGTGGAGATGGAGAGAATAAAAAGGCTTTCCTTGGGAAGACCAAGTAAATTCTCTCCTCAGTCTGAAACATTTGCAAAAGACTGCATTGGCCGCGTGTCGTGTAAACGTCTGCTTTCTGCATCATTGGACTCCATCGACAGGTCACACCATTTGATAGGAAATACAGAGAAATCACAAAAAACATCCACGGATCATTTTCTTGGGATGGTGTTTCATCCACTTGACAATACCTCAGAGGAAAATACTGTATTTTATTCCAAACCATCTACCTCAGGGAACAAGAAAATAAGTAAACCAGAAAATGTACCAAATGTTAATGTTGAAAGCACACTGCATACTTCTCATTCTCAACATTCAGCTGTTAAGCCCAATGAGATTGTTAGTAAATCAGAAGCACAATTAGGTCAGGGTAATAAAAGTAAAAAACTGGAGCTTAAGACTGCACCATCTCTACAATCTAAAACCGTGTGTCAACAGAAGATTGAGAGAATTATGCTGGTAGAATTCCTGGGATGTTCAAAAGATGAAAATACAACAATGCAAGAACAGAAAGGCTCTGGGTCTGATGCATCAAAATTGCAAGCATCCCATTTTCAAGATGCCTGTAATAAAGTAGAGGATCCGTTGTCAAGCCAGGTGGTAACCTATCCTGATGACAAATTGCTAAGTGATAACGTCATCGTCAGTGGGGAAGGGAGAGGAAGCAATGACAGTGGCAACAGGGCAACTAGCCAGGCTGGTGAGGAATATTTTACTGATGAAGAAGTGGAAACAATATTCCCGCTCACCTGCAGTAGTAAATCCAGTGGCAAAGTGACACCTAGAAAAAATGAAAATTTACATGATGTTGATGCAGGTTGTGCTGAAACAGTTGGTGAACAGATATGTCTTACACATAATACTAATCTACCTGACAGCAATCCTTTGAAAGTTAATGAGAATAAACTGGCGCTAGTCAAAGGAAGCACTGAGGATGCTTCTGTGCCTGCTTCTGATCTCTCAGATCAGCATGGAGCGCGCAGTGCAGACACAGTGTCAAACCAACAACCTGACAACCATGACAGTGATGCAGAAACCTTGAACTTTTCAGTTCCAAGTAAAAAGACAGCTAATGCACAGAAACATCTTCCAGAGGAAGCACCAGAGAGCTGTAATGTTTCAGCCAAGGCTGATGGCTTTTTATGTGTCCCAACGCCTGTGCGCCCAGTGGCAACGCTGGATGTTAATAGTCAGCCCACGCTATCAAACAGTAATTTGAAGGACCTTTATGCACTTCATGTTGACAAACTGTCACCTTCCTCAGTCCTACCTCCCACTGACAGCACGCAGTTATTAAACATATCCCCTAAAGTGCCTATCAAGACTGCTTGCAGCAGTGCCATCCCCAAACCTATCCTGGTCCACTCCAAGGGCTCCCTCGCAGATAAGGCGGGTGTGGACAGTGACTGCAGTGAAAAGCTGGAAGAAAGTGTCGAGATGAAACCTGCCATACCCAGGCCCAAACCCGTGAGACCTAAAATCATCACGTACATTAGGAGAAACCCTCGTTCGATAGAGCAGCTCGACCCTTCCTTTGCACCGGCAGGGCTACCCTTTGGTAGCCCTGCGTGTGGCATGCCCATCTCTACGGAGCAGAAGGTATCCAATGGAGGGGAGGCGAAGCCCGCCAGCATCCTGTATGACAAATTTAAACCTGACCTCCAGAAGCCAAGACTCTTCAGTTCTGGACTGGTGGTGTCAGGAATCAGGCCTCCTGGTCATCACTTCGGTCCGATGAACGAGAAGTTTCTGCAGGAGGTAAGGAGTCAGCTTTGACAGCCTCTTCTGTATGCCAGGTGGTGATCATTTGCTAACTTGTGGCTGCCAGAAGTTAGTTCTTAAATCTCAAATAAGAAATAAATCCTAAATCAAGGAAATGTGTGATCATTAGAAATAAACTTATGTAACCGTTTCTGGCACTGACCTTCTCATGATGTGTCTTATCTGTGACTGGAAGTTGTCACTGTGTTCCTCCAATGTTTTCCAGCAAACCGGTCACCTGCTAGTAGTATAAATAGGGATGTTTAGAAAGGAAAAGACACGCTGTTTGAATTTATTCATAAATGGGATTTCTTTTTTTTTCCCAAGGAGCAGCTTTGGGAAATGAATGTAATTTGTCCACAGAGACTTTTCCTCCTTAATGGGAAAGTTGGCAGGTTTTTGCAGACAGAACACTAGAGGTCTAAACTAATTCCCTTCTGTTTAGCTGTACTGAAACCCAGTGACTATCAGAACTCTTGTTAGATTATATATAACATACAGGAAAAGATTTACTTTTGACTAATTCTAATGCTGTGCGTTATATTGACCTGCACCTCAGATAAGAAGTCTCCTTTCCCCAGAAAGCCTTCCCAAGCAGCCGAAAGATGGTGGAAGTCCCTCTGGATAACTCTGGCTTCTGATAACCTTGCTGTGTTTCTGCCTTGATAAGTTGGGCAGGAGTTTTGGTTCCTTGAAATCCCTGCTGGGAGGTGAACACACTGGAGGAAGGTTGGCCTTGCTTTTGAAAGGTGGAGAAAGGACATGGAAAAGGGAGCTACGTTCGGGTCTGTGATTTGCCCTTGCATCTGCTGCTTGGGACCTGATAGTAGCTCAACAACCAAGCTTTTTGTATAAATACTGAAGATAACACAAGTGGTTTTAATTTGAAGCAGTCTTTTTAAAAAAAATACTTTTTTTTTTCTTTTCTGTGTGTCTTCTGGTGTTATTGAGGCTATTTTAATGCCTGCCTTATTGTACATACGGTATTTATCCAAGGAACAGCATTGAAATAACAAATTTGGTGACTGTTGACAATCAAAAGCTGGAAAATACCCAAATTAAAATATCATGTGTGAGTGTAGATTAGCCCTTACGTCATGTTAACAGGCAACCTACTGAAATGATTATGGATTATATTTTTTCATAGAGAACTATCTCATCCCAAACACAGAAAGGACAGTGCTTGCTGCCCTTTCCCCTCTAAATTCAGTTTCTAGCTCTGTCCCTTATATTTTGCATCCAGAGGAGGAATTATTAAAGTAATTGTAAGGTTGTCTATGCTAGCTATTATTAGTATATCTTCACAATTGCCTTGTAAGGTGAGGGGAAAATTACTAGGTTATTACTGTTTAATGAATGATGACAGGAATTAAAGCCAAAATAACACAGACTATTTATAGGGTGACATGACCCTCTGAAGACCATAGGTGTCTGTGACCCATAGAGTTGGGGTTCAGATAATCAGACAGGATCAGTAAACTCATCTGGGAGCAAAGGACTGATTTCTGTCCACTGCTGAGGACTGTTCTTAACATGAGAAGGACTCAGGTTGTGGCAAATCTGCAGCACGATTTACTCTAGACTAGGGTTAGAAGGAGGACACTTACGGGCTGGAGAAGATCCAAAGCATCTTCCCCAGCTCCTCCAAGAAATATGACTTTGGGTGGGTATTTCAATGAGGGAAGATTCGAACCCAAGCAAGCTACTTCTTTAGAGAAGCTGGATTGCCTGGAGGAGAGGTTGGGAAGGAAAAGTCAATCAAACTGCGGTTTGTGTTACGAGTCTGCATTAACCGAGGAGTCAGAAGCTGATAGCAGAGGGTAGTATTTGCTGTCTTGGGCTGCCACCCTAAAAGCAATTACTTTACTCTCCTGCTAGTTAGAGGAATGCAAAAGGGTCTGATTTGGGTCCAGTATGGATCAAGAGAGAGGAAAATGATTGATCCATAGAAATGGAGAGATGCTTAGAAGAGCAGCTGTCCACAGTATGGGTTCATGGCAGATGACTGATGTGTAATCCAAAAGAAACCAATTAGGATGGACTGAGATAGATCAAAATCACCCTGGTGAAGGGACAGTGTTGACAAGGAGACACTGGGGCAGGAAGGCTACTGTTTTGTGAGAGAAAAAATCCCAGATTGCCCTATTTCACACATCCAGTTTGGGCTTTGGAGAGCTTTGATTAGCATTTTATAGCTCTTCACATAGCTATGATAGGGAGTGTTAATAGCTGCTCTCAATCAGACCTGTAATCTCTAAACACCCTTCAGCTAGCTGAATGGTAAGAACAATTAAATACCCATCAGGGTGCCATAAGCTAGAAAAAATAGGAAGGTGCAGTCTTCAACAGGAGACTCCAAGGCAAGGTCTGGAGAGCGGTATGAGGAAGACTCGGGGGCTACCTCCGTGCAGTGGGGAGCCTGCAGGGCTCCTTGAGCTGCCTCTCCTAAAGCTGACGTAGGGCAACTCAGACCAAAAGCCCAGCTCATGCGTGAAGGCCGTCTAGCTGTTCTTAGAGACTGGGTCCACAGCGGAATTGAGTTAAGGTTAAATGGGCAGCCTTGCCTGTGGCACTGGCAGCTACTTTTTTCTTTTTTTTTTTTTCCTACCTTGGCATGGCATGGAGGTAAACCTTTCACGCCTGTCTTCATCCTCAGAAGAAAGGTAGAAAACCCCTCAAAGCGAATTGGTTAAAAAAACCCCAGTCATTGTCCAGGGTGGATCGCTGCTGCCCACATGCTTCATTACAACGCGGGCTCCCCATCTCAACGTGGACCTCAGCCTTGTCTAGCCAGCGTCAGTGGGAATTTGTGGCCAGTTTGTGTTCCCAGTTACCTCTGTGAGAAGTAGCAGAGCAAATCGTGGGACCCAAAGGCTGTAGCCTTGCTAGTGAACTGAACCGTGGGAGGGCACAGCCTCCAATGCTCACATGAGGTTGTCCATACTGCTGGACTGGGATGATGCTTCCCAGCTCAGTGTCCACCTCTGCCAGCGTGTGCTCACCCAGAGGCTGTTCCCAAGGACCAGCATGGATGGGACCAGCCTGGTCTGCAGGGTGAGAGTTTACCCGTATGGATATGGTCTGTGCCTTGCCAGAGAGCATTCGTTGGCTCATTTTATTCGCTATTTTATGGCTGCTACCAAGAGCCCTGGTTTTGCTGGAGGTCTGTAAGGAGGTCTGCCCATCACCAGCTCTCCTGCCTGCCTCCCCAAGGCTGGGCCTGCCCCTTTAAACCATGGACTAAAGCCTGTTGAAATGAAAGGCCTGTAGGGGAAAAAGGGGTAGGGGAGGTGTTTTATACATAGTCAAACCAGCAGTTTTTCCCCCTAATCTCATTACCTGAACCACCTGGACCGATGTCACCAATGCTTTTCCCAGGTAGTTGCCTGAAGCAGTCACTGGACAAGAAAATTCTTGCTCGAGGCATTAATGTTTGATGATGTTGTAAACAAAGTAACATGAAGGAAAGCGTTGGGCATCCTTACCTGCTGGCCATGCTGCCAGCTCTGCTTGGGATTACCCAGCCTGTGGAAGTTCCTGTACGCTCCAAGTGTTTGCTGCAGACTTTCCAACTCTTTCTAAGAAATTCCTTAAATGGGGTGAGTGGGGAATGAGCAGCCAGCCACACACAATAAAAGTCTGAGCTGAGCTGCTTTTTAGTTGACAGGGTGCAATAGATCTTTTCTTTAAAAGGCCCTCATAAAAAAATGCAGTACAGGATGCTCACAGGTCTCATATTAATCCATATCTTTCTGAAGAGCTTTAAAATGGCCTTACAATGAATAATTGCATACAATTCTATTGAGACTAGTTGCATTTTACACTTCATGGATCCACTGTTAAATAGAAAAGAAAAAATAATGTGTCTTAATAGCAAGTTTGTGTCCCCCAAAACTGGGGTCTTCAAAAAAAGCATCTATTTCTTGAGAGGTATTTGGGTAAATGACAGCTTGACTCGATGATTTTAAGGGTCTTTTCCAACCTAAGTGATTCTATTCTAAATCATTCTCACTTCTCTCAGCTTGAGAAGATGTTTTATGCTTGTGATTGACTGATTGTTTTTGTGTGGATGTTTGTTGCCCTTCTGTGTTACTCCTAGCATATTGTCAATAAAGAAAAAACTGAAGTGACTGAAGGTTTGGCTAAGCTGACCCAGTTTATCAAAAATACTTGGTTTCTATATTTAATGATTTTCTCTATTCCCTATACTGAAGAACTTGGCATTAGTATGTACACTGCCGGTTAAAAATGAAATGATAGGAAGTGTATAGTGGAATCTGATTGAAATAAATTCATCAGGGAGAGAAAAAATACCAAATCTTATCCAGGAGAACAATCTTATATCCAGAAGTTGAAAATAAGAAGCTAAGCTTCTCCTGCAGTCTGAGCCTAGAGAATCATGTATACAGTAAAAATCTGCACCCTAACTTGTAGAAATAGGTCATAGGAGTATAATAAAAAGGAAATGGGAAGATCTAATGGCAGGAAATAGGAGTGCAAACAAAGGAAAAAGTATAGAGCAACAATATAATGGTCAGTGTTTGTTGCATCTGCTCTCCTAGTTCCTGTGCAAAGGGCTCAAAGATTTTAATAACAGTTTAAGGCAAATCTTGTCTCTTTTAGCATATTAAAGATTTTCTAAATTAGGATTAAAGATCTTGAAGCAGCTAGGATCAAAGCTTTTATAACCAGTGTTGAAGTACATATTCTAAATGCTTATAATTGCTAAATAGAAATTGATTTGGCATATTATATGCATCATAACATACAGCAGAGTTAATTAATTGGCAGTTACATTTCTTCCTAGGTAGCCTATGGCACTTTTTGATTCATTTTTAAACAAATGTAGTTCAGATTTCCTATTTCCTAAGCTTTTCTTTTTCTTTATTTTCTGTGGCCTACATGGGATGCACTGAGAAAATATTTATGGGTCCTTTCTACATTATGATGATTTTGCATTTTAAAAGAAAATGGTAAAGAAGTTGGACTCCACCCAGAAAAGCAAATGGTTCTTTGCAAATGAGAGAGATGAAAACTACTGACATTGCTCTGTGCCCTTGTCCCAAGTCACGAAGCAGCACAGCGAGGTGGGCATCAGAGCCCAGCTTGAGCGTAGAAAGATGCAAGGGCTGAATCGGGGAACCAGGTCATTCCTTGACTGCAAGTTCCCTGGTAGCAGCCGGTTTGCTGGAAGTACTTCCAGCCTGGGACTTACTGTCCTGTCCTCACAGTATATGCCTATTAAAAAACGGAGAGATTTGTCACTGATTTTTGCAAAGCAGCATCTAATTGTGATAAGCAGTAAATGTTTCACATCTGCAAATTTGCTTTTTTTCTCCAATTCAAATGGGCAGCTGGGTTTTATAGCTCTGATTTGGAATATTCAACAGCCCCCTGAAAATGTAATGTATGGAAACGTGCCCACCTCCACAACCAGGTCTCTTTTCAGGAACTTCAGGAGTACAGATTACAGTGAACATTTTGCAGTAAGAACACGTAGAGTTTTTTTTCTCACACAAGTGATTTGACAATACCGTTTCTCTGATAAAATGAACTTAAAATACCTTCAGCTTTATTTTTAACTATCTAAGTTAAAACTGATGTCCTCCAAAATCATATCTCGGTAAGAATATCTTAAATAACTTCTAATGCAAATTCCACTTGCTCTCTTGGTGCATCTACCTCTGTAAATAATATCACCTTTCAGAACTTAACAGTAATGTCATTTTCAGTAATTGAAGATTGTCTATTTATCTATTTTCTTTTGGGGAAGAGATCAATTCTTTATTTGGGTTTAGTTGTGTATTGAGACTGCAATGTGTATGTATTTTTGGACAGTGATTCATATGGTAAGACCATCACTTTTTGAAAGTGATGATCAGTCTGCAGTGCTCTGAAGCCCAGAATCGCAATGAAGGGAAATTAGCCTTTATAAGCAATTTAGAGCTCCATATTTTCTGGGTTTATTGATTTATTGCATAAAATCTGTGTTCATGATTTTTCTGTAGGTTGGAGAAAGACCTGCGAAAGATGAATTTTGCCCTCCATCCTATACTCACTATGAGGTCCCACCAAGTTTTTATCGATCTGCCATGATACTCAAGCCACAGTTAGGACTGGGTGCAGTGTCCAGGTTACCATCTGCAAAGAGCAGGATTCTTATCGCAAGTCAAAGATCCTCAGGTAGCTGTCTCCATCAGCAAGGAGAAATAACGAGTGCTCCCAGCCTCTATCATCCTGATGCTTCAGGTAAAGTATGAACTTTCTTTCCTTTTCTTTAACTGTAGTCACCAATAAGATTATTTTTTTTTTCAGACAGAAATATCACAAAATGAGCAACATCTTGACCTGATGCTACAAAGCTCCAACAGCACTCTTTGAGATGTGTCTTTTTATCCTGCAGCAAGGCTGACTAGGGAGTCTGGGACTTGCACAAAGGTTGTTTAAGAGGTCATTGCCAAAGAAGGAGAATCAATTTCAGTAATAATTCTCCTTGTGCTCTTTTTTATCCTCCTCCTCCTTGCAAATGCCTGAAAAAAACTTGGCTTTGTCCTGTGGAAGATAATGGGCCATTTTCTTCCATCATGAAGACCTCATCATTCAATCTGAATATGCCATTCCCCATCATGTTGTGCTCTGAAAGCGTGGGCAGTGTTCAGATGTGCTAGCAGAGATCTTGAATCTCTGAAGCCATGGTGGACACCTCTTTGGAGACACCATTTCTAATACTTTTTTCTTCCCAGCTACTGCCCAGCTCAGCATGACCCAGGGCAGAATTACAGGGGAGGGAAAAGCAAGAGAAGAGTCGGAAGGAGAAGAGTACGATGCCATGAGACAGAGATAATAATTACTTCTACACAACATTCCTTGGTAGCGTGGAAAAGCTTGGAGGTTTTAACAACGTACATTTAAACAGCAGCAAGTTCAGACACAACTGAAAATCAGTCATTGCCAGAGTGAAACATAGCAGCTGTTTAACACACTACAACTCTGCAGAGATTTTTAAAAATAGTCGTAAGAGATAAAGTTAAGTAATGAATTGGGTTCATATGGTCCCTCCTCTTGCCCTAGGACGGGATTCCTTCTGATAGGTGTTTATTTAGCCTGTTCATGAAAAACTATTTATAAAAATGTTCAATATGAGATCCTGGAGCCTCTGAAAGCAGGCTGCTGTGATGCATTACCTGCTTTCAAGTTAAACGTTTTCCCTAGTGTTTTGCCTAATTCCCTTTGTTGCAATTTACTTCCTCTTCTATCTGGAGTGGACGTGGGGTCTTCTCCTCTTTGAAGGTATTTGAAAACTATTATTTTTTCTCCCCAGTATCCATTTCTCCAGACTAAGCTGCAGAAGAAATTTAGAGAAAATTAGAATGGTGGTGGGCCATAGGTGTTTTACGTACCCTCAGAGGACAGTATCAGTCAGTAAAAGAGGTTGCCAGGATTTGGGATTTATCAGAAAATCAAGGTTCTCTGTAACACAGTGCCTCTTGCCACTATCCTTTACTATCTGACCCTGCATCTGGAGTTTATCTACGTTGATGTCATTAGCAGAAGCTGACCAAGCTCAGCTGTATGTGACTTCTCAGACACTCCAAGATTGCATGCTGTGTAGTAAATACCAATTCAGCACTGTGAGTTGAGTTCAGTCAGCACCGAACATGGCAATACAGGTGCAGAGAGCAATTGGATAATATTTTCCATTTAAATGAAACTGCAAGAGGCTGCAAGTTCAGCATATAAGTAGGGTAAGCCAGTGCATAGCAGAAACCAGTCTGGGAGATAGATACAAGAGGAATATATGAACAGGACCTATTAACAAATCCACTGTCTTTTCTGATCCTTGGAAATGAGGGTTGTCTTGATTTTTATTCATCCATCATGCATATTATCCTGCATCATTGATGACTGCAGACATGACTTTTCCTTAGCCATTTTTAGTAATCCATATAGGAACTTGTCTTGTATGTATTCATTCACTGTCTTCCTATATTATGTGACATTCTAGAGTCTAAACAGTATCAGGCTATCAGTCGTATTTGTTGTCTGTAATACGGCCTTTAAAACTGCCAGTGCATGAGCAGTATACCTGAGGAAATGGCACTAGCTGTTAGCGCGATTCCTATTCCACTGAAGTTGTATTTCCTAAAGTGTTCATATTTCTCAAAAGTTGGGGGTTTTTGATCTTGTCACTGATTATTTCTTGGACCTTGTCTGCTTTGGAGGTCAAATTTAATTCATAGCTCTCCATGATTTCCTTCCTACAACTGTTACTTTGTTTGTTCCTCTGTAGTCTATTGATACCTCCCTGTTTCAAAGATGCTGTTAAAGATAACTTATGGTAGTCCAATAATGTGTCTGCCATCTCTTTCAGGATCCTGAAGCATGTCTCATCTGCTCTTTGAGCTCTGACTTTTTTTATTGATTTTAAGTTACCCAAGACTTGCTCTGGAGAGGTTGCTAATGTCTCTAGTTTTTCACTGTCCACCCCAGGATACATTATTTTAACTTCTGGCATCCCACCTTCCATTTTTCCTTGTGAGATGAAGAATGTGTTTCATTTTTCTGCAACATCTTATTCTGTTGCAAAGTACTTCTCTTTGCTCTCTGTTGATTCAGTGCCTCCCCTTATTGATCTTTTGTGTATTTCTGATATCTTATATTAATTACTTTACATTCTTTTTTTTTTTTTTTTTGGCATTTTATTTCCCGATTATCTCTTCCTTGTCCAAAGCCTTTTTCCTTATATACCTCAAATGACTTAGTCTTTCTCTCAGCAGCGTTCATAGGTCAGCATACCAAATTCTTTTCGTCATTAGTAATTCCTTTTAAGAAGAATGAATTGCTCAGGAAAGAGGCTGAAGTGACAGCAGACAGGCCAAGACTGGCATAGGAGCGGAAGGGCAGCAGAGAACTGGTTCCTGTGGCTGTGTCCACACTGGTGCACAAACGCAGACCAGAGATGGGCCCCTCGTTGCCACGGAGGGGCTGGATGGGACAGCAAGCCCTGGAATGCCAGAGCTGGTGGGGGGCTGACTGGAGGGGCTCAGAGTGGGGCCAGGAACCATCTAGCCAATTGTTTTAAGGTACCCAACACCATTTTCGACCACTTTCCCTTAATTTGGCATTTAGTTGTGGTATTAAACTTTAATCTGCATTATTGGTTTTGCTGCAGTGGTTGAGAAATGGGATTAAACGCAGCTTCAATAGAGTCATATTTATAAATATAAGCAAACGAAATGCATGAACATGTGGCCAGCGTACTGGAAGTGGCGCTGGTAAGACCCTTGCTCATGGGTGTTGTGGGGTGTGAGGGCTTGGCTGACTGCAGCAAAAGCAGCTGGGGACTAGGAGGTATTTTTCTCTCAGGGATACCCATCCTACCTTCAAGACTGCTAATCAGCATCTCTCGCAGCTCAATCCTGAGCTTTTAATCCAGTTTCTAATCCTAGTGATTTCAGTCCTGCCCTGGGGTAATGGAAGCAGAAGGATCTTGCCAGTTGCCATCCCGTGACAGTGTGAGGTACCATGGAGGCTTTTAAACTGAAATCGCCCTGGCACAGGATCGAGGACAGAAGCAGTGCCTTATAATGAGGATTTTATTCCCCTTTGCCATGCTATTCATAATGTAGCAGTCTGTTTAAGCAGCACTGATAAGCTGAGTGGTTTGGCCCATGTATAATACTAATACTCATAAAATTGACTCTGAAGTAATTGATAATTAAATCCCTGAACTGCTGTGATGGACTGCAAGTACTGCAAGTACATTAAGGGTTTCATTAGTTTTAAGACATGCCAAGTAGAAAGTAAAATACTAACAAATGATCCAACAAGTGTGATCTCCAGCCGGAGCAGTGATCCTTCTTTGTCTGTAGGACATGGCACACGTGTTGGCAATGGCTGCAGTGCTGGTCCTTAGGTGATGCTTTGCCACAGATGGGTCAGGCAAGCAGCCTGACTGTAAGAAAAAGCATTCTGCACTGTAGGCAAGATAGGAAGTCATTGAATCATGATGTGTTTAAAGGTGCAGTAGTGTCTCTGAAAGCTTAACGTTTGTTTATTTCATGTAAATTGCCTCTGCTGTGTCTATGGGAAACTTGTAATTCAAAACAAGCATTGAAGGATACTGTGTCAATAACATATAAATTATGAATATGTTTTCCTTGGTTATAAAGACTTCTTGGAACAAGCATGTTAGGATTTGCATTAATTAGCTGATTATTTTCATGGGATTAATGTCTGATTTTGAAAAGTACAGCAGAGATCTCATCATTAAAACTTCAATTCAAAACTTTAATTCTACTCATTAACTTAATTTAATTCTGCATTTTTCAGGAGTATTTATGGTATTTTTTTCTCTGAGTGAGTTGATGAAATGTTGTTTCCTTATCACCTCTCTCTGTATTAAATTTGCCAGTCCTGAGGGTCTAGCAGTTCCTCTCATTTCTAAGCAAGTTAACTCCTGTTAAAGATACAATTTATATATAAATCAGGACAGTAATGTTTCTGATTACTCAGACACACAGAGGTATATTCATTTATTTGTGTCTTTGCATATGTAGAATGTATTTCATCATGAATGCTACAATATGTGTACAGTTTCTCCTGGTAGGAAAGCTTTGCTTTCATGTTTATTCTCAGGAATACCTAATGCCTGAACAAGTAAATGAGATTTGATGATAGAAAGGGGGTTTTGAGGTAACTTCCCGAAATGCTGCATTACTGCTACTCCAGCTGTGTGCTTATTTTATAGGTTTGCAGTCTGAGGTGCTTGGGTTTGAGCTGGCAAACCTCTAAATTATTTAAGGAAAGAGGTGACAAGGGGAGAATTCAGAGAGGAACATATTCTCTATCCTCCACTAATCTGCCGTGTTTTCAGTTGGCACTCTGCTTTTTTGGGGAGAGCAATCTGACTGTATTTCAAAAAGAAAAATTAAGTGCTTCAAAGGAAGACACACTCTCCTTCACCAGAGTTTTGCTAAGGACATTGTCACTGTACTTGAGACTTAGGTCATTTGCAGTTTGAATGAAGGGCGAGCTGACAAATTCTTTGGGTTGTGAGAACATGTGAACCAGCCGTGGGTTACCTGGGAGCTGGGAAGGCACAGAGCGGTTTTGGGGGGCTTTTAAATCTGAATCAGGAGGAGGTGAGCATTTCCTACCTTATGACGGTGGCGTGGCTGATCAGAAATTAATTGATGTTCAGCAGTGACAACTGTTTTGCCTTTGGAACTGGACTGTCCCAGGCTTGACAGTATTTGGATGAGAAACCACCAGGGGAGTTGGGCAGAACCTGCACTGCTGTTTAGGTGTAAATCATCAGAACCTCTCTTTTAAAGCCCCTTTCCTCAGTTCTTGTTGAGAGAGAACTCATTATGTCTGTAACAGGGAAACCACGAAGGTAGTGGCAACAGAATGGGTTTCTTACTTGAGCAATTTGGTTTTAATCTGCAAAGATGTCAATGATTGGGTTAACTCTGAGGTGGGTTAACTCTGCTTGTATTATCTCTGACTAATGCAGTGACCTTGCAGGTAACTTCTTTGCCCCAGATTTCCCCAATATGCAATGAGAATAAAGGTGTTCAGAGCATCCTATAAAAGAAAGTGAGCTTTCCAAGTGAAAATGACACCTAACGAGTAAATTTTTAAAGGAAATTCTTTAAAAAAAAAAAGAACAAGAAAAAACCCCACCACAAGAAAACAAAGGCTTGCCAAGGATCCCTGAATCGCAAGCAGAGTTGAAGTCTTGAACCGCTACTCTTTTTTATAGGAACATATCTGTGTAACTCCTTTCTTTAATTTTTCATTCATTTCAGCTAAAGCCTATTTCATTTTTCACAGAGAAGTCACATGAAAGTTGCTTATACATGTGCATGGAGATGTGATTCATGTGCAGTAGGGGTGCATAAGAAGTCTAGCTCAGACTTTTCTTAAGGCTCCCCAGACACATCTGGTTTGTGTCAATCAGTTGCTACCTCAAAAAGTTTTCATGTTTCTAGATAGGAACAGCTTGAAGTGTCATAGAAAATCACTTGTGTGCCATGCAGACAACAATACTTAATTCTATAATTAGCTTCAGGCAGTGAGACAGCTGAAAAGAGTTTTTTTGCCAATTTTTTAAGCTTATTTTGGCAAATTTTTATTAAAATGAAAGCTTCTCATTAAAATAAATTTTGTTTTGAACTTCCAGATCTTGTTTGCAGGAGTGCTTCTATACTTCTAAGAAACAGAAATAAAGAAAGAATGTCCATTGTAAAACTTGATGATGTTTAGAACAGAAAATACGTACAATAGGCTCATGTCTCATGTATTTTAATGAGAAAGAAGACACAAAATGACTTTGCTTTAAAGATTTGAATGCACCCCTAATGAGGATAATGTCCTGCCCCCAGGTCCTCGTGGTACCAAAAAGCTGGCTTACAAAGAGAAGTGAAAAATAATTAAGGATAATCATGAGTTCAAGATACAAAATATTGTTAGTTCAGGGGTAATTTGAGTTGAAGTCATAAACTGAAACACTCAAGGAAGTGTGAGAAAAAACACTGAATCCTCTGCCCAGGTCTGGGAGAATGCTTTTAAAGAAAAGATAGAGATGTCTTGGCAATTTGTCTCCAAAAACTTTCTGGTTTTAAGGAAATTCTTCGGCTCCAGTGACACTCATGGTGCTCGGTGTGCCGCAGACTGCAGGTGCGTGGTTGCACAGTGGTGCAGAGAACGGACAGCCCGGGGACTCGGTGTGGGCATCCCTGTGGTTGAGCTGGGGACATGGGAGTCCTATGCCCACTGTACTAGGGCAAGTGCATTTCAAATGCTTTTTAAATAAACCCATTTCTAACAACTCCCCCCACTGCCCGAGTGGAATTTCCCCTGTTCTGCTGCTGGAAATTTGTGGTATTTATAGCTTTTTGCTGTGAAATGGAAAGATTTCTCCCTCCACCTCAATTTTCAGAGATTCTTAGGAAAAAGGAATCACGGCTCTCAGCTTATGTAGTGCAGGCGTTGTTGGTGCATTTTTCAGAAACCTGTAAAACCCACAAGAGACAGTCTCCCTGCTGCCACTGACCTGGGTAGGTTCCTTGCTCCTCCAGCCCCTTGCCACGAGTACTCGCCTCTGCTTCAGATCTGGGGCTACCTGGGCTCCGTCCTGTCACCGATCCAATACAGGGAATATTTTGCACACGGTGACTGAGTTGTGTGGCTTTTATTACACGCAGTCGCCCTTCTGTAATGAGTCCTTTAGGTAGCTGGTGAAGCTGATGTCTGGCCATGTCCAGCCACTAACAGGCGTATGACCGTGCAGCCAGCTGGGTAAGCAAGATGGTCTGACCCATCCAAAATTCTGCTGAAGTGGTTGCATCAGTGTTGGTGGGGGCATGACGAGTCTGATTGTGAAAGGGAGAGGGCACAGGATCATCCTTTCATGGTAAAAATGGAGCCTTATACCGGCATAAGCCAATCTGAGTCTCACCGTGCAGCATTTGTTAACACAAGAAGATATTGGTCCTCTGAAATAGAAAGATTCTGTCTGAAAGACGATTAAGCATGTCATTCCTAGCATTTGGGACTCTAAAGCCTTTCGCTGGACACTTCTTGTTCCCACATGAAAATTAGTTAATGTGATTCACAGTAATTGCAAGCTGCGCTGGTAGCACTGAGGGAAACATTGAGATCAGGTTCTGTAGCGCCTTGCCGTGGAGTCATTTCGATGGGGCGTGAATGCCCCCAGCGCTGGCGGGGGCGGGGGAAGAAGTCTGGCTTGATGGTGCTTTGCAGATAACCATAGGCCAGCTGTGACAGGCCACTGTCAAAGCAATGCTGCACAAGCCTGGCAGTGAACTGATGCAAAACATCGCGGTGTATCTGTTCTCCATGCTCATGCGCCTGCACTGCTCTTCACCTGCACCTGGAGCCCACAGCTACCCCTGAGCCCATCTTCACCTCATCCAAATGAAGCCAGATTCAGGATCAGAGTCTAAAATTGTCCCTGTTGGTGCCAAAAGCGTGAACGGTGATTTTAGCAGTCCTTTATTACAAGCGGTGGATATTTGTTATTTTCATCTGGGTTACTCTCCACAGCATGTCCTCCGCTGAGCGGATAAAGGTGCTGCAGCCAGACATCCATCTCCTTGTGTCTTAATAAAGGCCTCAAATTGTGAAGAGTGGGTACAAAAAATGCATTTTGAAGAGTCTGTAGTATATAAATTATTTTGTTTGTTAGGCAAGGAGCATTTTTTTGTGTCTTTTATAGGAATGTGTTTTATAGGATAACAAAATTCTTTTTAGTTCGGTGTTACTCATTTCTATTTCAAAAGAAAAGGCTTAGTTTTGTTAAACAAAGCGTAGTATTATTATTGTGATGAGGTACACAACTATCTTTCAAAATCCCCATAACATTTTTCTGCTCAAAGGAGTTAGTCTTGTTTTCTATAAAGTCTCCTCAAAGTGTAATGCTTCATTAAAATTAATAAGGCTGTGACCTACATAGTTTACAAAAGAATTAAATACTGTAATAATATGAAGACCATATTCTTACTGTGCAGTTAATTGCTATTTTTCCTTTATATTATGAATGTTCACTTCTTCCTTTGAAGTATGTGTCAGACTAATGCACAAATAGTGTTCACCGAGTCAGAATGGGAAAAGGGTGACTTTGTGGCCTTTTCTGGCAGAATATGTTGATAGTTTTCATGCTGCCTTGTCTCCTAACCCACCGATCCTGATGACTGATTAAACACTCTAGCATCAGCTTTTGGAGCACTTTATTAATTTATCTTTTTAATATATATTGTTGCTGCTCGGGATTCCACAAGGAACAGGAATCTGATAATGTCAAACCTACAAAGAAAAGCTCTGTCCAAATTCTATGCACAATTGAGGTCCAGATCCACTTGGTATCCAGACCTTCCAGTCAAAAGCAAACTCTAATCTTTGGTTGTTGAAGATAATCCTGCCATGTTCATGGACCGTGTTCATGTCCCATGAAGACAATTTGGCACATTTATGGACCTATGTTCTTGATTTGCCTAGAAGAGATTGCCTAAGCAAGAGCGGCAGAATAGAGGGTAGGACACAAGCTGGAGACAGATGACCAGTTAGTAGTTACCACAGGCGGACACAGTAGCTGAACTACTGTTGTTGCCTGACTTCATCTCTTATAAGCCCACTATTGGCAGTTGTCTGAGACTTGGCTGATGTCATTCACATAGGCTGATGGTTTATAGTGAGGAGAAGTCCATCAATGGAAATGGCTGGTGGGATGTTTGAAAAGTATAACTTTCCAGGTCATGTCCTTGTTCCCAGGCTTGGTGCAAGAAAAAGGGCATTTTCTTTCAGCAAAATTTGAAAGAAAGACTTCAAAGAGGTGTTTTCTTTGATGGAATACAAAGAAGTCCTGTGTCCTTGAAGAGGGTTGTTGGTGTTCTACAATAGTGTCCAAAATTGGAGGCTATGCGTAACGTGTTTGTGTATGAGTTTCCTTTAATTGGCTCATAACAGATGTAAAATTAGAAAGTGATACAGCATAAAAGAAGGTACCATTAAAAAAAAATCTTAGCAGACTTGAACTATGTTACTTTGCTGGAAGTTTGAATTATGCCTCATGGGTCCTTGCTACATTTCATGTTTTAAAAATTATTGCCACCTGTAATTGTTCCACGGCACTTTTTTTTAGTGGAGCAAGGTGTAAGACATCACTGCAGTTTGAGCAGCCATTAAAACTTGTATTCAGTCTTGACTTACGTAGCTGGGTGGTACAGGTAATGGTTAGTATATCCCAGTTAAGTTTATTTAATAAAAATGTCTTTGTTTTCCTTCTTTCAGTTGATCTTAAGAAAGGCTCATGTCCAAGTGCTGCAAAATCAAATCTCCCCAAGCCCTGCCAGTCTGGACTTCGTGCTCCAGGTTATTCACGGTTGCCAGCAGCTAAGCTGGCTGCATTTGGTTTTGTGAGGAGCTCAAGCGTATCCTCTGTCTCCAGCAACCAGTCAAACGACAGTGCTCAGAGTGATCAAAGCAAGACAACCAACCGTAAGTCTGAAAAGTGTCCTTTCTGGAGGACTATTAAATAGATGTATTCCAGGATTGTCCAGACTGGAGTTTGTGTCTAATTTAGGACTGATGTAAGCTGTGCAGCACTCACTAATCTCTCCTCTGTCACTGAGCTGTAGGCTTGGTATCTTGATTGCCCAGTGTAATTTTTTAAAATATTAATAATAATAGATACATAGGTGCTGAGTGTACACTGCATATAGAACAGGCTGGTTTCCCTGTTGCAGAGAAAATCACACTAAGAGTGAATCTGAGGTATTTTTGCATTCTGTTTGTACTTACAATATCCCTTCTTACAAGCTGAAGTAAGTAAATAATCATAGTAAACTGTGTTTGGTAAGTACATTGCAGCGATGCAGAAGAGTTTAGGACAAAGATTAGCTAAAATGAGCAACATAGTCTTTCTCATCTGCTTTTCTTCTGCCTCTTAATATGCAGTGTAATAAACTGCATGTACACTAATAATAGTTTAGAAAATTTATCAAATAATGTCAGTAATATGAAAGGGATCAGAACTGATCTCGTAGCTCTTGTCTCATCTACCAGACTTGGAAGGATCTCATGGCCAAAATGTCATTTCAAATCCTATTTTCTGTAAAGACCATTAATTTTATTAAGTACAAAATAATACCCACTGGATTGTGGCAGTCCTTGGGAAGTGTGCGCATGCCCTGGGCTCGGAGCGGAAAGGGGGATTGAAGGATTTTCGTGCCCGTTCTTCTTTGAAGACTGGATTGAGCCTGAACTGTGTCAATATCAAAGCAAGCGGTATCAGCCCCGGGGGGGTGCAGACAGGGGGGCCAGGTGATATGAAGCACCAGAGGAGACAAGATGCTGCAGGCTCCTAAACCTTTAGGAGAAGAAGCATTAGTAATCTCAGACCTAGAGAGACTGACTCTTCATTCGTCTTAAAAGAAGTTGATTTCATTTATATATTCTGGTGTATTTTTATATTATATTTGTACATTAACCCCATAAAAAGTGAAACCATATTCCAGTCACTGGAAGGATGTGGAAGTATTTGGCACACACGGTTTGTTCCAGCTCACTTAGATGAAGATGGTAACCCTCTTTAATGTTGCAATTAGCATGTTGTGACCAACTTGTGCATGTTGCAAGAATGTTTCTGACGGATATGAAAATGACCCAGGGGAGGTGTGCTGCTTGTACAAATTCATGTAGAGACGAGCTCAGCCTGTCACCTGATGAAAAACAGGACCTATCACTTCTGCTCTTGTGACAAGTTAGATAGCTCATCTAAGCAGCAGTCTTAGTTTCCCTCTACCTCCTTCGGAGAGCAAGAGCACGGGCCCCTCCTGAGGGTCATCTCTCCGATGTGGTTCCTGTGAAGAGCTGTCCAGCCCAGAAGTCCTTATTTGTCTTTAATTCCAAATGGATAATGCTTCCTCCTGGACCGGGGTGAGGGAAGGAGAAGAAGAGGTGTTGCCAAGCAGGTGAAGGCACTCCCTGTGTGTAGGGTGTCAGCCCTCGAGTAAGTCATCACACGAGAAGACACCTAACATCACCTGCTTTCTTTGGATTAAAGGCAACACAACTCCTGTTCATGACTGCAGATAGGGCAGATAGGTAGGAAGAAAAAATTGTTTCCTTACTGGTGAATTATTAACTTTCACAGAAATGTTATCAGTGTGAAAATGGATCATCTTTTTCTATTTATAGTCTATGTGCCAGCAAGAGTTAAATCAGTTGCCCAACACCCAGGGAGCACAAATTAGTTGCTTTCCATTCTACTGCAGCTTATTTAACACAGATCAGCAGTGCACTTCAACATGCACAGAAAGTAACCCCAGGAGTGGATGCAGGGGAGAACTATTGGCTCAGGAATCTTAGCGTGTCATATTATTTCTTCCCTTCACTGTCTGCTGGAAGAACGGTTTTATTTAAATTAAATAAATAGCTGATTCTGTAGTTACTACCTGAGATCATATCTTTGACTATATCAGGCTTCCTAGAGGGCAGGGTAAAGTTTTACTGTTAATTTCCTAGCTCAGTAGGGTAGAAAATGCAAAATGATCTAGCTTTAGAAATCTTCAAACATATACGATAACAGAATTTCCTATTTAAGCAGCATCTCTGCATGTCAGGGAGACACAAGTAATTGAAAACATCTTACAAGTGTGCATATATTATAAATAGAGGGGCTGCTACTGTTGTAAAAGGAGGGGCTCACCTCAAGATCTTGTACCTGCCGTAAAAAAACCCATGATGTATTGTAAGTTGCTAAAAAGCAGATGTCTATGGCTGGGTGAGAGGAAAACACGGGTTTATTTTAGGGGCAGAGTGTTTTAGGGGAAACGGTGATTCTTGAAGGGGTCTTAGTGAGATCCTATTCTTGCTTTTCTCTCCCCTGCCAGGTGTCTTAGGGTGCTAGCTCTTCCCAAACCCCTGATGGTTAAATTTCTTTTCAGAAATCCCACCTAGTGTCTCGTTTTGGCATACTAATACTGATGAAAGACTGTTTAGAGAGTAAAACCTCCCTTGTTTAGAGTAAGGAGACGTGATGTTTGTGTTGCAGGGAAGTTTGTTAATGGAGCTGCGATGCGGCAGCTTTGTTCTTCACCAGATTTCTCCCCTTCCCGTGACCTCTCTGAAAGGAGTGAGCCTGGATGTGCACCGAGCCTGTGCTACGCTCCCTGGCTGACTTTCTGGCAATAGCCCACATATTCTGATCAACTCAATTAAATGGATTTGCACTGGTGGGACTGTGCTCTTTTCCCATGGTAGGGACAGGGCAGGCTGTGCAGCACTTGCCTGCTTGTCCTCTGGTCTTTCCTGGAGTCCCATCCCTGGAGTGTGGGTATAAGCCAGGCTGCTGTTCGCCGATAACACAGCAACTGTGACAGCTGTGCCATCAGCTGCTAATCGGGATCAGTCATTAAGGGGGCTCTGCTCCTATGGGGCCCTGCCCAATTGTCTGCTGAAGCTGGAGGGACAGCTCTGACATCCCAACCGCTCAGCATCTCGCCAGCTTCTGTGGCAGGAGACTGACCAGCAAGCCAGGGTCACTAGTCTGTTTTGGCCATTTAAAATCCACTCTTTGGTGCTTACATGTATCTTGCAGTTTGCACACAGGGGAGACAGGGTCCGTGAAGCTCATTCACGATTACAGCGGCACGTGAGGCAGCTTCTCACCTTGCTGAAGGAGGTGGGATGCAGAAGTCAGAGACCATTCCATTTTGGAGCTGGGTCCTAGGATAGATTGGGGAAGCTCACTGTGCCTCACTGCTGGCTGTCCTGCCATGTTCAAAATGAAATGGTTAAAATGGTTCAGGGTGAGCAATTTGTTCGATACAGTGAACAAGGGCATTTGTGTTTGAATAAAACAACTCAGAGAAGCGTAGGCAGTGAGAGCTTGCTGTACCGATGGAGAGGGTCCATCCTTTGTTGTTGGTACTAATGTTCCTCTCCCGGGCATGCAGCTCTCCCTGCCGCTTCCACACCTCCCATCCCATGGCTTCCCACATCAGAGCAGCTCTATACCACAGTACAGCAAGGCCCACTTGAGGTCTTCTGCTGGGGCAAAGCCACACAGCCTGGCACCAGTGGGACAGCTGGGCAACCCCAGGCTGAGGGTCAGCTCCAGGTCCTGCTATCAGCCCTCCCCAAATTTGTTCCGTGCCACTGAAAGGTTTTTCCAGTAATATTTTTGTTCAAGATGACCTGGGGAGTTCAAGTTTACCCTCAGCTCTGGCCTACTGCTTTTGACGTTTAAAAATGCATAATATTCTAAACCATTGTTCTTTATTTAGACAAAGAGGTTTTTTGTATGTCAAAAAACTTGTCGAGTTTGTTTACACTCTGAATTGGCTAGAACTGAAAATTCAGATACTTCAATCTAAGAGGAGAATGAGTGTTCTCTGCTAAATATGAGAAAAAATGGATGACTAGCAAAGTCATGTTAAGGTTGAAACCAGTATGATTTGGAGTGAAATGAAACAATTGTGTAAACATAAAGAAAAGACTCCCAAATAGCTAACTTATAAAAAAATACCTAACTTTGTGTGTTTTCCCTTGAAATTTTAAATACACTACAGTGAAGCTTCTCCTGTGCCTGCCCCAAATAAAATTTGCCTAAGAGGTTCATGTCGTACACCAAAGGCCCACAGCTGTGGGATGTGGTTTGCGATATTATCCTGTGATTCTGCAGTGCAGTAGCACAATGCCCAGGCTGGAGTTTCTGTTTTACTAGTCTAAGGGCTTAGAGTTCTCTCACTTGCTTGTATCTGCATTTCTACCGATCGGCTGAATATCCCGCTCATGTAATTAGTTTTATGTACTTCCTCAGAATAGACTCTGACGTGCTGTAAGTACCACATGGGAAACAGTTCATTAAGCACCATGAAACAGTTTGATGCGTGGAGGATTGGAAGAAGGATGGATTGTTTAGAATGAGTTGAGGTATGGTAACTGCTATGAGTTTAGGAGATGAAAGAATGTAGGTATAATATCAGGAAATGCTTCATAGTCATAAGGTCTAGTTTTTAACTAATCTGTTAAATAATGTTCTAACTCAAGCGGTGAAATCTCTGTTGCTTAAGATTCTTAAAATAGAATAATGGCATGATGTTAGAGGCAATTCTTCTCCGGTGAGGTACTAGACTAAAAGACATAATGCTATTCAATATCTACCCACAGCTCTGAGTGCTGAAGCAATTGCTTTTCAGACTGAGAAAGGAAATGGTGATGAATATTTTGAAACTTGTTTTAATATCTCATGACAGCTATTGTTTTGTTTAAAATTATAGCAACATGAAACTGCATGTTTCATGTAAACTTCCATGATCCCCTCTCCAGTGTATAGATTTCACACTGGTTTTTGACCTTGCATTGCCTGGACTTGCTAAATGTTGAATTTCCATTCTAATAAGCAAAGATGTCAAAGTGTCAGATTCAGGTGGGCAGAGAAATGGGGAAATTAAAGTGAGCACAGGAACCTTGAATACATGGCTAATTGCCTCCAAAAAAGTAGAACATTCAAAACTGTCACATGATGGACAGATAGACCAATTGTTCTTAAATACATAAGTATGTAAATGCAAAGATTTTCCTGTATGAAAATACATTCCAGTCATATTTCGATGACTGATTTTCTGTTCATTTTTCTACATGACAAAGTCAAGATTTTTTTCC
Source organism: Elanus axillaris (assembly GCA_026212715.1). Lineage (NCBI taxonomy): Eukaryota > Metazoa > Chordata > Aves > Accipitriformes > Accipitridae > Elanus > Elanus axillaris. The sequence continues at coordinate 4,247,542 of JANZLQ010000027.1, read as the reverse complement.
CTTCTGATCTTACCCTGATATTAATATTTTGATGGAAGAATCACTTTATGCCATCACTTTGCTCTGAATAGGACTAAAATAGAAGAGAATCAAGTTAGGATTTTCAGCTTTGTGGGGCGAAGCATCTGGAAAAGTGCAGTATGTCAGCCGGGAAGAGCAAGGGCTGAAGGCATTTTAGCTGCCTTCCAGACTCTCAGCATTTACTTTTCACACTCTAGTTGTTACAACTGGGGAAAAAAAAAATTCAAAGAATGACTTGGAGGTGTAGGCACAGCAGTTTCTCTCTGTTTGCAGAGATTCAAACAACAGTGCTGCAGTATAAGTTGTCCGTTAGTTTCAGTGGATTTTAGATATGGTGATTGTGATAGTGTTTTAAATGTGATAATATTTTAATAGCTTAGATAATGTTTTTCCTGTCTACACTGTTACCTCTTCCTCTGCCCATTGGAGCACACAGAAGAGGGAAGCAGTAGCATTGGGGGGGTCTGTACCACTCCCTGCAATGAATAAGTAGAGGGAGGAAGATCAAGCTGGTTTGGAAATAAGGAACTACTTTTATATGACGATGCCAACCTGAAACATTTGGAAGGGTTGCAGATTTACTGAGCTGAAGTTTGTCAAAACCGAAAAAATCCATGAAACTTTCAATTCTGCAAAGCCCGGTTTTTATAACCAAAGAACAGTTGAAATAATTTTGCCAGCTCAACTTCAACAGAGAGCTTAATCGCCGTGTTTGTCATTGTTGCAAAATGCCATATCAAATCTGCAGTTTTAGTTGTAAGAAGGCTGGTCTGGGAGATTCTGTGTCCGTGTGCTAAAATTGTCCTGGCTCAGACCTGGCAGCTCCAGTTCCAGTTTTTGGCACTTATTTCTGTCTGGCTTTTAAAAAGTGACTTAAATTATCCACCTCACTTTCCCGTCCATAAAATGGGGTGGGAGAGTACAAATGTTTGCACAGGTATTGGGTAATGGGGCGACAAAGAAGAAATGCATAGTGACAAATCCTCTTTCCTGGCCCATTTCCACACAGGATTATTTGACTGATTACGAGCGCCTAATTTAGTCACCATGACTCTTAGTGTTTAATCTGCAGAGGGTAAAAAGGAGTTCAAACCACTGGCACACCAGGCTGCCAGACACCGGGTTTACAGGAGAAAGTAGGGCATCGCCCCACAGTTAGATTATTCCCATCACAGGCACCCAAACTATCCCTCTCCTTTGACTCTGTGGGGAGATGATTCAATGATCAGTCTCATGAACGTAGCTACTGTGGCAGCCTGCTTGGGTACCTCTGTACTGGGCTGTTTCATCAGCTCCTTTATTGTCAAGATGTCCCGTGGCTGGTTTTGTTCTGCCTTGGTCAATAGGAGATCATGACTACTTTCTTTATTGCAGTAGAATGGACTTCATTCATTTGTTTAGACGGATACAAAGAAATCAGTACAGCCATTTCTAAAATAACTATTTTTTTTCAGTCTTTAAATCACATTTTCTGAAGCAACTAGTCTTCAGGGAGCCTGAAGGGAATCCTCTCTGATAGGGATGTGAGGGGGAACATGAGGCTGGTCCCCTCTGCAGCCTGGGTTAGAAGAGAGCTGCTGGTGGACTGTGACTTTTAAAGTCTGGGGAAAAGCCACGGTCAGTCCGGAGCCTGTAACAGGGGCAAGCACAGCACACGCCTTTCTGGGGATGCACAGCACTCGGAACAGTAGCATTTAAAATGGCCATTTGAAAATACGAAGGCAAGCAGCAACTGGAACGTATCTGTCACATCCAAATTAAAACCCTTCTGAAGACCAGAAAATTCACTATAAATTGTCTCCTTTTCATACTATAATCTTCCTATTCTATCTGATGAGGGGGAAATACTCATTTAGAAGTGAACCCTGTGGGCATTCATTGGAATGGATTAATCTCTTAATTTAGCCCAAAGAAAAATTAAGAAATAAAGCTTTGAAGAAGTGAGAGCTCTTCCATTTCTCTTTTTGTTCTTTCATTTATTTCTTTTTTTAAAACTTTTTTCTTACTTAAC
>JANZLQ010000027.1:4185322-4220199 GCA_026212715.1 Elanus axillaris | reverse complement strand
CGACCTCTGCTTTCACTTATTAAACTGTCCTTATCTTGACCCATGAGCCTGTTGTTATATTTTCTCCCCCCTGTCCAACTGAGGAGGGGAGCAATAGAGCAGCTTTGGTGGGCACCTGGTGTCCATCCAGGGTCAACCCATCACAAACAGACAGGGAAAAAAATTAGGACTGGGAAGGCGAATTTGCGGCGTATCAGAGGATTAAACTAAATGTTTGTAGTTGGATGATGTGAAAACAAAATCAAAGGATATGAAGACCGAAGGAAGTACTGTGTCAGGACAGCACAAAGACATATGTAACTTCGCTAAGGGATGTAAGCAACATTATGGAAAGAAGAATAAAGGTGGCAGTCAGAGGAGATAAAATATCCAAGAGTGACATATGTACGGCCTCGTAGCTGTCTGTGAAGGAGGTGCTGAAAGTCTGTGGTGCAGAACATTTTTAAAATGGCCTCACTGAAGCTTCTGCTTCTTCTTCAAAGGAGTCGCCCATGACTGACTGTAGTCTCTCACCATTTTCTCCTTTGTTAGAGCTCTGGACAATGATTTCTGGTTTCCTGTCAGACAATTAAAAAGCTTTTTTTTAGCACTGAAGCACTGTGAGAAGGATCCTTATGAAATACTGCTGGGGCTTGAAAAATGTTTCCGCTGTGTACAGCCTCCTATTGGTTTCCAGAGTCAGTAGCTAATGGAAGCTAACTGAAAGCAGGAATCATTCTTATGTCTGCTATTTGAGAACATCTGCAAATAGATATTTTTATCTCTTCTTCTCCCCGTTACATTAAATTTAGTAACGTAATTTCTTGTAGTTTGTTATATGTACAGCCATAATTTCCACAGATAAGACAGGGACAATAGGAAGTCTTATTTAGTTAGATGAGCCTGCAGGCGTATGGATGAGTGCTCTTCATAAGTTTCAGATTGGCATAAAGAGATCCTGCAAGTGAGTCCAACTTGAAACTCACAGAGAAGAGTCATTGAGTGAAGCTAATTAACACCAATTATTGTTGTTATTATTATTATTTTTACTCTCAAGTCTCAAAAGCAAGTATTGGTGCCTGATGAAGCAGTACCCCAGTCCTGTATAACTCCGTCTTAATAAAAGATGTAGGCTGGTGGCAATGTGCTGATAGGACAAATATTATGTTTTCACTTCAGCCCTTCCACTTTTTCCCTTATTCATTGTCAACAACACTATTAGCTAATTTTAAACTTGCCCTTTGCATCTGACCAGTAATCAAATAGATATCACGACCTTCCTCCTGCTGATACAGAAGGACTCTTTATTGACTGATGACACTTCTTGTGATAAGGCAGGAATACTGAGGTGCACTGGGTAGCAAATACATTGGGAATCAAGGCACTTGGTAGCTCATTTTGTAAGGAGGTAAAAATCAACTTTCTGTGCTCCAGTTTCTCTTCCATAAAGTGAAATTAGTGGTGTATCTTTGCTTTATTGAGATGCTTTCAATGAGAAAACATGTGTTCTTTGATGAGAAGGTCTTGAACTGTGACTGCACAGAAAGAAGAGGAAGGATTCTTCACTTACTCTCACAGTATTGTCCAGTGAGCCTGTTCTCACTGCTCATACTAGCTTCTGAGTGTGAATAATTGCTGTGCTCCTTTGGGGATAAAAATCTCTCACATCTGCCTGATCTTTCTGCTGTGGTGGAGACAAACACGATCCTAAATACCGAGTTTTCCCATCTTGAGCTCCAGCTTCCGTGTAAAGCAAAAAAAACAAGCATTGGAGCTACGTAGTTCAAAGTCAGATCAAAGAAATAAAACTGCACTGATTGCATTGGGTGATGATATCTTCCTAGTGAAAAATGAAGTTCAAGTGTCTGTGATGACCACTTTATATCTGCCTGACACTGTTGATGCTGTTGATCCAGGATATTTTTAACACAACTGTAAACCCCAGTGGAAATCTGCAGAGATTGTTTTGAGAGGTTCTTCTCTTCCCTTTCAGAGACACTGCCAGAGGTGGTTAGGCAACTGTGCACTCATACTTGCAGAGCTTTTCTATGAATTACTTTAGGCATCTGTCTTGTCACTTTGCTCCTGCTGTGTATTTTGCCTCTGCACCTGTTATTTTCTGTGCAAATGAATAAGCTAAGCAGTATGTATTCCTAATAAAAACAGAATTAGGAAAATTTCCATCTCCCTCCTGGCTGAGACTCAACGGCTGTATGCTCGTAAGGTATAGTGAGATAGAAAAAATTTAAGCCTGAAAGCTTTAAAGGTTTATTCAGCCTTAATCATTCTCCGTGTCCTTGATGATTTAACTCAGAATGTCATTGACAGATACATCGTTCCTGCTTTATCTTACCAATTCTTTAAAACTGCTTTGTAAGTGAGAGGGACAAGTAGGCTGGGTGATATATCACGGTATATGTAAATACATTTCTTTCCCTTTTCATGGGAGAATTTACAATTCAGAGTGACACTTCTTGAGGTTTTTTGGTGGAGAAAGAAATTACTGATAATATACTACGGTGAATGAAGGGATGATGCAGCATTTCAGCATGCTTAAGCAATGATTACTTCATCTTAAAAGCAAACCCTTTCATAGACTCAACACCACCATGTAGACCATGGCTTACAACTAGCTCTTAAACGCATGTGGCTCGTAAGCTGTTCGGGTGTGAGTCTTGCGGCCAAGGCCCTGGTGTTTGGTCACTGGACAATCAGCATCTCTGGCTGTTGACTTAGTGAGCTGCAGGGGTCTGGGAGTTTGACACAATTGTAAGTAAAATAGAGGCAGGGACCGATTCCTGTCTCGGACGTCAAGTAGTGTGAACTGGCAACGTACTACTGGGGACTAGCTCCCTCCGTAGCAGGTCTGTGTTGGAGAAAACTCATTGGGATAGCCAAAAAAAAGAGTTAGTAATTGAGCTAATCATTAAAGACAACCAGGGGCTCAGTGCTTGAGTTTGGTCCTTGGTACTCTTTTATTTAACTGTATAAAGACACTGCCTAGGTGTGGCCCCTAGGCCAGGTCTGTCCCATGGTGAAGCGAGAGGACCTTTAGGAAAACACTGCTACCTCCGGTATCTGGACTGCTCCTGGAGCTCTCTGTCTTCTTGCTTCTTTGAAGTATGAGATCTCATTCACCAGGGTGTATTGGTGTGCCCCTCATACAGTCAAAACAGTGATTCAATTCAGATTTATGCAGATTTTATGCCTCTCTGCAGAACAGAACAGCTCAGGGCAGCATGAAGTCTGACCATCCTTGGGAGAGCTCCAACTCCAGACACTGTTCTCCCAAGTCCTGGTGCAAAGCAACAACATTCAGAGGATCAGGGCAAAAGTAAGCCCTTTCTGTATCAGAATGCCCTGTAATCAGATGATGTCTCCTCTAACCAGTTTAAATAGGTGGTACAGGCAGCAAGCTGGGGATAGTCCAGAAAGCTGTTCAGCTGACCATACGTAAGCGTCCCTGAGACTGAGCTGGATAGCCCACTCACTGCCTCCACCTGTGTTGTCTAGGTTGTCGATGATATACTGGGAGCGTACCCAGCTCATACGGAGACACCTGCATTGCCGTACCTATGTGTAGGTGTCTCATCTGGAGCTGAATCCCACCCTTCTCTATCTTGCGGAATACGTCTTCAACATCACATCATGTCTGTTTCTGGGTTCGCTTCCAATTGATGGTCGAGGACACTGGGATTTTCCTAAAGAAGGTCATACTACTTGCTTGTGATTCCAGCTATACTACGATCAGATGTGTGGTTGCCACACAGATTTATATACTCACGCTACCTGGATAATCATCACCTTGGCACTGCTGTTAGATTAAATCTCTCTTGAACATGCAGCTCAGCCGCATCTCCCAGCTGCAGCACAGACATTTATCCATCCACAAGAGCCTGGAGGCAGAACGTGGTATTAACTGGAGTATTATTGAAATGAGCTCTCCTCCATCAAGGCACTTTCACGCTTACTGTTACAGCTTTTGTTCTCGGGCACTGGTCTGCTGGCATAGGTCTGCGCTGGGGAGCTGGCAGCCACTCTGCTGTCACTGCACTTTGCTGTCATTGTAGTGTTTGTTAATTTTGAGGGAAATCTGGGAACACACGTCTGTCTTGTCTTTGTTTTGTTCCCCAGTAGTCACTTCATTGTCTCCATTTTTGGAAGATGAGCTTCACTGAGTCCAGATGTTTTCCTGCATCCTTTTCATCACTTGAGAAGCACGCACCATTTACTTTGCATAACACGTTTGGTTTTTCCCATACAGCATGTTGGGGTGCATGCTTCTCTTGCATTTTCTTTACCTTTGAGATTATTGGAAACCAATTTACTGACAACAAAAGGAGAAGGGCCCAACTGCATTTTGCATATTTCTATCCTTGAGAAATCCTTCACACACTTTAAGCAGTAGTGTTCAAAAAAAGCAGTGAGCTATCAAAAATAGAGCAGCAAGTAGTGCGCTCCATTTATTTTTGTCTCCCAACTCTCCATGTCAGATTAGGAAACATTAAATATTTTAAACTGAGGAGGCAAAGGATGAATTCTGAGCTTGATGCTAAATCCTGACCGTACCAGCAAAAGATAAATCAAACTTGTATACTATTTGGTGATGCATAAATACTCAGGAGTTGTTTAAAAATGCATAATTTGACATTGTTTTGGACTCCCTTGCAGTTAAATTAACTCAGCCTTGAGGAAATCGTTTAATACCTGCTTCAAACAGAGAATCCAAAATACTCTAAAATTTCCAGTGCATGACCCAAGTCACTCACAACCCTGTTCCTGTTCTCTCTTTCCCCCTCTCTCACATCAGTAAAATGTTACATATATTTGAGAGCATTTTCTATTTTCTTTTCAAGTAAATGAACTGTTGAACATTTTGTGAAACTAAGTTGACATCTTAAAAGCTATTATTTAAAAAATAAAATGTCTTGGAGGCTACACAATATCTTTTTGTCACTTAAAGTTGATTCTTGTTGATGTTTATCATTGCCTGTGTTTTTCTCAGCCCATACTCTGGTTATTAGCTATTGCAGTGCAAGCTGTTCGTGCCTTCGTGCCGTTCCTCTGGCACACATGACAGTCGCTGTGCAGTGTCTTCAGGGTTGGAGTCTGCCTACATCTTTCACATGGAAAGAAGTAAAATTTAAATAAATGGTATTAATGAGCAGCTCTACAGAATGCAGGCTTAATTCATTTAATTGCTTGTATGGACTAACTGCAGTTGTTATCCCTCACTGCTTAAATGAAAACATTTATTTCTGCTCAAAAATATTGTCAGCTCCAACGCAGCAAAATACTGACAATAACAATAAGCACAGCAATAACTTGTAGCCAGTGTGTAATCTGTGCTTGATGTGTGTGTAATTGATAAAAATTGCTTTCAGTTGGTAACAATAAAAGAATACTCCATGCTCCATATATCTGTCACAATGGCTTTGTACTGGCTTTTGATGATCTTTGGAAGCATTGCAATAAGACAGAAGGTCAGTGCACTTCATTCCTTTTAAATGAGTTTCCATATGGTCTTTAGTGTGTAATATAAGAGATGAAGGCACTCCAGGCTTTCTGAGGAAGCGACATTTAGGTTAAGCTAATGCTAGCATGTAGGGACTGTTGTGATCCTCTAGTTTGGCTCCTTGTAGAAAGAAGGCTATCAGCCGGTACTCAGATGATTCTTGTTTGAATAAATCTTCTCTGTCAGAGAAAAAATAATCATGAATTAAAGATGAAAGAGCCAGGATGAGTGAGCGTGCGTGTGGTGGCAGAGTGCTCTGTCTTACTGGCAAGGAAAAAAAGAGAGGAATTGAGGGAGTGGGGTCTTTTACAAGGGTGGGCAGAGAAAACATCCCTGAGGGAGTCATTTAAGCACAGCAAGCGAGGAGTAAGAGTTATATTCCCATCTCCTGTTCAAGGCCCTGTCTCCAAGCAAACAGCAGCTCTGACCTCCCTTCCCGCACACGTCCTTTTGATGGGAGCAGGATGAGGCGTAGCCATCTGCCAGGGACACTGTGCTGATTGCTTTCCTTGACCTCTGGGAAAAGTTATTCCTCTTGCTTCCACCCTGACTAAGACAGGTCGATATTTCCGTACGTGTTTCGCAGGACAGGAGTGCAGCTGGATGTCCAGGAGAGTCATGTTCTGGTTCCGGGTGCTTCCTTTCAAAGGGGATGGTAAGCCAACAGGGTCTGTGGGCACAGGAGGTGCCGGCTCCCTGGACTGCAGTAAATTGCTGATGCCATATCACTAAGGAAAGTGTTGCTTTATTTAGAGAAAGCGGGATTAGTATAGGAATTGCATTATTGGTGAGGAGCTGGCCAGAGGAAAGGCAAGATCGGGTGCTGCTGAAAAAGGGAAGTGTTAGGCTAAGTTGAAGATATTAATAGAGTCCCTCCAAAACTGATTTGGAGGCTAATCTTATTTAGTATTTTAATTTCTGACCTTGGTAGGAGTGTGCTAATGAAATTTGCTGACAATCTCAAGTGTGAAAGCTGCATCAATAAAGACGAGATTTGGTTATCATACAAAGAGAGCCAGATGACCTTGAAGTCTCTAGTAATAGAAGTGGGATGAAATTCAATTGTACAAAAATACAAGCTCCTGCACTCAGAAACTAATAAGAGAAATTTTTACTACAAGCTAAGAGGTCATCAGCTGAAAAAACCCCAACAGAAAGATCTGGTTGTATTTACTACCCTGTGACCATTAATATAATCAAAGGCACATGACCCTGAAAATATCAGAAACAATCCCGGAAAGTACCAGAAGAGGCTGTTTCAGCAGAGGAATCTGAACTCTATCTCATACGACTTTGGCGAGACCTCCTTTAGAATGGCATCTTAATCAAAAGAGATTAACTCCAGCCAGGACACAGGCAGAGAGTGCTGCCAGTGTGGTTACAGGAGGAAACAGCCCATTGCAGCAAGTGAGGTGAAATTCCCTTGTCTCATCTAGTTTGGCAAAGTGAAAGCCCGGAGGAGATGTAGCCTATAAATATATACATGTGGCCATTTAGGGATCAGTGATGGATTCTTCATTATAATGCATCTATTCCATTTCACAGTCATTTGTGTGAGGACTGTCAGCAAATACTGTAAGGGAACATTGCAGTTACAGCTGAGGGTGTGAGCTGGTGGCTGGAGAGAAGTGTCCACCCGTCCTCTCGGGGCTTGCTTCTCTTTCCCTGGCTTCCAGCATGAGTGTGTGCTTCACCCCAAAGATGCAGAAAAAGGGCTACTGACGTGATCAGGGGGATGAAAAGCCGGGTACGTAAGATGAGACTTAAAAGATTCGGCTTGTTTAGCATTAGAAAGTGCTGTGTGTAAATATTGTGGTGGGGAGATACAAGTGAGGAAGAAGAGTAACTTAAAGGAAAGGACTGTGTTGGTGTGAAAACATCTGGGTACATATGGCTATGAAGGAATATAGACTTGAAATTTTAATAAATTTCAAAATCAGAAGGCTATTACTATAGGAGGGGAAAGGCTTAGGAAGAACTTATATGTAGACGTAGCTAAAAAAGCCCCCCAACTTTTAAGAAGGGGGTTGTTCAGCCTGTGAGCAGCACTATGCGATGCGGTTGCTCACCATATCAGGACAGTGAATTTCAGTACACGCATCCTCCAGTCAGTCCCTGTATTCTACTCTATGTTCCTACTAAGGTACGAGACACACAGTCAGGCCAGAATATTTTTAAGCGTCATAGAAACATCTCAGCGGCAGTGAGTGAACAGAGATTCTCCTGCTTTGCTTTTTACACATATATAATAGCCAAGATCATTTCATCAGTGCTTTCATTCATCTCAGCTTGTTCAAGTATAATGGAAGCTGCCTACACTTACACAATTTTCTTCTCAGAATTACAAATGTGTCATCATAATTGTAGCCGTATTCCCTGTCTTATATTTGCACTGAGTAGAAATAGTAGCATATTCATAACAATTTTTTAAGATGCTGCTGTATAGGTCTAACTTGTGTGTTAAGATGGCAGAAAACTACTGCTGTTTTTTCCCAGAAAATCTGAAAATAACTGTATTTTCACATTTTCAAAGGAAAAAAAATGAATTATTTTCAGCAGAAGTTTTGAGCCTTTTTCTTTTAGGCTTTTGACTTTTGGATTCCTTGTGGTTTTTTTTCATCCCTATTATTTTCACTGAAAGAGAAGGTAAAAGGAAAAAAGGAGATAGGCAGAAGGAGGAAAAAAAAATGTTAGTGCAATAGCTGAGTAACAGAAGTTGTGTTGTGCAGAAAAAGGGGGAGGAGAAAGGTGGAAAAAACCCATTCCTTATAATGAAATATTGCTGCCAGTTTGACAAGAGTGGAATTCTTCAGCCTAAGGAGAAAAAGCCAGATACAGTAAGTCTTCAAATCATAAAAAAAAAAGGTGTTGCAAAAAGTAATAGTCTGTTCTCAGTGCCCAGAGTGGCTAAAACAAGTAGTAATAGGTGCAAATTGCAGAATCACTCAAGTGAGACATTAGAAAACCTCTTGTTAAATAAGGCACGTTGTAAGCAGGGGAGGTCGTGTGGGAGGTTGTGGAAGCGTTGTCGTCCCGGGGAGGTCCTGAGGAGTGACGTGGCTGCAGCTGGTTCTGGCTTTCCGTGGGGAGATGGACCAGGTGACCTTGCCAGGTCCTTCCAGTTTCCATGTTTTGATTGTTCTATTTGCAAATATCAAGGCGTTTTTAAAAAGGATTTTAACTTGTCTTTGAATTTATTAATGTTCTGTACCTAATCACAGGGAATCAAGGCATTTAAGGAAGATCAGCCTTGATCCTTCAGACATTAATCTACATGTTTAACTTTGCTACCAGCAGGGCTACTCGTAATAGCAAAATTAAGCACATAACTCAGTTTTCCCAAACTTGCAAAGACATCTCACACCGCACATAAAGGCTTGAGGATTCTTCTGTGTAAACACTGACCTTGCCACTAGAGCTGCTGAGTGCTTAATGCATGTACTGAGCTTCAGATCCCTGTTATTAAATGGTTCCTAGAGACACTGCGGAGGCAAAAGATACAAGAACTATCAAAATATTTCATTTGCTTATAATGATATATTTAGATTTAGGCATATTGAAGCCAGAAGGGTATATTTCTACTTTACTCTTAAGGGTTTATGCACAGTACCGCTATGTGACACTGATTAACACCGTGCAGTCATGTAAATCCTTTAAAGACAGGCAAAAGATCTGAGCATCTGAAATCTTTGTGGAGTGAAGAAGTTTGGGGAGCGTTAACACACTGATGCTGAGATGTTTATTTGAGAACCCGGCAATAATAACACATAGCCATTGCATAATGCTTTCATTCATCCTATGGAGTGGTTGGTCCTATGCCACAGATGAAATTCATGTTATTTGAATGGGTTTTGCTTCCCAGAGCATTCAGTTCTGACACAATTGCTCCCGTCAAACAGTACCTTAATCCTTTAATCATTCCAGTAAAGTCAATGGGTAAAGAACTTCATTGTCTGAGCAAAGATAAAAGGATCTGGTCCATAAGGAAAAGAAATCCCAGTCTGCTGCGATTCACAATCCAGTATTTTTCTTTCATAGAATAATAGTTTGGGTTGGAAGGGACCTTTAAAGGTCATCTGGTCCAACCCCCTGCAGTGAGCAGGGACATCTTCAACCAGATCAGGTTGCTCAGAGCCCCGTCCAACCTGACCTTCAATGTTTCCAGGAATGAGGCATCTGCCACCTCTCTGGGCAACCTGTGCCAGTATTTCACCACCCTGACGCATCTTGTCAGCCCCCATAGACTTCTGTGTGTTCAGGTTCCTCAGATGGTCACGAACCTGATCTTCTCTTCTTTGCTTATTTTCTGATATACTACAATTTTTCAGCAGTGAGCTATTCCTTGTGTAATTGCATTGGAATACCTCAGGCTCATTTTTCTAATAACACTGCATTTTGTGGGGAGATTAAATTTCATGGATAGTTACAGCATATAATCTTTCCAGCACTGAGAGAATAGAAAAGTTAGAAATTAAGCTGGAAGACTGATGGCTGCTATGAATTTAGTATGTCATATTTTGAATTACTACCTTATTCCCAGGTAAAAATTTGCCCTGGCCGAAATTTTGAAGTCACACCAAGAGCTCTTCAACAATTGCTGATGGTTGTAATGCTGTCAACAGGAGATACCAGTTTAGAAGTACACTGTGATTATTTTTGGTACGAGGCAAATAGAAACTGAATGCAGCTTCAGAATTAGCTGATGTTTTCCACTTCTTCCCTGTTCGGTATTACCTGCAGCATCAACAGTTTGCAAACCACTTTTAATAATTGCTACATTAGACAGAGCTGTAGAGGTGCCTGACGAAGGCTGAGACTCACGCTTGGACAAACACATCTACTTTTTTTACAGTCCAGGCCATCTGGGCTTGCAATTACAACTGATCATCAAACGGAGAGAAAGGGACTATTGCCTGAGAGATTTACACCTCTTCATAGATTTAAACCTCTTCATTCACGTAACAACACTGAGACCTAACCTAGCCCTCAGTGCACTCGCAGTCACTGTGTCCCATGTCTTCTCCTGGCCCCATCAGGATTTCCCTGCACCTTCCTGCTCTCATGGATGCGCAGGGACCTGCTCTGGTCTCCAGCCCTTGTTTCACTGTCACCTTGGGCAGCCCTGACAGCAGAGAATGCCATCTACCTGCAAGACTGCCCCTGCTTTAAGAAAAAGCTGTGATCACTTTAGTTCTTGTTAATCCACTTGTGGGAAATGGAGCCGCTGGTTAAGAAGCCTGGCTGGCACTGCTTTCTGCCTCTTTTTTTGGCCTCCTGCTCTTAAAACCTAATTTAATAGTGTGGATATATTGTACTTGTTTATTCTCCAACAAAGAATCATATCAGCAAATCTCTTTTGAGTGTAATGGGACTGGTAAGAAAGAATGCAAAATGTAAAAAAAAAAAAAAATCGGAAAGTTGAGGTAGCAAAAGTGTATGGTTTCCAATCACCCAACTGTTTCTGGGAGTCACCCCGCTGTGTGGATTTGAGTTGATTTAGGGAAGAGCAGAGAGGACCTGGGCCCAGGTCTAGTGTTACGGGTTGCTTTCTGCCGAAGCAACCCCCCTGTTACCCACCCCTGTTGACTCCGAAGACAGCTGCTGTGTTCTTTTGGGGTAAGCACCTAAAACAGAAGAGCAGCCCTGCCTGAGATAGGGGACTGGGATAGTCATACTGGATACTAGTCATACTGGACCTGTTGGTCACCAGCGTAAGTGAGATAATTGGTGATGTCAAGATTGGAGGCAGCCTGGCCTGCAGTGTCCATGCACTGGTGGAGTTTGCAGTCCTGAGGGATATGGGTCAGGTGAAGAGTGAAGTCAGGACCCTGAATTTTAGGAAAGCAAAATTCCAGCTGTTCAAGGAGTTAGTCAATAGGACCCCCTGGGAAACTGCCCTCAGGGACAAGGGAGCAGAGCAGAGCTGGCAGATCTTTAAGGACACTTTCCATAGCACACAAGAGCTCTCGATCCCCAGATGTAAGAAATCAGGAAAGGAAGGCAAGAGACCTGCATGGCTGAGTCGAGACCTGCTGGTCAAACTAAAGGGGAAGAAGGAAATGCACAGGCAGTGGAAGGAGAGACTGGTAATCCTGGGAAGAGTATGGGGACACTGCCCAGTTGTATAGGGATGGGGTCAGGAAGGCCAAGGTGCGGCTGGAACTGGACTTGGCAAGGGATGCAAAGAATAATAAGAAGGGCTTCTACAGGTACATCAGCCAGAAAAGGAAGGTCAAAGAAAGCATGCCCCCCATGATGAACAAGACTGTCAAACTGATAACAACGGAAAAGGAGAAGGCTGAGGTACTCAATCACTTTTTTGTCTGGGTCTTCCCTGGCAATGTCTCTTCCTACACCTCTCCAGTGGGTGGGCTGCAAGACAAAAACTGGGGGAGCAAAGTCCCTCCCACTGTAAGAGAAGATCAGGTTCGTGACCACCTGAGGAACCTGAACATACGTAAGTCTATGTGGCCTGACGAGATACATCCCAGAGCCAAGAGGGAATTGGCTGATGTAGTTGCCAAGCCACTCTCCGTGATATTTGAGAAGCCATGGCAATCAGGTGAAGTCCCTGGTAACTCAAGTGAAGACATAGAAACTCTGCTTGGGTAATTTCCCTCCCTTGGGAGAGGGAAACATCTTCCTCTGGGCATGGCAGTTTTTCAGTCTTCTTATCTTACAAGCCAGGTTCATCCCCTGGTACATAAACCACCCTCACCACCGGGCTGCACGGGGGCACTGAGCATTTCCTGGGGGCTCCTGCGAACTCCCAGGGCAGGTGGAGGAAGGGATCAGCACTGTCCACTGCTGAAATGTTTCTCCTCAGGTCCCCACTGAAGGCCTGTGGCACTCAGCATCCTCAGATGAGAGACCTGGCCTCTGAACCCACATCTGACCTGTTCTTACCAGTTTCCCCAGTGGGGGAAGGCCTGGATGACCCTTAAAGAAGCTAAATACTCCAGCATCTTCCATCTCTCCAAGAAGGGCAGGGCAGAAAGACTGACCTGGGGAAAGCCGAATGGTTGTGGGTGACAATACATGGAGACAAGACAAGAGAGTGAGGGTCGAAGTTGTCAAAAATGTAAAAACAGGGAGCTGTAGGGGAACCCTGAGATCTTGCAGTGCCCATCAATCCCTGAAGGTACCCATGGGTGCCCGTGGTGGGCATTGCTTGGTTGGCACTCTGCCTGGAGGCATGGTAGAGTCATGCCATCAGGAGGAACTGATTGTGAGATGAAGTGGGGTGGGGTGCAGGAGACCTTCTCTCGCAGCAGCTCCTCCTCCCTCCTGTCACCCGAGTTCCCTGCGACATCAGGGAAATTAGTCAAGAGCTGCTAATGACGTGCACTGCTGCAGAGAGTGGTCTTCAAAGCAGAGACGTCTGTTGTCCTCGGGTTGCTGCCGTGAATTGGGCTACGGTGTGCCATTCAGCCATGGTAAATAAATACAAGAATGCTTAAAATCACCCAGAATAACAATAGAAGGACACTGTGATGTGGAGAAACATGTTTAACTATCCCAGTGGGGTTTCTGGTGCTGTGGGTGGAGAGCTTATGACAGCAAAGACCCTAAAGATCTCTCCCAGCCACCCAGCATGGTCCCTTGAGCTCACCCAGTGCTCTGCACTCCCCGTCAAACACCCACCTCTCCCTCACCCAGCTTTAAAGACCTGTCATAGTTTGTCCGAGTCCCACCTCAGCAGTATGATTGTGTCGTCTGCCTCCAGAGCAGCCGTGGTCAGCTCTTCTCACTCATGTGGCTGCGTATGCTGTGGGCAGCTCCGGTTTGGGTTTGTGCCTGGAGCAGAGGCTGGAAACGTGTTAAAAACGCCCAACAACCCATAAAATCATTGCCTCCTTAGAGCCTTTCCTTGATGGGTACTAGCCTTGCTGCTACAAAGGACTCTGCATGTATATATACACACTACGCATATATACATTCCCCCACCTCCGTGTTAATAAATACTGTGAAACTGGAGAGGTACGAATGAAAAAAAAATCATCCTTCCACATCCTTTCTTTTTCTTGGTTAATCTCCTATATATACTTTGGTCATTTATTTTTAATGACAAGATTTTTTATATTTATCGTTTCGTTATTTTACGATGTCTGTAAGTTGGTATGCGATTTGCTTCCATCGCCCCAGAAACATCTCTTTGCCAAGTTCTCCAGCTCTATGGCTCAGAAGCCTAAAGGGAGGTCTGAAGTTACCAACTTTTACTATTTTATGGGCAGATATATTTAGCAGTGCATTGCAGACTTGGGCAACCAAACTCCACAGGACCTCTGGCTGAAAGCGACACAAAGAAATGATAGACAAGATTTTTTTTTTTTCTTTCATGTAGAGAAATACATTACTTTCTCCTGAAATTACTGTTTCAGGAGATAGGTTTTAGGAGTAATTTGTAATAAACACTGTCTTCTGGTCATATTGGCCTGTAAAAAATCTGGTGGATGTTATGATGTTATTGTAAATGATATTAGCGCAGCACATTAGGCATAAACTGATGATGTTAGGGTCTTTGAAAAAGAAAGGAATGCTCTTCACTACAACTGAAGAGCAAGTTATCACTACAGAGTACAATGAGGGAAACAACCATCCCCTTTTAAAACAACCCCTTTGAAGCAACATGCAAAGCAGATCAGGCAATTCTGAGCTCCTCTTTGGGAGTAGTTGTTCTCTCTCTCTCTCTCTCTCTCTTAAAAGGTAAGTGTGATAGAATTCAAAGCAGTGCAAATATAAACAGAAGAGGGTTGACAGGGAATGATTTAAGGAGGGAGATTGACAGAGTTTAACACAGCCGCATCTTCTGAAGCAAAGACACAAGGCAACGTAATAGCAGCCTGAAGCTGCTCGAACAGTAATAGTTCAGATCGATCAAAATGGTCACACAGGAACTAGTGGGCTGAACTGAAAGGAATTAGGTATTAGGAAACTTTAGTAGCAGTGACTTTGTGTAGGCAATGAAATTATTAGGCAAAAGGATTGTTATGGTGTGTCAAGGCTTCCTAGATGAAAGAAGAAAAAAAAAGAGTGGCATGTGAGCCAAAATTTTATACAGCTAGCCAGATTACTTGTGGGAGGAGTTGGTTTCTAGCCCTGGAATTTTTTATATAAATATCTCTAAATTTGCTATATACAAAGACTTACAGAATTTATGGTACTAAATAGTTACAATTCCTCTGGCAGATGTATTTCAACTCACTGCAGAATCTAGCCTAGACAGGGGCAGCAAAATAACTTCTAATGAGGGTAAAAATCAAACTGCACATCTTCTGCCCATTTTCCTCCGTGTAGCTTGTGCTCCTTTTTCTGCCAGGGCGTCCGGTGACCTCCTCTTCGTGTGTTCGCCATGACACACCATTGCACTGATGGCAGCAGCCCTTGCCCTGCTCCCTCATGCCGGCTGTGCCCGCTTCTTGCCCGGCTTCTCCCTGGGCAGTGGGATGGGATAGGATGGCGGCGGGTCTCCAGGCTCTCCCTCCACCCACCTCGGCCCGCACCATGAATCCCTTGGGCTAAAGGAAAATTGTGTTCATAACATGGCTGCTTTTAAGGTAAAGGATCATCAGGCTGTGTCTGGAAACTCTGTTTAGAATTTGCTTTTACCAGTGCAAATTTGGGACAAAAAATAGGTATTTCTTCCCAGAATAAGGTTATGTATCTGGACCTGGCCTAAGGAGATTATTTTAGGCCTGAGTTGTGCCTACATTTCTCGAATTTGCTTTATTATAGAAATATTTAGAGAGACACAATGATACCAACACACGCATGGAGTAATGTGTTAGACAAAGCAAAGAATATTCTTTACTTCTTCTTTAATTACATCCAGGTTTTAGGATTACATATAAATATTTTTAATGGTGACTAACTAGTTGCTATGATTTTTCATTGCTTTCTCCTCAGCTGAAAATCTGTGTAAAGGGCAGGCTAAATAATTTACATGTGTTTAATATTGGAGTGGTGAGTTACTCCTTGAAGGCCAGCATTTCCTGGCTGCTTTTTCACGCTCGAATAAGTTCCTCTGCAAACACCGAGAAGCCTTCACGAAGCACGCAACCAGTGATCTCACTTAGCTCTGGTACTTTTTAAAACAACAGAGATGGAGATCTTTCCCACAGCCTCAGCACACATTTCCTCACTCTCCTCTTTCTTCCTCATTCAGATACGGTAACTGGTCACACCAGTCATATTCATCACCGTTTGATTATCAGTCACACTGTATAAAACAAGCAGAAAGCAGGGTTGCACTTCCTAATGCTTCCCAAGTTGTTTTGCTCCAAAGCATAATTACTAATTTCTTTTAGACATTATGATGTTTCGTTGTGTTGGTTCGATGTGAAGAGATCTTCTGGACAGTCTTACCGGAAAGCTCTTTCAGCTGTTCTCAACCATTGTGATAGCAAGGGAAATAGAAATAGTTCTTCCAGTCGCTGTATTTGTGATTTTTATTAGCAAATAACTTTTAATACCTGCAACAAGAACTGAAAATGTGTGGCATGTTATTTGGATCATAAATACGAATCTGACGAAGGGCTATAAAGAACGTATATTGTATGCTGTTACGTGCACATCGAATTTCAGTGCAGAGCCACCAGCTAAGGCACACGTGTGTCTGTATGGAGTCATGACACATGAAATGATATCCCAGGATATCTTAAATGGCCCAAAGGAAAAAAAATAAAAATCCATCTGACAGCTGTTTTTGCTGTCCCAAGCTGGCGTTTCTGACTTTTTAGTGTCCTGGCTTAGTAAAGCAGATAGGTTTATATGACAAACAGTTCTGGAGAATGGTCAGGAAACTCTTGCTGTACATCTTTTAAGCAGGCATAATCCTGATTTACAGAGAGCATGTTTTGGTCTGCACCATCTTAATGTAGCAATACTAGTGTCTAATTTCTCCTGGGTATAATGTTCATTGATTATAGGAAAGAAGTAAATGCACAAAGGAATGAATGAATCCATTCAACAAAAATGCATTGCAGATGAGTACTTCTACTGGCTGAAGATTTTCGTTTTATGTCTAATTGGCCATGATGTATTGTTTTACAAATTTCCTTGATTTCAGCAGTTTTCATAGTTCTGTGAATCCCTATTTGCTTGAAGATTTTTCTCTTTTTTCTCTACTACTTCTCTTCAAAGTAGTTTTCCCTATTGGCTTTTAGTTATAACTTGTCTTCTAGTAACATTCAAATTGTAGTGCTTATTTATATGCACACGCCACTACTTGCTAAATATTGCGTACACACGTACACACACAACTCACGTGCATGCGCATACAGAAATGCAGAGATTATTCTGCAGAAACTTACACCCTGAAGAGAAAAGTTAAGAGGGATTGTCAAAAAGTGTTAGTTGTCTGCAAAGCTCTTCTATGTTGGTAACTGATTAAAATTCAGCAGATCTGCATCAGATATATATATGCCCAACTGGGCCTCAATTATTAATTACCTGTTTGGCTGAGAGTCTTAGCAAATCTTCCTGTTACCTTCCTGCTAATGACTTTCCTAGATGTGTACTTACACATAGGACAAGATTGGCTGTGCTTGTAGAGCTCTTAGAGAAAGCACTGACTGGCTTCATTCATATCACAAATAAATTATCTGACATCTATTCAGGGTATTTCCATGTTTATTCTTGCCATTGATCTTCAGTTGAATTATTTCTGTTGAACTGACTCTGGTTACTTCCCAAAGAAATTACTTACATATTAAACTTGTCGCTTCCAGCTATTCCTTGTCTTTCTTGTGCAGATTCCCAGTCCCTAATGAGATATTGCCGCCTTCTTGTGCAAACACTCCTATAAATTCACAGTCTGCATTATCCATATGTGTATTTTCCTAATTCACTGCAAATTGCTGGATTAAGGGTTTCCAACTCCAGACACCTGTGCAGCAGGCTTTCTGCACAGTACTCTGCATAACCGATTTCTCGTCAATCCAAATGAGGAAAATCAGAAGGCAAATTTCTGAGATTTCGCCATAAACTTTGGACACTCCAGTTTTCTTTCTCTACCAGCTCTCTCTAAAGGCTGAACCATTAAACCATGAACTCCCCAGCATCAGTGCCTGCCAGTATAAGCTAATAGGCTGGTTGTTCCAGAAACCGTTACAGGCACTCCTGGTCATCAGGTTGATGGCTTACAGGTGGTCCTGTGAACAGAAAGAACCCGGGTATAACAAGGCACAGTATTTTTAGGTGAGCAGCATATAAAAGGATATCTCTGTAACGGTTTATGCTTGTTATCGTTTAGTGGGCAGCCTGCGTTCATGACTGCTGTGTGAGGCAGGAGATGAATCGCTCCTGAGCCCTCACTGCTCAGTGAGGACCCCTCCGGGATCATTTCTGGCATGCTTTTGAAACTGGGATCTGAAAGGAGCAGTGGAAAACCAGGATGTGGCTGTGTAATCAAAGATTGTGCCATAATCCATGTGCACAGGAGGACAGAGTTAATATTTCCTTGGCAACCTTTTCTGCAATGTTCTCCATTTTGCAAACCTAAACAGTTTGTTGATTCTGATGTTGCAGTTACTTTCTGCAAAAACCTTCCTTTTTCTAAAGTCTTTCTTTTGTACTTAAAAAAATATAAACATTTTAGAATGAAGCTTTCTTTAATATGTCTTGGTCCAAAAATGGGATTTTGAACTAAACCACAATACTTTCATGGCATTTGCAAGCTATTGGATTGAGAAAGCAAATAAATGTTTGTCTTCAACAAAATATTTCTGGTGAAAAACAGAAAAAAATTTTTTTTCGGAAAGAATTCAGTGGAGATTCATACTGAGACTTCAGAAACCTGGCTGAAAATGGCTTGTGCCTTCCTAAGGCAGAGAGAAGCTGAGCTCACAGATAAAAACTAAGTAATGAGAAAAAACATTGCTCACTATATGCAGTCCATTGTTGTGAAAGAATAACCATGGTCTTTCTAAGGAAAGTGGTGTTAGAAAATTAAAATATACTTAATATAGGGGTTTAGCTGCACGTCAACCTGTAATAAGCTGAAAATAGGAGGGAATTATCTGTCTCCTCATTGTTAGGAAGCCTTTCTTTCCTTATATGAGAAGCAGTCAGTTCTGGGGTGACCGTAGAGGACAGGTCATATTTAGCACCCCATTCTGCTGCAGGCAGCAAAGATTAGCCGACCTCTAGGTCATGTCTGATATTCTTAAAAGACTGGAGAAAGATGCACTGGCCATGTAAAGTAGTATTATTTATTCATATCTTAATCCATCGGTTTGGGGGAGCTTGGCATTCAAATAAAACAACGTGGCTGATAAGAATCAGAGTGAAACAGTATTGTGCAAAATGTCACTTTCCAATCACTGAAGCACGTTTTGTATTTGTGAACCCCATCCCTGAAGTTGTGGCCAAGGAAGCAATTGTATGATTGCCTCTTTTTATCAGACAGCTTGCTTTCTAGCATAGGCAATTTTCCATAGCAATCCATCACACTGAAACACTGCTCCTCTGAGCCCCACAACACCATGGATAGCTATGGCAGCAGGGAACCCATATGTAATTACTACAATGGTATCCTCCACCAAATTGCATGAACTGGTCGCAAAGCAAGGTCACAAAATATGTGTTGCTCCTGCTGCCACACTCAAAGGAGCTCCAACATCAGACGCATTTTGTAACCTGCTTCTTTAGCTCTGCAGCTCCCTCTCAATCTTTTTTTTTTTTTAATCTTCCAAATTAAACTAGTATTTTAACTATAAGGCTTTGAAATCAAGATTTTATTTATTGCCTTTGAAAATATTAATGTACTTAAATGAGAAAAACACTGAGAGGTACAAGATCTGTCTGTTCCTGTACACACAAAAATACATGAAAGCCTTTCACACAATTAACTAGACTTATTGTTGTTCTTTGGTGCTTTTTTCTGTATAACAAAGAAAAGAGCAATCTAATAAGGGAATCAAACAAACAAGATGTTCTTTATGAAGTGGAGCTGATAATGAGTATTTGAAGACTTCTGTTTTCCTCTTTGCATTGATATGAAACAGCAGGTGATTTCCTTTAACTATGAAGGGTACAGTAAATTAATATTGCCAAAAGGCATTGAGGAAGACACATTCCACTACTAATAAAATATTGATAAAGATGTGAAATTTTTGTCACATTAAATATGCTTCATATTTGGCACAGTAGAAGAAAAACTGAGAGTGCAGTGTTTAATCCAGCCACCATCTATTAATGAAAATCTTATTTCAAGAGATGAAAACAGTTTGGAGTTGTCGTGATTTAACCTCAGCCAGCAACTAAGCACTACACAAAACCAGTACAGGAGGAGAGGCAATTTTTAAAAGAAGCGTATCTTTCTTCAGTTTTTATGCAGCCAACATACCTGCTTGCTCAGATGTGTGACTGTATATCAATACACAAATTATAGATATAAGAATACTTGTAGCTCTGCACAAAACCCCCCAACACTTCAGTAAAAACAACTTAAAGCTTCAAAGACAAAAGAGTTCTTCACCATTTTGTGGCAGTTTCCTTGTATAAAGTGTGGCCTCAGTCCTTATTTACTGTCTGCTCTCCAGCCCTGTTATGGATACATAATTAATAGCTGTAGTCAGCTCCGAACACAAATGCAGGAGAACTTCTTTTTACATTTTCTCATTATTTGCTGGAAGGACATTTCTTACTGACCCCTTCGCTGAGACTGAGCAACCCTTCCAGAAATCACATGAGGAGGTCTTGGGTTGGATGCTCAGAGGAGGAGGAAGGAGCAAATCGCAACCGCCCGTAAAACGTTTGGTTTGGGTGATGTACCACACTTCTCCTGTCGGGATTCGGTCTTGGAGGCCAGGTCGCTCTCCAGCGTAGCAGTGAGTTGCCTTAACCATAAGGTTTTCCTTTCTTATCCTTTAATGCCCTGCCACGCTGACTGCCAGCTTCCCAATAGCATTGGTCAACCCTCTCATCCTGCTGAGTACCAGTAGAAACATATTTTCTGGCACCTGCAGCAAAACCTTGGGGTTCTGCACAGAACAACATGCTGCAAAGAGCTGTTTCTTGCTGCCCAATCCGGATTTATTTCCTGAGCATAATCCAGCGTGTGGGCTGACG
This sequence comes from Elanus axillaris, assembly GCA_026212715.1. Lineage (NCBI taxonomy): Eukaryota > Metazoa > Chordata > Aves > Accipitriformes > Accipitridae > Elanus > Elanus axillaris. The sequence continues at coordinate 4,199,633 of JANZLQ010000027.1, read as the reverse complement.
GAGGCAGCACTGCTGAGATAAAGAAAAACACTGAACCCTTTTAGCTTCAGATAAACAAAGAAATCTAATAAAGCAGTGGGAAAAAAATATTCTAAGTTATTAAAGCTTTTTTAAGTGATAGATTTTTGAAAATGGGCATTTTCAACAGAAGCTGTCTGCTCATCCTCAGCAGCACTGTCATCTCAGCCTATATATACCCTTTTCTAGTTGAGGGGCAGGTGGGGGGGAGAGATGGCTGTCCCTGTGACAGACTGGCCCCCGGTATGGATATAACCATGCCTAGACTCACGCAATTAGGCTACGGTGGTGTCTCATAACCTCTTCCCATCAGTCCAAGGCATGTGGGAGTTACACTGGCATCATATCCTCTGGAGAGCTTCAAATGACTACAGTGTTAAAAAGAAAATAACTGTCGAGAAAATGTGGTTTTTTCCCCAGATTGTGCTGGGCTCTGAGCAAGACAGCCTCTCTCTTTTATTTCAGGGATTGAAGGGGGCCTGCCTGCTTTGTAACCCGCTGTATCTGCTGCCTTGAAATGCAGACCACCTCTAACACACGTTGCACTGGCCTTGCTTTGTAGTTCAACCCAGATTGCTTTTGTCTGTTTCTCTCCCTGGTTTTAAACTCAGAACAGCTCACAGGGGACCTGGTTCGATTTCTGGGTATAGTTTAGATGTGGCATCAGGGACAAGTAGGCTTTCAAAGCCCGGCTGTTGTAGTGCAAGCGCAGTATAGTGAGTACCCTAGCAAGAGTCCCATGTGTTGAACTGGGATGTTTTTCTCCCCGTGGAAAATAGAAAAGGGGTTTCAGAGGATAATGAAACCTTAGAGAGCTGAAAAAACACAGCTGTTAAAAGAACACCTTTATCCTAGTAGTCCCTGGACTTCGAGTACTGTAAAACCTGATGAGTGTGAAATCCCTACTTGGGAAATGTCACTTTTCTTGTCATACATTACCTACCTGTACATCGTAGAGATCCCGTTTTGATTTTGTCACACATGAGTTATTTCTGTGCTCAAAAATTTTTTAAGAGATTTGTTCAAGATTATGTAGTAAATAATTGATTTGTCCCCGATACTGTATTTTTCATCTAGCTGTGGTTTGTGTGCTTTGGAGCACACAGAATAAATGCTTTAAAAAAGCAGCAGTCCTTTTAACCTACTGCTGAAAGCTAGAATGACTCTCACATTTTTTGTGAGCTGTATTTTCACTATTTTCAAAGCAACACGGTGTTACATTCCCATAACGACCAGTTTCCTATGAGGTATTTCAGAAGAAAAAAGTCAAAGGCAACAAAACCCCAGTATTTCTTCCCAAAGACTAGGCATGATACATCCAGTCCCTCCCACTGCCCACAGGCCTCTTCTGTTACTCTTCTGCTCTTTAAGGCCAGTTTTTCCTTGGAGGTTTGGGTTGGGTTTTGTTATCACTGCCTACAAGGCTTCCACTTGCTGGTGTTTCTCAGGGAATACTCCCCAGATCCTTTACTGGTAACAACAGAGGGAATGAGAGTTTACTGCTGGTGCCCTTTTAAAGAAACTGTGAGGAAAAAGAAGAAAAAGTCTTTTTTCTTTAAAAAAACAATTTAACTTTTGCCTGTTTTTTTAGATAAAAATAATTTTCTGTTGTAAACAGAGAAAGCAAAGTGGACCCAGTGGTATTGTACAGGGAGATATTCCCTATCAGACTTCACATAATACTAAAACTATAAACCTGTCTTTGCTTTAATTAAACGACTAAAGCAGTTAATCTTTTAACCAGAAGAATTATTGCTCTGAACTGAAAGAATGGAAGGGAATGGGCAAGAAACCCATCATAAATTAAATCTCTCATCTTTAATTATTTAGTATGCCATAATAGTTATGTGAAGCTTCTAATTTTTACATGTCTAGATGTCACAGAGCTTGCAATCTAAGTCAGCGTGCTGGCGGCTCAAGAGCAGGGCGCAGCTCTCATCTACCTGGCGTCTTGGCTTTCAGTCTCTGCATTGCTGCATCCTTCTTCCAGAAGGACTCCCCTCCCTCAGTGGTATGGAATAAAAAGCTAGCTCAGGTTGCCGTGGAAACCTTAATTTTGACTTCAGCAGCTTGTTTGCTGCTTAAGATTTCCATCTTTAAAATTGCATTAATTTTTCAACGTGTAATTATTTATATAAACATTTTTCTTTTGCAGTGTTTGAGTGGTTCACAGTGGACATTGTGGGAATCTAATTTAGAGTTTCCTGCTGTTGGGAGTAACCATTAAAGAGAAACTACAGAAGTGACCTCTATACCTATTTACCCTTGATAATGTGCAGAGCTACATCTTGGTTGCTCAATATATTTTCATAACACAGTGGACACTCATGGATTTTCCTTCAGAAGAATTGATGTCATCCCTTAGGGATGTGCATATTGGTTTTGGAAACTATGACTCGTAGCCTGTTGGGGAGTTAACAATAAAAATCTAGAGAATTTAGTCTGTGATTTATTTTATATTTGTTACAGTTTTCAGCAACTGTTTTGAAAATCAAGCAGGTTTATAGTTTCTCAACCATGAGCCCCAAATGGAGTATTTTTCACAGTCTCAAGAGATGCAGAAATTTGACTTACAGTAATTTCTCAATGTAATACTTTGCATGTTAGCAGCACAACCCATCTACAAGTCACTGGGGGTTACAGTAGGAAAATGACTGTGCCATTTTGGTAATGCAAGGATCAGACCTGAAAAGACACAAAGTTCTGGTTTGAATTCAGAGGAGAACTAGTAAAAATTGCAATTATCTTCGATCCCTTGGCTTTTATGAAAACAAAATTTCATCTCTTCAGCTTGAGAGAGGAAAGAAACAAGAACTCAACATCCATCAAAAATAAGACTGACTTGCTAAGTATCAGCAGTTTGTAGTTTATTAGAGGTTTCATGCGTATCTCCTTTATCACCCATCTAGGTGATACCCATTGTTATGGTTCCAGCCCAGCTGGTAACAAAGCACCACGCAGCCACTCGCTCAATCCCTCGCCCCGGCCGTGGTGGGAGGAGGAGAAAATAAAGAGACGCTTGTGGGTCGAGATAAGGACAGGGAGGGATCACTCATCACTTACCTGCTACCAAAAAAACCTGCGCCACACAAACCCATAACACCCACCCATCTAGCAATACCCACCTTCCTTAGAAACAGAAAAACCAGGAATCAGAAAAAAATCATGGAGGGAAAAAATCACAGGTGCGGGGAAAAAGGGAACAGAGCTAAGAGGTGTGAGAGGTGGAAACCAGAGTTGCAAAGGCATCTGTAAGGTTAATTCTGTGTGGGCTCTCAAATCCTGTTCAACACATGATTAAAGAGCATGAACCACATCAGTACAAAGTGGCTTTGCAAGCCTCTGCCGTGGGTTTGTTTGAACTCCAGTCTGGAAGGCCACATCACTGAAGGTATGCAAGAAATGAACTCCTCCTGCAACACACCAAGCTGAGAATGAGAGATTTCAGCCCCTAATAACCACTATTCCCTAGTACTGTGAGACTAATGATACCTAAATGCATGTGTAATGGGTGAGTGTACTCTGGTGTTATCGTCCTTCCCCTCTCCCTGTTTTGCATAACTTTGCAAGAGCTGCTACGGGTGGCCTGGGACATCGGCATCCAAAGGAACAGTCTCTGTCACTCTGGTTTGACAGAGTTTCACAGAAATCCAAATTTTTCTTAATTTTCCCGATGACTCCTGACATCTCCCTTTCATCCCAGCAGCAACAATTTATTTCTTTCAGAACTGAGGAGTGTACATGCTCGTTGGTACCACTTGCTTCTTTTTTTCTTGTTGGGTATATCCTGCAGTGTGGGATATTCCTGTGATCCATCCACCTGCCTAGCTGGCATCGTGTCTTGTTTGTGTATCCTCACTGGCTTTACGGGTGTCCTCCCAGCTTGCAACCCAGCTGTGTGCAACCTTGGGGAACGCGCGAGTGCACGATCTGTGTTTGCTGGATTTCTAATGTGCCCTGACTGCTTCTCACGTTAACCTAATGCAAAGCAAATACTGTGTGTCAACCCCAAACCAGTGACTTCTATTTCAAAAACCCATAAGGACAACATATAATCTCCAAATTCCATTCTATACTATAGATTGTGCTGTGAAAATCAGAGTGCTTATATGAAGTTTATTGAAGAGTAAGTGGCTTAAACTCTCTAGAAATATCCACAGACTGTTATAGACACTAAGTGAAGTAAGTGGCAGACACACTTTGTTAACTTCTGCATAACAACAGTGCAATCTTTCAGTCTTACCTTCTGCTCTTTCGTCACGTGTCTATGAAATTGCCACTGACATTCTTCACCTGAATCATATCACGAGCCACCAGCTGAAAGATTATTTCAGGGAAGATGATTAGGAAAGAAGGATCTTGAGTAGTTTATTCAAGCGATGGACATCACTGATAGTATTTATTTATATAAAAAATAAATTGTCTTCATCTTCTGGAAGTCTTAGTAAAATAGACTCAAAATGATTGTGCTGTTTTGGTTTAGTTAAGCAGGTAATATTTTTTAAAAGCATAATGCGTCTTCCATTGGATTTCACTGTAAGTGATCAAAAGCCTGTAAAAATGAAATACTATTTTCTGATGGACTGAAACATATTTAAATTTCAGAGCAACCTTTTTCCTCCACTTTGTAAGCACTGCATTTCGCTTAAAATACGTGACTTGTTGAATCAACAGTGGTCTGAGGAGCTAGGCAATTACTCCCTCTCTTGTTCTTGGCTTTGGATTCACTAGTCCATGTATGCTCAGTGGGAAGAAGCGATTCATTTGGAATTGATTATTAAGTAAATGCTTTAAAATCTTAGAGCAGATACGTCCGGTGGGACGGACTCTGCATTCCTCTGACAACTGGTACCTACGTTGGTAAGCACTGCCAATATATGTGGCTTGAATAAGTGTGTGCTTCCTAGGTTTCAAAATCTCCACGAGATTAATTTGATGCTCATGGCTGCTGTAGGTGAGCGTGAGTGACCTCGCTGCAAGCATCTACAGATCGCTACAGTGTTGGTTGTTGGGCTTTTTTTAGCAAAACTGCAAAAAAAAAAATTGAAAGGATAGCTGGAAGAAGAGTGGTAATATGACAAACAGTCCTACATACAAAATGTACAGGAGTGGCTATGTGAGGTGGAAAGATTTCTGAATAATATTGTGGCATGCTGGACCTATGCCCACATAACAGAGGTAGTCCCGGACAGTGAGTTTTCAAGAGGTTTTCAGAGCCTGGCAGAGACTGAGGAGACTGAATTTGCTCTTTAAATATTGAAGGGTCAGAGCTAGGCATTTACTGTAGTAAAGTTGTGGTATTTTCTTGAATTATATTAAATTCAGAAAACTAAATGAGGCTTTCTCAGCAATGTACTAATATCAGAATTAATTGTGTATTTTTTCGTAATGACATTGCTTGTATGAGAAGAATGTTTAATTAAAATGACATATTCTTGAGAGAATCCCTGGAGGCAGCCACTAGCAGGGACCTTCCCTGAACACACCCAGTGTGCACAGTGCCACAGGAAAGCAGACAAATCTGTTCAATCACTGTGGTTTGTTAAGGAAGAGTTAATAATTTTTCACAAAATTACAAGCGTATTTAGATGTACGGGAAAACCAGTGTAAATGGAGTCTTCTCACACAAGGTTGCGAAGACACTAAATAGAAAGAAATGTGTTACAGTGGGGAAAAATTATTGTCAAAGCTAAGACATAAAATAACAATATATTCGGCAAAATGAGCAATAGTTCATTATTGGGCCCATAGGCTGCAATGCCTCTGCCAACATAATTTTGTAAAACCATTTTCATTCTCCATGATCTACTTTCACTTGATGTGAAAGATGATACAGACGCAGCATGAAAAATGATGGAGTAAGAATCTACCTTCTGATCTTGAACATCTATCTGATTCAACTCAGAAAGAAAAATTATGTTATTTATTTATTTACTGCCGTGGCTACATTGCTCAGTTTTATACCAATGTTACTACCTGGTGTCAGCAACTGCCAGAGCTTTCCTGTGTCCTCTGTGCTCCTCGAGGCTCCGCGGGCAGCTCCCTCTCCCTCCCCTCTTCTGCTCTCCAAACTTGGGAAATGACAAGTTCTCCCACTGTGTCCTGACAGCTATCAAATGTTATTCAGTCAGAGGTCTGGCAGGCTGAGGCAAGAAATGCAATTTAAAGGCAAAAAAAAAGAAAATCCTGGAAATATCCTCTGGCTACATCATCCCAGTTATATCACGAAAGAGCCCAAGTGTTTTGGGACGTGCTTGGGTGGTACCTGCTCCATCCAGCTGTGCCTGAGCAGGAGGCACTGAGCCCCTGGCAGCGCCGAGAGCAGTACACAAGCAAAAATAACCCCGGGAGATTTTGGGGGGAGGATGACGAACTGTGCAGGTGCCAGGACCCATGAAAGGATGCAGGTCACCAAGCCGATGGCTACGAGGACCTGTCCCAACGAGTCAGGAGGGCACGTTGGACTCTTCCGCAGGTGTTTCCCCACAGCTACCGCTTCTCGACTGTTTCGTGGTGGTGCACTGGGAGGGCACTGATTGCAGCGTGGGGAGTGTGGTCGCCCTGCATGAGGCAGGTTAAACTGCTGGGGTCTAAGAAGCCATCGGCCACATTCTTTTCTGAAACATATCAAGTGTGTCCAGGGTCTGAACTGTCTCTGAAATGCTTATATGCAACACCTCCAAATGCAGGTCCCATGTTAGGAGCATGAAATCCCCCCAGGATGAAACCGAAAGGGGAGTGACACGGGGCAGGTCACAGCTCGGACCGGGGAGGCAAGGATAGACTTGGATAGTCTCAGACCTTGTAGTCCTGTCACCTGTAAGACCTCTCTAGTGTCTGCATGGAAGCAAAGTGCTCTTATCTTTAACTTCAGCCAAGAGTTGTATGTTTTACTGCAGATAGGTAGACTACTGTAAAACAAATCCAGCCTTGAAGAGTTAAGTGCTGCCTGCTCCGAGGTTTACAGGTCCTCAACTTTAAGCAGTCATAGCATGTTTTCCCTCGGCTTTACCAGATGCAAGCAGATCTAAAATCATTCTCATTTGCATGATTCTATGTTTTGTAAATGCAGACGCTAAAAAGCATTGGTGTTTCTTAAAATCTAAGTGAATATTGTTTTGGAAACACAGGATTTGATGGTTTTGTAAGCTGTAATATTTGTGTAGCTGTGTTCTTACAGCCAGGGTGGTATGAGGATATAAAAAGGCAAAATATTTACAGGGAAAGGTAATATTATTTGTTAGATTTTCTGACAATATTGGGAAAAAAATAAGCAAAGTTTCAGGCACATGAGGTTTTCCTTGGGTCTGATATAGATGTCATAAGCTTTAAACTATATTTAAACTACATTTAAACTACTTTGAGTAAGTTGTTCATGTTAATAGTTAGGTGATTGCCCTGGGTTTGGCTGGGATAGACTTAATTTTCTTTCTAGTAGCTGGTAGAGTGTCATGATTTGGATTTAATATGAGAAGAATGTTGATAGCACACTGATGTTTTCAGTTGTTGCTAAGCAGTGTTTAGACCAAGTCAAGGATTTTTCAGCTTCTCATGCCCAGCCAGCGAGAAGGCTGGAGGGGCACAAGAATTTGGGAGGGGACACAGCCAGGGCAGCTGACCCAAACCCGCCAAAGGGGTATTCCAGACCATGGGACGTCATGTCCAGCATATGAACTGGGGGGAGTTGGCCTGAGGGGCGGATCGCTGCTCGGGAACTGCCTGGGCATCGGTCGGCAAGGGATGAGCAATTGCATTGTGCATCACTTGCTTTGTATATTCCAATCCTTTTATTACTATTGTCATTTTATTATTGTTATTATTATCACTATTATTTTCTTCCTTTCTGTTCTATTAAACTGTTCTTATCTCAACCCACAAGTTCTACCTTTTTCCTTCCGATTCTCCCCCCCATCCCACGGGGGGGGGGGGGTTGCAGTCAGTGAGTGGCTGCGTGGGGCTCAGTTGCTGGCTGGGGTTAAGCCGTGACAAGGATCCACTGGGCACAAGGAGCAGGTGCTTTGGCAAAGAGGCACGCTCTTCACAGGCAATGCAAAAATACATTGGGAGGGAAGAAACTTGAGAGATGAAGGTGAGCTGGACCAACAGGCCAAGAACAGAAGCATCTCAAGCAGGTGTGGAGCACCCCACTTTGAAAGCATTGGCAAAGAAGGAATTGCTGGGCTTCATTTAATGACAGAGCTGGTCTGGGTACAATGAGTTGGTGCCAGTGGCAGCTCTGTGTCCTCGCTGTCCCTTGACCCAGGGGGAGAAAAGCATCTGCTCAGAGAAGCCTTGGCACAGTGTGCTTAAGATTCAAGAGTAAAACCCATTTAGCGGGCAGGGAAAGCAGAGGGTATGATGGTTTGGGTCTCCGCTTGCAGGGCTAGACTTGATAGTGGATAGTGGAAAAGAGTTGTCTCCATAAGCGACTGTAGTGTGCTGGTATTTTGCTTGAGCAGAGGCAGTGTGTGCCATCATGTACTTGGCTGCGCCTGGTTTGGGCGTTCCCTGCAGTCCTCGAAGCACTGAGTGGGGACAGGCAGGGATTAGGGAGCTCCCTTCGGAGGGAATGGAGGGCACCTGCAACCCTGAGCCGGGAGACCAAACTCTCCCAGGACCAAGGTGGAGCCAGGGGAGGGATACCAGGTCCTGGGCTGTGTGGAGACCTGTGTTTGAACACCACTTGCCTGGGCCCAAACCCTTCTCCAGGGAAAAGCAAACAGTTACCTGCTGGGAGCCTTAGCTGGGTGCGGCGTTGTAGGGCTCCGGAGTCGTGTTTTGAAGGCAACTCCTCCTGGAGAGGAGGCTGTACCTCTCTGTAGCAAGGGGTAGCGAAGCAGCCGCCTTGCATCCTGGCTTTTAACTACACTTAGCACAACTGCTCAGCTCCCTCTGATTCAAAATATGTGTGTCTCTCACTCCCTGCCAAGCTTCCAGCAGTGAGAGTTGATCTGTCATCTGGTATGCCCGCTCTCCTTTTCCACTGCTAACCCCTTGTTGGTGAGTCAGTATTTGGCTAAGGGTGAGACTGCGCGAGGTGACATTGCTCAAGATAAGCTGGCAGAATAGCAAGTCCTGGGGTTTTTCAGTCTACATTGTAAGCTGAATTTTTATCCCAGGAAGGAAAATTGCCAAAAAGGAGGGATGAGGGGGACCCCCCCCCCACTTGGAAGGCATCAAATCCTTTACCCTGGAATGAATGGGGTAAAAGTAGTTGTTAAAGTCACAGCTGGTTCCTGGAGTTGTGATTGGAAACCTGCTCACAGCTTCACCCTCTGCTGCCCCATCGTCGGTGGTTTGGTTATATTCCTCCCACAGACCTTAGTGAGACAGTTTCGTTTCAAACAGAGAGAGGTACATCCGACGGCAGGTGTGCAAGACAGCATTTTGAGCTGTGTGTGAGATTAGGCGGAGGTATAGGCAGAGAAAAGGACCGTAACGTGTAGAGCCGCGTGACCTTGACATGGGAATGAAGGGGATCCCTCAGGAGCATCCCCAAAGGAGCAAAAAGAGAACCGAAACTGGAACCACCGAGGTTTCGAGTCTGTCCTTCTGCCCAAAGCAGGATCACTCCAGACATGTTGCTGAACTACTTCTGTTCCAGTGCATCATTATTCCCACCATGAGTGCATTTTCTCAACATCCAACCGGTCTTATCTGTTGCAGTTACAGCCCAAGGTTTCTTGTCCTGTGAGCAAGGGGAAGACAGTATATTCCCCTTCTCTTTCAAACAACCTCCCAAGAAGCCAAAGGACAAGGTTTTGAGAAGAAAATGAATTTTCTAAGCAACATCTGGCTTATTAGATAGAGACTTGTTAGGAGCATCGGCAAGAGCCGTTTCCCCGGAGCTCAAAAAGCAGAAGCTGGAGAGGGTGGGCCTACCAGTCAAGGAGAGGAGAAGTATGCCAAGCAGTGATGGGAGGCAACACCATCGGTGAGCGGACAGGCAGAAGGACGAGCTGGCGCTGAAAGCAGGAGGGGTCAGAAGAGAGGCAAGGGGGGGCTGAAGCGGTTTGGTTTGTTATGGGGAGTAGCCAGAGGGAGGCATTAATGGAGAAGGGTGAAGTAAAAGGTAACTGATGTAGTGCCAAGACCTCCACAGCTACAGGATTATGATGCCAATGAGCTCATTAGCTGGGAATGCCGTTCTGCTTCTAGGGAGCGAGTCATGATGCAGAAACCAGGTGCTTTGTGTGTTTTACTTAGCTGTTAATTGCAGCTTGCACCTTTCCTGCGGAAGCTTCATTCCCCCTTGTGATGTGACGGGCTTTGCTCACCCGTCTCCACATTCCTCCTGGTCCATACACCAAGGGAAAGTGTGGGGATTACAGCAGAGATTTCCCTTTCTTGCAATTTCTCTGCAGGAGTGTTTATTTGCTGTTAGATGCCGGGTTTGTTCCAACTGTCCCTCGTCATTCCAGATCAGGTACACACAGCCCAGCTTGCCCAGGGCTCTAAATAAAGCTATTTTTGGCAAAACATCTCATAGAGCTGCCTCACAGTTCCTGGGGAAAATCATCCCAATTGGTTTAGATGCAAGCACTGGAAATTGTCAGGAAAACTGCAGAGATGTGGGAGCTAAAAATCCGTTCGGGGTGGCAGATTTATATCCTGCTCCAGCAAAGTCCCATTTGCTCCTCTGCCTGTTTTATCCCATCCTCTCAACTTGGCCTTGAGAAGTGAGGTGAGCCACACACCAGCGCTGCTCATGGAAGCTCTGAGAAATCCTGCCCTCCCAGTGGAGTCCCAGGGATTAGACGACAGAGGGCTGGGAGCAGTGATAGCGAGTTGGAAAATCTCAGTGTCCATGCTTCTTCTCCAGATGTGGTCACCAGATACGTCAGGGCTTCATTCTTCACTAGCTGTAAAACCTGCAAACTCTGGGGAGAGAGGGGCTGAGGAGGGGAAAGCTTTTACGCCTTAAGGGAAGGATGAAGGAAGAGAGAAGCTGGCACCTGCAGGTCATGCCAGCATCAAGTTCTGGAGGTCAGACTGAAGGAGATGCGGTGTTTCTTCTGCACGCTTGGGTGATGCCAGCCTGGCTCTGTGCCTGCTGACGGAGCCTGGAGTGGGAGATGGAGGAGGGCGCAGCAGGAGCTAAAAGCCAGGCAGGGAGAGAGCAACTGAAGAGACAGCACTTCCCTCCATGGGTCGGGGAAGGAGCTGGGGCTGGAAGCCAGGAGAGCGGCAGAGGAGAGGCACCATTTGCTGTCAAGCCCCCGCTCTCCTTCAGGGCTACGTGGAATGAGGCACAGGGCAGAAAGCAATAACGCAGATGGAATAACCGTCAGGCAAGGGCAGAGCTGGGGAGTGCCGGTGGATGGGAAGGAGCCAGAAAGCCCTCACATCCCAGTCTGAGGGTGCAGTGGTGTGTGCTGTGGTTTAACCCGGCCGGCGGCTAAACACCACACAGCCGTTCGCTCACTCCCCGCCCCGTGGGATGGGGGAGAGAACTAGGAAAAAGGTAAAACTCCTGGGTTGAGATAAAGATGGTTTAATAAGACAGAAAAGGAAGGGAAAATAACAATAATGATAAAAGAATATACAAAACAAGCGATGCACAATGCAATTGCTCACCACCTGCTGACCGGTGCCCGGACGGTCCCCAGGCAGCAGCAGACCACCACTCCCTGGCCAACTCCCCCCAATTTTAGAGTTCAGCATGACGTCCTATGGTCTGGAATACCCCTTGGGTCAGTTGGGGTCGGCTGTCCCAGTTGTGTCCCCCCCCCCAAATCCTTGTGCCCCCCCCAGCCTGCTCGCTGGCAGGGCAGTACGAGAAGCTGAAAAGTCCTTGACTTAGCGTAAGCACTGCTCAGCAACAACTAAAACATCAGTGTGTTATCAACAATATTCCTATCCTAAATCCCAAACACAGCACTATACCAGCTACTAGGAAGAAAATTAACTCTATCCCAGCCGAAACCAGGACACCACGTCACGTTAATCCGAAGTGCTACTGCTCCCTCTCGGCCTGAAGTTTCTGTAGCAAACAGAAGCAGCTGGATGAGACAGCTCAGCTCACCGACCCCACAAAATACTCAGCGTCCTGCGAAAAGTGCCATCTCTTTTGGTTTCAGAAACCGCTCACCCTGCACTTGTTTCTGCACTAGCTTTGACACAAATCGGGAGCTGGGTGCTCCTGCGGGGTCTGGGGGCCGGGAAGAGGCAGAGTGACCCATGGGGCCATGGATGCAGCAAAGCCGCTGGAAGAGTGGGGAGAGGGAGTAAAACCCTGGGGAGAGGGTGGGGGGTGATTTTACCCAACAGCTTGTGGAGTGCTTGGAGGGCACTTCTGCTCCTCTAACCCCTCCTGACTCTTCTGCTGGATGTTAGTCATGCTTCTGGCACAGAGAGGCTTCTGCTGAGGGATGAACCCGTAAGAGAGAACAAGAGATGGGTGAAAGCCCCAGAAGAGCTCTCAGTGTAAAGCGAGGCCGGGGAAGGGGGATGTTCACTGCCCAGCTTTGAGTTTCCTCCACTGGTGCAGTCTCTGCGTGGGGATCCTGCGGGAGGGAAAAGTTGCAACTGCAGCACTCAGGAGTGGGTCTCAAGCCCATGTGTATGAGAAGAAACTGAAGGTTGCTCAGACAAGCGCGATCCTTGCAAGTCCTGTTTTCCAACCATTTTTGTATATAACCACCATGCTGCACTTGTGATATTTCTTTTTATAATTTTATATTCAGCTTTAAAAAGAATGATAGGGCTTATCCGGTATTGCAGAGTGCTGTGAAAAAAAAAAAAAAACAAACCCAAAGGCATTTCTCTGAGGAGTTTATATTTAAATTTGGCCATAAGAGCAACCTGAGAAAAAATACACTAATTATTAGAAACAAGGAGACAGCTGCAAAGAGGAGAGGAGAGAGCTGTCCTGTGCCTGTTGTGGGAGGGCTGCAATGCCAAGAAGAAATGTCGATGGAGCAGATGCTTTGGGACCCTTCCCTCCAGTGAGGAACAGTCAGAAGAGCCAAAAGAAATTGCCTGGACAGGCTGTAAGAGTCTCCCCAGTAGACAGCTTGAGAAGCAAGTTAGGCTCAGCCCTGTCAGCAATGCCATGGCTGCAGTTGGAGTAACCAAGGAAAAGGACGCTGGATGAGGCGAGCCCTTGAAAATGCTCCGGGTCTATTTTTGCGGGATCCCCTTGCCATCACCTTCACCTCCCTCCACCAGTACTGTCCTGTTCGAAGCTGGGGTAATACATCCATTTACTCGGGGCATGTACCAGCTCGATGCTCTCCTCCCTGTCAGCCTCCTGCCTTGTCGTGCTGAAGAATTTCCTTGCCTTGCTGACGTTCCCTTTGAGGCCCAACACATCTTGGCTGTTGGCCACCTTGATTCCCCCGCTGACACTCCAGGAGATACCCCCCCTTTGCCAATAATCTCCCCATCTTCTGCCATCTCTTAGACAGTCCCTGCTACACCCCAATATGCTCTCCGAAGCCATCATTTACCCAGTGTAGAGAGGCATCCTGAACAAAATGGGACTAAGTGGATGAAAGAGAGCCTTCAGGCAGGCAGGGATTGTTCCAAGCGAGAAGCATGGAAGAGGCGTAAAGCCAAGAGCCAGCAAAGGAGATCTAGGCCATGGTCCAAAGCTAACTGCGGCCAACAGGGCTGATTTGAATGGGCTTTGGACCAGACCCTTGGAGAGCAGCTGTCAAGGAGGAGACCGGGGCTGTATCTGAGGACAGAGAAGCGAGGAGAAGGGATTTGTTTGGCCATTCAAGCCCGGTTTATGCAGGACATATAAGGGCTTTCTTTAGCACCACCGGGGCTCTCCAGACGGTGCCATAGACATTTGCAGGTTCCGCTCCATGGGGTTGTGTTTTACACCACAGCAACGGCTGATGCCTTGTATTGCGGCAGCAACGAGTATTTGAAGGAAGGAAAAGAAGAACCGCCGAGGGAGGAGGACCAGCGGAATTGTGCTCGGTGCCGGTGTGCCCTTCGGTGGGAGACGGACACCGGGCGGCTTCCAAACCCCTGACGTTGATCCGCGGCGGGACAAGCCCAGGGAAGGGAGGGAGGATGTGCCACCGGCGGCAACCCCTCCCGGGAGGCCCGCTCAAGGCAGCGAGCCGGTCCCGAGGAGGTGACACCGGTCTTGCTGTTCACCTTCGCGGGAGAGCTGGGCACGGCGGTAGTTCCGCGGGGCGCGGCAGGACGCCACGGGAGCCGGACGGAATCCCCCGGGGCAGATCACCGCCCCGGCTTCGCTCTTACACCCGGGGCTCAGGGTGGGTGCGGAGGGAGCCCGGCCCGGCCCCGCCGTCGGCTGAAGACCCCCCGCCCG
>JANZLQ010000027.1:4154903-4178865 GCA_026212715.1 Elanus axillaris | reverse complement strand
GGGGGGGGGGCGTGTATAGGATCTGTAACATGCCTGGGGTCAACTTAGGTGGGCTAGAGGTCCCTTCTGAGCTTAAACTTTTGCTCAGCAAATTGAATTTAAGTAAAATGGTATGTTAAAGGCCATGTAGTAAAAACAGAACTGCAACGCAGCATCTCCTGTTCATTTTTTCTTCTGCCATTCTCTCATCTTTTGGTTTTAAAACTGGATGTGACATGGACTTTTATTGTTTGCCTAGCTGGACTTTCTGACTTTTGAGTCCAGATGTCTGTCTCAGGCTTCATCAGAGACATTTTTAGGTGTAATATTGAACTGCAAGTTCGGAACAGTCTCTACTTTCTTCCATTCTAGTTCATAACAAATGCATTTAATGGCATTTTTTTTCAGAACAATGTATTTCTGACTGCATGAGAAGTGAAAGTCAATCATTTGCCTCAACTAACCTTTTAAATCATCTTGGGTTTCCTAATGCAGTGGTTTTTCACTGATAATGGCTTACATGTGGTCTGCCTTAAATAGTGCTTCTTGAATGGTGCGTAGTTTAAAATAATCCACACTCACTTCAGTTGCAGTTTTCCAAAGGTGAAGGCTTTTTTTCCTGAAAATAGGGAGGTTGCTACTTTTTGGGGTTGAATTTAATGTATACTGCCTGATATTCATGCTAGTGAGAATACCATCATTAATATTATCACTTTGCAAAGAATACTTCCTTTTTGGAGGCATTCATTTGTTTATTAAATGCCTCAGTTTATTACTTTTTTCATTTTCAAAATGAGTGCCTTTCACTGTAAGTTTTTTTAAGACTTGTTTAGGTTCCTGTGCTTCAGAACATGTTATGCATTTCATGAATTCAGCATAAGTGACCTGGAATTTTCTTTCCTATGTCACATCCATACTGCAACATTAGCTATTTACGCAGCATTTGGTACAATATAAGCATAAGCTTTTGCGCTCATACAAACCCAAAGGGAGATACCAGATGTCCTGGACCTTCCAGCAATTTGTATTTTTAATAACATATTCTTAATCGGTGCTTAATCATGAGCACATATAACTTAGAAATTATAACCTTGAATTACTTCTATTTAAAAAAACCCAAATCCATGGTTTATTAGAGTGCATCAGTCTCAATGAAATATAAAGCAAAATACTTGGTTGGGTCAGATTTTCTGTGTGTGGCTAACAGTATCTTGTTCATAGTGCATTTTGTATATTTAATGATTTTTTTCCCCTCATTTTTATGAGTTCTCCATGCAGCTGGAGGGGAGGGACAGTCACTGTTTCTGCAGACAGAAAGAGGACATCCACCTGAGATGGTAGAGGTGCTGAGGACAGAAGGAATACCTGAGGCCACATATATTCCCATTGGCCTGGCTTCCTATGGAAATGTAGCTCAGGCAGCCATGTGTGTCTGCAGTTCTCCAGGTTCCTTTGAACTCTGAATTTGACAGAATTCTCTGAATTAAGAACTATTAAATCCCTACAAGTTTCCTGAAAGTAAATGTCTCTGTAGAGAGAGAGCTACCCTGTAAATGTTTGGACAGAGAGAAAGGCAGAAGTATGAGTTCACATACTGTTTAGGCACCAGAGGATCTGTATGGGATAGGGCTCTTAATAAATATCCCAGCTGTGGGAAGACTTTTTGCTTTAGTCCATCGTTTTGTAGAAATAGAGATCCAGAAAAATAAGCAGTCATCCTCTCCTTTGCTCACGAAATAGCATGTGTTGCAACCGTAATCACAGTTGTGACAGCTGTAATTTCATCTTACATATAGAATCCTTCTTCTGATAAGCTAGAAGCTTTGCTTTTTATTGATACTTATTTATGTATTTCTCAGTTTGGGAGCAGAAAATACCTACTCATTTCAGTGAGACTACTACAAGAAGGGAAGTTGCTTATTTCCTCTTTCAAAAATTAGATCCCCTTGTTCAAACAGATTATTGCAAACACATGCTTATTGTTTATTTTTTAATCCCATAACATCCAATGAATTTAGTTTAATCTCTTACATCTAATCTTGCAATGTATCTTCCTCACGGGTGGAAAGTAAATTGTGCTTTACCAAAATATGGAAAGAAGTGGCTGGTCATATCATTCTACCTTTATTTTCCTTAAAAATTTGGTGCTTTTGATCAACAGCTGTGTATCACCCAGTTAAGATGCCAGTCAAACTGGTCAGTCACAAGTGGCTTGTTCCATACGTTGCGCCTACTTTCATAATCTTCAGCTGAGACTTTCATAGTTTCAGTTTGGGTATTTAATATTTTATAGTTAAAAGAACAGACTTAAATGAAACTGCGTGCTGTGATTTCACCTAACGGCTTCATGCTTTAGAAGAATTAATCCATGAAATATTTTAGATTTAGGGAAGATTGTCTCTTTAGGGTAAAGCTCAACTCTTGCAAATTGCATTTGATAACAACAGGGACTTAAACATCTTGCTAATACTTCTGCTTCAGAAGCTTTCTTGCAGGGAACAAGCAGGCTTTGTTTAGTCAGACAGAATAACTGATGAAAGATTTTTGTTTTTACAGATAGTTAAATTCCTGTAAATTTCTTACATCAATTTATGTTATGCCAATATCCTCTGAAGACGTGACATTTTCTCTCGATCTATAGTACACATGCATGAATAAAAGTTAATAAATCTACAATGCTAAAATTGTCAGAAATCATCCAGAATAAATGGCTTCTCCATGTGCTGTCACAGCACAATTCTCCTAATTCTTCTCACCCTGAAATTGTGCGTTATTATAGTTGCACATAAACCCACCTGGAGCGTTTATCTGACCCACTGTGACCGATCCTGTATTCTCATGGAAGTGGAGTAGTTTGGATACCCAGAGCACTTAAGGCAATGCTTAATTGTAAGCACCAGTACCCAAGAAGTCCCATTTCAATCAATAACTGATTTGGGCATTTCTATCTAAGCATGTGCTAAAGAGTTAAGCATGTCCTCTGTTGAAGGAGGGCCTCCTGATGGTAAGTGGTACTTGGTGTTAGTCAACTCAGCTTCAAATAGCCGTATCAGCAGCACATATTTATTTTCCTTTACTGGCTTTTAGTTTCTTTGTTGCTTAGCAAAACAATGAAATCAAATATTATAATACTTCATGCATTGCTGGATCATATGGTATTTTACAGTCGAATAGAGAGCTAGGTTTTGTCATCTCTGCATTAATAACATCATTATCTTTGGTTTTATTATTATGGCCCATTGTATTAGTTTGCAAATGAGAAATTAAAGGCCCAAGCAGATTAGGTTTGGGATTCATCCACGCTAATTAGATATCTCAAAGTTGGACTTCCTCAGTCTGCAGTACTCACCACAGGCTTCTTTTCTAATCATCGAAGAGGAATAGGCACCCCTTGAAAGTGGTTGAGGTCTTCCTGGAAGAGAGGCTCTGCAGATGCCTCTTCTCTGCTCCTTACAAAGAGATTGTGGAATCACTGGTTCAAATTTCTGCCAGTTTTTAAGGGCGAATGAATCTCATTTTTGCCGAGTTAACTGTGGTCACAAAAGTGTCAGTGCCAAGTGTGAAAACTGAATAGAAGTTTGGCTTTTTTTCCATCTTTTAGATTGATGCTTTGGTCCCCCCACTGGACACAGGGCTTCAGGGTATTTCATTTCAGGCCCCTGACTTGGTCCTGTTTTGCTAATTCGGATAGGACATTCATGTCCAATACCGCAAAAGACCACAAACTGTTAACGAGGTTTCAGAGACCAGTACTTTAACTGTAGGCAAGTTTCGAGATATTTGTAAGCCATTGAAGATAAATCCTACTGGAGAATCTTGCACTGTTTGGTGTACATCCTCTCTAGATGACTACAGTTGGGTATATCACCATCAAATGTCTGTGAATTTGTATTCCCTACTAAAAACATAATTGTGCAACCTATTATTATGAGAAGAGGTTTGCTGCTCTGGTGCTTCGTTTTGCCCTTGTTTGTGTTTCATCTTCGTTAAACTTCATTTTTCTGATGCGCAGAACCAGAAAGCAACCTTCAGTGCCTCCCTCGTCCCCAGTGAAGGAGACATTGATGTGTCCCGTGGAGTTGCCAAAATGGGTTTTCCCACATGGCAAAGTGATGGTGAAGAAGCCGAGTTTAGGGTTACAGATTTCACCTACTGGACTGTGATACTCGCCAAAAGCCCCTTTACATCATAACATAGATTTGCAATGTTTAAAACTGCTGATCCTAATAGTTGGCATCGTATTTAGGGCTAGTGACTTATGCCTTCATCCATCATGTCATTACTTACAGAGGTGACATCATGACTGTGTCTCCTGACTCTTGGCTCCTGTCAGGGAAGATTTTTTATATCATCACTTTTTCCTTATTCCAATAGGGGCTGGAGAGAGGGAACTCAGTGGATGTCACCTCTTTTGTCTCCTTCTTCGCTCTCCTGCTTCCAGGATCATAGGGAAATGCTCCTTTTAGATGTAATATGATGCCAAGAGTGAAGAAGGTCTCTGCATTTTGCTCTGATCCTCCTGGGCTGTGGGACAAGTGGAGGGAAATGTTTCTTGGCCACTGGCCTGCGCAGGCACAAGGGCAGCAATGAAGCAGTTACAGACGTGTGGGGCAAGAAAAGCCCAGCGTCCTCATCACAACCTCACTCCAGGCATTGCTGCCCTTCCCACCAACTATATTACAGGTCACATTTGTATCTTACGGTGTCGCTACGCATGTTGTTGTTCTAGTCTAAGGCTTTGACGATTGTGCGGCAGTGAAATGAAACGTGTAGCTTCTTGACGGTATTGATTTCCAAAAATAAAAGCCAGTCACTGACCCGTGGCAACGTACTTTTTCCTTCACCGCCACGTGCTGCGCTGGGCTGTGGTCTCAGTTCTCACAGGAGCATTTCGTGCTGGAGCGCAGGGAAGGAACCCTGCGCAAATTGGCAAAGCTGGGTCAGGCTGATAATTTCCTGGATCGGTGGATCAGAGAGATTGAACAGATGAATGTGGTTTGGTTTTTTTTTTTTTCCACAGAAAGGATTTTCTTTTAACCCTGTTGTTCAGGCAGCTGATAGCAGTTCATTAAATGCCTCCTGTTTTCTTCACAAAATTATGAATTTACAGTGTACCTTGTAATTAAAGAAACATTTTGTGCATACTTGCAGGACTCTCCCGCTTCATCAAATGCTGAATTCAGCCTCACTGAAAACAGTTTACTCTCTAGCAGTTTTGCCATGTTTATTCTTTCCTTATCCCATTATCTAGACAAGCAGACTAGCAGTCTGAATTTTCATCTAAATGCTTTCCCAATGTTATTAATAATTAATTTGACAGAATTACAGATATACAGACAGAAGAAAGTAGTAAACCCAGGATTTGACTACACAGCAGGAAAATAAATAATCCCGTGTTTGTTCCTAGGCCGAGCTTCACCTCAGGTAAACTAAGATCTCAAACCTTTTCTTAGGCTTGATTTGGTTTATGGGAAGATGTAAATCTCGGAGGTTGTAACCATGGGTTTTACCCTGCCTTTACGCTATGTTGTCAGGTTAGTGGCTGACCTCTAGTGGCAATAAACATAAATTGCTAATGAATTCCGTCGGGTTTATCTGGGAACCAAGCAATTTGCAAACATATAGTATGCGTTATTGTTGAAAAATGAAAATCAATTAATGTAATGGAAAATGTATTAAAAAGGAGTATGAGGCAGAGCCTGAATTCAATTGCCTCTACAAACAATTTTTCTTGGAGGCAGCGGCTTGCAATAAAACTTTCGGAGTCAATTGCTGATGAACAACGATGCATACAAGTCAAGAAGGAACTCGGGACCTGCAAGAGATACATACGGACTCTGTGTATCCAGATGATTTCTATGGTTCTGCTCAGGCTGGTTGGTTCCAAAGCCATTTCCAATGCAGAAGTCTGTTTTTCTTCTCTGTAACTGAAATCTGCACGGAGCAGGGCTCAGCGAGGAAAGCGAATGACTCATCCCTTACACTCAGCACCCCTCCATGACACACATATGCCTTCACACCAAGAGAGCTGAAGAAGAGAAAGGAAAAAAGAAAGTCGGGCGAGACCACCCACCTTCTCTCTATCCAAAGGCTTTCCGGGTTATTAACCCTTGGTCTTTGTATTGGACTCACTCCAACTGACTGGGAGCCAAGCATCTTTTCTTGGAGAAGAGAAGAAACAGTGCATGGGGATCAAAATGTAAGTAGGAGCTGACTGTATAAATCAAATACTTATGCATCATGTGTGCATTGGCTGTACACTTTGGCGGAGATCTTTGGAAATGCCTAGATGCAGTTTAGCTACTCATTTGGGGTTACTGCCCAATGATTTGTTTTCCAAAGTTGGCTTAATACTTTCTGAAGAACCAACGCCATCACGTGCTCCAAACTGAGGCATTTGGGCCAACCTCAATGTCAGCAAAATACATCCAGTGCTGGAAGGTGGGAAAGCAGCAGGGCTGGGGAAGGGCAAGCTCTGGGGCTGGGCAGCAGTGGGCAGGGCAGCAGGAGAAGCAACACCAACCACGCTCGCGCAGTGGACAGCTGGGGCAGAGCATGGTGGCACCAGCAGCAAAACTGCCTGGGTGGGCTCGCGCAGCGGCTGCCAGCCTGCCTCCACTTCCAGCTCTCTTCTGTTGAACCCCATCGTGTGTGTTTGCCTCCTCGGAGGCATGCTGACGGTACACTGAAATGGCTAGATCTTCAGAAATGCAAAAATGTGGGTACGGAGCAAAAAATAAGGAGGGGTTAAAGTGTGGCACTGCTGTGGCGGGTGCTAAAAGGTTGTGTGGGCACAAGCAAAGGCTGGAGAAGTCCATAGAGGAGAAAGCCACTGAGGGCCACTTGGCACACAGAAAGCACCTTGGGCTCGGAAGCCCCTGGACCACCATGCTTTTGAGGCTGGAAAAACCACGGGAGGAGGGGAGATTTCACTGTGTTTTGCTCTTTTTTCTGTGCTTTTTCCTCAGCCTCTGGTGCTGCTCACCAGTGAAAACAGAAAACGGAGTGAGCTGGGTGTGTTGTCTGACAATAGGGCTGATGTTTTGTTCTTAAGTGACCTCCCCAAAGCTGGGGCTTGATGTTCTAAAAAGATTCAACCATCTATTATTGTCTTGCACCCATATTGCAGTGGTGAAAAAGGAGCACAACCAGGTTCAGCCTTATTGTGCTAAGGGCTGTTGAAACTCAAGAGCTCTCACAGCTCAGCTTTGTTTCTTACTGAGGGGTTTGTTACCTTTGAGCGCTCCCCTTTAAATCTATGACATAGATACACCTACACCCAGTTTTCAAAGAGTTGCAGTTGTCATAGTTGTTGCCAGATAGAGATATCCTTGTAATTGTGACTATTTTCTATCTGTTTCATATTGTGACTCTGAATTGTTTCAGGGCACCCTGAATTGTTTCTAAGCCCTGCTAGAGGACACCTTTTATAAATACTTAAAAGACCTTATATAGCCTGTTGTATTTTCAAAATTGCTTGATGTGCAAGCAATTAAATGTTTACAGAAAGGGAAGCAATAAATAAAGAGAATTTCTATCTTGAAGGCTGGTAGCAGTCATCAGATGCTGAGTTTCTGTTAAATATAGTCTGACAGTACCTGTTCATATAATTAATAGGTGAAATACTGTCTTATCTGACATGGACCTTGTGGAAGGATAGCATTCATCAACCAGCAAGTCTCTGCCATTGTGATTGCTTGGCTAAGCCATGGCCATGGCGCACTCCACAGTAACCAGCTTGTGGCTCTAACTTTGCCAGTTGACAAGGGTCCACGTGGGGTTATCTACCCCCTGGGGCAGCCCCGTAACACTTTGTGCTGTAGATGCCCACCTACTGCCATCCAGACTCCACACGGCGGGGATGTTAGCTTGCTATGCTGTAAACCCAGCGGTGATTTCCCCAATACCACGGGACCCAAATGCTCTCCATCCACTTGGCACTTTGGAAGGGCCCAGGGAGGAGAACCCGTCAGCAGATCTTCCCCATCTCTTAATGGACTCTTTTCTGCTTCTGGGTAGCACATGGAAAACATGACTGTACGAGTTCTTTGTATGCAAGTGTGTGTTTGTTTATGTGTAATGTGGGATGCTGGGTGGTCCTGGTTTTGTGGAGTGAGCCCCTGGGGAGTCCAGGGCTTGAGGCTCAAGTAATCCGAGTAAGAGACTCATGTATTTACCTTTTGAAAAACAGTCAGGCTTTCAGCAGTGATTGTTCCACCACATAAAGAGTCTAACAACAACTTTGACAAACACAATGGAGGTTGATTTCAGGTCATAATCACACTGAAGGCAATAATGAAGCTTTAAATTAATAAGACATGTATTAAGCATAGCCTGAAACTCCCACTTCAGTAATCCACTCAGAGTCTTAGCTTTTGAAGGATTCACGTAGTGTTTAAGTTAATAATATATTGCTTAAAAATAGTTCCCTTTTAGTAGCAAATGTATGACAGCTGAATTTATTGTCAAACCTCCTAATTTAGGACTGTACTCCTGCTTAAACTGGAGTGTCTGTATAGCATTAGAGAGGCTTCCTACAGCTCATCTGGAAAGCCCAGACCCAGGCTTCCTTTCCAGCAGTGATACTGGATACTGCAGGCATTTTGACAGAGACAGCAAAGGGCTTTTCTTCCTTCCCTTGGGTCCCAAAAGCCATGCTTCTTGTTCCAGGAGATGTTCCATTTTTAAATGTTACCTAATCCATTAAGTGTTTGGGTTTCCTCTCTCAAAACCTTTTTTTTTTTTCCCCACAATTTCCCAAGGAAACAGAATTTGTGTAATCCAGTGGGATTAGTCCTGTATTAATAAACTGCAGTTTCTCCATCTCTCCTACATTTTGAACTGCTCTGAGGGGAGAAGCCACTCCAGATCATACAGGTTTCATAAGAATTAGCAGCTTGCTAAAGGTCGAAGATCCAAATTAGTGCTTTCCCCTAAGAAAAAATCCTATCTTGTCAGTTTAGTGGTACAGAACCCATTTGGCCTGCTGGCACAAACCCTGCCACAACACCAGAGCCTGTATAGTATTTAGAGGCTGCAGAAGAGCAATGAAGGTCCTCTGTGTTATTTACGAAGCCTTTGCAGGAGGGGAACACTGAGGCTGCAAACATGAGGAGCATCTAAGGGTACCATGGTAGAGTCTCATGCTGTATGGGATGGGGAGCTGAGACCATTGTGGTGGGAATGGCTGGTACTTGGGCGTGCTGTCATCGTCACTGCAGTGGAGATGTATAAAGCACACAGCACACAAATTCAAAGGAGACCAGATTTGAGTAGTCCTTCTATTCCTGAAACAGCTTGCTGAAAAAATAAATAGATGGGCAGAAGTTGGCGATGAGACTGACATTGTTAAATGGAAATGATCTTCCAGATCCCCCAAAGAGCAAGAAATTCTTTGATTTGTTGCAATTCCCTGCATTCTGCTAACAAGAACCAAGTGAAATACTCATGAAGAACTGGCCCCCCTCCTCCCTCCAGTTAATCTGATTTAGAGGTTTTTCAGCAGAATCCGTTACGTTTCCAAACTCACAGGAACCCTTTGTTAACACTCTTCTTTTTTGCTCAATTCCAGAGAATACAAAGAGGATAAAAACCCTGCCTGGGGCGTAACAGTTAAAATTTCATTATGAATTTGGAAAAAATCACAAACCTTCCAGAAAACCAGCAATATCTGTTGTGTTGACTAATCTGAAAAAGTCAGTATGTTTTTCTAGTTTTCCATTGTCTTTTCATTGTATAAACAAGAAAACAAGACCCAAAACAAACTCCAAAGCAAGTTCATGAAACTGTGTCATGTAAATCCAGAAGAAAAATTTGTTACTACTTATAAAAGTTGTAGCTGTTTGTTTTTTCCCAGCTACTGACAAGCCACTGACTATTTCTGAGCTTGGGATTCTGGTGGAGTGGATCTTACTTTCTAATCATGGCTACACTTTGCTTAGGACACATATGCTCTGAAATATAAAATATTATCTCCATGTGTGTCCTGCAGGGCTAGTAGTGTTTCTTGCTCTCAGACAAAATTCTTTGTAATTTCCAGTCATGAAAAAAACAATATATCTGAAGTTGTGTTCCTGACCACCAAGTATTGAATCTCTTTAAATACTTGTTCACATTTGATTAAACAGAGAATATCTCAGGTTGGTATGGTGATCCATGCATTGTATGCATTGTATTCTACTAGCTCATTCTTCGTCTTGGGTTTGGCAGGCTCTTGTGTAGGGAAGGACACCAGGCACGGTGGCTTCTCACTGCGTGCGGTGAGACGTGAGTGTTCAGGCACAGTCCGGTCTGAAACCAGCACCACCAGCAAAATCCGTCCTTTGGCAACAGCCTGGGCAGCTGGTCGCAGGTAACCATTAGCCTGTGTTGTATTTGGCCAAGAGTAGTTTCTCATGGCACGGGGCTGTAATCATGATCCTTTTAGCCTGCAAAATTTTGGGGAGGATATAACACCAAATTCCTTTTTGCTTTTAAAGAAGAGAGAAGAGAGTGAGCTCTCCGATTAGCAGTACTAGCAGACCCATTAGCCCAAATTCAGCTCAGTCCTGGCAGAGGAGGGTTGCTCTTGGTTACTTTCACACCCAATCTTTTGCAAGGAACTGCTCCGCTGCAGTAACATGTGAGTGTTCGTGCTTACCATATTGGAGGTCATTTGTATGTCAAGTATTTGCTTTTTGTGATGTGAAAAATACCCTGTGTGTGGTGTAAATGCCCCCCACCCACTGGGAGCCCATTAGCAGCTTCACTTTCAGGGAAACAGCATGTGGTTTGGGAAAAACGGGTCAGGAAACAGGGATTTCATAGCTTGGGTTCTAGATGGATTACTCAAAAGAAATGCAGCTTTCGCTTTTGCTCTGCCAGGTGTCTCAGGTCTCAAATTCCACCTCAAAACCTACTCTGGCAGATCCCAGATTATCTCTCTTAATATCTTCCTGCTAAAATAATACTGGAATAAGTTTGGGATTGCTTATTAGAGGAATAAGTGTAGGGACCAGTACTGCTACCAGATCCAGTACTCCTGTTGTGTGTCATATATTTCTTCTTAAATACCTTACACAAATAATTTTAGTTTTCAAAATCCCCATTGTCTAAAAAAAGTAATGTGTGTATGGTTTATATATATATCTATATCTATGTGTGTGTGTGATAGAATTTATTTTTCCCCCACTTTTAGTGTGAGTATAACTTCGTAGGTCTTTTGTTCTGAAAATTCTTAACTGACCCCAGTAACGTTTTATAAATATTTTAAAGTGCGATTTATTCCCTCCATATTTACACCCATGAATTACTCATTACCTAGCACATCTTTCCTCCTGTAGGCAAACAGCAGTGGTTGCCATGCTGTTTTAAATGAAAGCTGTCAAGATAAAGGTGGCTTTCATTAATGAATGACTACTGTGGTATTGCACAGCAGGCACTAGCAGCTTAATTGGAGGTAGCTTTTAACAAAGATTTCTCACATTTACCAGAATTGGATGGGTGCAAATGAAATCAGATAAACCTCACCTCATCTGCAGATAAACTTTTTTTTTCATAACAGTATCTAATATTTACCTAATACCGTTCATTCCAAGCAATTTAAAATTAATTCATCTTCATAGCTCTCTTGCTAAAATAAGAGCATTGACAAAATTATGCTGGAGAAGCTAGGCTGATTGCCCGGGATTTGCCTCTAACACAGGCAAAGTACTGTGTTACTAATCATTGCGTACTTAATTCCATTTTTCAATGTGAAGAAAAATCCTGTTAGCAAATAACCTGTAGTCTGAATCTCTGCAGAAGTTACCTTGTAATGTAGGACACTGACTGCGGGATCGTACTGCAGGCTCTCTGCTCCCTTGGTAGGGTAAGAAACTGAATAGAGAGCACCAGTTGAAACTTGCAGCATCTTCAGTTATGTCAAATTTGTGATCTGCTGTCATTTAGGTCACAAAGAAAAGAAGATGAAGGTGACAAAAGATGAGGAGAGGAGCTGTGGGTTCACCTTATTTTGGGGCAATATTATAGTTCAATCTTCCAGTGAGCCCTTGCTGTGAGCGTGCATCCTTCCCTCACTTCCAGGCAGGGTTGGGGATATGGGATGTAGGGCTGGGACAATCTGGACCATTCTTTCTTGAAGGCTGTTTGAGGAATCCAGGTAGTGAACAGCAAATCTTTCTCTCTTTCTTTTCTCCACCAGCACGTACAACACTTGTGCTCACTTGTCATGACTCTCTACTGACTACCGAAATTACAACAGGTAAAATAAAAGGGGCCTGTATTACGTCTCGGTCCTGGTGAAATCAGGTGTCATACATAACGTTTTCTAATGTTGATGCAGAAAAGAGTCATATCCTTTCTGCAAAGACCCTCAGCAATATATTCCACTCCCTCCTGCATCCATGGGACCTAGGAAGTTTGGAGGGAGACAGAGACAGGCTTGGTGCATATTCTTGTCTCCCTGATCCTGAGGAGTTTACAAAGAAAATACATGAAGTTTTAACCAATGTTGGTTAAATGTTGGTTCCTTTCTGCAGTAGGAAACCTGGTCTGTCTCCTCTTAGAGCCCCCTTCTTTGTCTTCAGTACCATTGCAGGATATTTCTTTAAAAGAAAGATCTCAGAGATGCTCTCAGGCTACATTTCTGTGCTGAAGAAGGAAAAAAAAAAACGGAGTAGAAGTTTCTTTTACCGTAATAGCAGCTGAGATTTTCACATAACTACCTGCCTTCGGGGCCCAGGGATGTAAGAGAAACACCAAGGGCGTGTGGTAGGCCTGTCAGATTGTGCCACCACAGAGGAGAAGGAAACTCTGCAGAGCCAGCAAAGCAACGCGGAGAGTCTCCAAGGCAGATCTGCCACTTAGACTCTCCTGAGGTCTCTGCCATTTGTTAGCAGTGGTAAGAGCTATCCAGTTCCTCGCCAAGAGCATGGGGGCTCTGGAGACCTTTTTCTGCAACTGAGGTACTACGGAAATCACTTGAATTACAATTTTCCAGTAGACAATGTTCTGGTTTAATGTTTCTGCAGTTGTACAATACACGCACAGTTAATTAAAAGTGCCTGCAATACAAAAGGACATTAGGTGTGTTGGCATAAAACACTACAGATCATACTTCTGGCTGTACTTTATGCCTCCTTGAAATAATTCCACCCCTTCACACTCATCCCCCACCCCACTCCCCACAAACACATACCCTTTCTTGATCCTGTTAATAATTTCAGATATCTTAAAAAAATTTACTGGGATTTAAAGTTACACAAAATGAGAAGCTTTCCTACTGCAATAACCCATGTACTAAATGTATGATTAAAAAGCTTTCATTTAAGTAGTCCCTTACAGGTCTTAACTACAGGATGATTCATCCAGAGGTGAAATTAATAGGATATTTCTGGTTAATCCTGCAGTTCAGTTTTCACATGCCAGAGATGGGCAAGTAAATTTATCTTCAAAGGTCCTAATTAAGAAAAAGAGCAATGGCAAGGGTCCAGGTAATTACACCTCTTTGTAACATCATAACCTTGCTTTTTAAGAATGGTGGATTTAGAAACATGATTTTATAAGTAAAGACTTTTTGCAAAATGAAGTAACCTTTTCCCCAATCTGAGTCCCAAATCCGACCAAGTACCCAAAACCTTAAAAGACCGTGGCCTGGAAGCACTGAATGGTCCCAGTGGGTCCTCATGGATTTGGCTGTGACAGAACATGTGAAGAGTCACAATTCACAACCATGATTTAAGTTCTACTTTCTATTCATTGCCTAATTTGAAATTACCTGAATCCTCACATCCTGGCCACGGGCTCCGTAGGACCCTCAGGGTTTCCAACTCTGCTGTGGGTTGCTGTAACCAAGCAAAACCATAGGAGGACTTCACACTTGTTTTTAAATAGCATTGGTTGGGTGCTTTACGGCTAACTAAGTATTGTTCATGGCAAAGCTTCAACACTTTTAGTATTTAGATTTGTGTAAAGCCTGGCAGTTACTTTTAAACCGCCAGCTCCAAGGGGCATTGCATGTCCTCTTGATGGAGCTGGAATGGCCTTGCAGGAACACGGGGCCAGTCCAACCAAACAGTGTCAGCTGCCCCAGCCAAGCCAAGAGCAAGGCAGCCCAATCTACACAGCCATGTTCTCCTCTTGTGAAGCTGGTCCCTTCAGAGAGAATGCTGTGTTACCCCCTGCTCACGGGGCTGTTTGTTAGCGGATATTGTAAGCAGAGGCTGTCGGAAAGGACGTGGAAAGGAGATTTGCCCTTGGCTCAGCTGCGAGCCTTCAGGGGCATGCGGGTGGTATGTCCTCACCCTTCCCCTCTCCTCCTGACTCACTCACAGCTGTAGTGCGGCAGGGGCAAACACATAGCAGCAGAATGTGTCTTTAGAACTACTGAATGTTTTTTCCCGGGCACTTACAATGAATCAAACTTTGTATTATCTGTAGGACACGTGCAGCCTTCAAACCATACATAGCTCATGGTTTTGTTTGTCACATAAAGACTAAGTGGGACATGCATCTTCCATTGGCATCACTGGAAGGCCTTGCTTGAGGGTAGTTTGGTGCATCCAGTGGAATACCATTTCCTTGTGCTTTTTTACGGTGGTTTCCTGAATGCTGTTGGAAAAGGATGATGATATACAGCCTAATTTTGTAGCAAGCCATGAGCCTGCTCTCCTACTGAATCTGAAGTTCTGAAAAATAGTATGTATTTTCCCCAATAAGAGATCTGTTAGTTTGTGTGAATGGTGCTTGGTTGTTTGCGCCTGACAATGTCCTAATGAGTTAACTCACTGTTGTGACTAAAGCACCATCTAAAGCACTTGTTTTCGGAGAGGCCTTTAAGTATTGTTCTGACATAAGAAAGTAACGATGCTCCACTTAGGAATGGTGATGGGGGTCATTTGCTGGCTTAAAAAAGAAGAATCATAAAATTGCTGGGACCAAATGCTTGTTGGAATAGACCAGAGGGGTCTTTTATGTCCAGACATGGTTTTCTAGAATGTCATTTGCTTTATCAAGTTTACCTGCCACTTTAGTAACAGTGTCGGTGTCCAATCCTAAAAAAGTTTTTACCTGCTTGTCACAGTATTATGTCAAAAGGATGTTGCAGTCATGGGACCAGCCTGGCAGCAACTTGCCCACTGATACAGAACAGATTAATGGCCTTTTTATAACTCATGTAATTTCAATCCAAGCAACCAGTGCTAGTCCAGGAAATTGTGATATTATTGCCAGTGCCCCTGGATGTATTCCTTAGCCTCTTGAAGTAAGAATTCTACCCACAAATAGCCTCTAGCACCTTAAAGTATTTTTAATTCAGCAGCCTTTAATTTAAGAGTAACTATAAGATCAGTATAAAAGTAGCAGGTACCATGGTGTAACATGCTGACATGGCATAACACAGCTCCTGCCCACAAAAGCCACTTGCTCCGAGAAGACTCCCCGATGCCAGGGCGTGTGGCAAGAGTGCTGGGGCACCGCGGTCCGACGAGGAATTTCACGCCTGGCTGCCCAGGCTGTGTTTGCTCTCTGAGGTGTAAATTTCCATCTTCTGAGCAATCGGACTGGTATCTTTCACATTTACAAACCCAGCAAGAAATATGTCTAGAGCATAAATGGTTTTATAATACCATCATTTATATTACAACTGTCTGAGCAAGTAGTGGTGTATAGTCCTTATTTTAAGCCTGGCATTGGAAATTAGGATACTCCATTTATTATTCCCCTTTCATAGAATCATAGAATAGCTCAGGTTGGAAGGAACCTTGAAAGATCATCTGGTCCAACCTTTTGTGGGAAGGGGAGCCTAGATGAGATCATCTAGCACCCTGTCCAATCGCACCTTGAAAAACTACAGCAATGGGGACTCTACCACATCCCTGGGGAGGTTGTTCCAATGACTGATTGTTCTTACTGTAAAAAATTTTCTCTTTATGTTGAGATGAAACCCCTCCCAGTGCATCTTGTACCCATTGCCCCTGGTCTTCTCCATGTGGCTCCTTGTGAAGAGAGAGCCTCTGTCCTCTTTGTAGGAGCCCTTTAAGTACCGGAATACTGTGATGGGGTCCTTTCCTGAGCCTTCTCTTCTCCAGAGAGAAAAGACCTAACTCCTTCAGTCTTTCCTCATAGTGCAGATTCTCCAGCCCTTTGATCATCTTCATGGCCCTCATGTGGACCATCTCCAGTCTGTCCATGTCTTTTTTGTATTGTGGGGACCAGAACTGGAGACGGTACTCCACAGCTCACCTCTATACACTCAAATTTCTCTTATACATAAAG
Organism: Elanus axillaris; assembly: GCA_026212715.1. Taxonomy (NCBI): domain Eukaryota; kingdom Metazoa; phylum Chordata; class Aves; order Accipitriformes; family Accipitridae; genus Elanus; species Elanus axillaris. The sequence continues at coordinate 4,162,632 of JANZLQ010000027.1, read as the reverse complement.
TGCAACTCCACTTCCTCTTCTTCCCTTATTCTTTCTGAAAGAGTTTGTAGCCATCCATTGTGGTCTTCTAGTCATGTGAATTTTCCCACCAAGTTTCTGTAATTCCTAGGACATCATAACTCTCAGACTAGGCACAGAGTTCCAGTTCTTCCTGTTTGTTGCCCAGACTTCGTGTGTACTTGCCTTTGGAAAGGGTTGGGGAGCATTCCTCACTACTCTGGTAGGTGCGCTTATCCACCCTGTTGCTTATGGATATACAGGTGTTGCAGCTGTGGACCCTACCCCCAAGTTCATTAGTTTAAAGCATGATTCACTAAGTAAGCCAACCTGCTACCAAAGATTCTACTGCCTCTTCTAGATCGGTGGATCCCATCTCTCCCCAGTAGGCTGTATCCATCAAAGAACATCCCATGATCATAGAAACCAAAGCCCTGGTGACAATACCAGCCACAAAGCCAAGTATTGATCAGTATGATGCGTCAACTTCTGCCTTCACCCCTATCCCTGACTGGCAACGCAGAGGAGATCACTTGGGCCCCCAGGGCTCTGAAGTCCTGCTTGATCTTGCCCAGGTTTTGCTTAGCTGCGTCACTGGTGTCCACATGACCAAGAAGTAGGGGATAGTAGTCTGCTTTTAACCAGTTGTGGCAGTCTCCCTGTGACATCCCAGATCACGGCTCCTAGCAAGCAGCAAACTTCCTTTAACTATATATCAGGCCAGCAGATATGTGCCTCGGTGCCTCTCAGCAGAGAGTCACCCACGACTAGCACTCGCCGCTTCCTTTGCAGCTTTTTAGTACGTGGTGCTGCTGCGGTTTCTCCCTGTGGATCTTGCTTATTGGCTTTGTCTGCTGCCAGATGCCCCAGAAGTGTTTGCGTAGCCTGCTTGAGGTGTTATGAGGTGTTACGTGCACCTTCACCAGAACCTGCTGGTTATGTGCACCTTCACCCTTCCACTCTGGGCTTTGCCATTATAACCCAGTGGAAATCACTTCTGCATGCTCCAATTAAATGCCTTACATTTTAGAATTTGTCAGCAGCATTTATTGTAATGAAGAGAAGCTACTCACTTGAATACTGCTGCTGCCAGTCAGCTAAATTCAAATAGGAAGGGGGGAAAAACTATGAAAGGATCAAATTAACAAAATGTTTGATACTTTATCAAGTTGAAAAGTTAAATAATTTGTTCTATAAAGGCACTTTCAGTTTTTAAGAACCTACCTCTTCTATTTAACCTCTGTGGGTTTCAACAGATTTTATATACTTCTAAGAGCTTTCATTTTGTGAAATAAATGCAATTAAACATCTGCTCCCTGCAAAATATTATGGACCAACTGGTTTAGATACATTCATAGAAATATCATCATAGCTAAAACTCTTCGTAAAACTTATTTAACTGGGTCACTGGGTCACAGCATTCAGTATTGTAAAATTAGCTTCTTGTAAAATAGATGAATTTTGCTCAAAATCATCTAGTAAAGGCACTGGTTTTAGCAAACATGAGATGAGGAAAATTTTTAACAGGTCACATTGAAAATTTATGCTTACTCTCCATAGATAATGCCATTTATAACAGACACCTGTTTTGCTTGTGGGTTTTGCTCTCCAGGTGTTTTTGAATTGCAGTTTTCCTTCTAGGCTCCTTGTAACTGACAATATTTATTATTAAAAGAAGACTTAGTTTGATCAAACTGGTTAAGATGTATTGTGAGGAAAACATCATTCAATCAGCAGAATTCTACAAGTCAAGCTTATTTTTGGAGCCTTAAAAGACAGTATACCCAGTGCATGTGGAAAAATAAAGCTTTCCACTGAAACATGTTTCCTGACTGTTGAAACTCTGGACTACACAAAAAAAATTACCAGATTTTTATTTTGCTATAAATGTTTTTTCTGTATGACATCTAAAGTAGCCACAAACCAACACAAATCTAGACAGGAGCCAGCACAGAGCAGCACAGGGCACGTTGTGCATTACTTACAAAGGAGTTCGTGAAAGTTCACTGGGAAAAAGCGGGTTCTCATATGCTATACAGATATAAATACGTGACAATTCTCAACAGGTCCGTACCACCAGTAGGAAAATTTCCAGTAGGAAAATTCAAACAGATGAAAAAGTTGGAAACCTGTAATTGTCCTGCAACTCTAATTTGCATTTATCCTCACTGTAGGAGATACGCTGCGGAGGAAGGGGCAGGAATACGTGCCCGCTGTGGAAGCTTTTGCTGTTCTAGGCATGGGGAGTGGTAAACATTGTGTTTTACACACCATTTTCTAAAAGACGCAGGAGTGACTCTGTGAGATTTAGGCGGTGACGAGGGCACCCCTGCCTCCTTCTTCGTCCGCTGGGTCTGACGTCCTCCAGGGGTGTGAGAGAAGGAAGCTCAGATGATGGCCCAGTCAGCCAGGCTAACCCAAGCTATTCTATATAAAAGATGGGCAAAATTTTTTCTTGAACAGCATGGTGTCCAAGAGGACGAACATGACCTGAGCACAGCAAATGGCTGCTGTGAACAGCTTAGATGCCTCCCTACCTGTCTCCAAAGCACAGTGCCGGTTTGGTGCCTCTCACCACCTTTCTCCTCCAACCAAAACACTGCTCAGCATTCATGGGAAGTTCTGCTCAGCTGCTTGCATCCTTCATACTCTGAAATGGAGACATCTGTTGGTTTGAAACTCCTTCAGGGCTGGGATGGTAATTAAGAATAAGTAGTGTGAGTTGAATTTGAATGTGAAATGAAATAGGAGTTAAGTTCCTAAGCAGCTTTGAGAATCTGGGCCTGAGCTCATAAATTGCAATTAATTAGTGACTAGCTGGAGACTTTGTAGGGCTCTTCCATCTTTGAGGTTTCAGTATCCCATCTCCCCTCCTTAGCCCATATTGCGTGCTCTGAAGTCATCGTTGTGCCAAGGAAGGAGGCAGACACATTTACTAGCTCTTTGATCTAGCATAATTCCATGTAAACTGTAGCACACACATTATTGTAGCTTGGCAGCAAAGAGCAGGGCTGAATGCTACCAGCCCTTAAGCACTGACAGTTGTAAGGGCATTGCTTAACCTCTCCTAGTCTGGTGAGCTGTGGCATCCAGTATGGATTGCTAAAGCTGATGGAAATTCATTAACCCTATTGGAATGTCATTAACACTTTTACCAAGGATTATATCCCTTTAAGTGTCCAAATACGGCAATCCAAGCCAGTGCTCAAGCAAATTAGAAGCAGCAATTCCAGGAAAGAGGCATTTGTTGATGATATAATGCTATAAGTGTCAACAGATGTCATTCCTTTATAATAAGGCATGTGGCTCTAATTTGGTACTTCTTGCCATCAGGAGGAACTTCTTGCAGAGCAGATGTCACTTCTAATCCTATCTTTCATGGGTGCCTGTGCCCTGTTAAAACTGGCTTGCCAGTTCAGAAGTAGGCATGGTGCCATTAGAGCAGATGGTCATGAGCACAAGTCGCATTACGAAACTGGTGTTTCTAGAAATGTGGATGCTGGGACTGAAGTACTACCCAGGAACATCAAAATCTTCCTACCCAGGAAAATTCCCCAAAGTAGGTTGATACATGCCATTAATGGTTTAGAGCTAGTAGAAAATGGATGTTATCTGTATCTTCTTTCTGGTTATTCTAACTTTTGGGCAGCCACTGGGGATCCCAGGGGCCATTCTGGCAGCCGAGGGCATTGGAACATAGATGTGTCCTTGGCAAAAATGCCATCAATGCCTGGTGTTACTTTGACAGCTGTACAGTGCCTGGGAATTGTTGTCATTGTGGAAGACCACTCTGCTGGGCAAAAAGGAGGAGAAGTGGCCCTTGGACCTGTATTCATCCATCTCTTCTGTAAGACAGTGTATGACTCTGCCAGACAATACCTGAAGTAAAACTGTGCTCCTGTTTTACTTCATGTGCTTTTTGCTTAGTAGAGAGAGGTCAAAATTGAAGACAACACTTCAGTTGCCCTCACTGGGATCAAATGCAGTATTTCTTACAAATTCAGCCTTCAGTAAAGTCATTTCAGTAAATTTATTGAACATGGGTATTTAAAAAAAATGTGTTGCTTGGATATAGCTACTTATTTTCTCTCTGAAAATGAACCTGCTGAGAGGAATTCAAATGTTTAACTGATCTGTAATCTGTTCTTCCTAACTTGTGTCAGCAAGTAGAGCTTCCAAAAGCACTATGAGTACTTGCTTGCCTTCAAGTGTACCTCAGGTGTTAAGAACCAGCCCTTCCTACACTTAATTAATAGGCTTCAGTAATTATACAATAAGATCAGGTTACTCTGATCCGACCTGTTAAAAATCTTAATCCGTATGTCTAAGAGAAGCTTATGGCAGATATGTTTCTCTCTTCTCTCTTAGAGAAGCAAACCTTTCCCTAGTATGTAGTCGTACTGCCTCAGCTCCTCAGGGTACCACACAAGACACTTCAGCAGAGTATTCGTGACGCGGGATGTTTCTTGTCACTGTGATTGGAGTCACACACTGAATGAGGGAAGTTTGCAGGGAAGATTTGTTCACGGGTGAATGACCTTTGACAGTTCAGCTCCAAGTAGTGCCGAGAGATACACAGTGATGTCTCGGGCCCATTTTAACATGTCTGCATAGTCCAGGTATCTTTGGCAAGATTCCCATAACCTTATGTCATCCTCTTTGACAAACATTATGATTGATCAGCAAAATAGTATGCTGTCTTCACTCTATATCCTATGGGGCTTTAATTAGCCAGCTATACAAACGAGCTCAGCTAGCCAAACAGCTGTACAATCTGCCAGTGGTAGGCAAAGCTACCACCAACATACGGTGAAATTTTATTACATAATGGAACGCTTATCTTGCCTGGTAGAGGTGTAACATTTCACAGGAGCCCAAATCAAATGTGTTATGTGATTCCAAAGTGTGGCATAGTCAGCAAGTTGTCTGCAACTCCCACTAACACATACAGAAAACTTTTCTTTGTGGTGAAAGTTTCACCTTGCCCAATGAAGCTTCTAATATTTCATTAGGGAGTAGCATGTAACTCCACTCAAGTAAGAAATCCATTTAGATGGATCCTAAAAGGTGTATTTTAATTGGTGAGGTGAAATGAATAAGTCTTGATACAAGGAGGTGCATCAGCAGAAGGCTGTATTCCTACTATCTGTTACGTATGAAGGACACTGAAGATGAGTCTGTACCACAAAAATTTATCTAGATTTCCAAGTCTCTAAGTCATCAAAACCAATAAAACATGTAAAGAAAGGAGCTCCAATTCCACTTAGCAGCGGCAAAACACCTCCAATTCTCTCAAACCCACTTTGCTGCAGGTGAGGCTAAGCTGAATGACCTCCTTGGCCATGGGCTGGGAGCACACACAGCCCGGCTCGGCGGATACTGCTTGGCTGCAAGTCCAGCTGTGCTGGTGAGCAGGGGAGAGCCTGGAAGCCAGGCTAAGCCCAATCTCCTGGTCCCGCACCCTGTTCTTCACACTGCGGCTGTGGTTTGGGCTGTTCTAACTCGCCCAGGAAAAGCTGCCATAGTTAGCCTGAGTGGTGTCAGGATGAGCCAGCCTATGCCACTTGGTCAGCTTTTATTTAGCAGCATAGATACAGCCTGATAGAGCAAACCTCAACTAAAGGCCATGTCTGCAAGGGCATCCTGCCATGAGTAGGGTTGCCAGTGCCGTCCTGGCAGTGCAGCTGCCGGTTGAGTTAGGAAAGCACAGAGTGAAGAGGTGATGCTTCCCTCTGCCCTGCCAGAAACACCACCTCTGTGTTTTGTTTGCCTGGATCAGCTGGAAGTGCAGGATGCGGCAGCCCCTGGCTGCAGAAGCAATCGTGGGCAGCTGGAGGTAAAGGAGGAACCTGTCAGCACATCTGCACAGAGGTGCTTTTGCAGCTCTTCTGGCAACGATTGACTTTGCAGGGTTCCCACCCTTCAGGTGCCCCAACAGGTATCTGCATGGACAGATCTGAGGGGCCAAAGCTCTCTGACAGCGGGTGTCATAGGAGAAGGGTGCTTGGCTTTAGGACAGGAGGGCACGGGCAAAAAGGACGGACATGCAGCAATCTCTTACAGATATAAGTGGTAGTGTACAAAAGGCACGACTGATAACACAGTTGTCATTAATCATCAGTGGAGGCACCAAACTCCCTCCCTAGAAATGAAGGGGCTGTCTCAGAGGCAGTCATCGCCAGTGCAGAGACCCAAAGCCATCTAAAGCTCAGAGAGCTGGCTCCTATGCTGACAGGTGCTGCAGATTTGGTGATGCTCCTTATTTTGGAGGAAGTTATTAAGCTCAAAATTAAAAATTCAGGTTTCAGTTTTGAATGCTAAGACTTCTGAAAAATCAGCTTTTATAAAGGCATGTGGGCATGCACAAACTGCCTCTACAACAAATACGTTAAAGGGGATTATTTCTCAAAGATCTTTTTTGAGTCAAAAAAATGCAATGGGAAAAAATATTTCGAGGTAAGTAAGCTAGGTTTAAGCACTGAGTAAACATGAATCCTTAAGCCTCTTGTTCTGGATGGAATAGAAACCTGTCATCAGCTTGTCCCTGATCTGTTGCACATTAGGCCTGTTGTATCAGGAAATACCAGGCACTGGCTTTCAGCAAAGACAAAAACCCAAATTAGCCAGCTAGTAATCTTGTCTACTATCATTACATCATAATAGCATGGTAACCCCTCAGGGCTAATGCTCACACTGTACCGCTTGGTCAATAGCATTGTTTCAGCTTGAGCTACAGAGCTGTACATTCAATTATGTCTCTTGATAATTACACTGTGACATGTTATATTGAAATATGCAGTGGTGGACTCTAAAACAGTAACCCTTAAAACAGTGAAATAAAAAGCTCAGCTGAAAAGGCTGCATATCTTGTAATCAATCTATAAAAATTACTTACCACTTTACAAGTAAAAATCAGAAATAAAAAGTGAACATTAACTGAAGGATGGGCAAATGTTCCAATTTAGTGAAAAGTGTGTCTTGCAGGTTTTTGTTTTAAACATCACCTGATTAGTCACAGCAGTTTAGGTATTTTCCTAATCAGACTATTGCCCATGGTAGTGATTTTAAGTTTCATTTTGTGCTTGTATTTCCGCTTGAAAACTGGGGCACAGAAGTGAAGCCTAGTAAAACCCAGAGGATTAATACATCCCAATGTTTTGCAGGTGAAAAAAAGGCATTCCGGCCTTACTCATCATCAGATTTTCCTGCTCGCTTTTCCTGCCTGTCTGCTATTCCCTTGCTCTGTGAGTTTGAAAAGTGGCTCAACTCCTTCATTATTTTTCAAGCTTGTTGAGCTGTGTGGCTGAAAGCTGCTTCACAAATGCTAAGTGGGATCACTGCTGCAACAGTTAGATATACCTTCATTGTCATTAAACTTGGTGTCAAGTAATGTCTAAGGATCTTTAAGATGGAAAGGGCTTGCTATTGCCCTGTGTTGTGCTCTAACCCCAGCCAGCAACAAAGCACCACGCAGCTGCTCGCTCACTCCTTCCCACTCTCAGTGGGATGGGGAGGAGAATCAGGGGAAAAAAAGTAAAACTTGTGGGTTGAGATAAGAAGGGTTTAATAACTAAAATAAAATAAAAGAAAATATTATAATGACAATAATAATAAAATATAATAATAATAGTAATGAAAAGGAATACAACAAAAAAAGAGAGAAATAAAACCCAAGAAAAGACAAGTGATGCACAATGCTATTGCTCACCACCCGCTGACGGATGCCCGAGCA
>JANZLQ010000027.1:4121117-4154775 GCA_026212715.1 Elanus axillaris | reverse complement strand
TGTAACCTGCTTGCTGGCAGAGCCTGGGAAACTGAACAATCTTTAACTTAGGATAAGCACTACTTGGCAAGAACTAAACCATCAGTGTGTTATCAACATTATTCTCACACTAAATCCAAACCCCAGCACTGTAGGAGCTTGGAAGAAAATTAACTCTATCCCAGCCGAAACCACGACACTGGGTAAATGTTTGTGATTCAGTGAACATTCACAATGCCAGCATATTCCCAGTGTCTTGGGTGTGATTACAGCTGTGGCAGGCAGCTAACAGTGCAGCAAATGCTTGACCTGCTATGAAGAGCTGGAAACACACTCCACCTCGACAGGCTTCACATGCAGCCCACAAGACAGGGAGCAGCAGAAGCAGCTTCACTCGTGCTTTTATACTCTTTTGGGGTCTGTTTCTCAGCAAAACACAGACCTGTAGGCATTGTCAGATAAGCTGTTTTTCTAGAAAGGATGCAAGTTTTACAATGAAAGGAGACTTTTTGCCCTTGAGGGCAGGCAGGGAAATCTGTGGCTGTGGGCCTTTGACATGGTGAAGAGAATGGTGGCAGATATGGAGAGAGGTGGCTCAAGCCATCTGGGAGCTGGTGGGATTTTGGTCATGGTTTTCTTTGAACATGCAGCCTATGATATGTTGCCAGCCCTGACTTCTCTGCATGTCTTTACTGGCATAATAGTGTAGGGGATGAGTGGGTACAGCTGGGACTCTCCAAAATATCTGCAAGTCTTCAAACACCTTTTCTTCTTCCCAGTATTTTTTTCACAAGCAAAAAAGTAGGATTCCTTGGGGCTCACAGTGAGGAGATGATAAAAGTGAGGCTGAAGGCCTTTAGCTCCAGCGGATCGTTAACAGTCTGTTAAATACTCTACTGCAAAGTCAGCAGTGCTGCTCCTCATAGAGTACAGAGTCTGCAAAAATACAGGGCGTTTTATGTAGGAGCACCCAAATGACTTGCCAGGTGCTTCAAAGGCAAGCAAGGAGTCGCCCCTGGTTTAGATAGAATGCAAAAGTAGAGGAGTAGGAGGGAGGGAAGAGGTACAATACAACAGAGGATGTGATCACCTAGAAACTGTTCAGGCAGTGCACATCTGGTGTTTCTGTACAGGCTTTTACTGAAAAATAAGAACTGGTATTTTGGGAGGGCAGATGCTACTGACTCACTGGCTGCAGATAATAGTGGAAGGCATTACCTCATGATGGACTGACAAGTACCATCTGTTGAATAATCTTTCTGATTGTCATTCAAGAAGGGAATTCCTCTGAGTAAATGAAAACCTTTTATTTTCTTCTTAGATCATGAGGAATATGCTTTTTCCTGGATCTTTAATTTCATTTCTTCTTTGAATGCTATTTGAAAAGAAAAGTGGAATACAGCACCTTGTGTAGCAAGGTGGAGCTCACCTGGCACTGCTCCTGGGGAACTAGACACTGCCCTAGTGATATCCATGGAAGCAGCAAACATTTGCTTTTGAGGGCATATTATACATGTGTATGTTGTTATACCCCACATCTCTTTCCGAACTGCATCTCTGATTGAAGAGCAAAGTGTGAGATAATGTCTCATGTTAAACTTTGACCTTATCTCAAAAATCCTGGATATATTAATATTGCTATTGTGGTGGGTTGACCTCAGCTGACTGCCAGATGCCAACCCAGCCACTCTCTCACTACCCCTCTTCAACAGGACGGGGAAGAATATAAGATGATAAAGCTCATGGGCAGAGATAAAGACAAGGAGATCACTTACAAGTTGCTGTCACAGACAAAACAGACTTGACTCGGGGAAAATTATTTTATGTATTTCCAATTAAAATAGAGTTGAATGGTGAGAAACAAAGACAAAAAACCTAAACCAGCTTCCTCCCTCCCACTTTTTCCCCAGGCGCAGCTTCACTTCTTCCTTCCCAACTCCTCTACCTCCTCCATCCCGCCTCCCCATCGAGCAGCCCGGGGCGGGTGGGGATTCGGGGTTGCAGTCAGTCCATAACAGTTCCTCTCGGCCACCTCTTCCTTCTCACACTTTTCCCTGCTCCAGGATGTGTCTTTATTACGGGCTGCAGTCCCTCAGGATAAACCTGCTCCTGCGTGGGCTCCTCTCCAGGGGCCACAGCTTCTGCCAGGAGCCGGCTCCTGCGAGGCCTCTCCGTGGGCTGCAGCTTCCTTTGGGACGTGTCCAGCTGCTCCGGTGCAGGGTCCTCCACGGGCTGCAGTGTGGATATCTGCTCCAACGGATCCTCTCCACAAGCTGCAGGGAAATACCTGCTTCACCGGGGTCTTCTCCCGACGCTGTGGGGAACAGCTCCTCCTTCTCCGCCCCTGGTGCTCACAGGGCTGTTTCTCACACTTTTTTCCTCACTGCAGGGCAATGTTTTGCCGTTTCTTAAGTACATTTTCCCAGAGGTGCCTCCAGCTTGGCGGACAGGCCAGGCTGTGCCCTGTGGTGGCTCTGTTGGAACCGGCCGGAGCCGGCTGGAACCGGCTGTGCCTGTCACAGGGCAGCCCCATCCTCTCCTGACGCAGGCCGCCCCTGCAGCCTCCAGCGCCTTGACACCCAGTCCAGTGACGCAGCTTGTTTCCCTTTCTTATTAAAAGATCAAAAGCTGAATCGCTTTTTTTCTTTGGGTGACTTTTTTTTCTCCTGAAGGAGTTTGTCCAGCCACAGCACGAGGCGCACGGCTGGCTCTCTCCAGGCACCAAGCTTTTCCAGTCCAGGGGACCCGATAGGCCCTGTTTGTCAGCTTTCCCACCCACTCATTTCTGTAATTAGCAGACCTGTGTTTTAGACTGTAAAAGTGTTTTCAGCTGGCGGCACTTCATCTTCAATACCTAGAAAAGCTTTTAAACTTTTGTTTTAATAAGAGGTTATGTAACTCCCCTGGACACCTCGTTCTTCAATGCGGGAATTGCTTCCATTCAGCCAGATTTGTGAGTTGAAACGTTCTCCATATAATACATTTCACAATAGGAAATAAAAGGTTTCCATTAAAGAGCAGTTGACTGGCACTTCTCTGCAAATAATAGGAATAGTTTCCTCTTCAGGGTTAGTGTTTCTACAATTGAAACTTTTAAACAAATAGCTGAGGAAAGAAAAAACTTTGTACAAGCAGTGCTACCCAAACCACCCGTGTGAGCACATAGCTGAGACCGCTTCAGGAGTAACTTCAGGAGCATGATGCAAACAGACTGAGGTGGATGGACATCCCCGGGCATCTGGTAGAGACGTCCTCGTGCACAGCTGTGGAGGAGACTGGGCCAGGCTGGGCCAGATTTTCTGCTGACCTGACTTGGCTGAAGTCAGCAGGGTTTTGTCAGCAGAAAATTCAGCACGTAATCTTCAATGTTGGTTGCACAGGTGAAAACCCCATGTAGTCTGGATATAAAACAACGACCTGAAGTGCTGAGGGGTCGTTATGGGCACAGCACTGTAAAGATGACAAATGCTTCAGGTTTTTCTGTTCTTGTGTAGAGTACAGTACGCTGTTTTGTTTGAATTTTTAATGTGGCTTATTATTTGAACAAAATTCAAATGTGTTTGTAGAAGTCCATGTATACTACAGATACGTGCTTTAAATTAAGACTTATATGCAAGCAGCCTTAAGGACACAGCAAAACTTATCTGTTTTCTCAGAGTCAAAAGATATATTCTTCTTCTGTCAGAAAAGAGGATTTTCTTTTCCAACCTGCACTTTTTTCTAGTGGATTTTCAGTAAGAAAGGCAAAAAAAAATCTCCTTCACTTGCACACATTTAAGAAGCCTACATCTTAAAAACACTAGACACTTGGACATGCCAATTATTAAAATAATGTTATCATTTTCCCACAGGCAGTACCTAAATAGTATTGTATTATATCTTTTTAAATTAATGGAAATAAAAATTACAGCCCTTTTCTGAAATCCTATGTATTTCTTGCCACAATCTTCACTCATTTTTGCAAACAAAATGTTCATCCTTCTGCAAATGTTCAAGTCCAGATGTGCTGTAATCTTTTGCTCCTCTTAGGCTTTCTAAAAAATAGATAAAGAAAACACTCCAACTTTGCCTTTTTCAAATGTTAAGAAAAGATTGATTTCCCTATGTCTACAAGGAGCCTAGGATGTCATTATTCCCTAGATGGCAAATGCAGGAAGAAAGCAAACCCATTAGAGGTTTTGAAAGAGGTCAATGTAAACTGGAAACTTTGGCAACCTAAGATTCATTATGAGAATATGATTGAAGTGGATGTGAAAGTTAAGGCAGAATTACTTTTTTTTCTTCACCTTATTATTCAAATGCCTGCGTGTGGTCTGAGAGACTGTCTGTGGGAAATCCCTCCTGGGTAGGAGAATTCGGTGCCTTGCACCACGGAGCACTGCTATTCCTCTTTCTTCTGGCAACCAGCAACTCCCAAGTGTTAGGGTGAGTGCGTAGGGTGGCTCCTGTAGCAACTACAAAGCCAAAATTAACTCATCCACCCAGATATTTAGAACTGGTTTCTTTATGAGCCTTGCAGCCAGATACCTTTATGGAGCTAGCCCAAAAGCAGGTGTTAGGTTCTTGTTGGAGTCAGACTCCAACAGCTGCCAAGACTTAGCATTTAAGTAAGTGCTGGGAACTCTTTATTTCTACACAACCATTTGTATTGGCAGAAGTCCATGTAACTTAGCCCAAGTTTCAATGAGAATATGTCTTTGTAGATTATAATTGCTGATACGAGCTCAGTCTGTATGCCACAGTTCACATACATTTTTTATGAACTCATAATTAGAGCAATTTTGGTCTCGTGCAGGTTCCAGCTTTGGAAATGAAGAGCAAACCACTCCTAAGGTATCTGCACCTTCTAAAGATGTCCCCAAGGGGAGCAGCAAGAGCACGACGCAGGTAGTGAGCAGCACAGCACCTCCACGCAGGAGCTTACTGCCAGCACCAAAAACTGCCACAGCACCTGCTGGTAAGTGCTCCAAACTTGAAACACCACCTGCATTCGGCCAAGAAATGCAGAGACCTTATTATGATGCTATTTTGCTGCTTACTCAATTAATTTTCATGCCACTCAGGCACATTGCCAATGTGCTGATTTGGACTCTGTTTGCTGTAGGCTCTTTGAAACACAGTCAACAACACAGCTATAATCTCTTTTTGTGAACTGTGTCTGGAGTTGAAGCCATTTAGTGTCCCTAACTACACATGACAGAGATTTATTGTATATATTATTGGTTCTCACCAGACAGCTTTTTTAAAACATTGTCTTGCTTTAGAGACCAAAGCATTCCATTGAGCAGACAATTCATTGCTAGGTATGCTTGCAGAGGTGAGAATACTGCCTTCTAAGTTTAAGCGATTTGTGGTGTTTTCTCTCAGAGACGGAGAAGGAAGCAAGTAAATAAATTTTTTAAAAAAAGTACTGTTTCCTTACCTAAGCCCTCTTTCAGCTCAATCCAGCTATGTCTCAAATCAGCCAGCAATAATTCGTAGTGTCTCAGGAAGGTTTACACTTTTCTGCCATATGCTTTTTTTGTTGAAAAATATGTGCATCTTTCTGCCATCTCCTGCTCACGCTTGTTTCATGCTGCCCCTTCCCTAGCCAGGCACTTGGTCATGGTGTATGAACTCCAGGTTCCCCTTGGCAAGGATGTAGGGGTGTATCCTCTTGGGTAGGACTCACCACTTCTGAGAGAGTAAGGAGCAGTCCATGCTGCCTGCCCTTGAGGGCTGTTAATGCTGGCCCATCTGCCTGCCCACTCAGTGGGGAGAGATAAGGGTACCTGTGATGGTGAACATCTATTACATACTCAACACTGATAATGTAGAGAGTCAAGTGTGAGTGTAACGGATGAGTTAGGGCTGTTCATTGTGACTTGCAAGCGGGGTTAGTGTGATTGTTGGTCATAATTCTAAAATAAGTTTAGAAGCATGGCTGTAGACACCCTCTCCCCTGGTTACAGATGACATCTCCTCACCCCAGGTGGCTTCAAGCACTTTCCTACCCACTAGTGGACAATGGTCCCCTACCCTGTTCCAGCTCCTGTTTGTCCCATTGCCTTTCTGTCTCACGTGGCCCAGGCACTTACCTTTCCGCACTGCCGTGGCCCCTGGGCGTCCATTGGCCAAGATCTCAGAGTCCCCAGAGGAGCCTCATGAAAGGCACATAAGTTCCTCAGGGCCCAAGAGATACTGCTGTAACTACAGCAAGCTCTTGCACACCACAGTCTCCGTGTGTCTCCTTGTTCATTCCTGCTTCCTCATGCTCTGGGAGATCCTCCAAACCTCTCAAAGGAAAGGAACATTAGTGATCATTTGAAAACAACAATCATTTTTAAAGCCGTAATTGGAAGAACTTACTGGTGAGAAGCCTGTGCCTGAACTGGTCATTGAACTCTTGCATGTGACTACTGAGGTCACTATTGCATCTTCTAATGTGGAGGGGAAGGAAGAATATGATTTCAGGATTTATATTCCTGGAAAGCACTTCATAGATCACTAAGATAACGGTGTGCATGAGGTGTAACATAGTACTTTAGTGAGTGAAACATACTCCACTGTGTTGGTATGACAGTAGTGAAATATGAATTTATTTGACTTAAGCAGTACCCAGATTTGTTCCACAGATGATCTGACACAAAGTTACTCTCCAAAGCCAGTGTGTTTTTCAGAGGGTTTTTCTGTTGCTGTTAGTAAGCTGGAACCTTGGAGCTGTGAGAACCTGGATGTGCCTGAATGTTTCTTTACTCCTGCAGTTTTCATGGCTCTACGTATTTTCTCATAGAAACAACACCTAGTTCCACTTTCATGAATCTTTCCTTGCTTTTCCACTGCCTTATTGTTTTCCCCACATCTATTGCCCCCCTCTCTGCTAAGATTCTCCTTTAGGTTTGATTTTTAATTTTTAAATGCTTTTCTACTTCTGCCCCTAAAATATTGTAGCTTTATATCTGCCTGTTTAGAGATAACATTATGCAGAAAGACAAATCAGACGTTTTCCACTCAGCATTTTCCTTTAGAGAGACAGTTTGGATAGGCCACTTCCTGGTCTTGAGTGAAGGTTTGTGTATGTCTGTACAGAATAGTAAGGATTAAAAAAAAAAGAGAGCTTCAGTAAGAGTATAGAAAATCCATCAAATTCAGATTACATCTAACAGTTTAGATTCCAAAACAAAGAATTTTGCATAAGTCACCACTCTTCTCCAGTCTGGCTTTTATTCAACAGAGAGTTTCATCTCTATGTAAGTCCCACTGGGTTTGATAACACACGCTGCAAATGAAGCCGGGAAGGAAAAAGCAGTACAAAATATGAGACAAAGACTTTATGCAGTACTAGTTCTGGTCACCCAGTTTCCAGGTAGATTAACCTCTTGTGGTGGGTTGACCCTGGCTGGATGCCAGGTACCCACCGACCTGCTCTATCGCTTCCCTCCTCAACTGGACAGGTAGGGAAAAATATGATGAAAGGCTCGTGGCTCAAGATAAGGACAGGGAGAGATCACTCACCAGTTACCATCACAAGCAAAACAGACTTGACTCAGGGAAATTAATTTAATGTATTACCAATCAAATCAGAGTACAGTATTGAGAAATAAAACTAAATCTTAAAAGACCTTTCTCCCACCCCTCCCTTCTTTCTGGTCTCACCTTCAGTGCCGATTTCTCTACCTCCTCCCCACAAGCAGCACATGGCGGGTCAGGGAATGGGAATTGTGGTCAGTTCATCACACGTTCTCTTTGCCGCTCCTTCCTCCTCACTCTCTTCCCCTGCTCCAGTGTGGGGTCCCACCCACAGGAGACAGTACTCCACAAACTTCTCCAATGTCCTTCCCATGGATCTTCAGGTCCTGCCAGAAAACCTGCCCCAGCCTGGGCTCCTCTCTCCACGGGGCCACAGGTCCTGCCAGGAACCTGCTCCAGCACCGGCTTCCCACGGGGCCCCAGCCTCCTTTGGGCACCCCCCTGCTCCGGCGTGGGGTCCTCCCCGGGCTGCAGGTGGAGATCTGCTCCCCTGGGGACCTCCCTGGGCTGCAGGGGCACAGCCTGCCTCGCCGTGGTCTTCCTCACCACGGGCTGCAGGGGAATCTCTGCTCCGGCGCCTGGAGCATCTCCTCCTCCTTCTGCACTCACCTGGGGGGCTGCAGGGCTGGTTCTCTCACGTGTTCTCACTCCTCTCTCCAGCTGCACTTGTGCAGGTTTTTCTTCCCCTTAAATCTGTTCTCCCAGAGGCACTACCACCATCACTGATGGTCTCGGCCTTGGCCAGTGGTGGGTCTGTCTTGGAGCCGGCTGGCATTGGCTCTGTTGGACATGGGGGAAGCTTCCAGCAGCTTCTCACAGAAGCCACCCCTGTAGCCCCCCCACTACTAAAACCTGGCCACGCAAACCCAATATACCTGGTGAACTTAACATTTGCAGAAAAGGACTTACCGCTATAATCAGTGGCTTAGAGAATCTGGCAGGGAAGACCAAGCTGAAACCATTCGCCTTATGTAGTCCAGCTAAGTGAAATTCAAGGGAGAAGGGTGTAATCTTTTGTCCAATACAGTCAGGAGTGACTGTTTCTTACTGTCAGAAAACTGTTTATTTACTTCCTCTGCACTTACTAACTGGCAAATGGGCCAATCTATGAGCAGAAGATATGGATAAAAGGTGGTACAATTCTTTTTTTGTTTCAAGTCTTCTTCCTTTTTTTATCTTTTCTTTTGAGCTTCCTTTCCTCTCCTCTGGTCCCTAGCTAAGTTATGTCATTTCAGGCTACAGCAGTATTTGATTAGTATCACATTTGCCCCTAGACATATCCAGCAAAAACCTTTCTTTTCCAGCTAGTGGCATTCGCATGATAAGCATTAAAGGGCTATTTCAAGTTTCTGTAGAAAGGAGCTCTTCTGGCCTCTGGGCTTCTTTTGTCACAGGCAAGAAGACCTCAGTCTTCTACTACTTGTGCAGCCTCACACAAGTGAGTACTTGCCAGGGAGGTTTCGGTATTGGGGCACTGCAATGAGCTGGAACCATGGTGTTTGATATGCAATCATGCTAATGTGGACACAAAAAATCTAGCAAGGGCAGGACATTGAATGGCTCAGGCTGTCACCTCTGAGTTTGTACAGGTTCCAAATCTCAGATCCACAACAGAAGAGCAGAAATTACAACTTAATGCAGAACAATATTGATCAAGCAGTAGGTTTCCAGGAGTGTTTGCCAACACATCAGGGCATAAACACTGAAGGGGAGAAGAATCCCTGAGGCTGGCAGAAAGCTAAAGTTGACTTTTAATTTGGGGTTTTAACCCATGAAATTATTTAATCTGTGATTAATCTTTTTTGCTGGATTTTACTACCTCTGGAGAAAGAGCTGAAAAATAAAAGGCCTTACAGAATTTGGACCATTGTGAGAAGTTCTCCAATTTTCTTCCTTACAAATAATCTTCATTTGCTCATTGTCCTGAGGATGTCAATAGATATCTTCTGTGTCATCACTTAGTCTTCATGTAGTTTCCTTCAGAGTGTTTGTTACTGTCTTTGTACAACCCTCCAGTAACCATGTCTGCTGCCATGGGTGCACACAAATGGAAACTCTGCCTGTGTTTCAAGTTGGCCAAAAGTGAACTTGTGGGTCAAGAGGTACTAAATGCTGTTAATGTCATGCTGTGTCTGAGTTAATAGGCCCATCAGAGAGAAAGCAGTATAGCTTATGAATTGGATTTACTTCCCTCCAGGCTGTGTAGAGTGGGGTGTTCAGTCCTCGTGTCTGCAGGTGCACGAGTCCGTATAGGTGTGCCCTATGCTGGAGGTGCAGCGTTCAGGCTTGTCCTGAAGAGCAGTCGGTTTTGTTCTTTTGTTCAGCCATTAGTCTGACTCTGCTCATGTTTTCTAAGCTTTGTCTCAGCTGGGAGGCTGTCAGTGTGCAGAACAGGAGGCAGGTTTCAATCCAGTAGCCTGCCATGGCCTTTCCATGCCAGGGATGTGATGGCAATTGCCCACATGCTGGCTTATGCAAGCCACAGTAGCAGAGAGCCAGGAGGGATGCTGCCAGAACCTGTTAGATCCATCATAACTGGAAAAGAGTTGAAATTCATCTCTCCCACTCTGGGGATCAGAGGCTCCAGTCACCTACCCCGCCTCATCCCAGCAAGGGACCTCTGTTTGCACCAGCAAAGACTCGATGCAGCCATGTATGGAGCCCATTTCCACCACCTCCCTGTATTTATAGTCCCGTCTTGACAGGGAAACTCAGTCAGGTGAGGTAAAACTTGCCTGTTTTATTCTGGAAGGAAAATAAACATGTAAAGTAGGGGTAGCTGGCTGTGTTATGGAAAGAGTCAGACACAGATCCTGAACAGGGACAGCTGGCAAGTTTAGGAAGTTGCTGTTAATATAAACAACGGACAGAAGCAAAACAAACTATATTAGTCCAATGCTCTGGACTTTTATATGAGCCAAGGTAGCAGCAGATACATCTGTGGTCAAGTCATGATTTTTTTTAATTGAAATGGTGTCATGGTTCCTCACAATGCTAAGTATCTGATGGAAGCAAAGGCTGAAATAAATCAAAGCAATGATAAAGGCAAGGTCTTTTTTGCAAGTCTAATCCTGCCTCTCGCAATATTATATGAACACTGTCTGTAGATCCCAATGTGATAGGGAGCCCTATAGAATGTAAAATCTGTTTAAGTATCCTTTGGACAGTTTTGCAAATCTTTAAATGATGAAGTGCAAACCCATCTTTTTAAAATTGAACTCTTTATTAGATCAGAAGGAAGATGCTACAGATCAAATGAAGCAAGTGGAGAAAGGGCAGTAAAGTGCTTGTATTGCTTTGGGCTTTCTGATCCCAGGCAAACAAAGGCATCTAACAAAAGCCCTTTACAGTTGTGCCAGATAACATATTTTAAATATGGCAGAGAAAGTGCATGGGTGTGCTGAAGAGGCCAGTCTCCAGAAGGAGGTCCTGCAGCAGACAGAGGATGTAAAGGTTGAAAGTCTGCGTGTACAGACGCTGTAAAAGGTCTGCTTGGAGTGCTACTGCAAAATGGAAAGAACGATCACTGGCATAGGCTGCCAGTCTATGCTGGGCAAGTCTGGCATTATTGATGGACATCACAGGGCAGAAGATTAATAACAGTAAGGGAGCAGAGGAATAAAATCAGTGTTTCAAATATGTTTGAAGATATACTAAAAATTAATCCACACGCCCACACACCTTGGGTCGCTGACACTGGCTGGTCATAAAGATGATGAATGTCACGCTTGGGGAGGCAGCCAGCCTCATTGCTGCAACAGCAACACCAAAGAAACCTTCATCAGTGCTGCAAACTGAAGGGTTGAAATGTCTTGAAAACAGTGGAATGAAAACATTTCTAATACTCTTCTGAACTATCACATAATGGCAATTACATGCACAGACAATCCAAAGAACAGAAGAGCAACCATGATGTAGGAAGACAGAACAATAGAAAAGACAAATTACTTAAGAAGTTCTTAAATGAATGAAACTACAGCTTATCTTATATCCAGTGACCATTTTGGATGCCCTTATATTGAAGGTAGTCTTTGTTCTCAAAGGGAATGCAATTACAAGAGACCCAGATGCAAGTTTTGAGGAGGGACATAGAGCAAAACCTTCCCATTTTATATTTATATTTATATGCTGTATTAAGGAGTATTTAGGGAAGACTCAGTGTCAGCAATACATCTCAGAAAGCCTTAGCTGGACATGGATTTATCATTATCATATTTCATCATGTTTCTGGTTGGCAGTATCAACAGTTTTTGATAAATGTATAAGATACCCAGCTCCAGGTTGCCAGGGTAGCCTTGGAAGAAAAAAGAAGAGGTGGCTCATCTGGGAAGGACAGCCTCAGCCTTGTGAGCCTGCCTGTTGCTTACCTCTTATTTGCAGCTGGATCATGAGGACAGCATCTGCAAAGGGATGATTGGTGGGGCACACGTTTATCTTCCATCAATTGGGAAGATAAACTTCCATCAATCTTCCACAATTTCCTGTTCCTTTTTTGCCCTGCGGCAGGAGATAAGACACTGCACAGAGGCTGTGACCAAGGAGGGAGGGCTGGTCTCTGCCACGGATGGAAGTTTTTAGCTGGGAGTGAAACACGTGTCTTCATACCACATGCCCCTCTGTGGATGGGGGGATGTCCTTGCGTCCAGCAGTAAAAGCCTTACGACACAAACCAACACCATCTTGAAAGTGAGCCATGTTTTTCCCTAAGAAAAAGTGAATCAATAACATGACCTTAGGGGTGAATTTTGCACTTGAGGAAGAAGTCACCAGCCTCATTCAGTCAAAGTCAGAAGGCCAGGCTGTCCCATGAGCAGTGCTACTGAAGTCAGCCATATAGTGAAGCTTTTGAAAAGTAGAGAAACCACAATGAATCCTTCCCTATGTTCTGTGTATTTGGAGAATGCTATGATAGATCTTCTATGTATAATACTCCTAGCAATCACCTAGTAGTAATTGCTGTAGGGCTTGATGTTACCTATGTGTTTATGAACACATACTGCATCTGTCCAACCTCCTGGGCAAGACATTGCAGTTACTAAACTACAGTGCTTAGAGCACTCCACAGTTACAGTTAAAGTGTGGACACTACATGTATTGTGTACAGCATATTTTACGAACGTAAAAGGGGGAGAAAATATTTCACAAAGTGGATGGCAGTTATTTAAATATAAACTCTGAAAGAGTGCAATACCAGGTGATAAAAGAATTACATTTGTATTTCAGAGATTACATCATTTTAACTATGTATGAATAGTATATTTATTCACAAAGGAGCATATCTACCTATATTAATGAGTGGAAAATAACCAACAAAAATCACATGAAAGCTTTCATGTGTTAGATGTTACCTGAGAAGACCACCTGTGCTGTAAATTCTCATTAAAAAAAAAAAAAAAGATGACTGCTCAAGAGAGATTATACTCCTGATATTTCACTCGAAGTGCTTGTGAAATAAATTGAACTACAGGGAATAGAACATGTTTAATTAATGAAAATGGACTCCTATAGCTGCTGCTGTACAGTGATTCAGATGATAAAAAAAAATTCTGGCATGGGACAATAGCAGTGGAAGGTCATTGTCATGCAAATTGTTTTGAAGACATGAACTGATTGCCTTTTGAGTAGTTTATGAAAAGAGTGCACTTAATTAGGTTTCAGTGTGTTGCACAGCCCTTTTGTGTGTGTTATTAGGCCCATTTCATATTTACATGCCTGTGAACATATAGAAAATGAAAAAAGACATACTTGACTAGAAAAAGTGAGACACGTCCTTCAATTTCACTTAAACACATTACCTGCTTTGAGAAATACAGTGATAACCTAATATTTACTGTTTCTATTATTGTTTCATATTTTGTTTAAAGACAGCTGCAAGTGTCTCTCTGTCAGGAACTTTGCAGCTAAGATCGACCTCTGAAAAGAGATATAAGCTTCCTCTTTCCACAGATATTGATAAAAATAGATAATCTTTAAGGCATACATATACTGAATTTTCAGTTTTAAATTTCTCTGAAAATGTGATAATATCTGCAGAAGGCAACGTTCAGAGACAGCAGATTAACAACTTTCCACCTTCACAGGGGATTTGTTTTACAAACCCCTTAGATTAACATTCACCATGGGACTTTTCAGATCCTAAATCAAACCAAGACCTAATTCTGTCATAATTTGGGCAAAACTTTTCCGTTTGACGTGGTGCAGTTAGCGGTATATCTGGTGAGCCTTTCAGGATGCATAACAAAACCTCAGCATAACACACCGCAGATGTTAGTAATCCAAGAAGAGCACGTCTGTGCTGTGCAATGGAAACGCATTCAGACAGGCAGCGATTCCTGGTGCTGACAGGTCCGGAGCATCACAAAGTACAGCACCACGCAGGCACACCTGCTTAGACCTGGAAGCAGTCTAGTGCATTCACCCAGCGCTGCAATCAGTTGATTATAATTAAATTGCTTTAGACCTAGGTTATTTCCTGGCCAGGAGCATTCATTTCATCTGCTCCAGGCTTCCAATTGTGGAGGGGGCTTGCAGAGATTGAGATCAGGAGTGACGTATTTCCCACATAAAATCATGCTGGTAGTCACTCAACGGCATGAGTGTGGCCTGAAACCTCTTCCTGCAATTGCCTTCTCGTACCCAGGTTCTTCTGTGATTGTGTGGGAAAAAGTCCTAGAGCATCTCAGCTTGCTGCAGACCTCGGATGGACAATGAGGTGGGGGGGGAAACTGGCTAAACCATCAGACTCGGGGTGTTGTGATCAGAGGTACAAAGTCCAGCTGGCAGACTGTGGCATCCATTAGGGATTGATACTGGTTAAATACTTCTTACTGTCTTCATTAAAAACCTGAAAAGTGGGATAGAGCATTCCCTCAGCAAGATCCCGGATGATAGCAAATCAGGGGGAATTGGTCAATATGCTGGAGGGCAGGGCTGCAGTTCAGAGGGACCTTTCCAGGCTGGAGAAATGGGCCTGCAGGAACCTCATGAAGTTCAAAAAGGCAAATGCAGAGTCTTGCCCCTTGAGGGAATAACACCATGCAACAGGAGAGGCTGGGGCCAGCTGGCTGGGAAGCAGCTCTGCAAAAAGGCCCTGTCTGGGGTCCTGCTAAACAAGTTGAACCTGAGCCTACAATGTGCCCTTGCAGCAAGAAAGACTAGCTGCATACTGGGCCACGTCAGCAATAGTATGGCCTGCAGCACCAGTGGTGCCAGCTCTTTATTCAGCAGTTGTGCAGCCGCTCGCAACTGTGTCCAGTTTTTGGAATCCCAGGACAAGGACAGTGTGACATACTGGAATGACAGCAGCAGAGGGCCACCAAAG
This sequence comes from Elanus axillaris, assembly GCA_026212715.1. Lineage (NCBI taxonomy): Eukaryota > Metazoa > Chordata > Aves > Accipitriformes > Accipitridae > Elanus > Elanus axillaris. The sequence goes on along the minus strand of JANZLQ010000027.1, from coordinate 4,139,966 downwards.
TGGTCAAGGGATTGGGGCACACGACAGGACAGGTCAGGAGGAGAGGCTCGGGGAGCTGGGGTTGTTCCGAGAAGGCAAAGGGAGATCTTATCGCAGTCTTCAGTTAACTAATGGGAAGAGAGAGAACAAAGTCAGACGCTTCTCAGAGGTGCACAGTGACAGGGCAAGAGACACCAAACACAAGTTGGAACAGAGGAAATTCTCATTGTTTGACCACCTGTGAATGTGGTTATTGTTTGATCGCCTGTGAAGGTGGTCAAACACTAGAGCAGGTCGTATAGAGAGGTGGTGAATCCTCCATCATTAGGGATACATATAACTTAGCTGGACAAAACCCTGCGCAACCCGCTCTAGTGCGACCCACTCTGAGCAGGAGACTGGACCAGAAGGCTTCGGAGGTCTTTCTGACAAAGCTGATTGTGCAGTTCTGTGTGCTACGAACTTCTTAGGCCCACAAGTGAATAAATGTGCCACCATAGGCAAAGCAACCAATGTGTTGTTTTGTAGTGCTGTGGCCTCTTTTGCACATCCAGGAGAAGGAGCTCATGAGCAGAAACATGTAGCTGAAGGGTAGGTCTGCACAGGGAAACTGGGTACATGGCTCCCACAAAGGCAACAGGACTTGCATGCAATTCAGGAAAAAAAGAAAGTATGGCTCAATCGTTGTGTGTAAGGATTTGAGAAGTGGTTTACATCTGACCAGCTCTGCATAGTTTTTATTCTTTTCATGTAATACAGCTTCCTCTATGCTCTTGTTCAGCCACATCCTTCTCTCAGAACATAGAAAACCACAGAAAATCCAGCTTGGTATCTCTAAACTCCGCTGTCTTTTGAAACTTTGGTTCACCTTCAGGATACTGATGCAGCTCTGAGCTCCCTTGTTTTCTGCCTGAGCATCAGGTTCCTGCTTGCTCCAGACCTCAGCTCTGTCCACCAGGCTGGACTTGCCACCCAACAGTCTATGAAATTAGAGAGCTGAAGGATTTTATATTTTCTTTGCCTTGTTGTGGGGTTTGGCGGGTGGGTGTTACGGCATGCCTATTTCAGCTTGGTTATTATTCTTATTTAAAGTCCATCTCACCGACAAGCGACTGTTATTCCCCATAAGAAATCTCCTCATTTGAGTGCAATGACAGTAGCAATAGGAATTCATTTGAGCAGCTTGTTTCTACTTGGCTCATTAAATTAAAGACAATCAAAAGCATTGTTCAAAAAACTAACCCAGTCAATTCCTGTGCTTTTACAAGTACCAGTAAATCATATGTAACAGGACAGGCTGCTAAATGCAATCAGTCAAGATGAAAAATAGGCAGCCAGTATTAACACAGCTCTCACCAGCAAGCTTGCACTGTAAAATGTGCTTCTTTTAATCAGCTTCTGCAAAATCAGACAACGCAACCTCAGCAGGAGGGAGAGGGATGAGCTAAGGTCAGCTGAGGGCAGAAAAATGAGCACCAGTAGTCTTCAGGAATGAAGGGAAAAGTGTCTGCTGCCACTTTGTTCCCCTTTGCAAGCTCTTTCCATTAAAAGCTGAATAGTGAATACGCGGTGGGTTACATTCACGTTGTTCCTGTACTGAACATAGGGATACGCAGCACTACGCTGCAGGTGAAAGTGAGATGTTCAACTGCAAGTTTTCCGGCCTCTGTCCTGGGAATCACTCTGAAACATGCCATAGCACAACTACGTGAGGAAGCGACAATAAAATGCGATGGGATCCATGTAAAATGACAGGAAGAGAAGGAGTAGCTGGTTTAACTCTGCAACTAATGTCAGATGTTCTGTGGTACCCTGAGATTTTCTATTCAGTCCAAAGAATGGTTCATTTTGTCAGGTTTATTTTTTCCTTTAGTCTTTTTTTAATACCAGCTAAAGAGACTTTTCTTTTTAATATAGAAAGAAAACAATCACTTCCCGGCGAGTCAACGTCCTTTTTTTCTTATCAGATTGACTTTAAATTCGAAGCAAACACAAAGGGAAAAGCACAAGCGTTAGCAGTTTCTACTTCAACAAATATGTAGTCTTTCTTCTACATCTACTTATTTATTCACAGTCTTTCAGTGTCTCATAGATCACAGGAAGCACAGAGTCTCTAGAGAGAATAAGACTGCTCTTATTCTACAGAATCCATCATATTTCCAGCTTTGTTCATTTTGTCTCAAACAATGCGTCCACGGATGTGTGTGTCATCACTCACCAAGGACATGACTAGTCGTGGGTATCAGGGGGAAAGGCAGAAAAAAGCTCGAAGCGGCTCTCTGTGTCTGTGAGTGACTGAAAACACTTCCTTGGGGTTTTTTAAACTTGCAGACTGGGTTAGTTAACTTATAAAATACGCCTGAGAACAGCTGGAGTCCAGCTGAATGGAGGCAGTCCCATTGAACTGTTAATGATGTCTACAGCGTGTTAGGATTTGTTTTGAAATAAATACTCAAGGCCTAATTTATTAGCATGTTTTCAGTCTGAAGTGGAAAGCAAATTGAAGCCTATCCCACTGTACTGGCTTTTAAAGACTCAGAAAGGTACAGGCAAATACAGGCGCTGACTCTGCAGCAGCTCTTGAGAAGATCTTTCAGATAAGGCATATTTAGCTCTAGTTCCTAGGCTAGCATTCAGCGATGATGGGGGAATGGAGAAGTGGCTTGCTTTGCTGTTTTTCCAAGTGATTGCTGAATGAGTTAACATGTCTGGAGTGTTTTGCCTTGTATTTCTAATGATTCTGCCTTTGCTCCTTCAGTTTGGTTTGAAGCAGGCTGTGTGTGTTAATCAGGAAATGTAAATACCTTTGTAGAACTGTGCATTTGGGTGCATTTTTTGAAAGCAAATGCTGTAACCACACTAGTAGAAAACATGAGCCAGTATTTATATTCACAGTTATCTCATGGCCTGAAATATCCATTTCTCTATACAAGTATATCTTTTAAAAGAGAGGAAACATTGGGAGATTTGTAACCTTAAGTGGAACGTAGATTCTTATAAAAATTAGTAGTTTGTGGCTTTGATTCCTGGCTACCGGTAAGACAACTTCACACTTCATGAGCCCCTGTAGTCGCGGGGGTTGGCAGAGCCTTGGAAACTGTTCCTGGAAGTTAGTGGTGGTTCCTGCTCTGCCAGGAGCCTTTTGCTGGGAGGCTCAGTGCTAAGAGCCCCGATTATGCAGGCAGCAGGAATAAAGCTAATGTACGGGCATTTAGCACAGAGCTAATTGGAGTTCCGTATTTCCAGCCTGTGGACAATAACACTAAGAGTTTGAAGTAAATTTTGTTCTGAGTCAGAGTTAATATAAGTTTTAAAGGACAAATTTAGAACAAAATTAAAACAGTATGCAGATTCAAGAAGTATACACTTTTTGCGCCTTATTTCTTTTTGTAATTGTATTTTACATGTTTTGTAATATTTAATGATTGTACCACGACACCTTTTGACATTTCAAAATACGTATGACAGTCAAAGTATTATTTGAAGTTTTGTATGCATTCACACCCCTAATAATGACTGAAATGTTTGTCTTGTTTCCTGAGTTACAGTGGAGCATCAAACTTTTTATGTACATTATAACCTTTGAGTTACTTCTAGTACACTCCAAGGTAGAAAAGATCAAACTGTATAACCTCCTGCTGTGCCATACCCTGCAGTACAGCGTTATGCTGATCATCACACCAACTCTCTCCTACAGATTTTTCTAAACCTGAAATTCTAGATTTCTGTGAAATGACAAATTCGGAGCCCAAACTCTTGTCATTTAAAAATAAATTTTCCCTGTGGCAACTTCTCTTGAAATCAACATGTTTTCTGAATGTTTCTCTTTTAACCAACTAACAGCTGTTGTTTTAAAAGAGAAGAGAAAGAACAAACCCCATTTTTAGGAAAACATTCAGCACAAGCTCTTATTTGAGGTCTGATGCCAGGGACGGCTCTTCCCCTCGGATTTCCCTGGGAGTGATGAGCTTAGCAGAACAGTAACAGTCTGGACCTCAGGACTGTCCTTTCTTTTGCTTTCTGTGTGCTTCCTAAATCCCTCTTCGCTGAGGAGGGCCACAGAGGGGCCACCAGGACCCTTCTACTTAAGAAGCTGAATAATCCCTAGCTCCACGTGCCCCTCTGCCAGCCCCTTCTCAGCAAGGCAGAGAAGGCACTGGCTCTTCCCTTGCTACCCAACTCCTCGCTTCCCCGGTTCCCGCGTCGCCGCTCCTGCCAGATCTTAGGAGCTCTCCTGATCTTTTAAACTGAAGGAGGGCAGTTCTCTTTGTTTCCCCTCCTTATTAATAATCCTACTCTTCTCTCCTTGCCAAGATACCTATTTCCACCTTCGTTTGCAACCTGCTTCAGGCTCTGTTGATCTCCCACCTTCTGGGGCCGACGTCTCCCGTGCAGCCGTTCCCGACGGGCTCTGCCGTCTGCGCCCGCGCGTGACTCTCGCCGCTCTCCGGAGACCTTGCCTTGCCCTCTGCAGATCAATGGTGCTCGCTGGGCTTCTTTGCTCTGTTTTCTTTCAACTGAGCTCTAATTGCAGAATTGTTCCTTGCTTTGTGCTTAAGGTTAAGAGGCTGAACTAATTTCCCAGGTGTTCCTCATTGAAAATGTCTCAAAACCAAAAGTAGTTAAGTATTTATATGCCCCTCGTTACTGCTGAAAGCATAAGGAAAGCACACTTTCCCTACCATTGTTTGTGTTCGACATTTTCAGTAGCGATATTTACAGAGGAGCTTGGTATATGGCCCATTTGTGCATCATATTTTTATTTTGAAAACCACAGAAAAAACAAGGCCTCATTGCCATGAAAAAGTAATGCTCAAATCTGTAACCATATAAACTATACTTTATAAAAACAAGCTCTGGTTTTGTCTCACAGCTCCCATCTCAGGTTGCTTATGCTTGGTCCTTAGTAATGAAATAGCATCATAAACTTATTTTATGTCCTGCTCTGTAGTAAAGTACAGTATAGTAGGTGGCAGACACAGGGAATTTATATCCTCAGTCACTTCACTGTGAAAAATATTGATCACAAAGGAGAATCGTAACCTCAGCATGTCCAATTTAGAAACAGCAGAGAAAATGAAGACGGACCAAAGTAAAGGTATGAAGAAGAGTTCAGTCTTTACCAGCCCCTGATGACTGATGGTGCGATTTGCCTATGAACAGTGGGAGGGAGTCAAACAGGGTCTTAGACCTCCTGTGCCATCCTCCTGCAAATAGTTTGTGTGTGTGCACGTGCTCTTCGCAGAAGCACTCTGCAAGCGAACTCTGAGAGACGGTGCTAGAAAATATGAAGCTTGGATTCTGGTGCATGGCAAATGCTGCGTCTGCAGCTCGCTGCTTGCAAGTCCTGATGCAGACAGAAGTGGAAGGGTGAATGATGCATCAAAGATAAGCCTGATACTGCAAATGTGGCTAGCTGTGGCTTTGGAGAGGGCAGAAAACTAGTCATCCAGTAAATGTCCCTGAAGATTATGATCCCCATCTAAAATTATCACTTTTCTCCACGATTGAAATAGCCAGATCACGTTTGCATTAAGCAAAATGGAAGGTAGAGTTAGCTTTTGGACTGCCACTGTCTTTTAAGTACCGTCAAGAAAACACAGTTTTCTTTTCCTGCTTCAGATACATCAGATTCTGTGGAACATTTTTCCTACCAGACGTCCATAAACATTATGAGAAGTTAAGGTTAATGAGACAAACATTGTTTTTACCTTTATGACAAGTGGTTGCCTTAAATCTCTGGTTTTCCTTTGTATCCAGGGGCTGTGACACAGTCCTGCAGGCTAAAATACAACCCCTAACAAACACGAACATTAAAAATGAAAGCAAACAGGAAAATACATTTATGTCTCAGGGATTTGCTTTATCTTGCTCTTCCTTCTTAATTCCTTGGTGAGTGTTTTCTGCATGAAATCCTCTGGCTGTGACTGTCACACCATGGGGAAACCAGCAGGGCAGGGCTTTCACGTTACTGCACTCGGCATGGTCCCCCCAGCTGTTTTGATGGGAGTTGTGGGTGGGCAGGAGGAGTGAGCTGAGCTTGGGTGGCCGCTCTGGCTTTCAGATGAGGTTGTATCTCCCTGGTACAAGAGGCAGTCCGTGACTGCAGAGCTTGGACAACTGACAGACCATCCTGAGCCCCTAACCAGAGAGCTCCAGTGGTGGAGGAATAATAACAGTTGCCTCCCACTGAAAAATTAAAGGAAGAGGAAAGGCTAGCACAAAGTTTCTGGAGATCATAACCCAAGAGCTGTGAGGCATCATGCTGTCAGTGGGAACAACTAGTGGCTGCAGAAAAAAAGGATAAATGCAGAGGTCAGGAGTAATTTGGAGAGCTACAAACACAGAGAGGAGAGGAGAGGAGGGAGGGCAGGCAGGCAGCCTGGCACATGCCTGGGTCGTAGATGAGCATGAACAAGGTGTAAAGGCAATGGTACAGCCCTGTTGCATCCTACATTGGCGCAGTGTGTTGTAGGTTCGTGTGCTGAATGTGCTGCACCTCTCTGGCCCTGCCTGACTTACTGCACAGGCAGGGACCCACTCTTCTGCCTGGGGTGCCACATCCAGCACGGCCCTGACGCACCCTGCCTGCTTCTGGTTCTGCAGAAATGTGTGCCTTGCCTGTATGGGACCCTCTTGGGAAAGCTGTTCACCAGAAAAGGCAGTTTCCTAAACTGGGGAAAAAGTTGCCAGAGCAGGGCCTTGCGGGTAACTAAAGCCAGCTTTGCACAATCCTACTTAGCTTCTCCTCCAGTGTCCTTGGCTGAGGATGCACCACGAGGTAAAGAGAGAACATAGAGCTCAGAACAGATAGGATGGGCTACCTTTGTAGCTGTTTGTGCATTACTGGCATTTGTCACTGTGCAGATGGCTGGAGAACCAAGATAGTGTGTAAGGCCTTCTTCTGACCTTCTTTAGTGCTGGGCATGTCAGCTCAGCCACATGCACACAGTCAGCGCTTGCAGAAGTGGCAGGTTGACATCCAACGCAGTACTCTGTAGCATCGTTCTGTGCAAAGCCCAGGATATGTATTGGTGAAATACTTATATTTTGCCACTCTGGTGTGTATCTTAATGACATAGGTCTGCACAATTGCAAACAGAATTATAAAACTGGTTTCTTTCTACCTTTATTTTTTTTCTAAAACAGGTCTGAAGAAAGAAGTACAAAAAGATCAGGATGCTAACAGACCAGCTGTCTCATCCCCGAAGAGATCAGCGATAACAGCCACCAAGCTCCATTCACCAGGTATTTATGAACCCAAAAGCACTGTTTCAGGGAAAATTTGAACTTGTCGATTTTGCATCTCTTGTTACCACACCAAAATCTGAGACCTGCTATTGTTAAGTGAAGGTTGATTACGTCCAAGGTTCATTAAACTGGCTGTGAGTGCAGCAGACTTTATGACACCAATGCATGAGCTGAATAGACTTATGTTTTTCTTTGTTACAACGATGCAATCATCTGTCCTTCAAAACAAATAGTTGTTGCTATTACCTGTTTAAGGGCACAGAAACTTTTTTTTATCATTATAATTTTCTTATATAAAAAAACCCAGATAGATATAGTGAAATAAAAAACACCTCAGACAATTACCCGGAGTGATAGTATATTGCTCAGAATCTACTCTTGCTGTTGTGCAGAGGCACTAAATTTCATGGGCTATTTTTATGCATAATTGGAAAAGGGATTATCTATATAAATAACCTTCAGAGTGCTCTTGAGGCATTGTCAACTTACACCTCAACATCGGGCACAAATACATGGTTTTAGCATTTCTAAAGAATACCTTTGTTTATTTACTGAAATGAAGAAAACTTACTTCTATTTCTGTCTACTAAGTGTACATTAACAAATGTATAAGGTACCTAAAGACTCTTGTAAGGCTGGTCTTTGGCTGTTCTAAACGCTTCTGAAATGAATCCCACTGATTTCACTGCGCTTGCAGTTTTCTACTGTTCTGTTACCTCATTTTTCAGACTCTACTTAAATAATTTAAATGTCATCTCTACAGCTATAGAATACTTGAGTAGAACCCCATGTTTCTTCATTTGATGGTAAAGATAAAACATGTAGAACAGCTCTTCAGCTCCTAAAACTTGCATCGAGAATCTCTTCATGTTTACTAAAGTCAATCCCTATTCTTCTCCTTCCCAACCAGCAAAATCAAGAAATTTCAAGGTTAAATTTAATCTTCTCAGGCACCAACATGACTCGGAACTCTTCTGCTTACTAAGATACTAGGGTAAAAAGATGAACTTAATACTGTCCTTTGAATCCTATAATTTTCAGGCTATTTTGCACCTGGTGAGATCACCAAGGAAGACCCAAAGAAAAATGTCTTGCAGAGAGTGCCAGACCAGCAGCTCACCAGTGTTTATAATGGTGGGAGTCCAGTTTAAGCACCAGCACTGATTGTGTTTCAGTACAGCTGATTTGCTTCCACTGGAATTAGAAAGCAAAATGAAACACAGACATATTTGACTGTCTTAAGGAGGCCTGCGTTTCCATGGGTGACTTAATGATTTTCAAGGCTTAAATTTTTGGCATATCCAATTCATGAGGCCTCAAAGGTTTCTTCATTCTCATGAGGGGCTGAGTTACTGCCCTCTCTCCATCAGACTGATTTAGGATTTCTTAAGCTTGGTTGTCTGAAATTATGGCAACCTAAAATTGTTTATCACTGTAAGGATCAAATAGGAAAATAAACCTCATCTTCATTTATTTTTTTAGAGTAGCCTTTAGCATTCTTTGAAATAACAACAGCAATAACAGAGCAATAATGACAGACATCTTTTCACCTATTTAACAATTTCACAAAATAATCAAAGCAGCCGTTAAACAGGACAAGAAGTGAGAGTAGCACAGACTTTCCTCCATCAGGATCACAAACTCATGCGGCATTTACACTTTGTGATAGAGCATGTGTCCCCCAGGTAAGTCCACCACAGCTACACGTGGCCACAGAACAGGCTGTAAACTTTCTGAGTGCCGTTTCTAGGTTGTTTACCCTCTGTTACTGGCCTCCTCGCATGCAGTTCCTTTTAATCAGTGCTGGTTTTGAATTGTCATACAATTTTTTTTGGCCTTGAATCTGATCTTTAGAATTTGGATCAGTCCCCCTGAAGACTTTCAAGGGAGTTTTGAGGTGCAGAGTCTTGTAGGGATCTCAATTTTATCTACTGATCCAGCACCATTCCTGAAATCTCTGTATAGGAATAGGTGTACATAGATGCAGGTGCTCTCCTTCCACCCCATTGCAGGGCAGTACCATCTGTTTCTGACATATGTCACTCTACAGATTGCTTGTTATCAATCCTCTCAAAGTACTTTCCTCACTTTCCTTACCAAAGTATCAGAAATTGGACAGTTAAAAGCCAAATAAATTGTATTCCCCATCTAAATCCCCATGGGCTGTGTTAATTATGAGTACATACTTGTTAAGTCTCCTTAGTTGAAACACTCAGGTAGATAAAAAAGACCTGGGAGTTTTGAAGCGGATCAAAGGGGTTCAATGCTTTCAGCGTATAGTGGGTCTGCCCCGCTGGTCCCACCATCAGCAAAAAGGACATTCACAATCAGGGCCAGCATCATTAATATATACCCTGTTTTGTGCAGAGCAACAGAAGAGAGACATCAATGGCAGAATAAGCTTAGTAAGCTGCTTTTCAGACCCAAATGAACCAAGAAATTCAGATTTATCCCTGAGGAGAATAGCACAGTTTAATTTAGAAGGACAGCTTATAATACGGACAAGGACAACATAGAGATGTGCACTTCAAATGTTCCAGTGAACAGGAAAGCTAGAAAGATATAAGACAAAACAACCTAGTGGGTTTCTGTTTTAATTAAAACTGGACTAATTTCAAGGGCTTCCCCCTACACTTCTCCCTATGCCTCCTGTTGTAACATCCCCATGCTGCCCAAACAACACGTGATTTTTATACTAAAAAGACAGGTATTTATGGCTGTTGCTTTTGTGAATTTCTTATTTGGTGATAATACCTACTGCCCATTTAAGAGCCCCTTAAATGAATGAAAGAGTCTGTAAGAAAATACCATTCCTGCACAAAAAGGTGTACAGGCTTTGACTGACATGAAAATGGATAGAGGGCAATAGCTATACTGATTGAACTCCTGATGGCAGAAAGTCCACTCTAACATCCCATATTGTATTATTTAGGTCTTGCAACATCATGAAGTTAGTCTTGACATGGTGCAAAACCTGGTATTCCTCTTTGGAAATGCAAGTCATGGGGACAAAGAGTTTCAAAGGCTGTTCTGCACTTGTGGCTCTTTGCAATTGCAGCATGAGCTACCTGGAGACGTGAGGGAGCATCTCTGCTGGAGCTAGCTCCCTGTAAGCTTAGCCTGGAGCCAGAACATAGTGGACCAAGTTGGAAGATACTCTCCCAGTGGCTCCACACGAACTAGGCATCTGAAAAGGTGGGAGTACACTCCTAGGGTATTGCTCTGACAAAGCCACTGCTTCCCTGCCTGATCTAGTAAAATTGCTGTAAGGATCCATTTGCACCCAGGGCACAGTCTTAAAGATCTAGAATATCTAAAGCACATCTGCCAAAATTACCTCTGGAACAATGTTCTACTTCACAAATTGGCCCAAACTTATACCATCAGACTCATCTCTGTGGAAAGATTCTTCTAGTTTTTGGGAAAGGGGTAGGTAGTACCCAAGGCAGAATACTGTCCCCTGTTCCATTCATTGCTGAGAACTGGTTGGAGACATTGTTTCTGTATTATTTTTCAGGAAGTGTACACTACAAAACTATAAAACTACAAGATACCCTTTTTTTTCAGATTCTTGCATACCCAACCCTTTCTGCTAACACAGAAATGTTCATTTTTCATCTGTATCCAGACCAACATCTGACTGTTTTCTCCCTTTTTCTTACTGACTCTAGCTCATAGGCTAAAAGCTTGACACTCGTGGGAGGAGGCGAGGAAGAGAACCAGAGATTGCTGGCCAGTATTCAGGAATGAGCTAAAAAGCATCAGCTGAGGAGAGACTGAGGGTAGCAAAAAGAATCACTAAGCTGTGCAAAGGTGTTGCCCAGCTGACCATAAATGTTTGCAAAGGAGTTTTCTCAGAAAGCTGAGAAGATAAAGACAAAACAGATTGTCCAAGCAGTGGCTCGAGCAACCTGCCACTACCAGAACACTACCCCTTCTTGCTTCATCCTTGTAACTAGAATATCCAGAGAAATGGATAGTTGACTCGAGCAGGATGTGAACTTAATTTAGGATGAAAGCTTCTCTTCCCTGAAGTGGCTTATCAGGGGTAAGCTCTAGGTTTTGTGCCTTCATGAGAATATAATGCTGTATTTGAGCTGATATCCTAAAGACAAGCTATACTAGTGGTTTCACATCTTTATACAGTATTAGGTTTGCTTCAAGCCAACTTGGAGCACCTCAGAGGAGCCAGAGTCTGTCTGCACCTGATTCTGCAGGCAGACCATACAGTGAATCTGTGTGACCAATGGTGCAGAGGGAGAAGCCATGCAGATCCAGTGGCGTAACCAGTCAGCATTACTGGTGGCATTTCTATACATACCTGGTATGTGCTGCAATGTTAGAAGTGTTATAAAGGGGACAGCAAGGGGAACTAGCAAGGTAGATTCCAGTATTGTTGATAAAAAGAAATAGTGATATCCCAATAGCAAGCAACCCGTGCTGTGTTTGCGTTCAGGGAAGGACAGCTCCAGCCCCACATTGTCCTATTTGGAGGCAAAAGGAAATCTGCAAAGGCAAAGTAAATCTGGCACCTCTGTCAAGTCACCAAGCCTGGGATTCAAGTGACCAAAGAAATTGTGTGTAGAGTGTCAATGTCATCCAACTGTTTTCCACATCCACAATGGGATAAGGTGAATCTCAGCCTGGAAGTGCCCATTTCTCTTACTGCCATTCAAGGAGAGTTCAGCATCACCTGTCAAGATGCAGACCTCTGTTCTTGTAGGTGTGTGATATAGGTGAGATGAATCCTTCCTCTAACAACCTCAGTTCTCAGTAAGACACTCTTAGGAGAGCTCTCCACAACTCATAGCAAACCTTCAGGCTCAGAGCCTGAGATAAGATGACTGTTAACAAAGCTTTGAGCTTTGGCCCCTAGGGAAACATATTTCGCTGTGCCCTTGATTTTTTTGAAAGTCATTACGGAGCTGTATGAATATTACAACCTTTTTTTCATTTATAAGGCTGAGTCCCAAAGGCCTTAGAAACACATAAAAGTCTTGTGCACACATATGAAGTAAGTGACCCTGATGGTCTTTTCTTCTCTCCTTTGTAGGACATACCAAGCAAAGGGCAGCCACCCCAAAGAATGGATTCTCCCCCAAACCAGGAGAGAGTCGAGATGCTGAAAAGCAGTTCATTCAGAGATTGAAGGAAAAGTGTGATGAGCAGTCCCAGCAATTAAGCAATATTCGAGATGAACTTAAAAGGGCCAGCTGTGGCTTTGATGTCTTTGCTATAACAACACAGCACTTTTTCAGGCAGGTAAGTGCAATGGGTATTTTTTACCGTTGGAAAGATACTTTGCCTTTACACCAGTCACTTGCCCAAATTTATTCCACAGTCATTAAAACTTTCTTCTTGGGAACAAAGCATGTAATTTATTTGCAACAGTTATTATGAGACGGGAATTATTATTTGCTGCCACGTATTTGAAAATCAAAGTTCAGGAACTTGGAAGAGGAAGAATTGTGACTGAAACATTTGTTGGAAGCACGGAGGGGTTTCAGGATCCCTTTAGGAGTGAAGCAGATGCAGAAACTTAGAAGTCATAGTCCCTAACCGCTACAGCTGGAATGGAAAGTGTAACTGAGGTATCGATACTTGTGAACAAATGCAAAGACAATCCATGCATTTAGTCAACCAAAGGTGTTGGATGAAGGAAGAGGTTTCCTTTCTCACAGTACTTATCTACTGTTCCTGTTCTCCACAGATCAGGGAGAATGGTCTCTGTTGCAGAGGTGCCAATTGCTGATGATGTTAGAATAACATTATCTCAGCATTTAGGAGATTACATTCAGCAGGTATAGAGAATGTAAAGAAAATGTTGTCAGTACTTGGAGAAGCTTATTTATTCATTAAACCCAAGGCAAAATGAGTGAAGTTTAAAAGACGGCCACATTAACCATGAAGGACTTGTAGCTATTGCTTGTTTCAAAAGCCATTTAGTGATCTGGGAGATCTAGCTGGGCTCTGAGGTCCAGACCTGGTTCCCCTGATGCCCATGTATTTTGTACCATCCCAGGTTAAGCTGGTATCCCAACTACTTTGTAAAACAGGCAGACGATTGTCAGCAGTAGGACCCAAGATTTGGGTAATATCCTTGATTGCTTCTTTGTCTACTTTTGGAAGAGACAAGAGTAAACTTCCAGTATTAAATGGGAGAAAGAAAACAAAAAAGCCCCACACAGATTCAAACAGTCTTTACAAATTCTAAAATACTTTATTCAGTTATTTTTTCATATTAGTGAGAAAGGTTACCTTTGAACAAACACCATAGTTCACACTTTTCCCTACGTAGGAGCTGATCTTGCCAGGGGGGAGCTTCACTGAACTGAAAAAACAGGGAATTTTTAAAAAGTACTAAATATTTTAAATATCTTCCCAGGGGATTTTTTTCCCCTCTCTTTTTCTTTAGTCTTGACATTTCTGGGCTTGATGGGCATTTGTAAAGCTTTTTTTTGCTTTTTTTTTTTTGAGCTGACTCTGGAGTATCTGTGATTAAAGCAGAGGGAAACAAAAAGGGGCAGAGCAGTGTCTGCTCAGCTTTGTCTATGCATTGTCCACTGGGGAGAGATTTTTCATCTCATGCCTCGTTCATAATTTGCTGAAGGAATTCTGGAAGCTTGGGCATATCTCCTTCATCTCCTCTGGATGTGTTTTAAATGAGAACAGCTGCTGCAGCTGAGCTTTGAGATGACTCTCATCCTGTTAGTGCATGTTAGATCTGTCCTGAGAATGCCTCTTAAATGGAACACCTCAGGGACTTTATTTAATAGAGTCCTCTCCAAGTCCTGGCTGGGCATAACTGTGCCTCATGTTCCCAGCTCCTCTGCACTATCAGGCCAGCTGCCAGCTGAGGGGTTGCAGTAATACTCCTCTGAGTGCCTGGAGGGCTTGGAGGTAAAACATCATATACCCATGGAATTCAAGCACCTTCAGGCTTGGGGAGGATTACATGTAGATTTTTTTCAGAACCACTGCTGGACTCACTTACCTGTGTTCAGCCTGAGTGTCAGTCCCTTCTGGGCTTGCCTGGTCGCCCTGGAGTATACATATATCTGCGTATCACTGTTCAGTGCAGTGCAAGACACTTGTGTCTCACTGCTCGCTGCTGGGAGCCATGTAACATGGACCCCTCCGGGGCAAAGACACCGCTGGCTTCCCGGGGTGATGAGCTGCAGTCAGCATGAGCCCAGCAGTTATCCATTAGGCACTCAGATGTGGTACCTACATTATGAGTATGGTTGCTTTAGGCTCCATTTTTAGAGAACGGAGGCAGGGGAGCACTTCCAGGAGACTATTTACAGCGCCAAACCTGAATTTCTGCTTGACGTACTTGCCTGTCTTGACTAAAGCCTCCAGGGAGGCCGAAGGCTACTGCGCTTTTAAATTTGATGCTTAAATTGAGAGCCTATGTGTAGTGGGATCATCTGGGACTACTCAAGTAATTGCATAACTGGGCAGTCTGTTGTCTTGCAACATAGAGACAAGACTTCCAAGTTTTTGAGTAGCATTCGAAAATACAATATGTAGACGTTTTCTGAGATGGCATTATTGTTTGAAAGCTTGAGCAAAATTGTGTTGGCTGGCTTTGAGTTAGGGCAGCATGGAAAAAGAAACTTCTCCCATTATAAAAATAATAATAATAATGATAATTGTATGTGTGTTTGTTTCTGAGAAGCCTGCAGGCAAAATGGTTGAGGTCTGAGTTGAACTGCAGTTTGGCAAGGGAATAATACTTGTTCCAGAACAAGGTGGGGCCTTATTCCAGAGAAGTTTGGGGTTGATTTGTCCAACTGGCAGTTCTACTCTGCTTAGCAGAGGGCCCAGTCCTACTTTGGTGCTAGGGAGCCTCTTTGGGCTGATAGTCACTCATAGCCTAATTTTAGTATGTCTCTCTCTGTCCTTACACTGCACCAAAGTAATGTCCAAAATGTAGATTTTTCTCTGAATTGGAGCTCAATTCTGTTGGAAAATATGCTCCCAGGAAGCAAGGACTGGACTGAGTCTTAAAAGCAACCAAAGGACCAATGTTTTGCACACCGATAGGAGTCTCCCCGTGCCCATGGCTCTCTTGTCTTGCTCACACAGTTTCTTTCCACAGTTCGCTCTCCAAAGTTGGGGAAATCACCAATGGAAGTGATCCAACAGGCATGTTTAGCTGAAGGAGAGTGTCAGTATGTAATAAGGAGCATTAGCCCACATCAACCATTTCCTTGAGTGCTTTCCAATTTTAAGCACTTGCTATAGCAACCTTAAGGTTGCATGACAATTTTCTTTGGGTGTTGTTGGTTTTGTTTTCTGACTGTTCCAGACCACTGCTGAATTGTATCCTGGAATCATCTCTCATTCCCAGTTGAAAATGCTCTTAATAGGCAAGATTCATTTAATAGGCATCAAGGAGTACACAACACGTAGCAGTACTTAATACAGACCCATTAAATGACAGCTAAACCAATTTGCTATCTTGGGGAAAAGCCTAGGCAATTGAAGCAGGTGATGACTGAGGCAGTGGACAAAAAAAATCTAAAGCAGTGTCTCTGACATAAGCATTTAGCTAGTTATGAAAAGTAATTATTGTAGTGACTGTAGACAGCAGGACTTCTCATTATTATTTAATTAGCAGATTAATTCGTTAAGGCCATCAGATGTGCATGCATGACTCCTGTTGACTTTGGGAACCACTTCGAACTTATTCTGAAAAGGAGTAGATTGAGTTTTGTCCTTAGTGTTGGATGTTCATCGTGTCAATACAGCCTTTGTGCTGTGAGGGGGGATACTCCGAAGTGAAAAACCGACTAGCAGGAGCTGGAGTGATACCTCGAGGAGGATACCATGAAGACTTTTTAGAGCAAAGCCCACAAGCGGCTCCCCCTGACTTGGGTCCCTCCTGACCTGGCCTGGCCTGTTAGCCCAGTAATAATGACAGTCCTGGCCCAGTTTCAGCCCTGTTCAGCAAAGTGGCCAGCAGCACTCCCTCTTGGAAGTGGTAACAGTGCCATCTAAAGGAGAGTAGCCAAAAGTGACAAATTCTGGAGGGTAGATCCTTCTGGATGTAAACAAGGAGGAAAAAAAAATCCACTTCATATCTCTAATACACTCAGAGCGGATGTGTTTGTGCTGAGGACTGTTGTGGCTAAACTGCACCGAGACCCTGGAAACTGGGCTAACGCCTTTCTGCCGGTACCACATGCCCAAACATCTGAAAAGTGGAGTCCGGTTAGCAAGTTCCGCTTCTGAAATTTCCAATTAGGACTCCCAATGTACAGTGCATGTGAGGGGAAGGGATCCCTTCTGGGCTGCAGACCCCAAGGGTGGGAGCAGGTAAGGGAAAGACTTATACTGGAAAGAGTATGCCTGTCCTGGACTCTGCTTGGGCATGGAGGGGTTTCCAGACTTGGAGCATGACCTCATGCTGCGGTCTTTGTCACAGGGGGGAAAACTGCTCAGGACAGGTCCCAGCACGGGGGTGCAGTCAGATCTGCTGGGAATGGGGAAACCGCACAGATGCCCTGAACAAAAATTGGGACAGCACTGCAGTAC
The DNA here is from genome assembly GCA_026212715.1 of Elanus axillaris. Lineage (NCBI taxonomy): Eukaryota > Metazoa > Chordata > Aves > Accipitriformes > Accipitridae > Elanus > Elanus axillaris. The sequence goes on along the minus strand of JANZLQ010000027.1, from coordinate 4,123,193 downwards.
TTGATGGCATCCCAGTGTTTCGCGTCTACCAACGTTGGGAAAGACATATCACTAGTAACCACTCTGTGTGTGTTTGTCTCTACACCTGAATGTGGGTAGGTTTTGGGACAAGTAAATACACATAGCAGTGTCCTGCAAAATTGAGGATGGACAAGGAAAGCCTTTCCCTCGGTTCAAATAACTGAGATATGTATGTGCTTGTGTGTATTTTTCACAGTAACCTTTCTATCCTGTGAATGGGCAATATACCACCCAGTGTCATGTAGCTACCTTGTCCAAATGCTAATGACCTCTTGTGTTAGGGGCAAAATTGGTTGCACTGGTTGTAAGTTGCTTGGCGCTTCCCACCATTGCCTCCAAACCAATAATTTGGGCTAACATTTCAAGTGCCTATCGCAGGCTGAGCTGGAACTTGTTTATTTTCACAACTGCCTCTGAGAATGAGTTTAGGAGAAATGTATCTATAGTTTGTGGATGGTGGTGGCACAATGGTAAGAAGCCAGCACTCATCAGAAAGACTGACCTTCTGGCTTTCAGGGGTACTACTTTCCCAGCATTTGCAAATGTGTTAGAATTTGGCCCAAGAGTAGTCCTTAGAAAAATGCAACTCCTCTTCTCCCTCATCATTACTACAGCTTGGCTAGGTCTCCTGTATTTAGCAAGTTCAGTCTTTTCTTTGCTCCTGCTGGAGAGAGTCAGAACAACTCAATCTTTTCATTCTGTATCCTGGAAAAAAAACCATTTTGGACTCATCAAACAGCTTTGTCATCATTTATGGCTTTCTAAACTGCTTTTTTAAGTACAAATGCACAAGATTTGGTATTGGGGGCTACTAGTTACAGTAAAACAGTAAGAACTGAGAGGTGCTCCTTTACTTGCAAGCATTACAATGACGGCTCTATAAAGTGGCTACTATGGGACCCGCAGGACACTCACACATGGTCGATCTTCCCAAGGAATGGATCACAGTTCGTGAACTGAAAGGAATTGCCTTCTGCAGGCCCCCTGCTTATTTGCTGTGAATGCTAAAAGACAGGCAGTGAGAAGGTAAGGTACTGATAGGAACAGAAACCTTAAAGCAACTGAATATCCTTCCTCTCATCCTCTGGGTAATGGGATGTTCTCAGACATCAGATCGTTTCATCCAAGCTTCCCACCTCTGTGCCAGAGCGTGTCCCTCATTTTCCACTCACGCAGCACCTTTCAGTGCTCAGTGCTCTGCTGCTGTGACCCTTTGGGTCTGCCAGCAAAACCCACCTCTCACCTGGCACAGGATCTATGGGATGTTTTTAATTTCCCTGTGCCTCAGTGCCCAGCTGTTAGATGGGGACACCAGGGAACTGCCATCACATGAAAGTGCCATGGAGGAAAAAAAAATAGTATTTGTGATGCACTGTGATATTGGGGCGAGATGAGAGAAGAAGAGCCTGAGAGTCAGTGCAGGGGATAGCATGGGTAATAAATAAGGCCTTGGGCTATATAATGAATGAAGAAGATAAGCAAATTCAGAATGAGTACTGGCACGCCTGGTCACTGGGCAAAGTGGGAGTGCTGTGCTGTACCATGTGCTGTGGCTGTAGGATGATTCCACCCCACGGACTGGACATCCATTCACCTGGGTCCTGCACCACTTCGCCCTGCTGCTGCTGGGATTTGGATGCAGTTGCACAGTGATCAAAGGGGATTGGGGATGTGAGCTGGCTGGAGTGGAGATGATAGGGGATGTCAGGTATTGCGAGAAAACAGAGAGAAATGTCCAGCTGATGGCTCCTGAGGCTGGCACTGTGTGAGACAGGAGTGGGGTCAGGCAGTGCAGCCTCCCACTCCATACGTACATTTTAGCTGCGTGCTCCTGGGCAGTGCAAATCCCACAGCAGGATTTACTCTGTGATCATAGAATTGTTAAGGTTGGAAAAGACCTTTAAGACCATTGAGTCCAACCATCAACCCAACACCACCATGCCCACTAGACCATGTTCTGAAGTGCCCTGTCTACGCCCTTTTTGAACACCTCCAGGGATGGTGACTCCACCACTTCCCTGGGCAGCCTGTTCCAATGTCTGACAACCCTCTCAG
>JANZLQ010000027.1:4095888-4121017 GCA_026212715.1 Elanus axillaris | reverse complement strand
GGTGGGGGGGGTGTTACCTAAGTGATTTTGGTGTTTGTAGGGTCTACTGTGTTGAAGTCCTAGAGATGAAAGTCCTCCTTGAGCTGGAAAATTGTCACAAAAGATGGGTTCAGCCATTCTGAGGTACAGAAGAGTTCTTTGATTGCTCCACGCACATTCATTTTTAGCTTTTCTGAGGAAGCTGCCTAGGATTAACTTACTGCCTCCATTTACTGTATTCAGATGCTCATCGCTGTGGTGTTTCATGCTTTGATCATCTTCCTATAATGTAATTTGAAGGGTTTTTCATAGCAGTTGCCCTCTCAGATCAGAGATGAAGCCCATCTGGCCTCACGTTCCATCTCCAATAGCAGTATGAACCAAACACTTCAGAGGATGATGTAAGAGTAATGCAGAGAGTGCACAAGGAGTAAACACTCCCCCACCTATGATTCTGTGACCTCCAATCCAGCCATTAAAGACTGAATGAGCTCTTACATTTGAGGTTTTACTTCATATCCTTCTAAATACGTCATAAACAACTGCAGCTTATATGCATGACCTGTCGTCTTTAACTCTTGTATTTACAAGCCTGGGACATTTTATTCTAGCTCCAGCTTTAATGACTAGTAATTTAAACATGGGGCAAGTAGGGAAACAGAAGCATAGAGATGTCTATCAACCTGGCAAAAGGTCCTGAATCACACCAGTAACAGATCTCTGGTGAGAACCAAAACTCCCAAACACCGAGAGAGAGGCTCTAATTACCAATGTCCTTCTCTCTAGCTACCTTCCATTGCCAATTCTGTGGATGCTAAAAAACAAGATGTCCTTCAGCAAAAACAACTTCCATTCATTTACATTGCTGTTGAAGATTAAATTATTCCCAGCAGCACAGAGAGAGCTTCTTCTGAAGGACTGGTTTCCCCATTCTGATACTGGCATCTGATGTATATACATGGTTACTTACCAAGTTACTTGCATTGAGGGGACTATTCTAGTACCTGGATCCAACCTCCAGTCATGCTTGGTATCAATTAAATATTTCCAGATGCCTGAGCAGAGCCAGTCTAAAAGAGTACCCATGCAATTAATGAGTGCCATGCATTCTCTTCAGTGCACATGAAAATGGGTCAGCAACATTTTAAAGTATGCACATGATCCTGCCCTGGGGAAGAGAAATATAAAAGATGATGTCTCGAGATGCCTTCCAGCTCTCCTATTCGGAGTCTACAACATACACCATTGAGATAAAGCCCGTGTTGAGCAGTATCTGCTTCGAATGTACTGCAGACCATTTCACTTTGTTCTTTGAAAGCTTTTGTTGGGTTCCTGGATTTTATTTCCTCCTCATCCTCCAAGTTTTCTTTCTGACTACCTATCCCTTAGTCTCCTTCCAATCTTCTCACCTAATTATTCTCCTTAGTCTGTTATCTCTAACCTCAGTTTCACGCCTTCCCTTCTATATTGCCATTTAACTTCAAACCATGCTTGCACTCATACTGTACTGATTGTTTCATTAAATTATGTATGAAAGCAAGTGATAAGTACCATCCTAAGACATAGCTAAAGCTGCCAAGGATTCTCTTGCACAATTAGGTTAAATTAGCTATGTTAGACCTGCAACTTTGCTAATAGATTTCATTTTATTCACTACACCTACTGTGGTTTAACACCATGCCCAAAGATACTGTGACACTAATAGTTAACCAGGGCAAGTGGTTCAGTTCTGTGTTTCCCAGCCTTAGCGAGGCGGATATTTTTAATGTTATTTCTACACAATTCCCAGCAGCCAGGGCCAGGGCCTGTGTAATGATGTGTGTCATTCAGAGCACCCTCCTGCAATCTGCAAAGCTGGGCCATGCCAGCAGCCAGTCTGCTAAATGATCAGTTAGAAGCAAGAATAAGGAGTTGAAGCTGTGTAAATAAGTAGCATTCATGTAGTTGGGAAGGGAGGCATTAATCACCACACTAGCAGAATATCCTGACTACAAAAAGGACCATCGTATACACAGATGAAGGCTCCGCTTATCACTGATATCACACAAGAGGATTACATACCAAATATGAAAACCTCTCTGGTGACATGCTCACTTCGCCAGGTCCCAAGCAATTTTCTCTGGCCTCTCAGAAGAGAGAACTCAAGATGAATTCTTGGAGTATAAAAGTTAATAAGCAGCAGAGATGGCAGAGTGTCACTAGATCTGTGGGAAGGCAACTTCTCAGCAGAAAAAAAGATGTCTTCTGACCTCTAAAGATATTTCATAGAAACACTCTTTTATTACAGCAACAATATAAGGTTACATAGACTCTTCCACCTTACTTTGATGATGAAGCGCATACACCTAGTTGTTCTCACAAAAGAAAGATGGGTTGTTCCATTATTGGCTATGGGGTTGGATAAAGGAAATGGTGACTGGAAGAGGGCTTGCAGACTAATCAGCAAGGCCCAACTTCTGCACTAGGAATGGAGACACACCACCTTCTCTAGTGAAGAGCAGCTCTTTACAGTTTGGGGCAATTAAAGGCAAAGAGGAACCTCTGCCTTGCTCTGTCTTTTCATACAGGTGTAGTCATTCTCTTGCAATAAAAGGTGACATGTCAGCTCAGAAGGATGACTCTAGTGCACTTCAGGAGGTGCTCAGAAATGGAACCTCCTTGTAACATCCTCAGATCATGTGTGAACGACCGCATATTCCGCAAAGAGCAGCTCCAACTCTGACAGACCTTTGTACCTAATAGACCAGATTCCAGGAGTATCAATTCCACTATGTACTACATAATTTTCTTCATGACATTGTCCTATCAATGATTTACAGGTGCATTTTTCCAGAATTAGTGCAATTAGTTCTTCGCTTGGATCAAGTGGCAATGGCAGGTTTTGTAATTCCAAGAGCTAAAAAAAACCTCTGCTCCAAGAACATAGCATAAGCCAGCTGGATTGTTACACTAGCAGCACGCTTCATATCAATGCAGTTTGCAGTACTGTAAGCTAGCAATTGAAGGCAAAATTTAAACTCCTTTAACAATATTTACAAAAAGGAAATAAAGTTTGGTGTATTATGAAATACACCATTATGAGGTTTTTATACTCAAGGGCACATGTTGTGTTCTCAATATAATAATAAAATCAGCGACGACCCAATAGTCTCAACCCACTGAAATGAAATTTTAATGGAATTTGTAAATATGTGAAAACTGGATTCCCAATCAATTCACACTGCCTTTTGAAACCAAGAAGAAAAAGCAAAAGAAAAAAAAAGGAAATGTCTCTGCAGCAGTGACTGTAAGACCTGAGAAGCATTTCTGTTTCCACTTGTGAAGACAGGATGATAGGGACATGATATCCATGACGACACCTTTCAGCAGATTTAAAGGACAAGGCTAGTTGTTGCAGGATGTCCAACAACCAACTCTAAACATGCAAGACAGACAGCAAGAGCCAGCAAACCCTGGCAGAACCAGAAGTATGGTCAGATTCTTCCAAATGGTTAGTGAAGCCAATGAGCCTACTGACAAGCACCACTTCTCAGAGATGAATGTCATTATGAATTATTATTTGGCATTTTAAAACCCCTCTTCAGCCAGCACACATTAAAGCATACCATTTCAAAGTGTCAAATAAAGGACTCTGCCCCAGTAAATTAGGTGTCCATAACTGAACACTATATAACTCAGATGTAACATTGGGGTAGAGCTGCTGGAGCTGCTTCAGTGCAAAGTGAGAGAAGATATTCAAGCCACAAGTAGCATTCTTGCTTATTCATGACCAATAGTCTGTTGTCATATACTTAATCATGTAAATCCAAAATGCTGAAATAAATTCATAGAGTTCACTTAATAAATTGTTCATCTTTGAGAAGAGAATAGTTATTACCAGGAAAGGCTTGAGTCAAAGGGCAGAAAACTGAAATTTTTCTAAATTCCTTGCTAGTGATTTTCTGCAGAATTAGAAAAAAACAAGATTAGAACTGACCCATCAGTATTGATCAAGCACAAAACTTATTACACAGCAAAACTAATATAACCAGCATTCCCACCCAGCTTCACCAGTTGACAATCTCTGGAGATAAAAGCAGTGCAGCGCAACACAAACATAATCAAGCTGCGAGAGGCACAGAAATGTCATTGATGAGCAAGGCATCAAATTGGCCAGAGATCCGGTGAAGATGTGAAGGGTGTTCAGGGCTGAGGATAAGCACTTTCTATGGTCTTGGTCAGGGAGGAGAGGCATCGCAACAGGTGTGATGGGGAAGCAGTTGCATCAAAAGTGGGGCACTGAATACCTAAGGGATGTTACAGGAAAAGTGACAGGATTTGAAGTAGGATGATGTGCAGGTAACTCCCTGCTGTAGGATTAGGCAGCAAGTAGTCAGCTTCACCCTCTGCACAGTAAAATGTGCAGAGAAAAGGAGGAGAATAGGTATTTTAGCTACGTGCCTGAAATACTGATGAGCCATTCACAGAGAGGAACCAGAGATGGGCTAAGGTGCAGAATGGCATGGCAGGAGATAAGTCTCGGAAAGAGCTGACCTAGCAGTGGTAACAGCAACTGTGAAAGGTGGTAAAACCAGGTCAGTCCCAGTCAGAACTAAAAAGAAAACCCCCACCCAGGGATGGGGAAGAGAGGATGGATTTGTAAGCTACGGCTAGGCAAAAACATCAGTATGTTTCAAATAAAATGTTTTTCATGTGAAGTGCAGTGCCAACAGCAGGAACAAATCCAAGAACATTTAATTTTTTCAAGCAAAAAAAGCTGAAAAATTTGAGGAAGGAAATATGGCAGGTATGGCAAAGTTTGAAGATACCCATCAACAGTGGTAAAACAACAGCAGAGTCATTTTTGTGAAGGCTCTTTCCTTATTCCTTTCTTCTTTATCAACAGATAAGCTTACCCTCTCCCTGTTGCCTATATTCAGACTTGCATGGTTATGATATCACCTAACACAATTTCAGGTTAGTTGAGCAACATCAAAATTTTTCTAACTGAACTGAAACATTCTTCTCAAAGCATCTCAGTATGAATCTACACATGGTCCATTATAGTTTACACATCCTGTTCTCTTCTAATTAGATGAGCCTTTTGGCTACATGACATTTCCTAATGCTCACCATAGTCTTCTCTTTTACCCAGGTGAAGGAAGGTGGAGAATCAAAAAACCAACAGCTCCAAAAGATTTTTTTACTGATAGTAAAATCACTGAGGAGAAGGGTAAGGGAATCAAGCCACAAATTTATAGGAGAGGGTGAGGGAACGGGTAAATGGAGGGAGACCAGGAGAGATACTTATGCAAGAAAAAGCTGGTTGCCAACTGTTGGGGTGCAGAAGGTGGTGACAGTCAACACCTATTTTCACTCATCTCAGCAAGTTTATTCTCAATCATTTATATGATACAGAGGGGGGAAAATTATTTTATGCAAAGAAATTCTTCACACTTGGGGTTGAGTTTGATATGGGAAGATAGCTGAAGCTCCTTCATCTACTCCCTCGAACTTTGTTCTACCTTTCTGTCGCTACTTGCACTATAAGCAAAGCAATCCCTTTCATATCCTTCGAAGTTACATTTTCACTGAACATTATCAGTAGTCCCTAGAGTTCTAATTTATATTCTATTACAGCACTACATGGGAATTAAATTAATGGATGTCAAGCCAATTGCCCAGGAAATTTCAGCAAAGTAGTCTTTGAAATTTAGTAAGAGTGGAACATGTATTCACAGCAAAAATAAAAATGTAGGTTTCTTTAAAAACTGTGGCAGGTTCACAATTTCATATATTCTAATCTAGAAGTAGCATAGACCCCTAAATATATGAAATATTTATATTACCCATACAAGTGAAAACAGAAAAATCTACACTCTAAAGCCAGCTATACACCTATACTCAGGGTTCCTCCATTCAGAAAATCCTTAAGTGACAGATATCTAACAAATGCATTCTTCAGGAGGATTTAGGAGGAAGACTTTATTTTTTCTTTACTTTTAAAGAAAGGCTTTTGGTACATTCTTGACTTTTTCTCCTATTCAGAGGTGGAAGAGCTATTTACTTTTCTTCTTTTTATGGAACCAGCATGCAAACCATACTTTTGACTCCATAGAAACAGCATTTTAATACAAGTCAAATTAATAAACCTCTGAAATTTACAGGAACCAATTTTTAAGCAGCATCAGAGGCAGACAGAAGAATGCTCTTGCAAATCAGAAAATGGGGGACAGGCTCCAAGCTTCCTACATTTATTTTTTGAATGGTTTATTATGCCAGCAAAGACCTCGTCTTTCTTCCTTAAGAGTTAAAATCACTTAAGCAAGAAGCAGCCTGGAATCTCTCCTTCAGAGGCACCTTTATATGTGATAACTGTTCATACCCAGAATAATACTTGGGTGGACAAAAGGCTTACAATAACATTCTGGGAAGTTTTTCTTTTTCAGAGTAAAAAATAACATGAAGGGTTGTATCCCAGTATTCAGTGACGCAATAAGAATGAAGACATTGCAGAAAAAATTTAAAATCTTTCCCTTGGGAGGAAAAGTAAGATCATTGCTGCTGTTTCTGGGAAACTTCCCAGCTACTGTAATGATGGATCCCAACAGAGGAACTCAGACAAATCTATAACTGCAACTCAGATGTAAACAGATGAGATCTGACAGGAATTATGTGAATGCTAGAAAAAGCTAAGTGCCAGACTACAATCCTATTTATTTCCAGCAGGAAAAATAACTAAGCCTACATTTATTTACCTTTAAAAGTCATTAAAGCAAATACAAGTAGAACAAATCTAACATTAAAAACCCCTGCAATTAAAAAGTTATGAGTCATTCCTCCAAAACCTCATCATTAAAAATAAATTACAATACATTTATTTGCCAATTGTTAGTTCAGCCTTTGAGGGGAGTTGCATTACTTTTTTTAGCTTTTTTTCTCCTCGGGCTGTAGGGATTAGAAAAAGCTCATACAAATACATATAAATAACATGTATGCAAATCAGGCATTAAAAAAATCATGAAATATCAGGAGACCCACAAGAAAAAATAGGACTGCAATAAGTATCATTAAAATCTACTAGAAAAATAGAAAGCGAGAAAGACCGTTTCAGACTTGGTCCTTATAGCATGCACAAGCCATAGCAAGCTCTCCTCAAACACCGACTAGATGAAAATGGGCAATTTTGGCAAGAACTGAATCCCTAGGCCCGGGAGCACACTCCAGCTACATCCCAGCCCCAGCAGAGCAGCACACCTCTGTGGCGCCCTGTCCCCATCTTTCTCATCTGATAAAGAAACCCAGATGCAATGCCAACAAAGGACCCCAAAGTCCTTGAACTGGATGAGGAAGGGTCACCCTCCATCCCATACCATGTGCCCAACTAAGCAGTCACAGTAAGCAGAGAATGGGGATGCGTTCAGAGAAAACCCCAAGAAAGACTGCAGAGCCCTATGGGCTGCAGTGCTGGATTTTGAATAGCTGAAGTGCTACCAGCATTGCAGTCCAGCTAACAGTAAGGATGCTCATGTCTTAGTGACTTACTTGTGGCAACTACAGATCTGAATGAGATACAGCATTGCCTTGAAAATGCACACCCTAGCACGTACCGCTCGATTTATTCATTCTCCAGAACTATCATATGTATTCCCACATAGGGCTTTGAACTTGCATCAGCAAGATCAATAGTGATGCCTTTTATATATCAGAACTCTCCAGCTCCACGGTTACTACTTCAGCATATATGAGATTAACAGGATATGAAGGGATCAGGTTCAGCTTGATGTGTTAAGACACTAGAAAAATCAAACAGGCTGATCTTTGACTCCAAATTACTTCAGAGGTTAAGATGGAAACTGAACAAGTTACCTGCCATAACATCTTCTGAGCAGCATTCATATTTACTCTGAAGCATTCCATTACCCACCTCGTTTATTAACAGTCTTAATGCCAAACACAAACCCAGTCTGCAACAGAGTTAACACTATCACTGGTAGCAGTCACCTAGCAAAGGGCTGAAGTCTTCTGACTTTCTAGAGTGTCCTTGTCAAGTTACTCATCAGCTGAAGATTTTTCATTACCTAACATTAAATTGCAATTTGTACTTATCAAAATACGCAAGCTTCAAAGGGGCAGGATACTGCTTTGGTAGAGACTGCCTACTCCAGCCTACCCCTCAGCTCTCCGGCTGCCACAGCCCCTTTACAAAGTGGTGGTTAACAGCCTTCCATCTGAAGAGAAGCTTTAGGATTTGAGAAGAGGTTTACTTGCAGCTAGAAAAATCTGACATCCATTTGCAGCCAACCTCTACCTCGCATCAGGCCTGTATGTGGAATAATTCAAGTCAGTTCCCACTGAGAAATCATTTTCACTCCTAAAAAAAAGACCACCAAACCACACACAGGACAACCACACTAACATTTTCTCCTCAATACACTTAACCTTATCAGAAGTGTAATTCCCATTCCAGTCTTCCAGAGAAGCACACTCTAGCACTACCAGACAAAGAAAGAATTGCCATTTAATTAAGGTAAGTTTTTTAAACAGCCTGACAATACCCCAGTGTGGTCTGGGGTATTCACACCAGGGACCACTCTCAATAGCAGCATGGACAAGACCAGATCAGGTCTGGATCCCACACACCCACCAAGAGTTTCCCATCACTAGCCCAGCGAGCTTTAACACTCCCAACATGCCTTCTTGCTGACCCTGTGTGCCCACAGCATGTACCCTCCATTTCACACTATAAAAAGTACTCTGGTGCTCACTGAATTTCACAAGCTTAAAATGGAAAAAAATCCACACAGAGGAATAATTATGTTGTACAGGGCAGTGTAAGGGTCCCAGCAGAGACCCAAGCTGAGGGCTAGGAAGAACAGAACAACTCTCAGCACAGAGCAGGGTACACCCAGCAGTTTAAGTCACTCCCTGCCACGTACCCAGCTCTCATTCAGCGCTGTAGACACCGTCTAATGAGCTTGACCACATTTGCAGATGGCAACATAATTCTGAGACTTCACAAGATTTTTGGTTCACTTCAAAACCCTTTTGGAGCCTAGAGATGTGGTGGTGAAAGAACAGAATTAGGATGATAAAGTGAAACAGAGAAACTGCACCATTGCAGCTTACATTCAACAAGAACACACTATATGCAAGTCAGAGGCAATGTGAATACCACCTATTTCTCCTTGCCACATTTGATTCATAGTTTCATTAAAACCAGAAAGTCATTTTTGCTCTTCACAAGAATTCAGAAATTCTTTTCAAAAACTAAACTTGATGGGACTCTCAAACACATTTCTCTGTGGCTCAACATGCAATCATAAGAAACTCAGAGGAGCCACCTTCTAGATAATTAGAGTTAATAATCAACAGAAAAATGAGTGTTTCATTTTTGCAGTAACTGCCTTTGAACTCCTTTGAGGCTGCATATGGCCCCAGTTGAGAATATCTGCTCAAATGTGTAATTTTGTCTGGTAGGCATCTAATCTCAGAAGACCTGAAATATTGTGGATGCTCTAGTATCTATACATGTGCAACAGACATTGTATGGATGGTGTCCTGGAATACATAACTACTTTTTCGTGCATTTTTTTCCCCTCTTTAAGCCAGTAAGTTATATAAGCAGCAGTTCTGATGATTCAGGCAGGCAGCTAGAAAGAACAGACCTCAATTGCTTTCTTTTTAAAATGTGTACTTGTAAATTAAGAAGCATTTCAAGATTAGGCATCTGTCCAATTCTTTTTATCATTTAGTGTATTATGCTAATGAGGGTGCTTTTTCTTTAATTATCATTTGAAGAAAAAATTGCATTCAGTCCCTTGATCTTCCTTAAAACCATTCCCATGCTTGATTCCCCCATAGGCTTTTAATCACACTGCTTCAGTGTGGAACTCTGCATTTGAGAAAAACTCTTCTCAAAACTGGTTCACTGAGAAAGTTTAAATTGTTTTCTCTCATCAGAGCTATATCCTCTACCACTTGGCAGCTTAGAAGGAACGGCTATAAGACTCAAACTAATACTAGCTTATGCACCAAATGCAGCCTAATGCGGAAACCTATTATACTGCATATGTAACAGATACTAAACGCCAGGACTTGTTAGGTAGAGGTAGAGAGACAACTGAAGTGAGCTATAAAATACTGGCCTGTGCCAATTTAGAGTAGAATTCAGTAAATCCTATTTTAAAAGCACTTTTAATACACACATCACCAGCGGTTAACTCCATTATGCAAAATTACACGAATACTATGTTCATGGGCATTTATTAGTCAAATGGTTCTATCCATTTAGTTTCAGTGTGGCTCTCTAGTTGTCCTGACAGAGGTTGCTGTAACAGAAGCCCTGGGTGTACAAACTCCCCCTGCACTGGCAGTGGGTCTCCTGCACCTCTGAGCTCGCCCCGCAGCATCCCCATAGCCTTGCGCTGCCTGCATAGGCACCGAGGCAAGGCCCTGTGTCTTCATCCACCCACCCTGGAAACATCCCTGTGGAAGGGGAAGCACTTGCAACAGCACCCCCCTCACCTCTCCCTGGGGTGAGGATGGGAGGCTGCACCGGCCCCAAGCCTAACCTACTGTGCGGTGCCAGACAAGGGCCATCATCAATGTGTGTGCTCTCCTTTAAGGCTGAAAACATAGAGAAGACAAGCTTACACAACTCTGGAAGGGAAGAAAAGCCCATATTCCGAGTTATCTCTGGAAAAACACTGGCTTCAGCCTCCAAGGCAGGCTCAGAACCAGTTACGGTATATCCATTTAGAGCTTAACTGCAGCATGTATTGCATGCTGTGCTTTCATCCTACAGTGAAACTGAAAGAAACACTGGATTTTGTTAAAAGCTAAGACCCAAATTGCACTAACATCTTGAAGCAAAGTATTTACAAACAAATATTCTGACATCTCCTTTATCTGTTTTGCCATAAAATTGGCTTATACATGATTAATTATGAAAAATAAGCACAGCATGCTTTCATGCACTTTTATTTTGAAATCAAGGTCACACTTTGTTTTGAAATTCAGAAAAACAGTATGAATAATATAATTAACATATCAGAAGATTCCTTGCAAGTAACTTTAAGCAGGCTAAACCAGGAGCTTGCAAGGTTGTTGCTATTCTGTCATTGCAGAGGGATAATTTCTTAGCCCTTGTTTATATCCTTCATTTTATTTGTGTAATCCTTTGTACTGAAAGGATGTTTGGAGTAGCATCCCTCATACTAAGCCACACAATGCTGAATGAAAACAGTGTTCTTGTCCCAAAGCATTTACAAGCCGATTCCTGCTTTGTGGACTCAATGCCAGCTGGGATGCTGCTCCTTAGAAACAATTCAGTAACGGTGTGGTTATGGAGAGGGAAACCAGTAACTTAGAGTCATAGAACCATAGAACCATTTAGGTTGGAAAAGACCTTCAAGATCATCAAGTCCAGCAGTAAACCTAACACTGCCAAGTCTACCATTTCACCATGTCTCCAAGCACCGTGCCTTTTAAATACCTCCAGGGATGGTGACTCCACCACTTCCCTGGGCAGCCTATGCCAATGTCTGACAACCCTCTCAGTAAAGAAATTTTTCCTAATATCCAACCTAAACCTCCCTTGCTACAACTCAAGGCCATTTCCTCTCGTCCCATCTCCAGCCCCCAGGCAGCAGAGACCAGCCCCCACCTCACCACAACCCCCTTTCAGGCGGCTGTAGAGAGCGACCAGGTCTCCCCTCAGCCTCCTTCTCTCCAGACTGAACAGCCCCAGGTCCCTCAGCCGCTCCTCACAGCACTTGTGCTCCAGGCCCCTCGCCAGCTCCGCTGCCCGTCTCTGGACACGCTCCAGCCCCTCCGGGTCTGTCCTGGAGTGAGGGGCCCAAAACTGACCACAGTACTCAGGTGATGTGGACTCACTTGCACAAGCTCCTTCCTCACTGCAAATGGGGCAATGAGATAACCTCTGCCTCGGAGGTACACCCCTTCTCCTGGGTCTGGCTGGGTCTCCCTACTCAGGGTTTGTGCCCTACTGCCAGATGGCTGAGGAAGAGAGGAGAACCAGGAAAGCAATAAAAAGAGGAGGCAGAAACTTGCTGGGCTGACCCTGTCTCTAATATCGTGGTTTTCTCAGACCCTGTCCTGCAGGGCAAGGAGTGGGAGTGAGTAACTCACCCCTGGGAAAGCAGGCGGTGAGGAGCAGGAGTAATGGCATTTGGAGGGGCAGAAAGGGAGCAGCAGCAAACTCTTCTCCCTGCCTGAAATCCTGGGGCTGCAGAGCAGGCACAAAGGCTCTGCAGAAGAGTTTTAAGGGGACATCTGAAGGCTGATGTTTGAGCAAATTCAGGTGGGACCATCGCTGGGAAGATGATAGGTGAAGAACTAGTTGCTTAGGAAAAAGGCTGCTTATTCATTCTGTGTCAAGAGGAGATGCCTCAAATGTGCTGACTGTACATGTTTTCAGTTGAGTAGGAGTTAAAAGTAGAACAAGTGAAAAAAAATACTTATATATATATACATACACACACATATATATAAAAAGTGGCGTTAATCAAAGGCTAATTATCTCCACCCAGCAATTGGCCCCTGGGGGACTGCACAGTGGAAAAGGAATAAAAAAGAGTGCTCAGGGGACTCCACATGTGAGATGTCAGTAGAGATTTTTGTTCTTTCCCTGTAGCTTCTGTTTGCTTTGCAGTGTCAGAGAACAAGCCGTGTCTGGACCCATTTGTGCCAGTGGAGCAGGCGCTGCCTAGCTTTGCCTGGCACGGCTGGCTGTGGCACAGCGCTGCCAGCACTTTGGAGATGGGTTCATGATAATGCCGGACTAATCCTGATGGAGATAACTCCCTGACTCTGGAGGCAAAGGGAGACAGGGAGGCAAGGGAGCGGGGACCTGTAGGCAGCACAGACAGCGTTCACCAAGCTGCAGCTGAAATGGGGCTGTTCCACAGAGTCACTGGCAAAGGTGGTGCTGGGACAGGAGGGAAAAATGCCCAGTGGTCTTGCCTGACCTCTCCATCTCTCCTTTTGGAGCAATAACTACTGCTAGGCAGCTCTAGAGACATGTCACTGCTTTTGATTTCTGCACCTGGCTGCACCTACAGTGTTTTACTCTACAGGTCACGATAGTATCCAACACACAGCACTATCCTCAGGCACCTCGTACGCAAAAAGGTCCATTTGGGTGAGACACAGAATGCTGCTATCCCATCACTATGTCTTGCTTTTTCACTAGTGAATACAAGTGTCCTGGGGCAGCCGCAGCTGGGGACAGAGCAGAAGGGTCTCTCACCAGCTTTGCAGGCAAACTGGCAGCAAATGTTAGGCTTCTGCAGATACCCTACCCTACTCCCAGACAGCGTGGTCTGCTCTGCTTCAGTCCCTGCAAGACAGAAGGAAGAAAGTGCAGGGAACCTCTTGGCTTCTCCGCCTGACCTCAGTGACTTTCTCACAGCCACTGCTGTGACAAAAAGTGCTAATTTGCATTTGGGGGGGTGGAAGAACGTGCCTCCCTGGGAAGAGCTGGGGTAGTTACGTGGCCTTGTTTTGAAACAACCCCCCAGTTCGAGTATGTTTATATCCCTTGGTTGGAGAAGAATTTTTTTAGTTAAATGTCCACTAAAAATTAAAGATCTCTTTATTTACACATTGTCCTCAAAAAGAAATATATTTAGGCTGTGTGCCAAGTATCAGGTAAAGGTGAATTTATTTTTTCCTTTTGCTTATATTATTGATATCCATATAAGCAACTGACTTTGACAGCCTTGATTTTATACTGCATTCAGAGGAAAAAAGCAGAATGGGGGTCAGGAGTGGCTCTTGTGACAATGGCAGCCTCTAAGTGGGGTATTTGGCTTCTGGTGGGCTTGAGGGATTTGGTAGCGCATTGGGAGTTGTGTGAAAAGCCATGATGAGTAATAGGCTCCAGTGGTATTGTGGCCTTTGCTTAGGCAGGGGACAGAGCAATGTTTTCATGCCGTTCTTTAAGTTCAGCAAAAGAGTCAGTGGAAATGTGTCCCACTTCTAAATCTCATGCATTTTAAATACCTCTTTCACAGTTAGCCGAAATTTCATTTCCGAAGATTCAGGATTTCTTTTCCACTTCAAACTGGAGGATCCAATTTGACTCTAAGGCTCCTGTTCTTAGCAAAAAACAGTGGTCATGCCATTCTCAGGTTACACAGACACCGTGAGTTGCTGAGTAACTGGTCACTATCCGACCTCTTGTTAGGTTTGGCCTTCATTTCCACAGCAGGGAGCTGGGAACTCTATTATCTGTTTTCTCCAGGCCCGAGGACAATGTGAGGATCTCTCTCCTGCTCGGGCTTAGCACCACAGCCACTCAGCTCTGGCCCCATCAGTAGTCCAGCGGTGCTTGTGCTTGCTGGGGTTATGTTTCAGGGAAGAACCCTGAAAGCATCACATTGTCCATCCAAGGAGATCCGGTATGGATCTGGGCAGGATTTGTTAGAGCCAACGCTTCAATCTGTCAATACCAAAATGTTCCAAAGGATATATTTTGGACTCAAGGTGTCTGTATTTTTCCATGAATTTTTGTTTCATCAGAAAAAAAGAAAAAAAAAAAAACAATAGTGAATAACAATTCTAGCATCCAGAGACTTTGACATTCTTGGGTTAGTACTTAGCCAGAAATGTATTAGCAGCATTTGCTTTAAACATGTGAATGTATGTTCTTGTTACAGGCAGTCTGGAATAGCGCTTTCATAGACCCTGTGTGGCTGCTGTGGTTAGACCTGTGGTGGGGTAATTGTGGAACTATTAAGTGCTTTGAACCCACTTACAACATCAGACTTGAGATAAATGGAAGTGAATGTGAACTGACTGGGAAGTAGGCATGCTTTTCTCTGAATTAATAACTTTCCTTTCGCTGAATTAAAAATTTTCATTTTCAAAATTGCTGGAACAGGAGCTGTAATATTAGATGTTTCTAAATTACCATTCCTGGAGAGCTGAAGGGATGAGAAGCCTGCACTTTCCTCACAAAGTGCTTGAAATCAGGCAGCTCCAACACCAGAAACGTAGCTACAGGACTCATACAGGGCCCACAAACATGTTAAACAGTGCAGTACAGCAGCTACTGCAAAGGCAATTTCCTCAGAACAGTCGTTATTTTTTTTTTGTTTTCTTTGATTGGTTCATTGGTTGCTCTCCACGGATACTCTACCAAGATTTCTAGTGAGAACGTAATAGAACAAAGATTTTGTAATTCATTGTAGATCAATAGGTGCCAGTTTCATACATGGAAGTGTTAATCACACCAGAAATTAAAGAATTTTTCAGCTTCCATGAGAGAACAGAAATATTTAACAAATGAGATTTTATAGATACCTTTCAGGGAATTTGCCCAGGAGGCTGAGCAAAGTTTTCACTAAGAGGGAGCAAATAAAGAATCTGTAATTCTCATTAGGAGTGAAGTGGACAAGTCCTGGCCTGTCTGGGTAGGAGGGATCCCGTCCTTTCTTTGGGGGTCAAAAACCTGAGCCTCCCTTCAGAGACAAACCTTTCAGCACAGCTCTTGTTTTATTTACATATTCAGAAGATTTCATTTTCATTTCAGTGTATGATGAGACCAAACATCAGTCTATAAAGTTACTGTAAAATGGGAGGCCATGCCCCGATTCACAGATAATCTTCAGAAGTAATTTCAATAACAAACTTTTTAATGAAAGTCTAAGGGACATCACAGTCAACCCAGAGAGAGCGCTAATACCAAGTTACCCACCCAGAAGAAGCAGTGACCACGGCGTAACTTGACTATTTATGTGCTGGTGGTTACTTTCCAGTAACCTGTTGCTCTGGCAGGTCCATGTCCCTCTCGCCTATGTGGCCAACCTCAGGCATCACCTGATGGCTCCGTCCGGTGCCGCAGCCTCACCTGGAGATGCCCATTGTAGCATCCCAGTGGCTCTCCTGCCCTCAGATACACTCCCATGGCCTCCTCTACCTTCTCCCTGCTTGTTTTTTTAGACCTCTGGCAGTAATACTTTGGTGATTTTACATTACCCCCAGGGCAGAGTGGCATGGCTCCATTCATATAGACATGTCCAATAATGACATATGTAGGCATCATAATAATAATGGAAATAATGATCGGTGCAATAGAAATTAAGTTTGTTTAAGGGATCTTACCGCTTCTGCAGCATAGTAAAAAGAATGAGTTATTATCCATAACAAAGGTTTGACAATTCTAAATATCTATCAACCCAGCTACTTGCCAGCTTTTTAATTGCAGAAGTAGCAGGCTTGATGTGTAATTGCCTTGATTTGGTTTTAGCCATCACAAATCATAAAAGCTAGCCTTACTTGAAAAAATCAATTTTTATCTTCTTATATGTCAGTGCAATGAAATCTATTTAAGTAACCTTAGCTTGTTGTGTTTCATTGAATTACACAGAAAAAGGAACAAGAAGATGTTGTCTGGATTGAATCGAGTGTGTTAAAAACAGAAAGCACTTGGCTAATTTAATGTATTCCTTTTAATTAATATTTGACCTCTATATAACAACCTCATTAGAATGTAGGATATTAATGTTTTTATTATTGCGCAGTTATCCTAACAGAGTGCTAGTCATTTTGCAGTTGGTATAAAGATGGTGTTCCAGTCCTGAAGTGCTTACCATCTAAATAGGCAATAGCCCAATTAAAACTGGGGAGTCCAAGTGACTGAGTCTTGGAGATTACCATATGTCTAGTTTATTCGGGGATTTATACGGAAAGGTAGTCATGTGTTTGTGCACCTGCACACGGATACACACATCTGCATGCACACAAGCACACGTCTACAATCTGTTCTGCTGTCTCACATAGCCTCTGGGAAGAGATGAGTTTTCAGTGAACGTACAGGGGATAGAGCTGGAGCATCGCAGAGCCTGGGATCACCCACAGGGTCGCAGTGACAGGCACCACTGGAGAAGGACCGGACGCTGCGGTGTCCTGCCGATGCATCACCTAAGTGAGGTGGCACCAGTGGTTGTGTGTACGCAGCTCTGGATGAGCTGCAGAAGAGAGCCGGTGAGTCCAGTTTCCCTTCTGCAGACAGGGACATTCCCACTGTTAATGTTCACTTACACCAAATGGGTGTGATAAATATTTTACATCCCACACAAGTTCGTCCCGCCTGCCCTTGGCGGTGTTCCCTGCGGTGCAGCACGTGTCTCTGGGCTGCTGCAGAAATGAGCAGCAGTATGTGTCCTCGGTAGCACTGCTGGGCTGATGGCTGCCTCTGAGGCAAACAGGCTGCACAGCTATTCTTATTATCTCACTCTGGTTTCATCTGTGGGGAAAAAATAAGCTACATTTCTTCCTTTGTTTTTTTTTATTGGTTAGTAGTCTGAGAAAAGGGACCTTGGTATATATAGTGTAGAGAATTCTATTTGGAGAGACATAAAAAGGAGCATGTTGTGTAATTGTATATATTGAATGCTACTGCTAAAGTAAGAAGGCTAAAGTAAAACTGAAATTGTATACATTTATCACAAATATAAACATCAACGTCTTGTCCATTAAGCTAACAGGAGACACCAAGTGTTGTACAGGAAAACTAGATACCTTTATAGACAAATATATATATGTATAGTAGTAGACTGAAGAGTCCCAGAAATCTTTAATGTGATATGAGCAAAACCTGGTCCTTAATGAAGTGTTTCTTACATTTGAGCTAGAGATTAACAGATGGTAGAAAGCAAACTGGAGGGCTCTCCTCTGCTCCGCAGTGGGCCTCCAGTGCCAGTTGGAGCAAGGGGCTCGGTGCGGAGCTCAGTCCTGCAGCCATGGGTGCAACGTAGGTGTCAGGTGAAGGGAGTCTAGCCTCTCGCAGAGTACGTACATTTGGGCTACAGCCAACGGACAGACCCAGAGGGATGCTTCCCCTCAGGGGACGTATGGGGGGTGTCTGCCCACGGGTCGTACGAGGAGCCCTGGCACCTCTGGTGTGCTGGCTGGGGAGCACGGGGGTTCACCTCCACTTACCAGAGATGTGCCTGAATTTGGCCTTTTTCTGGGGCTGCTCTTGAGACGCTGTTACGCATCTGAGGTTTGATGCTCCACGTGCTTGGCTGCAGGGTGCAGGAGGCCCCTTTTGGTCCTATGACTCTTCTGTTCCATGCAAGGATTCTGCTTCCCCAAGAGGAAACTATTTTTTTCCCTTAATCTGGAGTAGTGCATCACCTGGTACGTGGGACATTCTTCCTGTACCTGGCACAGTCACCTCACTCGGGCCGAGCCTTAGCGCAGGGGATTGGTCTGACCACAAGACTGTTAAGTAAGTAGTGATCCCTTCAGCAGCTGAAGTTGGCTGTATTTCTGGACATGGCTTTTGGACCTTCTGGAAAAAAAACTTGTGTAATGTTGAGCTGCCTGCTTTAAGCTGCCCCATATTTAGCTCCAGGCAGGAGATAAGCACCAAGGCAGGACTTCAGGCAGGAGGCAAAGCCCCCCAAGCCCTCTGGAGAGGCACTCTGAGCACGCTGCCGCAATGACAACCCACAGGTAATTTGCAGGCTAGGGAAAGAGATGCTTGATGGGTGTAAGTGCCTGCAGAGTTATTCTGTCCTGGAAAGTAGGAGGAAAATGTTCAGGAGTGACTGCCTGTTGTCCATGACTCTCTGCATTTCCTGTGGGATCCACATTGCAAAAGAAAAAGGTTTCAGGGTTCCTTTCTGCTCTGACTGTGAAGAAGCAGATCACCTCTGGATTTGGTACAAGCTTCCAGATCTTTGGCCTGATTTTTTTGCTTTCATCTTTTGCTAACAGGTATTTTTAAAAGCAAATACATTACAAAGGAGCATAACATAGTCAAAGCAATGGCTAAATACATTACAAGGATTAATTTAGAAATAAGCATGGAACAGTTGAATATATGCCATATATTTGTGTAGGTGCCATGCATATGACTGTAGCGTCTGAACTTCTTTCACATAGTCTTGGAATATCTTCTGTTGCATGTAGAACAGCATTTCACCTATCTTTAGTTAAAATGAAGTACTAGAAGTTACTGAGTTTTAGGCACTTTAAAAAAAATGTTCTGTCTTCTCTCCCCTGCCACAAAGGCATTTTTAAATGTCATTTGCAGAAAGACTTCAGAAGATTATTTACTGTGTTCCCTCACCACTGCATATTCCTAAGCTAGAAAGTTCTGCTGTCTGTATATATATATAACTCACTGTCTGTCCAAAATTACTGCTGCAGTCCCAGGGGGTGAGAGTGTAAATATCGTAAGTCTTCTTGTGTAGATCCATCAGCAGATGCATTCTGAGCTGATGCACAGGAGGGATTTTGCAGCAATATAGTGGAACTTTCCCTGTTGATGAAAATTCCTGGCAAATGTGAGGTTACTCCAGTGCAAAACAAGGCTTGAAAATATAGATAGACTATGACTACAATTCCCACCATTAAGCCTTTCAAGTCTGCGTGCTACATCTGCAAAAACCTCTCATATAGACATGCTGACAGAAAAGGAGCACTTCCTTCATTAGTGAAGTTCTGATTTGATCTTCAGTTTAGCAGGTGCAATTTCATATCCCCATTACATTCCATATGGATTGCGGTAACAGATTTTAGCAGCTAGGTAGCCACATATTTGATTTGTGGACTGCGAGCTACCTATGCTTTTGAGCATATAAAACCAATATGCTCACGTTCCCACTGATTCATTTTTGATGAGTGATGGATGCAGCAAAGCCAGGCTGAAACCAGCTCTGCCTGGAGCTGTCTTTCAGTACAATCCTGACTTGCCTCTGTGCAAAGCAAAGCCCAAGACATCATTCCTTTACCCCCACTGCCCCATAACTGGCTGATACCAACCACCTGGAGGACCTGGCTTAGAGAGGGTATTTGGACCTGGCAATAGAATGCCATGGTTTGGGTCGTGAAGTGAGCTGGGCCCATTCAAGCAAAATGTGTTGTAATGCAACTAGAAGTTAATAAATAAATGCAGGTGCAGAATACAGATCATGCCTACAGAACTGTGGTCTGGGCGTCAGCTGGAAAGCAGGAACACCAGGAGTAATTAGAATTTCTAGTGTCAGAGCAAATCAATGCGCGCTCCTACTGTGAACATGTGTTATGAAAAGCTGTCAAAATCTTCGGGTGAACAAGCAGAGACGTAGCAAGTACAAGTAAGAGGGTGATAACACTTGCACATTCAGCACTGGGGAGACTGATACTAGAATATGACATTTAGCACTGGTGCCCACATTTCTTCAGGAAACTATGGAAAAGTGGGGAGGAAACAGAGAAGAGCAACAGGAAAAGTCCTTTGCTGTGAGAGACTGCAGAACAGAATTGATTTTCTTTGTAAAAAAAGGACAAAGTGGCTTGAGTTCAGAGCAGAAGAATCACCATAAGAAGGTACTGCTGTGTACCAGAAGGCGCTTCCTCCAGCAGTGGAAGGTTTAGCAGAAACCACTGGCTGGAAGCGGAAGCTTTGCACCTTCAGCACATGAAGGAAGCCCAGACTTTTAGCAGTAGAGATGATCAGTTATTAGAACAAACCACTGTGAGAAAAGGAAGCAACTTCATGTCTGCAGTTCACCACCAGATGCCTTTGCAGAGGGAATGCTTTCACCAAATGCAGTTAACTGAACAGTAACTGCATGAAATATGTCGTGTGATGCAAAAATCATGTTATTTGATTGAATCATCCCTTTGTCCTTAAATTTGACAAAGATCTGTTGGTAACAAGAATATCTGGACGTATAACATTTGGTGATGCAATAGGTGTTAGGTGGGAGACACCTATTTTAAGGTTGGAAACCTCTTTCAGATGGGTATTAAGATGAGATCTCCATGCAGAACAGCTTTTCATCACACTCTCTAATGCAGGGCTTCTTGCACCTTCTTCTGAAGTTTCTGGCAATAATCACTGCTGGATGCAGGGCCTGGATTAGATGCACCATGACTCAAAGACACATGGTAATTATTGTGTTCCAATGACTTTGATATTTATTTTTGTTACCCTTTCAAGTAGAAGGTATACCCACTTGATGTTCTTTTCAGTGTCCTCACAGCTATCCAAGAGCATGTAGCTATGTTTTTGAATCAGATATACCCAAAACGCAGCCTGTCTCTCGCTTACCTCCCTTCAGGTCTGAGCTCTCTGGTTCCAGAAATGAACTCTAAAAGGCTTCAGCTGCAATGTCCTGGAATTCCCTGGCTTTGCTCTCACCCCTGAGAGCTGATTCAAATGCTGCTTCCTACAGTCACTTCTCACACATTAGAGAAATAATTTCAGAAGGTTGTGGGGGTTTTAATGTAATGATTTGAGAACTGTTTATTATGATTTCTTCTTAAATCCAGCTCTAACTACACAGACACTGGAGACAGGGAGATCAGTAGAAATGATGCATTTTTAAAATGAGTTCTAAAATTCATCAGAGTTAGGTTTTCTTTGTACAGAAACGTCCCAAGCCCACAACTGATAGATTAGATTCTCATTAGTACGGGTACGTGCTGTTCCTCTCAGCAGGGCACTGGGAATCTTCCCAATAGGAGAAACCTTGGTCCATGTGAAGCTGCCGGAATTTTTTGCCACTGACATTGCTGTCACAGGATGTCAGCACTTGTCCCTTGCTCTGCTTGCCCTCAAAATACAGCAGCTTGAAGTTGTCATTGGCTTTGGGCCAGAATAACTCAGAAATGGAAGAGAGGAGATTCCCTGTTTGTTGGGAGAAGAAGAGAACATTTCTCTGCGAAGTTGATTTAAGAAAATGGCCATATGCTTCCAGCTACTCAGAGGTTTGGAATTTAGAAATAGCCCTGCAGGGGATGTATTCCTGGGTAGAGGGCAGGTGAGCAGTTCAATGAAAACATTCATTTGTTTTAGCTCCTTGTGATCTTGGTGTATAAATGATGTTTCATATAAGGAAACATGAATTCCTTGTCAGCAAGAGCTAGTTAATTTGGAATTCACTGCAAATGCTTACTTTGTACCGTTCCAGACATCAATAACTAGAAAACATAGTAATAAAGTATTGTTCTCCGGAGCATTTTAATCCATGGCCTTACAAGCTACTGACATAAAAATAAATGTAAGGCTACACTAGCAGAAATAACAACAGTCTGAAGGAATTCTGTTCAGATCCTCACATTCTTTTCATATAAGAACTGAATTAAAAATGGAGTCAGCTGGCTGGGCGCTCTCACTTGAGAAGCAGAGAGCATGTACTCAATGTTAATTTGTTTCATTCTAGAGTAAACATTCTATTCATCCAGCTACATGGTAGTGTAAGTGTATAATTGAAAAACTATATTAAAAAATGTTTGCTTCCATAGAAGTTGCCTGAGGATCATTAAAACCTCATGGTACTGAGTAATACACAAAATGTGAAACCTTACTGTAAATCCAAGGGAAATTGCCATTCTGGGGACATCTGGCATGAGCTTCAGCTCTAGCTGAATCATCTAGCTGAAACTCATGACTGATGGTTCATATCTTCAGAAATCCCCAAATCACTATATTGCATTTTCTGAATTTTTTTTTTTTTAAGTTAGGTAAGAATAGAAATAACAGACCCGACCTAGAAAATAATGTATTACATGTTAATCTCTAAAGACCAATGTGGAGATCCGTGTTGCTAACAACAGAGCTGACTCCATCGTACTAGGAAACTCCCTGGTCTGGTTCGGACCTCTGATTATTACCCTGCTATTAGGTGTGCAGGTTGGGAGTGATGAGATTGCAGGGAGAAATCCAAAGGCAATCAAAAGGGACTTCAGGGCACTGGGGCGATTAGTGGAAGGATCGGGAGCACAGGTAGTGTTTTCCTTAAACCCTTCAGTGGCAGGGAGATATACTGAAAGGAACAGGAGAACACACCTGATTAATACATGGCTCAGAGGCTGGTGCCATCAATGGAATTTGGGGTTTTTTTTGATCACGGGGAGGTTTACACAGCACCGGGCTTGCTGGCGACAGATGGAGTCCATCTATCTCAAAGGGGAAAAAGGATTCTCGCTCATGAGGTGGTAGGGCTCATAGAGAGGGCTTTAAACAAGGTTTGAAGGGGGAAGGGGATGAAACTAGGCTCACCAGGGACGAGCGTGGGGGCAGCGTGCCAATGCTGGGGGTGGAATCGATAGCCCAGCTCAAATTCATCTATGCCAATGCATGCAGCATGGGCAATAAACAGGAGGAGCTGGAAGCCATCACGCAGCAGGATAGCTATGACTTAGTTGCCATCACAGAAACATGGTGGGATGACTCCCATGACTGGAGTGCTGCAATGGATGGCTATAAGCTCTTCAGAAGGGATAGGCAAGGCAGAAGAGGTGGTGGGGTGGCTCTCTAAGTTAGGGAGTGTTTTCATTGTACAGAGCTACGCAACTGTGATTGACGACAAAGTTGAGTGCTTATGGGTAAGGATGAGAGGGAAGGCCAACAAGGCATATATTGTGCTGGGAGTCTGTTATAGACCACCCAACCAGGCTGAAGAGATGGATGAATCATTCTACAAGTGGCTGGCAGTAGTCTCAGAATCGTGTGCCCTTGTTCTCGTGGGGGACTTCAGCTTTCCAGACGTCTGCTGGAAGTACAAGACAGCAGAGAGTAAGCAGTCTAGGAGGTTCCTGGAGTGTGTGGAAGATAGATAACTTCCTGACACAGCTGGTAGGAGAGCCAACCAGGAGAGGAGCCTTGCTAGATCTACTGCTTACAAACAGGGAAGGACTGGTGGAAGGTGTGATGGTTGGAGGTCGTCTTGGGCTTAGTGACCATGAAATGATAGAATTCTCAATTCTTGCTGAGGCAAGGAAGGTGGTCAGCAAAACCACCACTATGGACTTCCGGAGGGCAAACTTTGGCCTTTTCAGGACACCGGTTGAGAGAGTCCCATGGGAGACAGTCCCGAAGGCCAAAGGGGTCCAGGAAGGCTGGACATTCTTTAAGAAGGAACTCTTAATGGCTCAGGACCAGGCTGTTCCCATGCGCTGCAAGTCAAACTGCCAAGGAAGACGACCGGCCTGGCTGAACAGGGAGGTTTTGCTGGGACTTAAGAAAAATAAGGAGAGTTTATCATCTCTGGAAGAAAGAGCAGGCAACTCAGGAGGAGTACAGCGATCTTGTTAGGTCATGCAGAGAGGAAATTAGAAAGGCAAAAGCTCAGCTAGAACTCAGTCTGGCCACTATTGTAAAAAACAACAAAAAATGTTTTTACAAATATGTTAATAAAAAGAGAGCCAAGGAGAATATCTGTCCTTTAATGGGTACAGAAGGGAACATTGCCACCAGAGATGAGGAGAAGGCTGAGGTACTTAATGCCTTCTTTGCCTCGGTCTTTAACAGTGACACCAGTTATCCTCAGGGTACTCTGCCCCCTGAGCTGGAAGGCAAGGATGGAGAGCAGCATATACCCCCCTTAATCCAGGGGGAAATAGTGACCTACTACGCTGTCTCACTGTGCTGACACTCACAAGTCTATGGGACCAGATGGGATCCCTCCAAGAGTACTGAGGGAGCTGGTGGAGGTGCTTGCCAAGCCACTCTCCATTGTTTATCAGCAATTCTGGTCAACGGGGGAGGTCCAAGATGACTGGAGGCTTGCCAATGTGATGCCATTTACAAGAAGGGTCGGAGGGAGGATCTGGGGAACTACAGGCTTGTCAGCCTGACCTCGGTACCAGGAAAGATTATAGAACGGTTTGTCTTTAGTGCACTCATGTGGCATGTAGAGGACAACCAGAGGATCAGGCCCAGCTAGCATGTGTTCATGAAAGGCAGGTCCTGCTTGACCAACCTGATCTCCTTCTATGACCAGGTGACCTGCCTAGTGGATGAGGAGAAGGCTGTGGATGTTGTCTGCTGGACTTCAGCAAGGCCTTTGACACTGTCTCTCACGGCATACCCCTTGAGAAACTGGCGTCTCATGGCTTAGACAAGTGTACTCTTGCTGGGTAAGAAGCTGGCTGGATGGGCAAGCCCAGAGGGTTGAGGTGAATCCAGTTGGAGTGGGTCACAAGTGGTGTTCCCCAGGGCTCCGTATTGGGGCTAGTTCTGTTTAATATCTTTATTATTGATCTGGATCAGGGAATTGAGTGCACCCTCAGCAAGTTTGCAGATGACACCAAGCTTGGCAGGGCCGTTGATCTGCTGGAGGGCAGGAAGGCTCTACAGAGGGATCTGGACAGGCTGGATCGATGGGCCGAGGCCCATTGTATGAGGTTCAACAAGGCCAAG
>JANZLQ010000027.1:4070280-4088115 GCA_026212715.1 Elanus axillaris | reverse complement strand
GGGGGGGGGGGGGGGCAAGCGATGCTCGACTTATTTAGTGTGCTGAGCTCTCCTTCGCCAGGGCCAGGTCTCACTGTCGCCTTCACATGCACTGCAGTGCCTTACATAATGGCATTCTGCAGTCTAAATGCAAGGGCTGGATTCGAGTGGACCACCGGCGTCTTCTGTAGTAAGAGGCAGCTTGATTTCTTGCTCTGCTTTTCATACATTTTTTTAATAGGCATGTGGAGTACAAGTTATAAGGGCAACATGCGCAGTTTTAAAGTTTGAAGAGAGATTATTCCATCGCTAGCTGTCCTAAAGTTTCACCTCTAATGATCCTCCTTTCTGACAGAGGATTGATTCTCCAATCTAGAAGTGAAGCAAGGCAAAACTACGTGTTTTCTTATGTCAAGGTGAACCTTAATCAAGCAAATTCCCAGGCACCAAAATGGGTCGTTTAACAAACATCAGTGCAGAGGTAAGTACAGAGCTACAGGTAGCAGGAGAACAGCGTGTGCGAGGGAAGTTGTGGGACTTTTCTAACACATAGCTTTTCGTGCTGTTCTCCTGGAAATTTGCCTGGATTTTAAGTATGTACAGAAGAGGGAGAGAATGAACATATGTATTCAATTTGCTTAATAGAAAATATCTTGGCAGAAACACATGCTTGTGCGGTATATTTTGTTAGAGTTTGGCTTTTCGGAATCATCATATACTCCGTCTAATGAAAAGCTGATAGTGTCTCCCATTTACCTAACGATAAGTTAAGATGCAGCTTGAGATATACTGCTAACCAAGTTAAGAAAAAATGTATGGCTTAATATAAAACTTGTTAAAGTACAGTCTCTGGGGAACATGTCGGGCTTGTAGACTTTGACCTAAAGAGTATTATGAGGGAGGATTACCTAATTAGCGGCGTGATTGAAACAGCAGTGTTAAAACACCTCTTTTTTCAAGGAAGGCTGTAGGTCATTTTGAACAGCAGCTGCAGTGGGATTTTCTACAAGTATCATCTGAAATATTTATTGGTACAAGAGAATTCCCAATATATATGCTTCTCTTTCCAATGATAATATAAGGCCTTGCCCCAGGGAACTCTGAATAAAGCACAACAGTGACTAAGCACCATTTGCAGGTCAGTCTTTTTTTTTTTTTAATATTTTGAAAGCATTGGTTACAGAAAAGTTATTCTGAAGGAACAGTTTTAATAACGAGTGCTACAGAGCCTCTGTGTGCAGTGCATGTTTTTAGGAGGTACCGTAGAGAACTGGGAGGTGTTTGTGGGGATACTGTACATACATTTGGACCTCAGAATGTAAGTGGGCATGTAAGTTGGCAGGGAGGAGAGACACGCCGATTTGGGGAGGTAACTCCAGGCTCCCTTGTTTACTTCCGAGCTGCAGTGGACTTCCTATGTGGGTCTGGGCAATTTTCTGATGTGCCTTGCCTGATACGTGCTGTGAATCTACTATTACTTACCTGTTGTTAAAAAGTACCCGGAGGTTTAATTAATTAGCATTTCTAATGAATTAGTATCTCTCGGGTGGTTTGCTGTTCTCAGAGGAAAGAGACTCTAAGGCAAACCTCAGCTCTGCCTCCCCATCACACAGTTATTCCTGGTCCAATGTAAAGTCTTGCCCTGTCACCCTGACGATGTCTCCTCGAGGATGTCTAGCTGTCAGCTGAAGCTCCATGCAACTAAAGCAGAGCATTTCATAGAATTGTAGAATCACAGAATGGTTTGGGTTGGAAGGCACCTTTAAAGGTCGTCCAGTCCAACCCCCTGCAATGAGCAGGGACATCTTCAACCAGATCAGGTTGCTCAGAGCCCCGTCCAGCCTCTCCCCCAAGCCTTAGGCACTGCTTCCCTTCTTAATCTCTTTGGACAACACCAGCATCTTGCTAATCCTCAGGCCTGTGTCATGGCATCTTTTACCAAGTTATTTTTCCAGGTCCTCACATGCAGTTGTATCTAAACCCTGAAGATCTTATTCTGAACTACACTGCTAAATTTTGGCACTGTTATTTAACTGGATGAATTCTTCCTTCCTTCCTACCTCCCTGCCTGACTACCTGCCAGTTTTTCTGAAGCTGCTTGGATGTTGCACCAATATGTCACACATTTTTTGAGTTTTGAGTGGAATGGAGAACATGAGTGCTGTTTCCAGTGGCTGTTTCACTTGTTGAAATGCAGTCCAACATTGAGACTTTCACGGGAGACGTGTTGGGAGGTCTGTGTGTTATAAAGCTGATGGTAGGAAGAAGAGTTGCTACTGTGTCTTCTATTCAACAGAGTAGTAGTTTAAGCACAGAGCAAACACATCATTCTACCTGTTCTATTTTTCCTTCTGCTTGAGGAGATGGGGCGTGTTCCAGACACAGGTTTAACCGTTGTGTTGTAGAGTACAGATATGACAAAGAATGTTTCCTTCATCTCCATCATGAGTGTAATTTTATTTTATGAAAATTACTTCGGTATCAGAGTCATTTCTTGGGATGCAGCCAATGGAAGACCTTTCTCATCAGTTTTCCAAACAATAATAAAACCCATCCTTTGTTAAAAGTACCTGAAAAAGAAATGTAATGTTTTAATTTGTACAAAACCCGCTGTTTTGGTTTCACATTTTGGCCAGAAAAAATCCCAAATCACATCGAAGCAATTTTTTTCTCCCTTGCCATTTAACTGCCACACCGAAATGCTGGATATTTGCACAGTCTCCTTACGGTGTCTCTGACCTTTTCACCCACTGGAAAAGGCTGTGTCACTAGATGGTCGCTGAGCCTTTTTAAACCTCTGTTGGATTTGGCCCTTGGTCACTAACCCTCAGTGGCTCAACTCCAACCAGTGGCCTAGTAAGAGACACCTACAAAGCCCCTTTGATGTGTTGAGCCTGTTAGACACAAAACTCTTGGGAGGGCAGCAAAGGTTCCTGCTTACCCTGCCTTCTCTTTCAAATACTTTGTTGAGATAAATATTAATGAAGATTGATTAATTCAATGGGACTGCCCATTAATTTGGTTTCTTACACATTTGTTTTGGCAGATTTTTCCTCGCGTGCTTGTGAATTTTCTAATTGCTTTCATGTTTTGACATTGGACCTATACGAATCTCAGCATCGGACCCGATAGCTTTACAATCTCGTGTCAGATCCAGTTTTGCTCTACTGCAATGTTTGGTTTCCTAAGTGCTGGCCTTCCCAGTGCCCCGGCTGCACTGACACTGAAGTGCTGGTTATTTGCAGAGCCACACTGATGATAACAAGGAGGGGGCTTTTTCATTTTGTGTTAATGTCATGTTTACACTGGTCGCAGGAACACGTGCGGTCCAAACCTGCCACGTTACACTGACAAAGCAGGTTACAGTGTCAGGGATTTGTTAAGTTCACTGCGCATCCAGGAGACCGTGAGGCTGATACGATGATGAGCCAAAACTACACCTTGCCTCTCTTGCAGAAGAGGAAGATGAGGACTCGTGTGCTGTTGGTCTCTAAAAGAACCCTCTGAGAAGGAGGGACTGCTTGAGACCTTGGTACTGAGGACAACCCTTGCACATCTGACTTCTCAGGAACCATAAATCTGAGGTCCCGAAGAGCAGTCACAAAGCTCTAAACAAAACAAAATACAATGCAAGAAGTATTGGCAGGGCAGAAAATGACAGTGAAGGCACCTGAGCTGTGCCAAGGGTGGCTGCTTGAGATGGCCCCGGGGGCTGCTCTGGAAACCACGGCCCCAGGGCGGTGGGAGGCAGCCAGGAGCCCCGCTGTCCTGCTGGGGGGGGGTCCATGCTGGAGCTTAGTTATGGGATATAGCACTTTTAGGCTGCCACGCTGGCAATTCTCCACTCTTGTGGAGAGGGTCTCACCGCCAAGCGTCCTCAAGGGTAGGACAAACCTTATCTAAGATAAAACGGAAGGTAAACAAGGAGTCTGTAATATTTCTTACGGAGGATCAAAATTTTAACAACTTTTTTTTTTTCCTAGGATGTCATTTTTTTACTTGCTTTTCATTTTCTTCATGTAAGCAGAAGAGTAACAATCCCACTGAATTCTGCTTATCTGTAGGTGCTGGCAATGATTTGTACAGCACTCCCTTGCTTTAAATGGCTTTTGTTTCAAATAGTGGGAGCTGGTAATTTGAGTGGGTGTTTCCCATCTGCAAGCCCTGTATCCAGTATAACCCTGTGCACACGCCTTCAAGGGCAGCAGTCCTGGCAATCTGTCAAGAACACTTCTTAAAATTACTCCAGTGAGTTAAACAGACGGTATGGGCAGATGCAGTGATATTCTCCAAAAGGGCAAACCTCAGCTTTGTAAGACTGCTGGTTTGGGAATCTTTGTGGAGGGCTATGTTCTTCTAACATACCAGGCTGTACTTATCTGCACCTTGTTATTTTTTCATACCTTTTATACTAATTAAAAAAAGAAAACAAAACCCACAACCCACTCTGTTTTATTCTAAGCCTAATGCAGTCAGTCAGGACTGGGGACTCTGCAGTCCTGGCACACAACCCCTGTGCATTACTCAGCAGCGTACGGAGCTGGCTGTTTGGAGGAGCCCAGCCTTGCGTGCCTGGCTTCTTCCCATAACTGAGTAAGAAAAAGGCCCGCATCGCCTGGGTCTTCTCAGGCACCCAAGGCTCTCAAATCAGCTCAGTTAATCGCTCTGTTTACAGCAAAACTTTCTGGAGAGTGTGTCTCTTGGATCTGGTAGAAAGCATCCCAAAAGGGCAGTGTGTAGAGGATTAGTTTAAATTCCAGATTCCAATTTCCTGGTATTACCAAACATAAAGCTGTTGCGTCATTTCTCTTAACAGAGTTAAAAATTAGATGCAGGAAAAATAAACAGAAACATTAAGCTCTCAACTCTTTTTTTTTCCCACTTTCATTTTGGTAAGACAGAGCTAATTTGCTATCCTCTCTGCTATGTATCCTGCTGCCGAACGAATCCTTTCTGTGCCCTAGATTTTTATTAGCTTTGGCTTGCTTATTACTGAAAGATTTACTTTCTAGGACTCCTTTAAATTCCATTTGCTGCTACACTGCCTTTTCTCTTGAATATGATTTTTCTGTAGTGTCCTTTAAAGATTCTTGGCCTTTTCTGACCTGGGACATATTTAAAGTAGTCTGATCTAGTTTTCCTAATCATCAGTGATCTTCCCAGCAGGATGCATTCCTTTTTCTTCTTCCTAATGTGATTCAGGATGCATTCCAATTTAAAGAGCCCTTATGCTCGAACCATTATGCTGGGATTGACTGTACTACACCAAACTTGTCAGTTTGACTGCTGTCAAAGTCCTTGCATTTTAGTAATAACACCTTAGCAGTGTTAATGTAACTATGTTTTAATTTTCCTTTGGCCAACTCATCTGCTTTAATTCCTTAAGCATTCAGATTTCTTTTGAGACAGGTTAAGGAAAGGAGCTCTTGTTCTTTACAGACAATAAAATACCAGAAATAAATGTGGAAATAGGCATGAACATCAGACCATCAGTGGTGTCTGTAGGGGTATGCCTGCCAAGCCTGGAATGGTGTAAGTACAGTAGTCTGCTCTGCAAGTTTGACGGTGTAAGCATATTACTGTATTTAGAAGTGGTTAAATGCAGGCATAAATAGATGAAAGTGTTTCAACAGAATTAATAAAACCATCTTGTACATGCAGTCCAGCCATAAATGGTACACATATCGAACACAAAATGATATAAAAATACAAACATCTTTTTAGACACGTAGGAGAAAATAGAGTATTCCGTGGTGTCCTGTGCATGTGAGTGTGTGTCCATGCATTCACAGAGATAGAAGGTGCTTGTAGCTAGTGAGTTGTGGCTCCTAAGCTTGATTTAAAACTTGAATGACTTCATTATAATCCCCCTCCACCCAAAAAATAAAAA
Organism: Elanus axillaris; assembly: GCA_026212715.1. Taxonomy (NCBI): domain Eukaryota; kingdom Metazoa; phylum Chordata; class Aves; order Accipitriformes; family Accipitridae; genus Elanus; species Elanus axillaris. Next base: position 4,082,246 of record JANZLQ010000027.1, on the reverse strand, counting down.
AAAAATCTGAGGAATCAATCTCATCTGCTTTACTAAATGAACATGTGAAAGTGCTTATCTGGGACAAACCTGGGGACTATACATATTTCTCTCTTTTTTTCCTTAAACAGAATGAAAATGCCCTTGTGAAAATAAAGGAGTTAGGAGTCGAGCTTGCAAAGATCAGGAATGAAGTTGGTAAGTAGTACAAGCAAAGTAACAACAAAGTCATTTTCTCACTTTACACAAAAGCAGTTATTCCCTGTGACCTGATCCTAGAGAACCTGCACACCAGTGATGAAGTGTCTTCTGAAGCCCAGTGGCAAGGGGTTTTGTGGCTTTGCAGGGAACCGTGATTTTACCTTTTCGTTGTGGTGATGGGTCCATCACCACACACACTGGAGCTAGGTGTGCATCCTCTTTACTAGACAAATTGTTCTTCGTAAATCTGTAGCTTCCTTTCCCAACTATGTACCACCACTGCCAAGGAGAAGGCATAGCGTGCTGGGAAGCGGGAACTGTTGCGGTGCACGGTGACTGGGAATGCATTCCTTACTTAGGTATCTTTGCATGTTTTGCAGCTCAGCTACAAACTGAGGGACACTAAGCTCAGAACTTGCTTATTATTATCTCTAAGGTCTCTTCGTGGCTGAAAGACAGCAAAAGCAACACGTCCCGTTCGGTCTGTGTATTCCCCATGTATCTGCATGCACCGCTTTTCCCGTTTGGTTTCTGATCTGGACAGGATGGACAGGGAGGGTGTAAAGACATTGCAACCGTTGAGAGAGAAGACAGGCTTTTGCACTGGCTTTAGCCAACAGGCTAAGTTCTTTTGGCCTTAAATCTCCCCAGAACGCGTGTGATGTGGGTTCATCTACCCCGAGGCAAAGGGAGAGGAGGAAGGGCTCCCGGAGGGAGGACCACTGGGACAGGGGACACCCTGGGTACCAAAAGCTGTTGGAACCGCTGATGACTGGAGCTGCGAACCGGGGGGACCTCTCAGCTTTCCCTGCGTGTGGGAGCCCCATTGCTGGGTCACACACTAAACGATGGCAGGAGGGTGACTTGGTTTGCAAAGAGGGGCTCAGGCCAAACCCCTGTGAGATGGTCAGAACTGCAGATGCTCCCTGTGCTTCGTCTTCACCTTGTCTAAGACAACCCACTGCAGAAAAGCTGAGCACAGCCCTTTTCCGATGCCCAACAGCTTGTGCTCCTCTGAAATCATCATTTCGTAGAGAGCTTTATTGTCCCCATGACCAAAGGATACTACAGCAATAGCAAAACAGCATTTCCAGTTATTCCCTGATGCCCGCCTGCGTCCATCCTCTGCATCTCCACAGCTCTCACAGAGGAGTTGTCATCACTGCTGCATTCTTTAGGCAGGGCACATCTGAAGATTTCCTTTGAATATCCACTTCTTATTTGAAAGCCCTACCTCCTTCTAGCGAGTTGGGTTTGCTCATTTTCATGAGTGCTTTTGGAAGTGGCAGTGACATGGGAAGGGAAGAGAGGGACAGTACTGGAGATAAAGAGCTCTGCTTCCATTTACACCATGCTTGTACAGCTGAAGTGAATACAAATCAGTGGAGGTTTTGCTGGAGAACTTTGACAGGGATATGTCTGTTTGGGGGTCACAGAGCAGCATGTTTGATCACGGGAGATCGCTGCGCTGCCTGCCCTTGCCATTGCTTTTCTGCATGCAGGAATAGATACCTCCTCTGTACAAAACTGAGTCCTGATGGAATACACGGAGACAGTTTTGGAAAGAACCCCAAGTACTCCAGAAAAGCTGTCTGAGGTCTTAGCTGAGCTGTACTGCTTCAGAAGGGAGATCAGCCATAGATGCGTATGTGCTTGCTTTCTCAGCCAAGGGAAAGATGGTGTGAGATAGTCCTTTCCTCAGTGGTCCTGCGGGCACGGGAGCTGGAGAGGAGCTATCACAGGCCACCTCTTCCTGAGCCAGCCACCACTCTGGGAGACACCGAGAGGCTGCTCAGAGGCTGTTTAGGAGTGACAGGGGTGGCTGGTGATCTGTCCTGCTTGGTGGAGGTAGTTCTTTCTGAACAACCCTGAGACACAACATGCCGAGATAGAAGGACTCGCAGTAGGGATGGGCAAAAAGATGAACACGTGCAGGTATTGCACTCCAGCAGGATGTGAAAAAATTCATCAGCCGCACAGATCCTGGTATGTATCCCTACGTATGGAAGGTGAATGTTTATGTTTTTCAGTGTAAGTCAAAAACTGCTGGACAGTCTCTGTTCCTTTGGAAGAAAATGATAAAACTAAGTTTTGTGAAACAACCAGTGCTTTAAATCCGTGGACAAGGTAAAATGGCAAATGCCATGTGCACGAAAGTGGTTCTCAACAGTGCGGTTCTTTGCTGTCTCTAAAGCAGTGCAAGCTGGGGCTGTGGGTGCTACTGGAGATGTGCAGCCCACCTGCGCTATAGGAGGGCTATTTCGGTCTCACTATCGGATGAATCTGTATGTTGTACAACATTGTACATATACCACAAAGCTTTATCCAAATAATGAAACAGCCATTTGTTTGACAACAGCAATCGTAAGTGATGCTATGAAGAAATTTAGGGAAAATCTACAAAGCATGTTATTTTGACTACAACAAGTTTGTAGTTCTGACTTGTCTCAGTCACTTTGATAAGTAGTCTCTCTTTAAGTTAAAAATAACCAGTCCAGTTAAACAGCATGGGTGTTGGTCAGAAATTCCTGATTTCTCATGTGTAAATTCACCATGTCAGATTCACTGATGCAAATGCCTGGATGAATCAGTAAAACAAGGCTGGACTAGCCAGGACTGATACAGGCAGTGTGTCCAACATTTACCTGTTTAGGCAATAGCTCTAATCCAGAATTATGATTTAAGTGCTGAATGTGCTTGGTTTTGAAAGCACACAGTCTTTGTTAACTTCAGCAGAAACTGCAGGATTCTGCTATACAAAGCAATGAAACTGCAAGGTATAATCCACTGTCCAGAAAAGTCAGAATATATTTTTAAGGAAATATCTTTTGGTAAATAAAATCACTGCTGAAGCAATAGCAGTGATGAAGCATGTGTAGAACAGCCTAGGGAGACTTGCACCCTTCTGGAGCCAGGCAAAATATTTAGGTTCAGATAACACCGTCCACCTTTACCCCCAGCACTGCTGTCAAGTATCGCACCTCGTCTGAAACCAGCATGCAGTGAAATAGGAAAGTGCTTCTCCCTTCCCAGCCCTGAGGAGGAATGTGGCTTCTACAAACGCTGAGGGACTTGTTATTTTATGCAATAAGATTTGCTCATGTATTTTGCTAGAAATGCCAAGGCTAGAAAAACATGACAAGCAATCACTCTACACTCAAGACACCTATCTTTACAAATTATAAATATAAGCACTTTTCAGCTGCAACAGCGAGACTCCTGGAATAAAGAGGTTTTGAACACCAGCTGTTTCCCTTCAAACTAATAGAAATTAAATGTCAGAATTACCTGCTCCTTCGCTGTCAGACAAATGACGTGATGTGAGTTGAGAGGAGGTATGGAGATGTGTAAACACCTAGATGAATGGAAGGTGATCAGATGTCAAGTTTAAAATTTGTGTTATCTGTGTTCACGTGAGTTTGAAAGCCACAGCCTGTGCGCTACCTCCTCCTGGGTACACTTCCCAGTCGGAGGACCCTTAGCCTGAGTGAGGTGGCTGTGATTTGTCTGTCCCTCTGTGGCCAAGGGTCAGAAGGAAGAGGAGAGTCTGCAAGGTGAAGAGCCCATTTCTCACGTTGGAAGCAGACAGTCCCTGTGCGAGGCCACATGACGCCAGCCCCCCAGTTCCCACTGGAGTTACCCCCCTGAATGCAAAGTGCCAGGAATGGGGAGGGCTGGGCTGCGGCTCGGGCTGCGTTTGTGCAGGAGGATCAGTCCATTAGTGACATCTCCCTTTCCCTCACCTTCCCAGCCTGGCCTGAAGTGGGTTTTGCTCATCTGTTGTGCACTATAAAAGCCACTCGGTGCTCAGGGAGTAGGGAAGCAATGGCAGCCGCTCTCATTTAACCCAGCACACTGTCATGCCAGGAAATGCCATGTTATGTCTGAGTCATTCCAGCCTGTAAGCAGCTATTGAAATACCTACAGGGAAGGGAAAAGAAAACCAGCATGTAACTCTTCTTGATGGCAGCCGATAGCAGTTGTGCTCTGCTTGTCCAGTTGCATGTCAGTAATACATTTATATAACTTTTATTGGTGACTCTTCTTTTTTTCCCACAAGAGGAGCTCACTTTTACAGTATCCATATCCTGATGGCTGAAAGCAAAATCCACTGTTTTCCAGCAACATCAGTGTCGAGGCATTTGTTGTTGGGGCCTTGTTGGAGGCGATTCAGCCTGGTTCACCAGAACCACAGCTGGTTAAATGCTGGCACCAGCAAGGCAGGCTCTCTTGCCCTGGTTCCTGCTCCCCAGCTGGGCAAAGGAGCCACAGACCTTGTACTGGGCTGCACGGATGACACCTTCTGCTGCTCCTGTCCCAGTAGAGCCCGGCCCAAAGGTCCATCTCCTGTCTAAGAAGAGATTCAGTCTTTCCTCACCACTTTGGTCCTTGGCCTCATTTGTCTCAGTCTGAGAGACTGTGGTAGGGATCACTCCTTCTCGTTAGAGGTGGTTGACATTCAGTGTAGGGCAAATTTCCTGGGCAATGGCCTCATTTTCTGCCTCCAAAAGCATTTTTGGGTGTGTGGGGAACGTGCCATGCAGTCACCCTTTCCCTGCTTTCCTCTTCCCTCCATTTTGCACCTGCACCAGGGTTTGATTTGCAAGATGCAAATAGTTTTGTGTTTCAGGTTACAGAAAGTGTTTCAGACGGATTTTCTTTTGCTTAGAGCATGCCATTTCATTGCCCAGCCCTCCCTGTGTGCTGGGTAATCTCATTAGAGAGGCTGGAGAGGGACGGGGTTGATTACAACTCCAATTTAAAGCTTGAGTAAGTTTGAATTCTACTGAACGCAGAGCTGCAAGCGTTGCCCCTTGTCCTCCAGCTCTGGGATTGCTTTGCATGCCAAAGAAAATAAAAAATCAAAAAGCAAGAGAGAGGGTTTAGAGCTATAATCCAAACTGCCAGGAGACAAGACATTTCAGCTAATGTCCATATAAATTGCACTGTTTCATTTTGGGTATGAGGCAGGCAGGTGGGAGAGCTTCCTATGTGCCGTTGCTGCGATGCTCAGCTCACTGGTTCAGGCTCACTTTCTCCCTTCCTGTAAGGAGCAGAGAGCTTGAAAGGGACACGGAGTCCCTCTTAATGCTCCAGAAAACCTCAGGATAAGAACAGGACCCCAGTCGTGATATCTGTCTGGACATACCGAGCAAATCTGGATATTGGTGTCCAGTAAGTATGGAAACAGAGCTCTAAACAGGGTGGAAAATAGTTATGTGGGGAAGGAGATGGTTAGCTTGGGTGCCCAAACTGCCTTGCACGGGTACACCGAACATGAGCTGTGGTCATAGCAGTAAGGTAAATTTGACAAACTGTTGCTATCCTGAAAAAAATGAGCACAGTCTGATACCATAGTAGAAAGAGACAGGAAAACATGGCAGGGGGGTTGCCAGCAACTGAGCAAAAATATGGTCATAGGATAAATATAGTTTTGAAACATTCAGAAGTTGTCTACCCAGGGAGACAGCTGCTTGCAGTTCACTGATTTACACCCCCATACAGGTTTGTGCATGGCACATGCATTTTGAAAGCAAAGGAAGAATGAGTAGCTAATACAGATGGTATATTCAAGAGATGATCATTTTTCTAAACCAGCTATGGGTCTAAATCAGAAAGAAGTGCCGTTAAAATCACATCTCTTCTTCCCTAGTGTTGTTCTCAATGTTACGGTCATGATGATTTTAATCACTTCTTACCTGTTAGATCTTTGTACTTGAACAAACTTGCTCTCTAAATGTAGTCTGACTGACCTTGTCCAACTTGCTCAGGTCTTCAATATTTGGATTGATTGCAACCGTTCTTTAGCAAAGCAAAGGGCCGAGGACACAGTGTTTGTGACACTGCTGTCCTGGGACCCAGGGAACAATATAGGTGGAAAGAGAGTGAATATCCTTGGCTTGGTGGAACTGTTGGAGTTGCACCTCCTGAAACTAGTTGTAGTCACGGCTGTGAATTCAGAGACGTGGTCACTGGGTTAGTTAACAGGATTAAAAATTTCACTTTTTTTCATTGTCTTCAGTACCAGCCTTTCATTTGCACTCTCTGATTCCATGAAGCACACAAGATAATATTTGAATATAAAGATATTGTAAGCAAGTGTGCGTTAATAATAGGTCCTCGATGGAGCTGCTGCGAAAGACAGGTTTATGGTGTGAGCAGCTTCTACCAGCTGGAAAATGGGATGTATGAGATGCGTCTCCTTTTCCTGGTCAAGTAGCCAATCCCCCCCTGCTTAACATGCAGAGGATGCACCTGGAAAGCCCAGGCAGCTTGTGCCTTCCTGGCACAACACTGGAAGTGGGGACTTAGCTGAGACTGTGGCTTGAGAGAAGGAGATAAGAAAAATCTTGTATCCCAGTTGAAAGGCTTTTTGTCAAGTGATTGCCTCACATGCCTTTCTTACATCCAAGTCAAAGTAAAAGCCCCAAAGCCTCGATTTGTGGATCCAAGACCGTGCTGGCCAGGAGGGGACATCCAGTCACCCTGCAGGTCCATGGAGTCCCCTGCTATTACTATTACTATTACTATTACTATTACTATTACTATTACTATTACTATTACTATCATCATCATCATTATCATTATTATCATTATTATAATCATTATTATCGTTATTATTGTTATTATAATTCATCAGACCCCAGTTTTGCATGGGCTTTTGCATACGCTGCCAGTGCCTCTATTTAAACAACTGCATGTGTGTATGTGTGTGCGAGAGCGCGACAGAGGAGAGACAGCAAGAGCTTGTTGATGTCAGATTCATGGGAGCCCCAGAGCTGGTGAGAATCACCATGCTCAGTGCTGTACAAACAGATCCGATGCCACTGATTTGCTCCCGAGGAGTTCAGAGTGTGACTGTATGGTCTTGTCTCCACAGCCCTCAACACAGTGAGATGGAAGAAACTACAGAGTGAGAAGGAGGAGCTGGAGAGATGCTTCGAGGAGGAGGTGAAGCAGCTTTGCAGGCGGCAGCAGGAGGAGCTGCAGGTGCTGGAGCAGCGGCTGCAGGAGGAATACAACACCAAGAAGGAGACCCTGCAGGAACAGCACCGGCTGCAGCTGGAGCAAGTCCAATTGCAGCATCAGGATCAGGTCAGTCTCTGCCTGTTCCCTTTGAAGAGTAGCCCCTGCCAGTACTGAGCGGGTTCAGGTGATGAAATACATTGACCGCTCCAACATGAAGACACTGCTAATGAACTGACGACTGGAAAAATGCATTCCTGACTATCTTTACTGTTTTTCCTCCCTATTATTCCTATTGGTATTGCTACACAGTAGTACATTACATTGCCATGTCTTGTCTTCGCACGCTTCCAGATGTTAACAATGCAAATATTAAGACTAGCTCTGCTCCCCATGCACGCTTGCTCCCCAACCCACCTATTGTCATCAATTTATAGAAAACAAAGGGTTGAACAAGAATCTGCTCAACACAAGAAAAGACCAGCAGAGCCCTGCTCATCATTATTTGCAATCCTAGTTAAAGGGTAGTACTGTGAGGCTATAGGGCCCATGCAACATGTAGCCTAAACATCAGGCAGGTGATACGCTCTGGGTTCCCTGATTTCTGCTCCACCATTCAGTCTAATCTCTTAGACTGTACGTCCCAAGTGTTTCTTCTTGCTTTGCTTTCTGTATGTAGGTAGGAATACTTTAACATGGAGCTGCTTTAGTCTTATTTTTAACAGCTGGAGTAAACAAACACTGTAACTCACCTATAGGCACCTCTCACCTGGTGGCAGAACATCCTGCTCTGGATTATGGCAATTTACCTGGCCTTTTCTCATTTTGCATTCAGCGAGTAGCGGATACAGTTCTGATTTTTCCAGCTGCAGCTCTTACCCATTGCCCAGCACCACAGTTCATGAGGGCTTTTCTCACATGAGTATCTGCCGCACTCCGGTGCACGCTGCAGTCTGTGCCATCAGGCTGTGACATGCCGCGGTCCCCGCTGCTGTGGGAGTGCCACCCAGATGCATCAGATGATGCAGCGCAAGGTCCCGTTGCGAAACGTGAGCCCAGCCAACAGCCCTCGCTCTTTGTCAGCATCATTCTCCTCAACCTGGGGATTTTGCCAATGCCCAGCACAGCTGGAGGTAGCAGAGGGTGAATTTTTCACTCTCTGAGGCAATGTAAATTGGCAGCAACAGTGCAGTGCAGGTGCGGTCTGTGAGATGGATGGATGTGACCAAAGGTGGAGGAGAAGGTTTTACGCCTGCATGCTCTGTATTTCGGGGTATCTCCAGTGTGCATTCCGGGGCTGCTGCCTGAAGCAGGAGCCTGTGGCCAAGGCTCCAGAGCTGCTGCTCCCCGCTGCTGGTGCCCAGGGAGCGGGCAGTGGGGTGCAGCGCGCAGGCATGGCCCATGCAGTTCCCAAGGACGATGACAGCACTAGCTGTGGGCTCGGGAGCAAACCAGCCGCATCAGCAGAGCCTGTTCCTGGGCTAATTTAGACCATTTAAGAGGTAAAGGCTGGTGCAGCACTGTGCAGCCATAGCTGAGACATCCAGGAGCCAGTCAAAGGGGCTAGCCTGCACTGAGCTCGTGGGAGAAGAGAGCACCAACACGGCACGGCAGAGATGGCAGCCCACTGTCTTTAAGGTCAACTATTTTTAAAAAGACAAATACTACCATTTCCTGCCTGTGCTTGATGTACTGTAAAACACTCTTGGGATGGCATTGCAAATACAAACCGAGGTGGTGGCAGTTTTACGTCACTCATGTCACAGCTGCCCGGTGTTAAATTTATTGCGTAACACAAATGATACGGGCGCAGCGTGGTCCTCACTGGCACGTGGGTCAGACAGCCATTTCGGACAGACACACGGCATCCCAGCCTGTGCCCCAGAGAGCCTGCTGCCCTGGTGTCCTGGGTTCAGCTGGGATAGAGTTAATTTTCACAGGAACCTGGGAGGGGGCACAGCCGGGACAGCTGACCTGAACTAGCCAAGGACTTGCTCCATACCATGGGACATCATGCTCAGTATAGAAATGGGGAGCGGGCTGGGGGCGGCTCTTGGCTTTCAGTGGGGAAAGTGGTGGAGCGTCAAGTTCTGGGTGGTGAGCGGTTGCACTGTGAATCACTCTTTTTATTTATTCTTTTATTAGTCCCATTGTTGTTGTTGTTGTAACTTCTCCTTCTGTGTTGTCCCAGTAAATTGTCCTTATCTCAACCCATGAGGTTCCATTTTTTTTTTTCTTTTTCTCCTTTCTGGTTCTCGTCCCCATCCCACCAGAGTGGGGTGGGGAGGAGTGAGTGAGCGGTTGGGTGGTGAAACCATGACACCTGGGTACCACAGTGCCATTTGGTTTGATTTGTCGGGGCAGGGGGGGATGTTGAGGAACTCTTGCTGGATTTTACCTATTTTAATTGCTGTGCATGCTCGTTGTTACTGATTTGCAGGCTTGTGCTGGCTGCGTGCGGTGCCACGTGTTGGGCAGTTTGCAGCAGCAGGACCTCTTTCTGGCCTCAATATGAGATGGGGAAAATGTTTTTGAGGTTTCACTGTTGTCATGCTTTTACCTCCACACCAACCTGAAAACTCTCATGTCTGCACTGAAAAAGGTGCTGTCATTTCTTTCATCAGTTTATTGGATGTGGACTCAAAATTCATGATTCAAACGGACGTAGGAATTTGGGTATTAATGAATTTGTAGGATACTCTTTTTCAAGTAGAAGTGTGATAGATTGCAATTCATTTTACATACCCAACGATAATCATTTCAATGGTTCTCTAGAAATACATATTTTACAAGTATGAATAATTAATTCATAGGCACTTTCCATGGAAGTTAATTCAGGACCTTACAATAAAAATCATTGCAGCAAAGTGCTGTGCAGACAAAAACCAGGATAGCTCAGAACTGTGCATGTTTATCTGACCATCAGAGGGACTCGTGTCATTAATATAATTTAGATTAATGGAATGTTGAGATTTCTGAGCATTTCATAAATGACTTCTTCATTTAAGCGCTTTTTGGCTTTTTGCTCTCTTATGTACCTCTTTTAGCACCATTAAGTTAAAAGAACAAAAATACTATCAGCAGTGACTACACGCTACCGCTCAAGGCATCAACATGCCTATTTCGTAATGAATAAAACTGGCTCAGGTGCTGGAAGTGTCACGTTCAGTAGATCCCTTTACTGTTTCCAGCTCACTGGAGCTCTCTAGCAGTGGCTTGTCAGCGTGCCACAGCATGTCTAATCCTGTATCCATGTCTCCATTCATTGTTGTTGGAACAGGTGGAAGATATCACAGCTGTACATGAAGCTGCAATGTTACAATTGGAAAATAACCACTTAGTCGCCATTACAGTACTGCAGGATGAAAATGACTGCAAGATTCAAGGTAAGCCAAAGACAACCCGATGGCCACAGAGCTCTTCTAGAGCAGGAATTAGCGGGGTGGTGAGGTTGTGTAAGCCTGGATTTTCTTCCTCCAGAGCAGATGATACAGAAAATTGGTGTTGGCCTAGTGCTTTCATGTGGGGTGGACCACCAGGTTCATGCAAGGGGTGAGGGAGAACTGTGTGCAGTGTGTACAGCATCTAACTTGGACCTGAGACTATCTGAGGGGTCTTTGGGCCAAAGATAAGGCTTTCTCCACGGGTCGTGGCATATAGAGTCCGAATTCCACCTCACTTCACACACAAGCTTTTCTCAAGAGCCGAATTCTCGGGTGCTCAGGAGGCTAGAGCTCATTGAACGTCTCTGAATTTAGGTGCTTAAATGCCTACGCTGCTTCTAAAAACAAGGCTCATGATTTTCAGTAGCAAAAATCTGGCCATGCTAAGCAGACCAAAGCCACACGCTGGTACAAATCTGCACCTCAGCACCATTATCTTTATTTCATGTTACCTTTTTTCCATGGGATTTGGTGCTGCAGAGCTGTTTCCTCCCTACCAGTTCAGTACCCAAATACATGTCTTTGTACATGCTTTAGCTGACATTTAGCAGTTATCTGTACGATCTCCCTCTTTTGGTTTTTTTTTACACATAAGCATTAGGGTCTAATTTTTAAATAGTGGTAGCAGGTTTTGCCACAGCTTTCCTCAAAGCCATATTGCTCAGCTCTGCGCTGTGTCAATTAGAGACGCAGTCCAGAGCATAACATGAGCTGAGAACAGTCTATTCCCCTCTCTTGTAGGCAGAGATGGTATCTAGCATACCATTTTTAAACTAACATATACAATTTTGAAAACAAAACAAAACAAAAAAGCTGTTCCTTGCTTGAGGATATTCTTATCTGTCCATTTTGGTTAGTATTTTCTGATGATAAATCTTGGCTGTGTTTATTAAGGCTTTGCTAGCCGAAGTTTGAGCTCCCTGCTCCTGGTGTGGGTCTGAAATGCCCTCCTGTGCATGGAAGAGGCATTGCAGCAGCTGTGGCACTAGAGCATTAGTATTATTTCTGCTGTTACTGTGGCTAGTGAGTGATGGTTAGAGAGCAGAACCCCATGGGGCTGGGGGTAAAGACACAAAAAATAGAGGGTCCATATACTAAAAAGGTAGATGCTGATACTGCACTGGATGACAGTTTGATGCCGTTGGTTTAGAGGTTAAACTTTATTCTACTTTGGTTATTAAACTTTTGGTTATTATTAAGTCCAGGGTGAGTTGTTCTAGTAGTGAAACCTTTTATCGTGTAATATAAATAGAGGACTTTTTTGTCTTCGGGCTCTGTCAATCTCACTAATGGAATAAACCTCACAGGTCATCTGCCACAGCTCCTGGAGTAGCACCATCATTTGCATTTTTGCATCTGAGTTGCTGCCCCCCCCCC
>JANZLQ010000027.1:4056976-4070180 GCA_026212715.1 Elanus axillaris | reverse complement strand
AGTTGCTGCCCCCCCCCCCCCCATCTCCTCAATGAAATTGAAACCCAAGCTTTTAAATATATCTCATTTTAAAATCTTTGATTTGGGGATACTCAGTCTGAATTGGTAAATGACCCATTCATTGTCAGACCAACCCTTTTCAGATCAGAACCCCCGGGGGCCGGGAATTCTGAGCCGTTCTGAAAAATCAGAATCTGGTCACATAGAAATAGAAGTACCAGCAACCAGTGAAAGATCAGGAAATCCTGATCCTCAAAACAATTCTCCTAAGGTCACAAAGCATATTACTACCAATAACAACTCAACCACCATGCCCTAAAACTGCATCCCGAATTGCGCTTGGCTCACGATGTCTGTGCTCTCGGAGCCTGGTTTGCTGGACTTCACTTAGCAATGTCATGTCTGTGTATCTTCCCCAGAATTGACTACTGCTCACAAACTGGAAAAGGCACAATTAGAAGAGAATTTTGAAAAACTGCGGCTGTCACTCCAGGTTAGCAGTTTCATTATTTTCCCACCCCTGTAATGATGTTGCCAAGCAGCCGAGGGGGCAGCCCCAGCCCCAGCACACCAGGCTGTTCCTTCTTACCAGCTTATAGTACCTCTTCTCCTCTGCCTCTCCAAACCGAGACCTAGCAGCAAAGGTGCCCCTCAGGTTTTTTTCCCTCCCCCTTGGCTGGTTCAGCAAAATACTAACCATCTGGAAGAGACGGCAAACCTAAAGGGAGGAAAAGGCAGCTGGATAAAGCAAATAAAAGTCCTTCTAACCCTGCTGGTGGCTGGCCAAGCCCAAGGAGCGAAGTGGAGGAGCTCTTCCCTGCAGGGCACCTGCGGTGACTGCGAGCATCTCCTTGTCTGCACCGTACCCTCCGGCAGGTTCCCCCAGGGCTCAGAAGTGCTGACTTCTCCCTGCCTGGCTCTGTGCTTGCGCTTTAAATGCTTCCTCGCTGCCTTAATCTCCGGGAGCCAGTCCCATGGTGTAGACATATCTCCATTCACACCCGAGAGCGACACTGTCCCTGCTGAGGGATGCCCCGGGGCTGGCCCTACCGTGCAGCCCAGGCTGTGGCCAGCCACATCACATCTCCCAGGTCCCGCTATTTAACACCAAGCTCAAGATTGTCATGGCTTTTTCAGTCCTTCTAATAACTCCACGCTGTTCTCACTCTCTAGATGAAGAAATCCCAAGGAGCGGAGGGCAGAAGCGTGCCCCTGTGATTCATGCTAAGTTCGGGAATCTTGTGTGAACAAGTAAAGATGCCACAGCAAACAGTGCAAGCTTTGTTTGATTCATAGGCAGAGATGACTTACAATTTTTAAAGCCCCTAACAAATACTGTTGCACACAGCGACTGTCACGGCCTTCCTCATGCGGCTGTGACAGTTCGAGGCACGTTCGCAGTTTTGCAATAAGCACTGATGTAATGTTACAGACAAGAAATTACATATATGAAAGGTAAGAATACCAGTTTCACAGCAACTGTGGCTTTTACAGGTGTTTTATAGAGAGAGGTAACAAGAATGCCTTTGTAACAGAAATACGATTGCCTAAAATAACATGTTGTTCCTGTGTATAGCTCCGAGATGAAACGACGATCATTTAAAGTCCACACCACTAACTCGTTGTCGCTTGTTACCGTGTTAGAAGCCTAGAAAAGTGAATGAAGCAGGGATGGGGTATCTACTACCTCATTCAGACTCCAGGGACCGCACAAACAACCTCTTTCATGCCTGTGATATAAATGCCAGCTCTCTTAAGGAAGGACATGCTCGTTCTCATCCAGCCCAAGGTGATGGGGTGATTTAGCATCAAAGACATTTCATGAACTAGTGCCAGCCAGTGTCAGCCAGCCGCAGGCATTGCAGGGATTTCAGGATGCCCTGAGGCACTGGGTTATCAAAAACCCCACTGGATGTTCATGTGGCTTTATGTAAAACATACACCTTGCAGGGGTTTCTAAGGCTTGTGGAGCTCCTCACCTGGTTTTACAGTGCCGAATGACTTGTATGAATGTAAGAGGGGTGATAACACAGTCGGTGTGTTCATTGGTGTGTCTCCCCTCCAGGACCAGATAGACACCCTCACCTTCCAGAACCAATCTCTTAAGGCCAAAGCAGACCGATTTGAAGAGGCTCTGAAGAAAAACACCGAGGAACAACTGAAGGTAGGTGGCAACTATAACTATACGGTCATCAAGCTACATGTTTGACTCACATCAGGTGAATCAGTGGATAGCAATGGGATCCTTACCCCAGGGACCGGGGGCAGGTCCCAACTAAGACCCCAGATTCTGAGCTCTGAGGGGGAGTCAGAAATCTTAGCCTAGATCCATCACATTCTGATTTTACTTCTTTTTCTTTATTCTTTCACCCAGCATTTATTTGTAGCTCTGTTTCTAAAACATTTCATTAGATCCATCTAGTGTGTCCTTACTGCTGTCTATTCTTCTTTCCCTTCTTCCTGTTTATTTTTTGTCTTTTCACATTTAGATTTCTTTCTTTGTGCCTTCTGAACCAACTTCTTTGATAACCTTTGTATTTCCACATTTTTTTCTGGACTTGCAGGGGACAGCCCTGTCACATGAAGTATTCATTCAACTGCTGTCTATTGGGGCCATGCTATTTATTTACAGTGTGTAAGGAAACACACACTGCAATTATTTATCTGCAATGAAATAACCCTGAAATGGCTCTCCAAAAAGAGTTTTCTTTTAACTTGGAGTGTTTTAGTGTGTTTACAGCACAGCCCTATGGGCAGCTGTGTCAATGTGGCAGAGGGGACAGAATGAAAATAATGGAGTGAGCAAGGGGTTCAGTGAGTTCTTAGGTGAGAGAACTCTTAAGGAAAGAAACGCAAATGTCTGAAACAGGCTAGGCCATGGGGAACAGGTAGTATCAGTCTCCCTGCACCTCTACCACAGCATTTAATTTACATGAAAGGACAAATTCTGCTGTGTCACAGTGATGTTAATGCCAAGTACCACCAGGCAGTTCACTGGAGTGAGTTACACTGGGGAAAATCCAGAACAGCTTAAGTCAGCAATAGTATTTCATCAGTATAATTCACAGCACACCTTTTGCCCATGAGTTGAACCCTAGTATCCCCTACATCTGAAGTTCTCAAGCAGAAGAGGAACTTTTCCCCACCAGATGTGATCTTTGTTAACAAGCACTGTGAGGCAGTGGTGCAGGCAAGGCAAAACACTGTAGTTTTCACCTCCAGCCCCCTTGTCCAGTTTCCTCAGCTTCATGTTTGTACTTTTCCCAAGCCAAAATCCCTGCACAAGCATAAAACACCTCGTGCAGTTCCCAAGCTATGAGTAGGAATAAGGTTGCTGAACAACCTGGCATCCCATCCTTCTAGCCATGAGGCTGGTCAAAAGAAAGGTACCGTTGGCTGCCCAGCCAAAGAAATGGTCTAGGAGAGAATATCAGGGTCCAGATGGGCTGTGGAGGCCCAGGCCCAGGTGGTTTTCACATTGCTGAGACTCCTAAACAAAATGGGTGCATTGAGGAACCTTTATCTTATGGCTGAAAATGCGTTGAAGGCTGACAGATACCCAAATCACTGCTGTATTTTGTAGATTGAACGAGCTCCATATCTGCACTTAGAAAAAGATCTGAAGAGCTTAAAACACGTTCTGGAAATGAAGAACCATCAGATTCACGAACAGGAGAAGATGATTATGAAACTAGAAAAACAGGTGAGTTGTCATTTTTTCTCCAGAGGAGACACCACAGAAGTAATAAAGTAAAAGTTGTGTTACAGCAGACGAAGTTAAAAGGGGTGACAAAACACATGAAGTCGGGGCAAGACATAGTCAAAGAGGTTCATAAATGGCTATATATTGTGTTGTTCCACTGTCAACCTACATAGCTACTTCTACTGTACCATCTCTCAGGTTTTCACTCAGAAATTGGGGATCTTTTCCCATCCCTTCACCCACCCATGATACCCTTGATTTCCGCCACTCATCCATTGATCTGTATTGCTTTTTCATGCAATACCTGCTCAGCCTGTTATGTTAGGCAGCGAGGCGAGTGGTGTAGGAAGAATGGAGGAAGGGGAACTTACTTTGTGGTAGTCCAGGACTTCATTTTGTATGCCAGCCTGCACCATATGGCCTTACAGGAGTCAGGTAACCATTTAGGGCTGGCGAGGGCAAGTGGAGGAAGATTGAGCCGTGTGTGTCTTGCTGCTGCTCATGCAGGGAGCTCCCAGCTGTGAGTATGAATTAGCAATATTCAGCAAGCAGTCCCTAGCAAGGCTTGTGCTAGGAAAGGTTTCTCCAATGCTAACGTAATTCTTTTCAGCAGCCTGTGCTGTTTTCTCATCCTTTGCTGAGGGGGGTCTCTAACAAAGAACTCCCCCGTTCACCACCAATTACATTTTTTGTTGGAAAGGGGATTCATTTTATAAGGCATAACCTACAGTGACAGTAAACGTATAGTGTGTTGACAGGATGAGGCACTACCTCAGCTGGGGAGCTGGGACAGCTGGTTCAGCATAGCATTCAGCAAGATTTGTTTCCATTTATGGGGAAATTTGAGAACTCTGATGATTATTTTGCTGAGCAGATGCTTGAGTAAGTGGATGCAGAGAAAAGTGCCTCTTTACAACTGAGGCTTGTTAACTGCGCACTTTCCAACACGCTGCTCCTGGAGCTAAGCCAGCATCTGAAAACATGCACTGTAGTGTTATACTGAAAAAAGAATCCCAAACAACAGCCTACATAGTTCCTGGTCATTTAGCCGCTTTTGCTAATTAACCACATATGAGCACACAGTCCTGCTCCTGCCCTTTATCACAGTAAAACACCGGGTCTACTGTGGTCCAAAGGCACAATGCCTTTCTGTTTAAAGATCTACTTTTATAATTGCCAGAACGTCTACAGGGCATCTCCAAATGCGCTGAAAGATGGGGTGTCTCATAAGGGAGCAGGAGGACCTGTCAAAACCAGGTTCAGGCTTGGCTCCTTGTCTGCCAAAAGGGAGGCTGGAAATGAAGGTGGCAGGAGCGGAGTGGTACAGGGTGAAGGTTGCAGCGGGGAGGGAAGGAGATGCACAGATCTTCTCCCATGCTTCATGTTGGCACATCTACTACTTACTAAAACTTTTGAGGAAGCAGAGAGGGTGCCCATGACGAGGATTCCTCTCTCAGAGCATTTAAAAACGAGGCCAGAATCCTTGTTCTGCTCTAAAAGAATATATTGGGATAGGCCATAACATCTGAGAATCAGGAGTATCCTTTACGGTCACCTGCATAGACTGGAAACCACTGCATAAAACTGATGCCTCCCCCATTCAGTGTAATTTATTGCTAACTCCAGTGCACAATATTTGGTTCTTTATAAAAGGCTGGGAAATTCAATAACTGAGCTCACACAGAGATAAGGTTACCCTGTGATATCTTGTTTTCTTCCAAAATTGTTGAATTCAGCAAAATTCAAACTGCTGGAAAACTAAGGTAATAAAGTGTGTCAGATTCAAAACTTGAGAAAAACAGAGCATCTGAGGCTCTGGTACATGCCTATAAACATCTTATTCATGTTTTAATACACTGCTATTGACATCCTCAAACTCTGTCCTTGCACTGTCCTTAGTAAAAGCTACCTACGCTCGGGATAGGATTAATTTCACTTAATTGTAGCTTAAAGTTAAATGTCTAGTTCAATGCTGTCATTTAAGCCAACACTGTCAGCAGTGAAGTGTCTCCAAAGGGCAGCCCACCTCATGTGAATGCAGCAGCAGGCTAAGGCTGCTGCTGGGCATAATCTGCGTTGGTGGGTCACTCCTTCCTCCCCATAGCCAGGGTATTGTAACCCTAGAGGTTGGACGCCAGAAATTTATGTCCGATGAGGTTAGTTAGGCTGGATGATGCACTTCATACCACTTTGTACTCCTCCTTCGTCGCTGGAGTGACCACTCACACCACAGTGCCCTTTCCATGCTGGGCATCCCCATGGTCCCCAAGTACCACCAGCTCCCCGTCCAAGAACAACGGCTGGTAACGCTGGCTCCCGAGGGATGAAAGTGGTGGGGGCAGCACCGAGGAAGATGTTTTATTTCCTCTGGACCAAACTAAGACCCTCGTCCTCCTCAGTAAGGGCTAGTTCAGCTCTGCCCCCACCCAATGCTCTGCTGATGACCCCACTTACTTCATCCCTAGGATGTGGTGTGAGTCAGACCTCGAAGTTTCAGCTGCAGTCAGGATGGCCACCTCCATCTATCCTCAAGTATTAGAGTGTGCTCTAGGGGCAAATAAAAACCAAATTCTTTTGGATTAGGTGTTGGGCTTTCTTCAGACTTAACAAACCTTTCATTGCAGGCTGAAAAAAATTTAAAACTGGAAGAAAAAATCACCATGCTGCAACAGCAGAATGAAGAACTCAGAGCCAGGATTGAGCAAAATACTGTCATAACAAGGTTCGTGCTATTTGCAATCTGTCTGAGCTTGAAAGGAGACTGCAGATCTTAACTGCCCAAGGCTGACATTTATTTCAGAAGGGGAAAAACTTATTTCCTCCTGAAATTGTATTGGTGTTTTATTAAAAAATCCTTTTTATATTGGGGTTTGCTTACTTTAACATAAGGAAGGCCACATATCTGTCTGTGTATTTCCATGATTTTGACATGCTGCTGAGAGCAAAGTTGCCAGTGGCTTCCGATCTAAGTGTCAGTGCCCGGAGACCCATTAGTCAGTGGGTAATAAGGATGGGAAATGGGGCAATTTCGGGAGAGACATCCTAACGATGCCACTGTCACCCAGGCGGGGTTATCCTTTGGTGGGCTTTTTTCATCTGCACCATCTGCACCCTTGTCACAACTTGACAAGAGTGACAAGGCTCCTTGTGTTAGGTGGTAGAGAACTAGGGAAGGGGAGGTCATTCCCTGTGCCAAAGAGTTTGTAGTCTGCTCTAAGGCGAGAGACTCCAGCTGGAGCCAGGCAGAAGGGATACCAGGGGAGATGCCAGAGCTGAACTTGTCCCAACACACCAGCTGGCGTCATTGTTGCCAGAAATGATGCCATTCCCCCAAAGTGCAATTGAATTTTTAGCTGACTTTTAAAAGCTTCAGCATCTCATCTCTGATTAATTTTAGGTTTTGTCTTTCTTGTGTCTCCTTTATTAATGATTCAGCCTTTAAAAATTGTCTCCTGCATGTAGGTATTTTTAAAAGGCACCATTGCTTGCACTAACATTCAGATTGGGCTGAGCGTTATGTTTCCTCTCACCTGATTGTAAATACCTGTAACATGCATGTCACTGTCCGAGGTGGATGTCTACAGCCTTCCTGTACTTGGGGAGGAAACCCAGGAATTTTTAAGGCCTGGTTCACCAGACCAGTTTGAGACACCTGCTTCTGGGCTGGATGGATTGCGGTCTGGAAGTGGCAGTCTCTCTGCACGCCTCTGCCAGGGTGCCTGGTTCAGTGCTCGGCATCTCTGCGTTGCCCCTACCTGTCTCTGGCTGGACAAATAGCACCTTCCACTCCCTGCCAGCGTCCGGCTGCAGCGCTTTGCTTCTTCCTTCTAACTATGTAGGTACTGGTTTCGAAGAACATCTTTTGGGAGAAATTCTGAATTTGAGGTTGGCCTGGAAAGTCAACTTAGAGGACAGTCATTTTCAACAGTAACAGTCTGGGTACAGCTACAGGGACAGTGTCAGCCAGGGCTTTAAAGCCAGAGTCACTAAAACATGCATTTTCCTGGCAGCAGTAGCTGCCCCGACTGCTCATTTCTGTTGTACTGGCGCTGCCTGGGAAGTGCAGCGTGAATGAGCTCAGGGAGCTGCCCTTGCTGGCGAACTGAGGGGATTAGAGCTATTTCTGCTGATTTGCAGTTTGGGTGCCCGCCTGGCTGTGGCAGCTCAGCAGCAGCGAGAGGAGGGATGGGAGCAGGAGGGATGGGAGCCAGAGCAAAGCCAGCCTTTGCAGCACGGCCAGCAGGAGCCTCCCAGAGGCATCAGGGGTGCTGAAGGGTGCACCACAGACTTATTTCCAATCATAGCCAAGGGCAGGTGCAAAGGAAAGAAGAACCTTGCAGGTAGATCATGCACCAGCTTTGAACAAGGAGCTCCACAGAGCCTCTGCTGGGACTTCCCCAAGCACTTCAATAAATCATCTAATTTCCCAACATCTTGGATTCTCCCTCCAAATCAACTAGCATTTTTTTGGTCCTTTGGACTGGAGGTGTTTGAGGAACGGTAGTTTCCAGCACCCCAGAGATGAAGATGACCAGGAGGGTGTCTGGTGTCTGTTGGCATAGCCCAGGCACCTACTGACCTCTGGGCCTTTTGGGGGAGGATTTACCGTGAGTTGAGGGCACAACTCAAGCACCTTCCCCTACATCCCTATCATGTCGGTGTGCCCCTGCAGACCTCTGTGGTTTTATGGCTGTGATTTGTTACAGCTGCTTAAATTGTCAGGAGGCTGGCAGAGGAACGCATCTGATTGTAAGTCTGCAGTGCTGGGGATAAAGGTTTCACCAGATGGGTCAGGTCTAAAATTGGAACATATATCTCAGATACGAACTCACGTAGAACACATTTACTTTTGCTTTTGCATTGCCTCTCTTCCTTCTTCCGCCTGAACAATGAAGACGTTCCGTTCAATGAAGGCTGAATGGGCATCTGTATCTTTTATAAGCAGCGATGCTGCATCTGTCCATCTCGCTCTCCATGGTGCAGCAGAGGCAGGTACAGGTTGGCTGAGCTGAAGGCAGAGGCATCGCTGAAGGCTGCCTCTGAACCTGGGTGGCATGAAGCTGGCTCTGCCTGTGCCCAGCCACGTCACATCAGGTACCACCACGTAAATTCCCAGCACGATGTGCACGAGGCTAAAATAAGCGGCGCAACAAGCAGCAGCTCCTTTCTCCATCCAGGTGCCAAAGCAGGTCTCTCTGGAGGACACGTCCACATGCTGCATGGTGTGTTCAAAGGCACTCAGCTGCCAGGCTCTTTTCTGCCCAAACAACTCCCTTCTTACCTGCAGATCATGCGCAGAACTTGCAGCCTGCCTCTGCCACTGCACTGCAGCGTGCATTAGTGCCACAAAGTCTATTGTGTGAGAGGTTCCGGAGGTCACCGATACTGTGCATCCTACCATATCTCCAGCAAGCCTCCGATGTAAAGGAGGCTGATACGTGCTGATGGGTGTGCTTGCCTCCTGTCCAAGCAGTGCCTTTAGCAGAGGAGGGAGCTGAGCCCTTCACTGTGCCGTCAGGTCTGTGCTGGTGTGACTAGCCTGTTCCCAGGACCCAGATGAGCTTTACCAGCCGGTCACACACTAAGAGCTACACAAAGGCAGGGAAAGCGTGTGCTTTTTTTTTTTTTTCCTCAGCAAATGCTGGCTGGAAAAGGATGAAGTGGGGCTTTGTGTATAACTTTTATGGCCTGTCTTCTTAGACACTGCAAAGGAAAAAGTGATTCCATGTGTAGCAAGCAAATAACTTCCTATGGAGTTTTTTCTTCAGGGTGAGCTCCCATGTGGACTTTTTCATGCCTATTGGACTGTGAGCTCATGCCACAGCTGGTTCCTCAATGGGACCATGAATAGGGTTTTCCTCCTCTACCAGGCAAGCAGCTTTCTGAAAACTTCTGCCAACTTGTGTCTTTTAATCCTTTGACTCTGCTAGCCACTGCTTCACGGATCAAAACTTTCAGGGTGTGGGAGAAGAACAGACATATTCTTGATCACCTGAGCTCCATTTCTGTAGGAACAGAGGCTAAAAAAGCAGAAATTCTTTAAAAATATTTTTTAATCAAAATTGGAAATGCCAATCCCTCCCTCTCAGAGACTTTTGATGCCATAAAAGTGGACCAGGAGCCCATGACATCTGCTATTGGCTTCAGGCTCTACCCAGAAAAGGAGTTGTGCAGAATTTCATGTGTGCATCCAAAATCCACACCCAGCTGCTGCTGAACCCTGGAAATACCTAGAGGGAGGCTAGGTGCCTCCCTGTTGATTTGTGTAAAATTCTATGTTGCCCATAAATCAGGTTAGATACATGCCCAGAGCTGCCCCAGGCTGATCACATCAGCACCTGGCTCCTGCCCAAGCGTGATGGGGCTGCAGGAGCCGGGTGTTCCTGCAGGCATCCTCCGGGATGGAGGTGTTGCCAGCACATGCCCAAAACACACCTCAGTCAGGTCCCACAGTCTGCCTGCACTGCCCCATTTCTTTTAAAACCAGTTACCTGGTTAGACGAGAGTAGACTCCCTAAGGTTATGGTGCCCATAGGAGATTTCCATGCCCCACCTCCCGAAAAGCCATCAGGTTATAGGGCGTTCTGGGGAAACACCTCCCTGGTCCTTGCCGGTGAATTTTCCCTGGTGTTGCAGTCAGGAATAGAGGGGTCATTAGGACCAAGGAGAAAGGAGCTGGAGAAGGACCTGTAGCTTCGTGGCCATTTACAGAGGAGGGAAAGCCTCAAAGGTGAGCTGCATCCTGCATCAGGATATCAGCTAAAATGGGGAGCACGGAGAGCGCAGTCTCCTTTCCCTTTGCGTGCAGTAGCAGCTGGTTGGAAGACTCAGGCATGCAAATGCTCTCTCTTACCTCTTTGCTCTTGCTCTGCTACTCCGCAAATGCTCTCTTGCTCATGGCACAGCTTTTGTGGCAGGGTTGAGAAACGAGGGTGAGAGTTACAGCTCTCCACAGAGCTGGGACTTTGGATTTTTGTCTTCAGTCAGACGGAAGAAGATCTAAAACCCAGGACTATTCCCCTCTGGGGACTGCTCTAGCTGCTGTGCTGCTCTGGAAGAAATGGGACGGCAATCCAAGTGCCTTTGGGTTGTGAAACACCACGGGGAAAGGTGGCTGGAGCCAGGCATTGAAGCCAGGGAGAAAGCAGGATTTAAGGACCCCACCTGCACTTTGTGCTGCTTATTGGTTATCTGCAGGGGTGCCACTGCTGGGGCAGACCACGTTGGGTCGATCTCTGAAGTCCCTTGTCTTCTCGGTGCAGGAACAGAAGCCCTGGCCAAGGGGTTGCATGTGCAGGGAGCACAAGTTCCCTCTGACCCAGGGCTCTGGGCTCTATCTGGGGGTGGGTTTGGCCCCACGGAGATTTACGAGCACGTTCCCAGGTAGAAACTGCTGCTCCAGCGAACAGGTTCTGCAAACAGAGCGACAACCCCATGCTGGGCCCCTGCTTCTTCCACGTGCTGAACAGGGCAGGGGATGGAACGTCCCTATCAGCTTCATTGCACGGTAGCTCTCAGGGGGGCCAAAACCAGCTCAACCACAAGCAAATATTGATGCTCCACTGCACCTACCTACATCCCCAAGCTAAGTACCTGGGGCCAGCTCTGAAGTCCTCTCCAGGTGCCAGTGGCCAAGGCTGGGCTGAGCGTGGGGCTGGCACGGTGCTGGTGAGCTCTGCCAGCCCGGCTGCCCACCACGGGGACCGGTGGGGTTCTCCTCAGCTCCCACCCTGCTCACAAACCCACACCCTCCCAGGGACGGCCAGCGGTGGGGGGCCCTGAGCGCACACCGCGCTTTTATCTCAGCCTAAATTTCCAGTTACTTTCTCCACCCGCCCTGCCCTTAAGTGGAGAATCCTGTTCGTGCAGTGCGCTGCAGCCTTGCATTTTTGCTACTTTCCAATATATGTCCTGCTTCCCTCTCCAGGCAATTGTCAGAGGAGAATGCTAATCTTCAAGAGTATGTTGAGAAAGAAGTGGAGGAGAAGAAGAAGCTGAGCAGGACTAACGAAGAGCTCCTCTGGAAGCTGCAAGAGGGAGATGCTGTGAGCCCCGTGAAACTCCCACCCGCATCGTCCACTTCTTTTTATCGCTGCTCGTCAGGAAACTCCTCTCCGGCAAAAGTCAGAACCTTGCGGCGATGATTTGGCACCTGCGTGCCAAAAGTCCCTTGCCTTTTATGCATTTCCAATCTGCTAAATGTTGCCATCCAAGGAAGTATTACCATCAACAGGCACCCAGGGTTCATGGCTGCAAGCATGCTCGGTAGCTGCATAGCTTTACACTAGGCAGGGTACTCTTCTAGTCCCCATGTAGGAGCTCTTGGTTCTGACACGTTGATTAGGGTAGCAAAAACATAGCAAAAAGATAGGACAGCAGAAAATTAGGATAGCAGAACGTTTAGCTTGATGTGTTAACATTTTAACTGTGGTTAGAGCCAAAAGTTGGAAAGTACTATATTAATGGTTCATCAGAATGAACTTTTGCTGCAGTATTTCAGGTTAGTTACAAATACAGTTCAAGTTGTGAATATTTCTGTATATGTGTCTGTGTTTATATACATGTACGTATTGTACCTTTATACCTATATATAGACGCACACACATATATATGTAGTTGAAGATGTTCTGAATTGCATTTTTTTATATTATTGGATACTACTAAGTGCTGATATATTTTCATTACAGTCAGCAGTTTTCTAACTCGTGCCTAAGACTTGCATCTAAACGAAATGCATTTCTGTTTAGCCTCCCAGGAATATTTATACCCAACCTAGAAGAAAGTTACACAGAATTAGAAGCGCCTTCCAAATGACCACCAAGTGGTACTCTATGTAACATGAACACCAGCGACTTTGAAATTCTGAGACAGTACTGCCTTTGAAACCATCACCTTTGCATTGAACACCAGAAAAGATACGCATACCATTCACTGCTTTTTAACTCAGCATCGATATTGTAAGTGGAGATAGGCTAGAGATGAGAAACCTGAGGGTTTTAGCAAATTTGATAGAGGTTACTGGTTAATGTGTTTCAATTTTAGTGTCTTTAAATCCTAGTTAGATCTTCTCTTGTTTTACCTTGCCCTGGTTTGGATACAATCAGAATCGCTGGTTGTAGATTCCTGTCCATTTTGATTTGTTTCAAGTCCCGTAAGCAAGAAGGAGAAAATAAGTTGTTCATCCCTGACCTTTGCTGGCCAAGACATTTCCAGTATTAGGATGAGATACCGGGCACATGCTGGGGCTCTAGCCTCCTCCCACCTGAAACACCAAATAGAGCACAGAGGACTACATGGGCGCAGTGAGGTCAGAATTTCTTTCCTTCCACATATATACATTATTTCACATTGCTAAAGCTTACCCAAAGTTACGGAGCACTTTTAAGATTCATGGAAAAGAGCAGCTAAATTACCTTTAACTTCCCTGCCTAGAAGCAAAAAAAATTCACCCAGGCTCGGGGTGACCCCCCCACACCTAAGGGGGGGGGGGGGGGGTGTGGG
>JANZLQ010000027.1:4026680-4056876 GCA_026212715.1 Elanus axillaris | reverse complement strand
GGGTGAGGGCGAGGAGCAGCTCCGGTGGGACACTGCTAGCAAGAAAAAAAAAACAAACAACAAAAATCTCTGAGCATAATTAAAAAAAAAAAAAAAAAAAGAGAGATCTGTGGGATGCTTTTCTATCCAGCTTGCATGCATTCCTGCTCTGAACACGGGGTAAAAGTAAGCGGGAGACAGTGGGTACAGCAAACCCCTGGGGTGCGGAAGTTTTCCTACCCGGGTGTGCGGCGTCACCGGCACACCCTGCGTGAGCAGAGGTGGGATTGCACAGCCCTGCCATACTGCTTGGATGGGAGCTGTGCTTCAGCTTTCCTGGGAAGTACTCAGGCTTCACAGTCTGCAGCTTCGATACAGCTTCAATCATCGTCAAAGCACCTGTGGCCTGCTCCACAGCATTTAAAAAAAAACACAAGGTGATTATTTTTTTTCTCCTTTTTAGAGAAATTTATTTTTGTAGCAGCTTTTGCATGATACTGTGATACTGAGTAAACTGAGCATCTTGTTAGAATAGATCATGGCACACCAACTACTACTGTTGAAATGCATTACTAGATTTTTAGTGCGTCCAGCAAATACAACCTGAAAGTAAGGTAGATACCTAGCACACACATGCACACAAAGGCCCTTCTTGCCAAGTACAATTTTAATCACTTTCATACTTGCTAAATGCACAGATATCTGCAATACCTACTGCATTGTCGTGTTTCATCCCACCAGTACAATTCTGGTACAATGAGATCATAGGATGAATTGGGTTAGAAGCGACCTTAAAGACCATCTAGTTCCAACCCCCCTGCCATGGGCAGGGACACCTTCCACCAGACCAGGTTGCTCCAAGCCCCATCCGACCTGGCCGTGAACACTGCCAGGGATGGGGCAGCCACGGCTTCTCTGGGCAACCTGTGCCAGTGCCTCACCACCCTCATTCTAAAGAATTTCTTCCTCATGTCCAATATAAACCTACCCTCTTTTAGTTTAAAACTGTTGCCTCTTGCAACGACACCATGCTAAACACACTAGATCATATTATTGGCTCAGGACGGTCTGGCTGAACCCATCCTTTTTTAATTTATTCATTCTTTCCCTCTATTTCTGGTGCTTTCCGTATCACTTTGTTGGTTTAAATGCATATGCAAGAGATGCTTCCAGCAGTGAATTGGGAGTGGGGCTTTTACGGTGGGAAAACTGGGACCGATCCCAGCTACACCATCATTTGGTATCATTGCCAATCCCTTTCCAATCTAGTTTTTGCCTCCCAATCCTGCCCTCTCACTGGATTCTTCCTTGGCATGGCCTCTGGGGCCTGCCCGATCACTAGCAAAGCTCCAGGGAGTTTTGCCTGACCAGAAAGGACCCAGCAGCCCATCCCTGTGGGGGTGTGAAGGGTGGTTCCTTCTGGTGCAAGCCCAGAAACATGGACTTTTTTCCCCAAAAAAAGTTATTCCTTTTTCCTGCTCTTCTTCTGTCCTGTCCCTCCTTGCCTCTGCATGCCGGAGGAGGTGCAAAACAAAAGCCCAAGTTGCTCTGGCCCTGGGAGGAAGGGAGCAGCCCCTGAGTGGGGCAGTTGTTCCCACGGGATAAAGACCTCCCGTGTGCATGGCCAAGCCGGTGACCCCTGCTAACTCCAGGGAGCTGCGACCATGCGAGGCGAGCCTGGCATCCCCAGCGGCGTGGGGCCACATCCCCAGTCCTTGCTCTTTGGCCGACCCTGCTCAAAGGCAAGGAAGGGGAAGCTTTTGCTTTCAGGGCATTGGAGACTTCCCGAAAGCCATGGCGCCCGCAGGGGCTTTCCCATTTGGCAAGGTAGGGCGGCCTTTGGCAGCCAGCGTGAATCGGAAAAGGGTTTTATTACCCCCGTGTCTCTAAAAAGAAGCAGAGTTGGTTAATCTTTAGTCAACACAAAAGGCTGCAGTGCCAATAAAACCAGCCTGCAGCTGCTCTGAAGTGGCTCCAGAGACTGGCACTGGGAGCGAGAGGGATGGCAGGAGAGCCAGCAGCGAGCAGGGGGCACAGAGAACTGGGAGAACTGGAGGAAAGCTCCATTTTTCTGCAAGAAAGTGCCGTTTGGCCCCATTGGGACAGCATCTCCTGTGGCTGCTGGCACAGAGGGGTTAACTCGGCAGGTGCACGGTGGCAAAGACTGGTCGGTGGCAAAGACTGGTCGTGACAGGCGGGGAGGGCGGGAGGAAAGGAAAAACTATCATGTGCAAAAATCAGGTATTTTATGTCTCTGCACTGATGGTGGTTGTGTCCCATGGACACGCTGAGGAGCCTCTGTACAGTTTCCCATGCAGCAGGAGTTCTGTGGTCCCATTTACTATGTGGCTAATGATTACAGGAAGAGTTTGTATTATTTCAGTTATGATGTACAGATAAGTGTAATATATTCCTGATAATAAATATATGCACCAGCACACGTGTGGGCCAGTGCATACGAACCAGTGTGTCCTGCAGTGTTTTCTGTAAGTCTGTGCACATGGAAATGGCAATAAATGGAAAACAAAGCAAAACCCTATTAAAGGGTTACCTCATTACAGTAAAGACTGAAGCTGGCCAGCCACTTAGCCTCCTGGCAGCAGTTGGTTGGGTTACCTACGGTTCATGTCTATAAATTGCACCAAAAATCCCATGGATTCATTTTCCCGTTAAGGTTGGGGCTCCCAGGAGGCCGGGAAGCGTGGTCTGCAATGTTTTTATTAAGGTGTCATGCTTCAGCATGCGGCAGGAGGAACTTTTCTGGCAGCAGTTCAGGCACAGCAGCGAACACGCGCGCTCTCCAACAGGCCAGGTCCGCCACATTCCAACACCCTGTCGTCCTCTTGCCCTGCCCTCCCGCTGAGAGCACACGGTTCCTCAGGCTTTGCCACAGGGATTAAAAAGGGACCCGGGCACATGCCCCCTCGGGAATGTGCCTGATAACGTCCTCCCCACAAGATTTTTCCACTGGGCCCCTGGCTCACTTAGCGCAGCTGAAGCCATGGGAAGGCCCAGGACTGAGAGGAGAAGGAAAGCCGTGTTTGTAGGGCCACGGCCTCATTTATCGCAGGACACGCAAGCGGGATGCAAACAGATGCAGGTGGTGGCAGCGCAGACGAGACTCCTCCAGCCTGGTGGCTCCCGTGATGTCCTGGAAACCCCCTCAGTAGAACTCCTCATTCATTACACAGTCCTAATTTCCTGAGACAACAAAATTTTGCAACGCCAGCAACGTTTACACCACCTGGGTAAATTTTAGGCTAACTTTGCAGGTTCACAAAGTCCCACCTAATACCTGAACTGGTGCTACACTACAGGGACTCACCTCAATGTCAGCAGCAATAAGCTGCTCAGCACTGAGCACAGACCCCAGCCTGCAGTAAATTTCCCAAATTACATATTGTCCCACCGGTCTCAGCAAACCCAAAGATGGGGCAGAATTAACACAAGCAGCTCCCAGAGCAAGTGCTCTCCCGCAGAGATTGAGTCAGCCAGCAGACACTGGAACAAGCTGGAAAACAGAGGCAGGCTTGCAAATGAGGACCAACAATAGGCATAATTTATTTGGATATCGAGAAATATGTTTTAATGCTGTACCACATAATTATGAGTGAATTTCCAAATTCCAAAAGCATCGTTCAGGGGAGAAGTATTTACAGTGTCGCAAGGATAAAAAGTAGCTGCAGACCCGCGCTGTGCTCTGGGGGTAAGGTTCACATTTTAAAACTTAAGGCTTTAGTCGCTACATGAACACGGTAAAAAAAAAAAAAAAACCAGCCCAAAAAAAATCAAACCAAAACAAAGATAAAAAAGATAAAAAATAGATTTGTTTGCAGAACAAGCATTAAAACTATTTATCATGCCCGTAAGAAATTCTCAGAAATCATTAGGAAAATAGACCATCAAACAGACAACAGAAAGGTATTTACATTTTGCTTAATAATTAAAAAATAAAAATATACAGACTCTTCCATGGCTTCGGTCAGTAAAAAAACCTTTACTGACGTGACCCAACCTCACGTTAGGTTTGCTTAACACGCCGCCTCCGGGCTGCCAGCAGCTCCTCCTGCTCCTTGCACCCAGCTCAGCTGGAAGGCACAACGTGCTGCAAGGGAACGCTTTGCTTCCCACTGTTATCCTGAACACACGCGTCGCTCTGCCAAAACCACCGCCCCACACGGAGAGGCAGAGGTGCCTCTCGCTGCCAGGTCTCAGACAAACCTCTTGTCTCGGAGCGTGAGCCAGGAGCAAATACCCTGAGAAAAATCGAGGTCTGGCTCTTGCTCGCAGAGACGTTCCTGGATCATCTGGTTTCCAGCTGGGTGTCAGACACCCCACAGGACCCCACTGGTATCGTAGAGCGTAAGGCAGCCCGGGGGGGTTTATGGGGCAGGTATTGCTGCTGGAGTGGGAAATGAACGATAAACCACGAGGCGAGCGGCAGCAGGCAGAGCAACCGATGGCACCGGCGAGGCAGCTTTGCCTCCGGCTCGCTTGTGGGATGCTGGCGTGCCTGGCAGCGACTGTTGGTTCACTGCGTACATATAGATTTAGCCTTGAACAAGTGCAATTTTTTGGTAAGGGGAAGGAAGAAACGGAACCTGCCCATACAAGTCGGCCCAGCGGCTGTCCCAAGGTTATCCGAGGGTTTTGAAATAGAGATGCTTTTTCTGCCAGAGGGAAGAGGCTTCCTTCAAAAGGGAAGGGTGTCAAGACGTGTGTACGGGAGGGACCGCAGGGAAGCCTGCTGCGTGAAAACCAGCACCATCCTCCTCCTCCTCCCCTTCAAAGCAAACCCCTCCAGCCTGCCGGACCTGCGTCTCGCCCTTCATTCATTTGGGCAGATGGCAGCAATGCTCGCTTGCATGTGGCTTTCTGGGGGCAGAATTTAGGAAGTCCCACTGGAATTCATTAGTATATGAAATGCAATCACTAAAGAAGCAGATTTTACAAATACAACATCCTGTCATGTTGCTTTCTGATCTCCAAGTTAGTAGGAATGGAGGCAGCAGGCAGTGACAGGAACGCTCTGTACACTACAAATAGGAATTTGTTTTTATCCAGGATGGGTGAAGGGTAAGAGCATCCAGGGCAAGCACTGCCACCTAAAACTTTACCCTTCCAAAACCCTGGCAATAATCAGCAACACGTGGCATCAGCACCAGCAGTGTTTTCACCAGCGTGTCCCCCTGCAGCCCCCTTTCCCCCGCTGCGACCAAGCACAAATGGGTCCGATCGGCTCCGAACCAGCAGCACTTTGCCTACAGCACACCCCGGCCCCCGCGATGCTGAGACAGGGCTGGTGGGCAGGGGGACAGCCCCGCACCCCCTCGTGCTGCAGAGCTGCCCGGCGCCCAGCACAGGCGCTCGCCCAAACCGGTAGCAAACTCCACCCTGAGGGATGGGAGAAGGGCGAAATGAAGCCAAACCCCAGCCGGTAATGGTTTTCAGTGACCAAAGGATTGTAAGCAAATAAGCAAAATCTAGTCATTTTTGCACAAAACAATTCATTTTTGGTATGGGTGTGGGGAAGCTGTTTTGAAAGCAATTTTCCATTGAGAAGTTGGCTGGCAATGTGTCCAGATTTGCTATATGATGGCAAGCTGCAGCCTCGGTGCTGCCCACCTCCACCTGCCGTTGGTAGGAGCCTTCCAACAGCTTCCCCAGAGGGCTCCTCTCAAGCGAGCAGACTGGGAGCAACCAAATATGCTGAAACAAGGTCAGTCCTTTGGGCCAGAGCCTGCCCCGAAGGATCAGGCAGGCCATTCTTACTACGCCTCTCGGCTTTGGCAGAAAAGGATCTATTCTTGTGCTGAGCAAAGGCATCACTTCTCCATTCCCACCTCTTCATACAGCAAAATGCTCTGCATCTGTACAAAACAGTCTCATAATAAAATAATGACTGAACTATTTACAAAGAAAAGATCAAATGAATGAAAGCATATTGTCCACAACAGCAAGGTTATAGCAGCAGTCGCATGTCTTCAAAGATATCTGGCGTGATATATGTTACATGCAGACTTCAGCAGGGAGGCAGAGGAGATGGTAAAAAAAATAAAATAAAATAATAAAACCCCACCCATTCAGCAAAGTCCTTGACATTGTCCTAGAAAGAAGCAGTTAAATTTGCCTTTCAGCTTACAAAACATAACAGCAAGGGGTGGATGCGGCCAGGAGGGGATGGGGCAGGAGCACGCAGCTGCATCAAACTCATCACCTCCCCAGGCCAAGTCATGCAAAGGGAAAGCCAGGAGGTTCCCCAGGTCCAGCTGGACACGGGGGAAACAGGGAGACAGAGAGCCCAGGAGACACCTACGCTTCCCCATCACTGCAGGGCCGAGGGTCCCTCCACCTCCTTGTTTCATGGTGAGTAGCAACAACGAGCAACAGCGATGGCAGCACCTGCCGGTTCTGCAGGGAACTGATGGGATGAAGAAGTCACGATGGAGGAGTGGGAGATGGAGCTAAGGATCTTCACCTCCAGCAGCAAATCTGCAGTGGGTGGCTCTGGGGCTGGTCCAGGTAATGGCACATTTAAATACCAAATCTGGTGACACAGGAAGGTTTTCCTATTAACCTTCGCAGAGGAAAATGACCCCCATCAGGACTTTCCCTTCTACGTGCTGCTATTATATGCCACAAAAGCTGAAACAAAGTTATATACCAGAACAGATCCCTAAGAAGACAACAAAAATAAGTTAACATTTATAAAAAAAATTACATACAGCAAGAAATCTGCATATTTTTAAATAATCTTCTTTGGAAACACACTTCCAGTCAGAATTCACCCCCAAACGGTCATCGCTGAATCTCTTAATTGCTCAGAATCTGGTACCCAAGGTAGGGAAAAACATCGTTACATCCCCTCCCACCACATCTTCAGTGCTTTCCGGGAGGCTGTGGAGTGTGTCAACCTTGCCTGTGTTTAAACAAAACAGACCTCAACCTAGTGGCTTTTAATTTCTATATTCTTCTCTCCCTGCTTGAGTAAGACTTCCTATATGCATGAGGTGCAAAGGCTTGGCATAAGGTCAAGACCCAGCGACCGGAGCAGACCTTGACTTTATTTTGTGGGGGGAACTGCACTCAAAACGCACCCTGAAATGCACCCAGGAGGCGGTGGACACATTGCCTTCACTCCCTCCAGTTCCAACCCTGGCAAGAAGAGCCTCTCAGTGTACTAGAAGGAAGCCAAGATTAAAACTCTTCAGTGGGCAGGAAGGCTATAAAGTCTCTCCTGGAAACCTGTGAGGGATGGACCACGGTCTGGCTGTGTAATCCAGGAGATGATCTGGTTCCCCTTTTCTGCTGCACCAGATGCCCAGTGAGACCCTGGTCAAGTCATGCAGGGGTCTGTTCTTCAGTTCTCCATCTGAACGATGAAGACGAGAGCCCGTCCCCTTTGTCAGCGAGAGCCATGCTTACAAACAGATTAATGTTTGTCCGGTGTTCAGAGGCAGCAGTGCGGAGGACAGAGAGGACAGCATCCATTCAGGTTGGGAGAAGGGATTTCTGCAGTATCTATTCAGGATGCCTCATCCCTGGAAGTGTTTGAGGTCAGGCTGGAGGGAGCTTTGAGCAACTCAATCTAGTGAAAGATGTCCCTGGCCGTGGCAGGAAGGCTGGATGACATGATGTTCAAAGGTCCCTTCCAACCCAAACCATTCTGTGATTCTACAATTTGTTTCTCAGTACAAGCTGAAGCATGAATTTAAATCAGTGGCATTACATGGGCATGGCCCACCTTCAGGATGGTTTAACAAGCCTTTTTTAGGACACTGAATTTGGCTGGGGAAAGCTATTGGAGAGTATTTTAAAAAACATATTGCATCTACAGCAAAACCAAGGCACTGCCAACCTAACACAGACCCTGGTCTCAACTCCAAATTTCTCACCTTTCACAACAGCCTGGAGATGATCTCCAGCCCCAAAAGGAAAGCTCCTCTCAGCACATCCAGACCCTATGCTCATGGATCAAGTTCAAGCCCGTGAGGATCCTCCTGTGCTTCCCCTTCCCGGGACAGAAACACCCTCCACCTGCTGACGCCAGACCAGTCTCATGGCCAAATCCTTTGCTAATGCCATGTAGCCGGCACCCAAAACTGATGCGGGGAGAGTAAAATAGGGACCCACTTGCTGTCAGAGCTGGGCTCACAAGCACTTCTATTAGCCAACCCACCACTGCAGCCACACCGCTGGTGTTGCCTGAGGCGAAGAGGTAGGACGGCTCTTTGGAGACACCCGTTCTTTTCAAGCCATTCAAGTACTTGCACCACGTAGTTTTATGACTAAACCTGGCAATCCCTCTGCCGAGTGTACAGGCAGCAGATACACCTGCTGGCCTTACCTGCGCGGTGGCAAACGACCATTCACCCGACAAGCAGCCACCACAAACCCTCCCAACATTTCACAGCAGCAGTGTGCTTTAAAGCATATGAGTACATAGTTTAAAAAAAGTTAAATACAACAAAAACTATGAGACCTGACACTTTAAAGAATGCAAGTCTTGCAGGTGCTTTCTTAACCAGGTGAAAGCTGGTGTTTGGCGAGAGCCTTTTTTTTGTGTGTACACGTGGGGTACAGCTCATATTGGGTGAAGGATGGATCTAGTCTAAGCCTGACAGTAGCACTGCAAAATCTGCTCCATGTATAGTCAGGTAGAGTATCTTTGGGGAGCTAATTCCCAGGACTACTGAAAGAAAGACCTTTGTGAGGCCTGGTTTCATAGCAGCATTGAAGGTTAACTGGCACACAGAAGCAGTTTTCTTTCTACACAGTGGAAAAAAACCAAAAAACAACCAAAAACCAGAAAAGGGAGGAAGGGAAGCGCATAGCCCCAGATTAGCTGACAGTATTGCCAGGAGTACACCAGAGGTGTGGCTTTTTTCCTTGTGATCCCTTTTAACTGTGCTACTAAGCAAACTGCAAGCTGCAGCAACAGGGCTGGCGGGGAGTCCTGCATTACCCTTCCTTATTCTTGCATTACCGATTAACCAGGCATAACCTGGTTCAGGATCCCCACCACAAAGTATCCTTCACTGCAGCCGTTCCCCAGTTGCCCATAAGCCAAACAGTCATTTACAGCTGTCCGAACCAGCATCCGTGTTTCTCTCTGCATCTGCTGAGGCTGCATAGGTGGCTTCCACGCTGTGCCATATTCCATAGGTAAAGTAGATGATAAAGCCTGCGGAAGCCAAGAGGAGAGGGCACTGTTAGCTCTGTAAGGAAACAGAAACCACTAACACCGATCAACACAGGTTATACTGGGGTAAGTCCAGCCATCCTGATAGCTAGCTTCTAGCAGACAGCTACTACCTTCCTTAGAAAAAAAGCCATTAGCACAGGCACCAGTCTTTAAAAGACAACCCATCCAGGCCCCAACGGGGGGCGGGGGTGGTGGTGCTGATTATAGGATAAACTTCTCATGCTTTCCAGTGAGTTCACTGCAGTCCATTCTGCAGAGAGCTTTCTCTCTCCATTTGTGTGCCTCCAGCCTCCATCTCAGTAAATTACATCCCCAACTGATGCCAGTCTTACTTGTTTTCATCGTAACAAATTCCCTGGGCATTTCAGACAATTCAGCCTTCTCCACATGGCTACTGGGAGCACCTTGGGATGCAGCTCAGCTCCTCCAGCTCCAGAAACACAAGACCCACCACCTGGACTGCAGCTCAAGGCCAGCCAACAAGAAACATTGCTTGTTGGCAACAAGACCCATAAGATGGTTCATGGGTTGTTGTTTTGTCCTCACAAAGGCTTCAGGACCCTTCAATTTAAAACAAGGCTTGAGACACACTGCCTAAATGGCTTCATTTAAGTCACCGAGATTGCCCAAGGATGATGAGAGTGCAGAATCCCTCCCTGGAATGCTACAATGTATTTACGGTTAACAAAATCTAGTGAATTTGAACATAGCATTTTATTACTCTCTCACACTCACCTATGAGCATCCAGACTGCAAACCGTATCCATGTGCCTAGGTCTAGCTGCATCATGAGGTAAACATTCACAAAAATACTCACAACAGGAAGAAGGGGCAAAAGAGGTACCTGAAAAAGACACACACATTACATCCACAGGGCAGATCAAGGGGCAGGCAAGAACATCGCATCCCTTGCGAACGGGAAGTGATGGCTGTTACCAACTCTTCAGCTGCCAGATCTGAGAAAAGGCAAGGTTAGACCAAAACAAAGGCCATCAATCCACCGTGGGAGAGGGATGTGAACAACGTTGTTCACCTGTTTTAAGAATGGCTGCCCTTGCTTTGTGGTCTGGAAGGAGGCAAGAGGCAAACTTTAGCAGCAATACTAAATACCTGTGGAGCGGAGAGAGGAAAACCAAGGACTGCATCACGACAGGCACCTACTGAAGACCAGGAGAAGAAGGTAAGGGGAATGTCAGGAGGAACCCAAGGAACTTCATCCAGCAGATACTGAGGTAATGAAGTCATATAGAGCAAATTTTCCCAGAGCAGAAGAAAAACAGGAAATATTGTAAGAGACAAGTGCAGCTGTACCAAGAATGCCTTAATGATCTGAGATACAAAGAAGAATGAGACAGTAAAGCCAAAATGCAAGAATCAGAATACAAAGAAATAGCACAGGTATGTAAAGACAAAATCAGAAAGGACACATTATAACAGTAGAAAGGTTTGTGAATATGGTGAAACCAAGAGGCACATGAATTTCACTCCTAAGGAAAAAGGAGATTTACAAAAAGAAACAGGCTGAAATGTAGGCTTTTCTTGATTTAAGCTTCACACACAAAAAAAAAACACAAAACACTTCTGGTGAGCCGCTGTTCACATCGTTAGAGAAAGGGGATGGGCACACAAATTAGAAAAAGGAAGAAGAATATTTTTCTAAATTAGGTTTTGTCAAGTCAGTAGGGACAAATGAAATTTCCCTAGGTGGGTGAGTTATGTACCCAGAGATTGCAGAAGTGATCTCTGAACTATTAATAGGTATCTCTGAGAGCTCTCGGTAGACCAGTAAGGTCTCCAAAGACTGGAGAAGGGAGACAAATTACCTATTAAAAAGAAATACAGAAAAACAAATGGGGAACAAACCAGCCAGCCTTGGATTCCCAGAGACTTTGGAGAAAAATTACTAGACAGTCAGGCTGTAAATGTCTAAAGGACAACAAGGAGATAAGGAACAGCCACTACAGATTTAGCAGTGACAGGTCTAATTTTTTTTCCTCAGATGAGGTAGAGGCTGAGGGGAAAAAAAGGAGCTAAAGTATCCTGAGTTTAAGGCAGAGAGACCTCCTCAGAAGCAAGTTCAGAAAACACAGTCTAGACTACAGTTCCTAAGTTTTCTGCTCCTTGATATTTCTGTTTCCAGTTCTGGGACCATAACACCAAGATGAGCTGCAAACACTACCTTGGGCAATGCTGGTTCAATTAAATTATTAAAATCAGAGAATTTACTGAAAAACTGTAATTGAAGAGGAGTAAAAATGAGAGCAGTTTGGAGGATGGGATTAGAATTCAAAACTAATTTAATAAACTGGGGAAATAGCCTGAAATCAAAATGATAAAACATGACTTGCAGGATTGCACTGGGAAAAAGACAAAACATTCCAATGTTTAATATAGAAAGGATGGTGTGGTTGGACAGGGCAGGAAAATGACAAGAATTCTTCATACTTAAGGCTGTTAAAGAGAGAATGGTCATCCCTTAGTCTCCATGGGGACTAAGTAGGACATAAGAGAGTCTTTTAGAGGGTACTCCTTTGATGTTCACACACAAGCTTGCTTCTTGGGTTCTGTCTCCTGTGCCCAAGATGTGATGTGGTCCTTCAAAACCATCCCCTTTTCCTCCCGTCTCTGTCTCTTCCATATCCGATAACCATCTGCTTCCAAAAGCACTGTCCTGCCCTTCCCTTCTGGCCACATCTCTGCAGCAGGTTCTGCCCTCCCAGCTTCTCCTGGACACCAGCACCATTTAAATTTCTTTCCAAGTCCTCTATGGTCACCTCTGATCCGACCATGTGGCTTCTTCTGACTCCCTCCTCCAACCTCTCAGCTAACCCCTTCAGCCCCTCTTTCTGTGCCAAATCTCCTCCTGCCCACAGGGTACTGCTGGGCAGCAGGCTTGCCACAACACTGCTTCTGCCATACTGTACTTTCGCACCTACGCTGACATTTGAGGTTAGACCCCAAGAGGAAACCACGCTCAGAGGCTAGTCTCAGCTCTGGTAGGACATCCCTTTATGCAATGAGTGGAGACGACGAGAGATTACAGCCACGCTAGCTGTAAAGCTCAAACCATCAGCTCTACTGGCAGCCCTGCATGGAAGAGTTCACATCATACCTATATTGTCTGTGTGTCCATTTGGCCAAGTCCCCCTTCTGACACAGGCCAACATGCACTTCTTCCTCCAGCCATCTCCCAAACAACTCTTTTCTAGCTACACCTCCCAGGATACTCACCTTAAAGGAGAGTTTGGTTTTGCTTTCAGGTTGTTTCCATATAATGAAGCTGACAACGAGAACAAGGATGGCAGCAATAATCCATACAGCCTTTATCAGAATGCTTGGCTCAAGGGCAGTCAAGATACAGCTACCCACAATAAGGAAACCTGTGAACAGACAGAAAAGATTACTGATTCTTTTTTTAGGAACAGGGGAGAAAAAAACCCAAAACCACAAACAGGCAAAGCAGAATCTGAAAGCTCAGCAAACAAAACAGCAACATGTGAAAAAGCTAACTGTAAGAGATATGCCCTTCCCCCTATATACCCACACATACCCCATCTCTGGATTTCTTTTCAAGTCATAAATTTAATCTGGAAATCTTCAGTTATTTTGGCCATTACAAGAGCTCATCAAAATCACAGCAAGGAGGTGAGCTTTCCGACCATGGTGAGTACAAAGACCTACCTACCAGCTGGCTCACTGCCCCAGAGCCACACTGCTCAGTGCTTACCAATGATGAAGGTAGAGATGTTCACCACAGAGCCAGAGAATTTGGAGGGGTCTGAATTTGGGGGACACAGTATGGCTTTGAGGGAGCACTTCTCCTCTTCCTCCGGCAGAAATCCAGCCTGCGACTCACTGGTGCTCACAGACTCGTTGTTATCCGTCTCCTCTGTTGTCCTAGCCATCTGGTATGCCAAATTGGGCTGCTCTGGCTGATACCTAGGAAAAGGGAAACGAAACAAAGAGCATGTTGGTTTGGTGCAGGTTACTGTTTGTTTAAAAGCCACACAGATAGCCATGGCTGCACCCCACATCCCTATAGCACCAAAACAGGCACACATAACATCTACACCCTTCTGTTTCAGGGGAAAATCTGAGGAACAACATCGTCATAACGTGAGCAAATATGGTCAGCTATTATCACTTACAGCTTGGTTGTAATGTTTGTGTTTTAAAGTGAACAGTGCTTTTTCATAAACCCTATCATCCATGTCACCAAAACATGATGGAGTGATAGCAGTGAGGACCAGAGAAAGAAGTGGCAGGGGGAGAGACAGACGGCCATAATTGGGCCATCAGGTTATCTGTGACAGTTCAGCTCTTGCATTTTGGCATGAAGGTGGCTAAGCCAACAGCTCAACAGTTATTGCACTCCAGCAGCTGCTGACTGCAGCCTGCAGTGACATTCCTGGTGCCCCATCCTCCTCCATCCCCTTCTGCTTGATTGTCTGCTGCCACATAGGGAAGGAAGAGGTGAACAAAGAATGGCAATTTTTTTTGTTGCATGAGTGGACAGCACTTCATTCGAGAGGGCCCTGATGCACAACTATGTGGCTCTATAAAGAAAAAACACTTCCACAGCCTCAGGTCTCCTTTACAGAAGGTTTTCCCCTTGACACTCAGCCACAAGCCTGACTAAAGGAAAGGGCCATTTTGAAAGACACCTTAAAATCACTCCTGTGGGTATGTGTTTGCAATGAGGGCATTTGTGAAACACTCTAAATTGAGAAATGCAGTGAAATCCTTGGCTCCAGCCACAGCAGGGTATTAGTGGCAGGACCTTACAGCTTTGGAACCAATTCAGCTGCTACTTCATTAGGCAGCCAACGGGGCAGCCAAATCACTGC
Source organism: Elanus axillaris (assembly GCA_026212715.1). Lineage (NCBI taxonomy): Eukaryota > Metazoa > Chordata > Aves > Accipitriformes > Accipitridae > Elanus > Elanus axillaris. Next base: position 4,042,845 of record JANZLQ010000027.1, on the reverse strand, counting down.
CTGGGCTGCTACAAGACAGGCTGTCAGCTCTGCAAATCAAGGATGGGAAAAATGTCATGCAATGGGTACAGCAGCTTGCAAAAATAAATAAAGAAAATATTTACAGTTGTATGGGGAAAGAGAGGACTGGGAAATCAGAGGAAAAGTAAGAAGGGCAAGGAAAATCATCAAGATTTTTCAAGGGACAGTGTGGACAGCACAGGCACAGAGAAACGGTATTACACCACAGTGTTGGCCCTTCACCTGCTGCAAGACAGTTCTTAGTTCAATGCATTTGGTGTCAGCAGTTAAAAAGCCTCCACCAGACTGAATAAGTCTTTGAGCACAAAGGTATTTTTCAGTAACACAATCTTCAAAATACAGTCCTCATGAGTAAAGTGTTGTCAACCTGCGAGGTGCCAAGCAATGAAGACACTCAATTTTCAGCTTAGGTTAGGAAAGCTATGGAAGCTCAGCACTTCTAAAAGACACATGTGCACTAAGGCACTGATCCTGCAAACACATGTTCAGCTTTTTTCCTGCTGCTAGACTTTATCTTGAATCCCCTTTCAGTGACCTGAAACTGTATCCCCAGTGGGAACAAAAGTGATGATGACACAGGCATCCAGGACCGCCCATCTCTCATCCATACCCGTTGGCATATCTCCCAGGGCATTCAATGTTGATCACATCAGGAGCAGCACGGACCAAGGCTTAGCCAAGTTCAGAGGACACCCTTGCAGATGCACCTAACATAATCCCCCATGAGCTTAAAGAAACAAGTTCCTCATATGCTTATAGCTGGAGATGTTCATGGTTTTACTGGGTCCATAGAAACTATGAGGGCATCTGATCGCTATGTGGATTCACATCTGTGTGATACAAGAGAAGCTGTTTCTACATCCATACCTCAGTACCAACACACAGGCTGCCACCAAGGAGTAAGCCAGGAGGGTCCCAATGGACATGAGATCCACAAGATCTTTCAAGTCGAAGAGAAAGGCCATAACAGCTGTAGAGAGGAAGGTAAGAGAGGAAAGAAAAAAATCAGTAACACGGCAGAACATGTGCATCTCAGGAGCATTAATGATGATGCAGCACATGTATGACTGTTGCTCAGGACTTGGCAGGGGAGCTCGAGTTGCCCCGAGATGAGGAGAGGCAGGACTTGGTGCATGAGTGCCCTGAGTCTTGCAGGCTGTCCCAGCTCAGCCTCACTAACTGGAACCAGAGGAACCATTTACTACAGTAAATTCCAGCATGTTCATCTCACATGGGTATGTTCACCCAACTACCAGCAATGAGCAGGTGTTTAAGCCACAGCCTCATTGCTGGAGTCCCCCAGCACAGCCGCAGCACCCCTAAGGCTACAATTATCTCCTGGAAGTAGCTACAGGGAACAGAGGATGGGCAGCACCCCGCTCCAGCGTCTCAGCTCAGCTGGGGCAAAACCAGGCTGGCGCACACAATGGGACCAAGCATCAAGGAGGGCATCCTGAGGTAGCATGCCTCATTGTGGGGGTTTCCACAATAAGGTATAGACTGCCATCCTCCAGGCAACCCCTGGTTGTGCAGAACTTTGTATAAAGGCCTTCAGAAGGAACAGCAAGTAAGCAGAGGACAGATACCACAGTCAGATATCCAGGTGATGCCACCGATCATATGAGAGCGCAGGGATCTCAGAGCTAAGCCTGGCCCAGCTGTCCTCCACGCACCACCTGGAGCCCAACCACCAACCCAACCTTCAAGCTCAGCTGGCAAATGCTGTCCCTGCAGCTTCATATGTGCTTTGGTTCTAGGCACTACAGCCCACTCACAGGAGACCTGAAGGGACTGCAAAGCAAATTTTTACTTTATCTGGCTCTTTTTTCCCCCGGTCTGGACCCACGGACACCTGAAGAGAAGCAGCTGTGAGGAGGCTCCACAAGTCCCAGTGGCAGTAGCTGAGCCCCTTCACAGGAGCTCAGAGCTCACGGCAGCAGTCTGGCAGCAACTCCCCACCAAAGGTGGCACGTTCTTATACTAACAGCTCATCCTACATTTGCAGCAGAAGGTAAAGAGGAAGCAGCAAGGCTCTCCTCTTTGCTAGGCATCGTGAGGAAGGGGGCGGCTGCAAGAAGAGGGCAAGACACTCATCCTTGCCATCTGGAAGGTTTAATTCCTGTATTCCTGGCGACCAGGAGAGGGAAGGGGAGAACAGGATGGCTGCCAGCTGTGACTAACTGAGTAACAAATGCCAGTGCCAGAGGGGCCATCTGCCTGTCTCCGGCCGCTCTGGCGTCTTCTGCCAAGCTGCTACCCACAGGCAGTATGGTGTCTTCAGCCAAGCCAGGCCAACAGCCACCAGGATGCTGGGGCACCACTGGCTGCCACCTTGCAGGGGGTTAATTATTTTTAAGGCCGGCAGAGCATCCAGGGAGCAGATGAAGGCAATTATTGGCATGAGACAGGATGGAAGCAATGAACTCTTGAGTAAGAGGGACAGGCAGAGAGCAAGCTATTCATGCTCACCCAGCCCCTCCAGGGCATGCCCTGGAAACCCAGGGCACCCTCTGGGATGTCATGCTGTGCAATACATCCGATTAATAAGTGGGCTAAAGTCAGGCAGACTTATCTGCCCCTAGGATGAGCTTATATCCCCTTTCCATGCATTCATGTAAGTCTTTGGATCTTACCTGCAACGGCCCCTGATGTCACTGTTGCAATTACTGGAGTTTTTCTCTTCTCGTTGACTTTAGCCAAAAATTTAAAGAGAAGTCCATCTTCTGCCATAGCATAAATTATTCGAGGCATCGGAAACATGGAGCCAAGGAGACTAAGGACACAGAAGGGGGAAATAATCTACTTATATCACCTCCTGCTGAGCACACGCACACAAATGAAAGCAAGTTTATGGCAGTGCAAACACAGAACAGGTGGCTTTCATTCACTTCAGCTTCTTCTTCAAGGGCTCCCTCTGCACATCCATGTTACTGATAGCTGGCAACTGAGATGCAGTTCTAAGACTTTGGTAACCTAAACCTAGCCATGGGGCTTGAACAGCCTGACTTTCAGGTAGCAAAAGAGCTGTAACTTCTACAAGCCTCTATGAGTTGCTCAACTAATTGATTATGTCTAAGTTGATCTGAAACAACAGGCCTCCAGAGTGCAGATGACGACACATTCTGCCTCCAGTCTGCCCTGCCTCCCATCCAGATGGCTGTCCTGCAGGCAACCTGCAGACAGCCCTGGCTTTGGTAAGACCCATATGCTCCAGAAGATGCGCCCTGCACTAGCTGACACAAGTCTGCTCTCCACACAGAAGGCCAGGATGTCTTCCAGGCAAACCGTGCTTGCACTGTGGAGTTGCCTCCATGAATTAGTCACTCAATCCAGCTTTATATTCCAGAGATGTGCCTGCAGGGTCTGCTGCCAAGATGGGAGTTCTGAAGTGATACTGGTCATGTGCATCTCTGAAATCTATCACAGGGTAAAATACTGGTCCTTTTGAAGTCAATAGCTCTGAATTTCATCCCTGGTCTCAGGTCCCTTGACCCAGGAGAACACAGTGAAGGCAAAGCCCTGACATACACCATTTTTTAAAGGAGCTGGAAATACATGTTAGCCTTGAGAGATGCACAAAAGAAGAGCAGTGTCTCACCTCGTAGAAAGCGCACACAAGGAACCGACAGCCACTGCATAATTGGCTCCGTCCCAACCCACATATTTAAAGGCATTGGGTAAAGGGCTATTGGTATCCAGTTGGTAGTAAGGCATCATGAGCGTCAGAGCAGCTGACACACCAAAATAAGCCACGAAGCAGATGAGCAGAGATGCCACAATGCCAATAGGAATGGCCTTCTGAGGGTTTTTTACCTCCTCGCCTAGAAGGAAGAAATTGAAATATCAGCTAAACGATGAGCAAAAACTTTATCCCAACCTGCAGCATGCTGGCTGGGACTTTCAAAGGCTTCATGGGCAGTGAAGCACTGTTTGACAGTGATGCTTCTGATGGCCTGCCCCATCCCCTTTGCATAGCACAGCCTGTTTGCTCCCACTTCACTTAGGTGACCATTTCAGTTAGCATCTCCACCAGAACTACTACACAGTGAACACAGCACCATAGGACCCTAGTTCCAGGGAAAGGCAGACTTTGCAGAGCACCTGGAAACCATACGGATCTTTGAAAATCCCTCTTAGAAAACAGACTCCCCCTCTAGTTTTTATGGAAAATTTTCAATTACCAAGTTGGGATGAATGTGTGAAAAAAAAAAAATCCTCAAAATTCAGGCACTGACTAATTAAGAAGCAGCTTTGAGCCTTCCCTGTCCTACAAAGCTGCTCTTCTCTGAGAGCAAGAGCTCCTGAGGTTTGGCATTTCAGGAGGATGAACCGATAAGCAGAGACCCATACACCTATAAGTCAAAGGCAGATGAATGTATTTCTCCTCCAAGGAGAGGCCCTAGGGCTGGCTGGAGTAATGGAGCCAGCACTTCTCAAACTCCTTGGAACAAGAGGCAGTACTGCTTTATCTGTCTTTGTGATGATCTCCTCCTCCCTCTGCTCCAGATTTGAAGCAACTCAGTTCTTGCCAAATAGTGAAATTAAGGATAATTCTTCCTTTCTCCAGGGAATTAAGATTCTTCTTAGCCAGAAGAAATATGACAGTGCTGATGGCTGCTCTCTCAGAAGGAAATATCTGAGCCTTTGGAGATAAAAACTCCTTCTGATTTTGAGGCACAGCTTTAGGCTACAGACAACTCCCCAGAGGCTCCCTCTTTCTCTGGCTCTTTAAATACTCCAAGTCAGTGGAGCTTCTTCAGCTGAAGGCACTGAAGAACCCTGCTCCAGAAAACCTGTTGATTATAGCATCATCTGGAGTTAGAGGTTCAAACTTCACCAGTCATACAAGGCATCTGAACCTGGGCCTTCCCTGTTTGCCTAATTGGTAAAGCTGGACATATTTTCTGTGGAGTCTGACCTGGTTAGTGTCATCAGTGACCATCCATGAGATTGGGCCCTGCAGGCAAAGAAGAAGGGAGAAAGCTTGTTTTGTGGGTTATATGGTCTAGCTGCCTGCCACAGCAGCTAGAAGTCAACACTCAGGCACCCAGGGACTGGGACATACTCAGCACTTTGACTATTAGGAGCAGCTGAGCTAAAAGTGTATTCTGGGCTGAGGTTTGCAGGGGTGATGAATGCAGTGCCCTGAATTACTCATTATCTGTGCTGTGCAACATTACTGAAAGCCAGCCTACCACCAATGAGGTTCATAACCAGAATGAAGACATCTTCCCTCTTACCTGTAGTAGCAATACAGTCAAATCCCACGAAAGCATAAAAACACGTGGCTGCCCCTGAGAGAACTCCTTTCCATCCATAGGGCATAAACCCTCCAACACCATAGAGCTTTTCTTCCTGTGTTTGACTAAAAGGCATGGAACTGGGTTAGAAGTCATCCTGCCTAGGTGGGAGTAACAAAACTATTCATATAGCTCATAACAAAATCCAAAGCTGAAGTCTGAAGGAACACACTCTCCCTTTCACACACTAGCATACAAGTACCAGGCAAAATGCTAAGCCCTACCTACTGCTGAGCTGTGGACTGGCCTGCAACCTGTTTTTTGGGGTGGATAAAAATGTCTTCGTCAAGACAGGGAGAAAATAGCATGAATATTAAAATTCTTCTCCTAACATTACTGCATGTGTGTAGATACACATACTCTTTTAAACATAAGCTTTTGAAAAAGCACAACATGTAATTCTGAAAGCTGAAGACTGAGAAACATGTAAACCATCCACTTTTCACCAAAAAGGGACTCTGATGAAGTGTAGGTGAGTAGGTATCAGACAGCAATGCAGGGTGCCATGACTGTCTAAAATCCACCCAATCCTCCATTCTCAACTTCAAAATTCCCTGTACTAAGCTCATACCCAAACTATGCTTGCAACACTGAGAGAGGAGATGAACCTGCATCCCTGATGCAACAAATGCTTTGCTGAGCCTCATCCAAAGTTCATTAAAGTCAACAGACAGACACATATTAATCCTAGTGCACTCTGGATCAGGACCCCAGATCCATGTGCCTGTGTTCAGTCATGTATAACCTACCCTTCAGTTCAAGTGACTTAGGTCACTTTTTCAGGGAAAAGCCTTTGTAAAGGTGAATTAAGGCAATTAAATTAAAGTAAATCCCAAATCTGCAAGTCTTATCAGGTCTAAGTGTCTGAACTCTCTTGTAGAAGCTCTGCTGAGACTTAGATGAAAACTAGCCTGTTATTTGCAGAAATAGCACAACCCAAATGTGGATTGTGCTGGAAATAATAATAAAGTAAGGTAAACCCCAGACAGATTTTACAAAAATAGTAAGTAAGTGCTATGGGTCAAAGAGCTACAGTTACACTTTGAAGCTATTGCACTAATTGCTCCTTGCATGGGAATAGCAACAGGGAAGAAGGGGGGACCTTTTCTATAGAAGCAATTTATTTGCAGCAGGCTGAATTCTGCTCAAATTTGAGAGGCTCAATAAGTGGCGTGTACGCAAGCCAAACTTGATCCATGCAACATTTATGAATCTCTCCAGTTTTTGCCAAACTGCACTTCCTTGCAGGCCAGCATAAAGGGTTTAGATAGCAATCCAGGACTGAGTTGATGTACATGGAGAAATTTAAAGGCCCTCATTCTGTGTTGTACAGTCTGAAGCAAAAATTGAACAGCCCTGTATCACTGGCAACCCTTGTAAGCTCCTTAATTTTGATCTTGTATAGGAAGACAGGATTGTGGCCAAGTAGCAAAATGTCATTAAAAATGGATTTGTGGCGTGGTTGCTGCAATGCACTGAAATAACCTGCAACTTGCCTTCATTTTACTGAGGCATTTGGGACAAGGTCTCCAAAAGGTACAACGGTGCCTCAAGGATATTGCCCAAAGGTCCAAAGAAACTACAGAGCTATACTTGGTCATGGCTTTGCACAGGCACCAGAGCCAGCCTGGTATAACCTTGAGTAGGCGATTGTCTAAAAAGCTCTCTTCTCTCAAATTTGGATGCTGTATTCGTCATGAGGCTGGAAACGGTCAGTTCTGCAGCAGGGCCCACACTGACACAGCCTACCTCCTACCAGTTACAGCCCATCACCACAGCCTGCTTTCAGCAAATGCCCACTGAAACCAGCTTTGCCTCCAAGGTATTTGGCAAAGGAGGAAGCCATCCCATTTTCAAATCACTCCACAACACCCCCTATAACCTTGCCATTGAAAGTGCATCAATTTCAGAGCTGAGAAGAAAAGATCCAACCTACTTGTCTCTGTAAATGCTGTGGTTGGTGATGTAAATGTCCTGTTCAGTCAGCTGCCAGTTTTTAACAGAGCCTTTCACAAAGCCAGACACCATGACGAAGCCGAGGACAAGGATGTTGATGCAGGTGAACACTTTATTCACCAGGGCAGATTCTTTCACGCCAAAAATTAAAAGCCCTGGGCGGAGGGGGAAAAAGCAGATAGGCAGTCAGGTAGCAGGCGCTGGGGACTTGCAGAGGTAGCCCCTCTCTGTTCGTGCTGTGCTCTGCTCAGCTTATCACACTTCATTTCTCCACAAAGCCAAGTAGCTCAGGTAGGTCAGGATTAACTCACCCAGAAGAAGGAGGAGGACTCCAGCCCAGACAGACATTACTACTGTGGGATGTGACACAGCTTCCCACGCAGCATGCCCATATGGAACAGCGCTCTGCCACCTAGACACAGCCTCAAACTCCACTTACGAGACCTCAAGAAAGCACCCTGGGTGGTTTTTCATGAAGGAACATTGTCTTCAAGGTCTTAGCCACATGCAGAAGTTATGAACAACAATCAACTTTCCTTAGAAGCAGGGGAAAACATGAGCAGGGACCGAATCCAGGAGGATAGCTACTTCTAGTGCTGAAGACACAGAATAAGGTGGCATCTTGGGAATCCTGCTCCCATTTAAATCAGCGGGAGATTTGCCAGTGAGTTCAGCAAGAGCAGGATTTCAGCCTGTGGTCTTAAGAGCATCCATCTGAAGAAGAGCACATTTACAGACTTTGGCAACCAGCATCTCACTGAGGCATAGCTGAGCTTCGCAGAACGACAAGCTCTGGTAACTCGCATTTGCTTTTCAAGGTGCCTGATTTTCAAGAACCCAAACATTTACCCCAAATTTAAGAAGGTGGCTGAGGGAGAAGGTAAAAAACTTCACACAGGCCTGAGGGAGAAGACAAGCACAACAGGGTGTCCTTACTGCTACTCCAAGGCACTTCAAGGAGGGGGGACCATCCTGTGTACTCACTTTTCCTCCTTTTAAAATAGGAATTAAGCTGAGACAGGCACATCAGGGAAATGTTTGATAAAACTGCATACCTGCTCAGGAAAACTAGTAAGTTACCTTGTAGAAATCTGAAGCTTAAGACTGTGCAAGCAGAAGTAAACTTGTAGTGCTTACATTTGAGACTAAAGCTGCTCATTCAGCAGCTTTTTGTAGAAAAGAATGGGTTTGCATTTTTTATTAAAATCCAGGGAATTTGCTCCATGCAGGGGAATAAAGTCATCGGTAATCTGTATAATTTTACGCTTCAGTAGTGCTAAAGTGAGGAGCCCTAAATTTTGTAAATTGTATCTGAGATGAAAGACCAGATTCTAATTTGAAACTGGAGAAATTCCTATTATATACAAATGACAAAGATGAAAATGTTCTCTCCCATTCAGATGTAGTCCTGAAAACACAGGGCTGCTATTGGAGTCGTAGATCCAAATGCAAACCCAGATGCCAAAACATTCCTTGCTTATGAAGCCTGTCCCTGAGAGCACAGCTCATGCTGTAAAATGACCATCCTGATCAGAGAGGAAAACATCAGGATAACCTGGTCAGGGTGACCTGCAGCTTCTGCATTCTGGAAACCACAGAGGGGTACATGAGAGGCATATTTTTTAGATTTGTCTAAATTTGGCAATGCTTTGTAAGATTCAGTTGGAGTAGAGGTAAAAGTTCAGAAGGATTTTAACTTTACAAATTTTCAAAACTTTTACAACTTCTGATCAAAGCCTTGGCACACTTTTAGGAAAAAAGAGGTCCTGACTGTTTATCACACATTTATTTCTCTGGAGTCCTGCATTCACTGCTACAAACTGAAGCCCATATGTATTTAAAAAAAAAAAAAAACAAAAAAAAAAACAGTAGTACAGGAGATTGTTACCAAGTCCCATATTTTTTTCTCACTTTGCTGGCTCATGGCACCAAAAATTGGCAGATTATCAAAGGGGGAATGAGGTTGATAGAGCAACAGAATGAAATTCTTGTGTAATAGGATTTGTGGAGGGAAGGATTAAACTTCCATACCTGATTTGAGGATAACAAGCCATCTTTTCTTTTCTTCCTTATGTAAAATTTGATTGAAGGTTTTAAAAGTGGCTCAAAAAATATTGAGACTACTCCCCTCTAATTAAAAACCTTGTAAACAGGCTATGCCCTGTGCTAACTCCACAGCAGCTATATAGGTCAATCCAACACTTGTAGCAAAGAAAGAGTCTTTAATATGTTGTCCAAAATAAATCTGGACTTTGTGCCTATTCCAAAAGCAAACAATGAAATTACAGAAGAAGGAGGTCCAAGACTCACAAAACTCTCCAAGGTTTTACCTGTTAGGATGATGATTATCACCACTGCAAAGATGTCTGGGTATTTTGCTAGCACTCCAGGAGCATCCATCGTCATGTATTTTTTACAAAAGTCTTCAATGTGCTGGCCTATGATTTCGTCAAACGTCGCGCTCCAGGCTCTGGCCACGCTCGAGGTTCCTGCCAGAGGGTAGAAAAGATACAGATCACTCTTTATGGCTGGCACAGATTCCAAACAGAGGGCACCTTGCACAGTTTTTTGCCATGGAGGGCCTCAAAGCAGCCTTCCATGCACTCCCCGGGTGCTGGGAGCAGCCTCTCCTCTGCAGATCCAGCCCGCAGCCTGTATTCACGCCTGGCATCTGCTTTGTTGGTGACACACACAGCTAGTGGGTCTCTGACTTTTTCCTTAGGCACCCAGGAGCCTGACCTTCCCCCAAACCTGGCAATTTCTGCTACTAGAGAGGTCTGAGTCTCTTCTCATACCAGCAGAAATCCCTGGCAGCACCAGCCAGGCGACTGCAGCCCAGGCAGAAGGACCTTAGAGAAGCCAGCCTGCTTCCGACAGCACGACGCTGGAGCACCAGAGCCTGGACCACAACACTCACCCAGCTCTATAAGCTCTGCAGTCCAGCAACGTGCAGGTCTGCTTGGTGCTAGAGCATCCAAGAGGGATAAAGACTCAGGTATACTTTTACAGGTTACATCAGCATAAGTCAGCCTCATGCATGGTGACGATCCCCATGAGCGGCACGACTCCTGCCTCCAGCAAGTGCTTACACTTCCCCCTCCGGGGCCACTGTTTGCTGTGATTCCCAAGAGCACCAAACCATGCATGGCTCAGCGGGGAAAGGACTGAACCTGAGGTCTCAGAATGACCAAGTCCAGGACATTGTCTGGGCCAGAAAAGTCATTTCAGAGAACTGAAATAGTAACAGCAAAGAGCTACCACCAGACAGTGACAGCATTGTGTAAAATAAGGAGGTTTGGGTAATAGCCAACTTCTCCCTCTCCTGCTTTAAAGTGGCCATCATTACAGTCTCAATGTCTTATACAGTACACTATATATAACAGCATCTAATTGCATGATATAATTACTACTGTACATAATGACCTAGTTAAAAAAAAAAGAAAAAAGAGGTTGGTTTGGTTTTGGTTTGCAGAGCAGTTCCTCAGAGGACGCCATCAGGGGCCCCCTTCTACCTAGAACAGTTTGTCCTGACACCCTCACCCGTGGGCGGGTGTTCAGGCCCTGACTCCAGCACCTGCAGTCGTGTCGAACAATGGCCATGCTCACCTACAGCTAAATCCTCCGCAGCAGCGGCAGCCGGCACCTGCAGCAAAGCTGGGAACGCTCACCACCCCAATCCAGCTTTGCAACAGTATAAAAATAAGCTGCAGAACAGACCCGTTTGGAGAGTATCCTGTTCACTGAGACAGCAAAGTGCACAGTGCGAATGCTTTTAAAGAAGTGGGACATCAGTGCCATCAATTTAATCTTGAAAAACTCCAAAAGGTATTGTATACCACATTATAATTTTTCAGCTTACCTTTGGCACAATTTTAGGGAAAAGACTATTTCTTTAGTGCTTCTTTATTTTTTTGTCCTGCCTCTAATATATTATGTTCTAGGACAGGAACAACCAGCTCCTGCATGTGTCACATTAGATGCCAGTTGCTTGGATGCCAGTTCCACGTAACTATCAGCCATTTATCCCGAACTCTCTGTAACCAACAGCCTTGAGGGAGCAGAAGGAATCTGACATTCTTTCAACATTGCAGACACCTGGATAATATCTTACTGTTGCTAGAGAGCACGGTGCAAAGCCACCCAGCTTGTATCCAGGAGGATTTACTAGTTCTGGGTCAGCATAACCTCACGAGATGGAGCCAGCTCCTGCCCGCAGCACATGGCTCCCAGGATTGCCACTGAGCAGGAACAGGCACAGGCCAGGAGGTCACTGCATACCCCAGGAAACTCCAGCAGCAGCTTCTCATCAGGGATGCTGCTACTCATCGTCTTACCAGCTCCCACCAGCTTCCAGTTCCTGAAATGCTTCCTGCAATCTGGCATGGTTCCCCAAACCCACATCATCCCAGAAGGAAGTTCACACCAGATCCTGGTCCTGGTTACTTCTTTCTGCCTAGACCACGACCGATCAGTTGCATGCCCATTTTCGCTCGTCACCCACTTCCAAGACCCCATACCAGTCTTCCCCCAAGCCAAGTGGCTTCAATTAATTACAAGCTATTGGCCACCCATCCCAGGACCCCAGGATTTCTTTTTCCACCCCCACAATACTTTCTGAACAGATGTCTGTGAACCTTACTGTGAAAGCAACCAAGCTGGCCGAGCCCCTTACAGATGCAAGCTCCCACCAGCCTGCCTCGGTTCAGCAGCACTGCCTGGCATTTTCTGCAGCAAGACTGAGAAAAAAATTGGCTTTCTGCCCCTCTCAACCCCTGGGTCTGAATTGCAGCATGTGCCTGCCAACATATCTTTCTCCTCCACACCCTCGAAGCTGCTGGGAGCTGTCCTCGCTCACAAGAGGGGCAATTAGCATGGGGAAAGGAGGGGTGAGATAAAGAAAGAGAGACCTGTTACATAGCTCGCGTCCTCCCCCAGTTGTTCCTGCTTGGCCACCCTTCCTTCCAAATTACCAGGAAGCCAGTTGCAAACACACATTTTTGTCACAGGACTGAATTAAAAGTAACAAAGTTGTGTTTGAACACATTCATGGATAATACCTACTTATTTTTTTCTAAATTTTCTGCCTTGTGATAATAGACTGAGCAGCCAACACTGAAATAAAAACTGAGGCAGTGGTTCAAAAGCCATTATGGGGCGGGGGGGAATATCTCAGAAATATCAGCCTCAGCCCAGGTCCAGGGAGTGTAACTTTCAGTATGTAAATCTTTTCATCGTGCATTTGCAGAATCACATTTTGGGATAGCATCCACAGCTATGTCTGTCATGTTGGTGGCCCAGTATCACAGTGGGAATGGCCACATAACTAACTACATGAGGAGCATGGAGGAGACTATTTATCATTGCATTTCTGCAACAGAAGATATGTCACCAAGAAGTCTGTTCAATTTTTCTACCTGTCACCTAAGAAGAGTCCATTTTAGAAGTCTGGAGGAAATTATATGCCTACTTTTTTAAAAACTATTTTTATCCCCTCCTTGCAGTGAACCTGATTCATAAAAGAACCACAGGACTCAGATTTCCTAAGGAGATGAGTTTAATTGACTCTGGCTTTTCATCCTCTAATTTCTTACTAAAATTAAGAAAAAGAAAAAAAAAGGTTTCAGGTAGCACACAGAGCACAGCCAGCACAATCTCACACGAGCAGCTGCTACATCACTATAATCGTTCTTGATATGATCTTACCCTCCCCAGCACCATGGAAACTAATCTCCAAGGTAACACTTACACATCCCATAAAATGCATTTTAAAAAAAAACAAACCTCCCTTCATTAATTTAGGATAACATTGGTTTTCATTTTAACTAGTAAGTCTTTGCTCTCATACTAAGTCTTCACTCTCAACTGGCAAGTTGGTTGCAACCTTAATTACAGGCATGATGACAAGCAGCATGCCCAGAATGTGCTTGAAAAGACACAAATCCTTAATTAGCAAAGTGTGGCTTAGTTTTAATGTATCAGCTGAGTTGTACACTGCATGCTCTGAGCTTGATCCAAGGCCTCACCTAGTGAGAGTCAAGAGCTTAGAAGGGATTTGATTTGGACGTTTCAGAGACTGTAAACCAGCAGATCATCCTAAACTTAATCCTGCAGCTATTCACGAGACAAAACTCTGATCTCCAGATACTTTAAACAGGTTTCAAAGGGACCAGAAATTAATCCTTTATGAGCTGGGAGTATAGATGCTGCTGTGTAAGAGCATCCTTCCGTCAGCAGCTTCTTTATCAGCAGAAGGGACACACTTTTGCTCCCTGGCAACTGTGCAGTGGCCAGGGAATGCCACAGGGATGACGCGGAGATTCAAAAGAAGCTGTAGCAGCAATAATCCAGCTTCAGGACAAACTCTCAGCCCACAGCACACCACTCACCTTGCCAACTGACAGAAGCCACCACCAACGTGCCCCACAGACAGGTCCTGAAGCCCTCACTGTGTGCAAGAGTGCAGTGCCTATTTTGTAACAGTAATGCAGGTACCCAAACAAGGCTGATCTTACAAACTGGCACAGTCTGGTGCTACGGTCTCGCAGCACACCCACTGTACTTACCGATAACATATGAGAGGATTAAATTCCACCCTGTGATGAAGGCCCACAGCTCGCCCACAGTCACGTAGCTGTAGAGATAAGCTGATCCCGTCTTAGGAACTCGAGCACCAAATTCTCCATAGCAGAGTCCGGCCAGCACTGAAGCCAAGGCAGCAATCAAGAAGGAGATAACGATGGCAGGTCCTGCGTTCTCCCGTGCCACAGCTCCAGCCAATACATAGACACCTGCACCCAAAGTGCTGCCTACACCCAGAGCCACTAAGTCAAATGTGTTGAGGCACCGCGAGAGCCGACTGTCTTCTCGAGTGCAGTCCACATTTTTCCTGCGAAGAAGCTGGTTTCCAAAATTGATAATTTTCTGACACTCCATCTTCGTGTTTGGGCCTGCAAGAAAGATGCTGGCATCATTACCTGGGCCAGGGTACACCCCGAAACACCATCCCTGCACAGGTACACTGCTACAGCCCTGTTACAGTTCAATAAATGAATCGTCCTACTTTCCAACTTTTTACATGGCAAAAGGTCTCCTTTGGCATTTCACCTAGGCTTACCACAAGGAATTAACACAGATAAAACCAAAGCATTTTCTGCTTCCCGCTCCCAGTCACGCTGCAGAGCCTGTGCAATCCCGGCAGGGACGCGGCACTCCTCCCCAGCTCCCACCCTGCTCCACAACCACCCGGCCCACAGACAAGCAGGCAGGTCAAAACCACAAAGCCCATCTTTCAGATTTCAGAGTGGTTTTCCTGGGCTGGGAATTAAAAAAAAAAAAAAAAAAAAAGAGAGAGAGCGAGAGAGACACACACAGATATACGTAGAGATACGTACTTATATATGGGTTTTAAGTCTTGGGGTGAATTAATAAGTGAGCATTACAACCCAGAATAAGGCACCACACGTGCTACTGTCCCTAGAGCACAACGCAACCACGTGCTGCAGTCTGTGGCACCATTTGCAGTCAAACAGACCCGCTGGGACATTTCCCCTCTCTAAGCTCCAGCTCCAGCCACAGGCACTAGCACAGGCTGCTGCTGCCTACTACTGCGCAGGCTGAAACAGATATAATTTAAGGAAAAGGACATGTAGAATCCAGTTCTATTTAACTTGGCTACATTGAGGCAAAGGCTCAAGCTATTTTGCATTTGCGACAACTGAAGCCAGAGCAGAGTGGAGCTCCCTGAACATCCCTGTCCCACCCAGAACAGAACCACTGCAGGACAGGGGTGTTTAATGAAACCATGGGGCAGGGTTTCCAGCCATGCTCCCATTTCAGCAACTGCACTACTCCCTCGTACAGACCTGCTGGCACAGCCAAACAGCAACATGCAGCGGCTTCAGCGTGCAAGCAGCTCAGGTGCAGCTCCCCTGCTTGAGACCTTAGGATGGGATTAGCAGGGTAAAGCAAGCCTCTCTCTGCAGAGGGATCCCTTAGGAAATTCTTCCGGAGTTTCTCTTCCCATGAGAGACGTGTATCTTGCACTGCTACACCATGGGAAGATTTTGCTGTGCAACTCACAGAGCCTACAAATTCAACCATCTGCATAGGCGTCCACCTAACACAGACAGTGAGAGAGCTCATTAAAAACTACAATTGGTCAAACCGGCATGGCCAGCAGTGGGGTCAGCTCCTTGAGGACATCCATGGAACCAGTGCTGTTAGGGAGTCTGTCCCTTCAAGATTTATGTTCTTGGACACAGCCTGAGTACAGAAGTTTTGTCTTACCATTTCTGAAAAAAATTAAGTAGGTTACTTCAAAATTGTCCTTGCCTCTAGAGAACAGCTAGAGAGCTCCTTCTCACACCGTTACCTGAATCCATGAGCACAGCATTAGAAGGAAATTCTTGCTTTTTACACCGCCAAGTCTAGCCCCAGTTGGTCATGGGCAACTATGACGTACCATCAGGCCTTCCCTTAAAAATTCTAGGTCCATTATCTCCACTGTTGGAAAGCTCTACCAACACTCCTCTACTCTCCAGCCAAAATGCTTTAGTATGCTGCATTTATTCACATGCTCTTGTGCCAAGAATGGCCTTTTGCCACTCAGGTGTTTACCCTGGTGTACCTTTAGAAATCAGTCATAACCTCTCAACCTTCATTTTGCAAAGGTAAGCAATGCAAGTCCCAAAGACACAGGCAGTCCCTTGCCCTGTCTGCAACTGTACACCTCTGAAGCACCCTCCGAGCAGCAGTACATCCCATCAGCACCTTTCTGCTTGTTGCATCAAGAGGAACTACCAAAAGATGCAACAAGAGCAACCACCAAGAACTCCAGTGGGTATCCAGTCCACTGCTTTCAGCTGGACACCTGCCCACCTCCCCAAAGC
>JANZLQ010000027.1:3993886-4026580 GCA_026212715.1 Elanus axillaris | reverse complement strand
ACCTGCCCACCTCCCCAAAGCAGGGACAGGGCAGTCCTGAACTTTGAACTGGGGTGACACTCAACCAGTGTCTGTTTTCCTCTCCCAGTCCCTGACTTCTCACTAAAAGGTCCCTTTTACACCATGCCAGTTTCCTACCGGTCCTCATCTTCATAAACAACTTCCTTAGTGGCACCAGATCAAAAGCTTTACTGAAGTCAAGATAAAGGACGGGTATCATTCTCCCCTTTAACCTCAGAAGTAAAAAAAAATCCAATAGTCCCCCACCTTTCCTGTGTCTCTTATCAAGTAAAACTGCCAGTCTCTCATAGGTAAACTCACTTATCTCTTCGCTCTTCTCCAGTCAGTGTGCACCAGCTCCTACTTTGACAGAAGTTTCACGCTGCTGGTTCACCACTGTTTTCATGCCCTCGTTCTTTCTGCTCACCGATCCCTGACCCTCCTCTTCTGACTGTTGCTCCCACTGGCTCTAGCCATTTTCCTCAGGCCACACTCTGCCATCCCACCTTCACCCCAGGACCTGAACCATCCTCATTCAGAATTTGGCAGCTGGATGATATGATGCTCTCCGCAGGCAGGATGTTTCCGTAGGGCCTGCTGGGTTACTCCTAATTCATATACACAGAAAAGCATGCACGAAAATAAAGCAGTGTTGGGGGAGCTGTAACAAGGCATGTTCCTCACCCTCAACGGGCCTCCTGTGGAAGAAGTCCAACACTTGTGACAAGCACCAAGAAGCTTTGAACATCCCTGCAGAGCCACACTCCAACCAAAGACAACAGGCAACCTAAGCCAGAGTAACAAAGCCAGCACTGACAGCAACGGACCATGCTTTTACAAACACATTTGACTCCAGGCACCAAAATCACTACTATAAGACCTGCATTCAACTCTTTAATGCCCATCAGCATTTCTGTTCTGAGCATAAGAGCACCTTAAAAGTGAATGTCCCAGTTGCCCCATTTATTAGGCTTTGGTTCACACTGCAAAGAGCTTGTGGCATGCACAAACCCAATACTACCAGGATGAACCTAAACCTAAACCTGAGAATGCTGCCGGGGTATATGTAACACATCTCAACACCCGATGGGTGCTCAGCCCGCAGGAAGAGCTAGTCCAGGATAACCTCCCCTGTAAGATCTGTCGTGCAGACATCAGATTCTCAGCAGCAATTGCTTTGCTCTGCAAATCTACAGACTCATTACTTGCTCATGTGGACACAGCCTGCAAGGATGAACGTCATCTTCCATCTCGGACTGCATCCTGTAGCTCCAAGAAGCCGCAGCCTGATACCCACATTGCACCATTAAGCCCAGCTTCAGCAGCAGGGCTTTAAAATGTTTCTTCATTAATTATGGAAAAGGAGAAAGGTTCTTTTATTTAGATGAAATGCTGGACTGAGGCATTCATTTTCCAATGAATAGTGCCTCATATAGCAATAATGGAAGAGCAGTATACATTGCACACCAACATCAATAGTATGCTGAGAATAATGTGTAAGCAAAAATATTACTAAATGCAATTTACAGTATGGTCAAGTGAGATTGGTACTTCATCAGCTCCAGCTAAAACCCAGTGTAAAAGGTGGGAAAATACATGCTAAGAAACTTAATTGAGTCAGCTATTAAATCCCATGCTTCAATTTTGTCACCACAGCATCAACTACAGAATCAAAAATCCTCTTCATTTTTCCAGGACACCAGTCATAAGCCCTGGCTTAAATCCCTTTCTCTTGGCTTTATGCTAACTCCCCTACTATGAGAAAGTAATTACAACTGCAGGAACAAGGCTGAGGACTTACAAGTCCCACCATGTCAGGAATTGTCCCCTCCACCAACAGCTCTCAAACACACTCCCAAGAGACATGGATTTAGACTAAAGGAGAAAGGCAGGTTTCAGGCCAATCTTACAAAAATCTCATTTGATGAACCATGGGAATTCCCAACACACACAAGGACAGAAAACGATCTTCTCCCTTCAGAAGGAAGGCAGATCTCTTTACCTAAGTGCATTCGTATGTTAGGTTGCTCAGGCAGTCTCCTTCCCACCTGAACCTTACCCAAATCCATGTCAACCAGGACTGCCTGCAGCTGGACACCTGCCCACCTCCCCAAAGCAGGGACAGGGCAGTCCTGAACTTTGAACTGGGGTAAGGTGACAAGAAAAGCACTGCACTGGAGCATCCCTTATGAATTTCGTTGCTTTCTAGGACAACACAAGTCCTAGGCTTTGCTTAACTCCCAACCAGAGGGATGCAGAGATCCCACTGATGCCTGCATCCTATGAAGTCCACAGCAATGGGGCTAACTCATCCACCCTGCTCAACAGTGGTGGTGGTTTACATTCAGTCTGGAGCTCCAAGAAATGGGGAGGATCCCAGTGCTATGCACCAAGAAAAAAAAAAAACTGCTATGGAAGATACTAAAAAAGCCCTCCAAAACAAAACAAAGAAATCCCTACCATAAACTGCACCCACCTATGAGCAAGATACCCACAGGAGATTTGTTACTGGATTTATTTTCCAAAGCTAGTGTGAAGGTCAAGACCAGTTTGACTCAGAACCAAACTCTGGATTTCAGAACAAGCATGGGTTTATTCTGCAGTAAAGAAACATCAAGAAATGCCAAAGGATTGGTGAAAAACAGTTTACTTCTTGCTAAGTTAGTATTTATGGCAAGGTTTAGACATTCAAAGGCCTGAACAGAGGAGTTTGAAGCAACACAAAAGAACACAGCAAAGTCCCAGGCGAGGGACTGGAAGCTCCCTCAGGCATATCTACAGGTGTTCACAGCTGTACTACAGCTACCAAGAATAAAGCAGTACTGTTTATGGATAATTTGTTTAGAAGAGGGGCCATTTAATTATGACAGACCTGGAAATTAAGGCCAACATCCTGCAATTGGCTTAATGACAGCAGACAGTGCTCTTCTGGTGAGCTCAAGATCAAGATATCACCTTCATCCTGCCCGAAAAGCATCAGAAAGTCTGAGTGTCTCTGTTGTGAATAAAATACCTCCTATGACCCGTAGATAACAGGCGGGGAGCTGGGTACAGGGCACAGTACCCAAGCTGTAGATGTGTTCTGCATCCCTCACACAGAGCACTGTCCTTCATCTCACAGATGACTGATCACCATCCTAAACATCTCTTACATGTTTTTGTTGCTTTTGAAACGGCAGGTACCAAATCAACCTTTCACTTTCAATTATATTCACTGTAGCTTGGCAAAGAGACCTTCAATAAAGACAAGTGGGATTTTTTTCAGGAGAACAGTCTTTTGGTTTAGCAGGATGCAGTACAGGTGCCATTACACCTCTGCCCAAAGCCTTTCCTCTGTTATCATTTGTTACCTTCGCAATTGTATCAAAGGGTGATTTTGGCGGAGATTATGATTTTTTCCCTCCTTAGAAGTTGGATCCGGCTGTGATCTCGCTTTCTTAAACAGCCATTCTTGCCTTTGAAGTGAGGAAATGTGTTCTGGGCTGGTTCCTCTCACTCCCACTCCCAACCATACTTGAAACGACCAGCCTTTTTTTGAATGTACAGTCAGTATTCTTGTGGCATAATGCAGTCCTAATCACATAAAGTAATATAAATTATTCCAGAAATGTTACCAGATGGTACATAAACACCTTCAAGTTGAGGAAGCTTGATCTGAATGAACACAGATTACCTTTGTTCTGCACACACCTAGCTCTCACCCCTGCCTTCTCCAGTGAGAAACACTGAGCTGCAAGCCCCAGCCGCTCCGACCCTGGGTAGGAAATGGCTTCACCCCAAGGTTCTGGGCACCTTCATGTTTCAGCAAGAGCCGAGGGCTTTGAGAGCAGCAGGAAGCAATGATGCACCTAGATAACCTAGCAGGGCGGACCCTGGGGCAGGGGCCACATCCTCGGGTGAAATCCTGTCCTGCTGAAGTTGATGGCAAAGCTCCCACCAACTTCAATAGGGGCCAAATTCCACCCACTGCTACTGGTCCTTGTCTTTTATTTACAGTGTATTTTATGTTTGTTACTTTTGTTCCCTGTCCAAATTCTTGTGCCTTGACTGTATTGTATTTTCAAATAAAATAAGATATTCTTCCTCCTCTTATCTAATGGTTAACATACCTATTATATCAGGTTGATAGATTTCCTTCCCCATTAACAACATTTCAAAAAGGGACATTCTTCAAAACAATCCCGGTAAGAAAATAAGCAATCTTGCATCTGGTTAACAGCAAAAAATAAACCATAACAAACATCTGTCCAGCTAAACATAAAACACCATGTGTAAAAATAAGCTGACAGGGCACCATTTTATATAAGCAGTACTATCACTTCCTAAACAATTACAATTTGTTTCAGCTTCTGAAAAACCACTCCTTATCTATTTCAAGGCCTCGCTGCTCCTGAGAATTTTCTTCTCCAATTTGCAGAAGAGCATAAAATTAAAACTGATTATGCAGAACAAGGAGCTTTCTACCACAGAAAGAAGAAAACCCAAGCCTGACCCTGCTGCACATCCAATGAACTCCTTTGGCACCTCCTCGGAGGAAGCGCAAGCAGAAATCCCCACTCAACATTGTCCCACAGATACTTATAACCATTTTGAAACACATGGAAACCTCTACTGCCACCAGTACCCTTCTCTTACAGCAAAATGATGTCCTGGGGACAGTCTTATTTTTCCTCAGCATCCATTTGATCTTCAACAAAGGTATCCCCCAGACAGCTGTACCATCACTGCTACTAGTCTGCAGAACAAAGAGCTTGTGCTTATACCATGTTGGTATGTTTGGCAAACCATGCGGAACAGGTTTGGCGCTCTGTATTTAGTTTAAACACAGGTCAGCTCCCTGAACAAGCATGTAATGATGATGCCAACTTATTTCATCAACACACAGGTAACAAATCCATCTGCGAGCCCTTTCCAAAAGGCTGATTTTGCTATTTCCATCCCCAAGGTAGCACGATTCACAGAGAAGTCCTATGCAGAAGAAGAGGTGAAAAACCTGAGTTCCTACTACTGCCATTAACATTACAGATACTTTGGGAGTGTCAGATTTGACTGTAGGCTCCAAGATGCAAAGAGGTTATGGTGTAAGGAACCAGACCAGAACCACTGAATGCTTTTTGAAGGAAAGTCAACAGTCCCCAAGGCACATCAGACCCAGGTGCAATCCATTACAGTATAAAGCAGGAATTGTGTCAGATACATCCTTCCAAAATGTCTTGCCTTAGAAAGTCTCCAATTTTTGTTACGCTACTCTGCGACAAGTGACAGAGCAGAGACGAGATGGCTCAGCAGATGCTGAACTTTCCCCACAGACACTTGAACACTTAATCTCAAGATTTTTAGAGGCAGAAGCAAAGGACATGGCATCAGATCCTAAGGTGCGTCTGCCTGTGTGCCCATCAGCTGTGGTGGACAAGGCAGGCAGTTTAGAGAGGGAACGCCAAATCCCGCTGGACACGAAGAAGGTGCTGGTGCTCCAGCGTTGCCCAAGGAGAATGGCGGGCTGCCGCAGCTCACCCGCCTGTTTTCCAAACTGTCACAGCTACTGGCGGTACCAAGGTCAGAAATTCCTCTCCCATCCCAGGACAAATTCTGATATGTCAAAGATCCCCTTTTCCCCAGGTCTGGACTAGAAATCTCGCTTTCCCCAAAATTTCAAAGCAGGCAAACTTCAACGTTTTGACTCGTTATCTGCAGAAAACTTGATCTGGGTTATTTGTGATGATACATGAAACTAATTTTGAAATGATTAGTGATTTTTGACCAAAATAAAGGAGGGAGATTCCTGCTCTGAAAGGCCCAAGGGGAATGTTTCAACCCCCCACAATTCAAGCTTCAAAATCTCCAAAATGGCAGTTCAGTGATGTCCATTCTTCTTCACAGAGCTTCAGCTGTGATTTCCATCAAACGTGGCACACAGTAAGCCATGCAACAGGCAAAAGGTTGGATAGACATTAATTCCCCTCCTTAGCTATTGCAGAAATACACAACATATTAGGCTTAATTTGCAGTGGGGAATTTGACGTTACGATCACTTTCCAACTGTGGGCACAATGAAAGGCTGGGACAGGATACAAGATGAGAGTCTCCACCATCCAAGTGATGCAAGAACAGGTTAGAGAAATACCTGTTAGCCACAAACTGGATATAGTGCATCCTGCCTCAAAGCAGGGAAGACTCAGGTGCAGCCAGACAGCATGTTTGTTTTGGCAGGGTTAAACCATGAAACCAGATGTTCCTCTTGCCAGGCTACTGTGAATCACCCCTGTAGCTGTACTAGAATAACCACCTGGGGAATTGTGCTGCAAACAGCATTGCTGAAATGAACCCGATGCTGTGCCTATAACAAACTGGGTGGCAAGCCACTGCAGCCAGCAGCTGAGGCAAAGAGGGATGGGACACTTTCCAGGATGGATTCCCACCTGAGAAGTACCATCCAGCAAAAGGCACCTTTGGTGCCCTCAGCCCTTTTAACCCATAGCTTGAACTTCAGCCAGTGAGGATCCTCTGGCAGCTCAAAATAGCACTCAGCTGTCTGGAGGAGAAGGAGGAGGAGGAGGAGGAGGGCAGCGCTGCATTTGCTATCCACAGCTCCTCAGGGATCAAAAAGTTATGGAGATGTCTTCCTGCCTAGCCAATAAAGGGCATCACTCCTCTCATTACATGAATCACTATTTCTGGTGAAAAAGCATCTAATTGAAAAGTCTCCCACCAGCTCTAGTACAGTCTCCTCAAATAGTTCCTCAGCATGGCTTCAAATTACACTTTGCAAGAAAACTGCTTGATTTAACTCCCTCAATTTGTCATAAAACCTGAGGGGATCTCCACTGATAATTAGACTTCCCAAATGAAAGCCTGAGACAGATTGCCAGGGATCTACTCCGAGTGACACATCACCCGTAATCTGCCAGGGACTCAGCCTTGGTATTGAGCAGAAAAAAAATTTATGCTCTGGGAAACAATATTAAATAAGTGAGCTTCTGTCTTCTTAAACCCAGATAAAATGAAGACAAATCTTTGCTTAGCCAAAACGCCTGGCTGTGTCATTGAGCATGCTCCAGTCGTGGTCCTTGGACAATAGTCCTTGGAAGAAGGTGGGAAATGTCCATTAGGAGATAAGGAAGCAAGTTAGACAGACAGAAGCTGGTTTGTTCTCAAAACAGTAGCGGGGAAACAAACAAATAAAAATATTAAGAGCCCCAACCTTCATGCAAACAACAAACACCACCCTGCACAGACATAGGACACATCCAATGAGACACACAGACAGACAGAAGTAAGGAGAAGACTTCCTTGAACACCATCATTTCACCAGGAGTAAGGGCACACAGCTGAGTGGGGATTTTTAGGTGCGGACAAGGGGCAGATCAAAGTGTGTATAAATCAGTGGATCTTGCTATGTCCCTGAGCAGCAGGGAGCAGGCGGAGACCAGCAAGTAGCTCGTGGTGAGCAGTGGCAGCTCCAGCCGGAGGCAGCAGCAGACTCCGGTCGCCCCTGCCCGGTGGCCCATGGGCATCCTGCCTGAGCATGGACTAGGGTTTGGCCACCTCCGTGGACCAGTGTGTCAGCGGGTCAGATGTTTCTCAGACAGGCACACTCCCAGTGCTTCTGCATGGTTTATCACCATGCAGCTGTCCCAATTAAAAACTTCCTCTGTTACCATAACGAGTACCAACTCAAAGCAAAGGAATCCTTTCCTCTACTGGGAAAGCAGGAACGGTGTTTCTGTGCAAGAGGTGGAAGTGTCTGAACGCTTTTTTTAGAGGAAATGCTCTGTAACAAACTTCGGAGGAATAACCTGCAGAAAGGGGAGTTCAGCCCATGCTGGATGCACTTACTCAGGGAGGAAGGGGAGCAGAAGTTGTACGTGGCCAAGTCACAGGGCTCCCTGTGACTTACACCAAGATGACTCCAGGCTTCTAAGAAAGGTTTTGCTATCCTTGAGTAACTATGTTTGCAAATTAAGCATTTAAGGTCAGGCTGGAGGGGGCTTTGAGCAACCTGATCTAGTGAAAGATGTCCCTGTTCCTTCCAACCCAAACCATACTATGATTCTATGAAACATCAAATTATGCCACATCACTCCTTTGAGCTTATGCAATCAAAATAAAGTAATCAGAAAGTAATTAGTTATACATTTTCATTAATCCAGGAGTTTTTCCACTGATTTGGAAGCCATTCTCAAGGGCCTGCCCCACACAGACCTCCCGAGTTAGAGCTGCTAGCCCTGCACCCTGATGTGGCTGTTGGGTAGTGACTCAACATAGCGGAAGAATTAAGAAAAACTTCCTTTTTCTGAAAAAACTAAAATTAATTTCTCATTAAGCAAGAAAGCTGCATTCAAAAATATATCACAACCTTCTGAGCGCACTTGCATGACTACGGACCTAATACTAAAGCTTTCTGCAAATATGATTTACGCCATACCAAAGAGAGGCCTAGTGTGAAAGGACCTAAAATGTTTGCTTTCAGACCCAGTATTCCTGCATTCCAGCCACAATTCAAGGGCTTGGGAGGGATCAGCTCACTGCAGGCACAAACAAGCCCTTCAACCCCCCTCACCTCAGCTGGTGTGTGCAGCCACGTACTCTCCTGCAGCTGAGACGATGCTGCATGTCTGCAGTTTCAGGGGTGGCTCTTGACAACTGCTTAGCAGACAAGTAATTCCCACTGGAGATCTCTTTGGGAAGACCTCCCCCTGAGAGACGATGCTCTGACACACGCTGGATTAAAAGCAATGACTGAATGCTACTGTCCAATCCAACTAGTACTGCCCTTTCCCCAGACACCCCACTGACCCAGGTCACTCGGTGCCGAAGGAGCCGACAGCACGTGCCTCGGAGGGGCTGCCAATGCCCCCGCTGCCTGGGAACAGCATGAGGAGCGGAGCATCTCACAGGAGAAAGCCCTAACTGAGGCAGTCCAGGCAGCCCAAACCAAGGCAGAGGGAGATGCTGAACACCAATGGTGAGGCCACACTTCCAGTGCAACTGGGATGTGGCGATGTCCCAACTCTCTGACGGTTAATGACCCTCCTTGCCCGTCAGTCCGTGACACATGCCTCACTAGGGACCGTTGTTCTGGGAGGAGAATTGGGCAGGGCAGGGCAGCTGCCGAGCCTGGCTGCCAGGACCACAGGATGTGTCCACATCAGCACAGTCTAGACAGACACCCACAGCAAAACGGGAGCCAAGGATGGTGCAAAGGGATGGAGCAGAGGAGGTAAGGCATGGATGGGGCTGTGTGAAAGAGAAAGAGAGGTGAGGTGATAAAAGCCATCTGCCAGCCCACATTTGAGGCAGGGGGTAACACTCCTCCAGGAGTGCAGCCAGCACACCCAGAAACGACGGACACCACACTCACCTCCCAGCCTGCGAGGAAGCACCGCTCCTTTGGCCATCCCTCACCACGGCAGGGCGGTGGGCACACACTTCTCACCCGAGATCAAACCAGCCCAGCCATGACTGCCCACCCTGGCTCTCCCAGCCAGGTCAGTGCCACTACCTGTGCTGCCTTCAGGCTTGCAACAAGCTTCTGGCATTGCATCATCCTCCCACCTTCCTCCCCTTGCCAGGCAGCTGCCCTCCGCAATATTCCCGGCCATCATGAGCGGATAGGGCAGCTAAAACCAGACTAGTGTTTAGGAATAGCAGCGATGCAGAGTTTGGTCTTTTTTGCAGGCACTACAAGCAGTTTCCATGGCAGCTTCGCCCACGCGCTTGCCTGCTGGCTGTTAAAACTTCACACTGCAGAAATCACTCACTGTTGTTTCAGTGTTGGACCCAGTCCTGCCCAGCTCTGCAGTTCTTCAGTCCCATACACCACCAGAGCTAGTAAAATCCCCTAGTCAAAAGGGCAGGACCATCTCACTAATTAAAAAAGAAAAAGGCATATGAAATGGGATTACTAGTCTGACCGTGAGGAAAAAAAAAATCAGTCTCAAATGTTTTGCAAATAATCCCACAAGCCATCATTGTACAGACTTTGCAGCTTCTAAACACTGAGGGATTTACAACAAAACGCCCCTGAAAACTGCATTTAAGCCTAAAATAAGTACAGACCATGTCAAAATACAAGCATGATGTTTGACTGGTCTGACGGTAGGGTAACCAACCCCTCCTGTTTTAACACACAGATATCAGAGCCCAGTTTTGATATACGCTACCTAAATAAATCTTATCAGAAAGGAGGTAAAACACTGATGTGGAATTACATTTCACAGTGAGGTAGGTGTGGAGTTTGTTTGCTTTGGGTAAACGCTCTATTTTTTAGCCACAAGCTCACTGTTCGGCTCTTCCCTGCTCCCTGACAGGAAAGCTGTTGTCTAAGGGGAGTT
The DNA here is from genome assembly GCA_026212715.1 of Elanus axillaris. Taxonomy (NCBI): domain Eukaryota; kingdom Metazoa; phylum Chordata; class Aves; order Accipitriformes; family Accipitridae; genus Elanus; species Elanus axillaris. The sequence goes on along the minus strand of JANZLQ010000027.1, from coordinate 4,016,246 downwards.
TTGCCTCCATCGAACCCAAACGTTCAAGGCTGCTGATGGGGAGGGGCTGGGGAAAAAAGATGTCCAAGCACAGCCTGTTTCACATTTATCTCAGACCCTTTCTCAAAGTATGACAAAAGGCTTCCCACTCCTGCCTGGGACTGAATCAAAACTTGCTGAAGTTTGTTTTGGTTTTGTGGGTTTTCTTCTTAAAAAAGCAAAGATGACACCCACCAGCTGAACCGGGAACCAGACCACAAGCTGTGCGTTTCAGGTCTCAGTGCCGACAATGCCATGCAGACAGACCTTGCACCCCCTCAACACAGGGGCTCCGTACTGGCCAGCCCAAAGAGGGATTTCGGCAGAAAGTTCATAACTAACACTAAGCGATGTGATAGTTGGAGGAGCAGTGAGAGCAGAGACAATGCAGAGGTATCAGCAGGTAAGAAATGCAAAAAGTTGGCAGATTTGGCCTGAGTCCAGCCACAAGGCTGCTGCAAAATACAGTGTGGACCCAGCCACTTATTTTTCACAAGGAGCAGCACTACCTTTTAGCCAGCCTTACAGTTTGTTTTGCTGTCTGTGCAGCAGAAAGACAGCTCTCACAACCCACATCTCTCCATGAAGAGAGTTTGTTCTGGCTCGCTCCGAAGTGCAAGTCAACTTACAGAAGAGATTAACTCCCATAAGCAAAAAAAATATATTTGCCATATACTTTTTATTCAACCCCATCAGCCTAGTAGTTGTCCAATTTGTAGGCTAAAATCTTACTCAGATTTCTGATTTTATTCAAATTGCCAGTTGCACCTCCCTGCCCCTCATGCAGAAGCCTGGTCTGCCCCGAAACCCACAGCTAGAACCCAGTCACAGAGATCAGTGAAGCCATCCAGCACATACACCTGTCAAGGGAAGTTATGCAGCTATCCTTAAAAATAATTGTGTCCCTATCGGCAGAAGTATAGTGTTTGGAATAAGAAAGTATGCACTTTTTACTGGGAGAAAAATGACTAATATAATCAAGTCTACTAATACCTTCTAAAGACTTTGTTATATTTTTCTACATCATCATTCTAGCATCAAAGGAAATTACTCTTAATTATATTTACAGGGCTGGGAGGATATGCAGAGAGACCTAAATATGACAGTCTCCGAGAGGTGTTGCATCATACATTTCAACGTACTTTTCTGAGCACGTACAGTGCCATCTCTCTCCATGTCACTTATCTAGAACAACAAACTTTGAAGTATAATAAACTCTGCGGCTGCTAGCCTCTTTAAGTGACAGCAGGAAGGAAACAAACTACTGGCTGTAAATATTCTGCTTAGCTCCACTGTACTAGGACTTGGGAAAAAAATATTGGTGATTTTAAAGCAAAATAACTGAAACAAATTATAATTAGCATTTTTCCCCCAAGGGCCTGAGGAGCAGCATGCAAAGCAAAGGGCTGCTGTTGCGCTTCTGGTGGTGCCCTGCAGCATGCTGTTGCGCTCTCCAGGTATTTCCTTTGAAGGAAAAAGCAGATTCAGAAGTACTCCAGCATCTATGATGGTTTATCTGGAGCAGCCAAAGCACAACAGTGTGGCTTCATCACTTACACAAGTTTCCTTGGGGGACATCCTTGTATTTCTTCACGTGCCAACCAGGTTATGAGGGGTAGGATTCCTCTTGATTAGCTTTAGCCAACTCCAAAGCAAATATTCGGGCTTAGGGTATCATCTCACTCCCCTCTGTAATCAACAGGCAAAGACAGGCACCTCCAGGTATAAATTCATCCCTTCGGAGGAGAGATGGGAGGAATGACCTTCCAGAGATGCCTGCCTTCCCTAGCTACTGCAGGGCTGTAGCAAACATCTATGAAAACTCCACCAGACCGCTCCCCAAGGCAGAAAACACACTGAACCTAGAGCCAGCAGAAGCAAAAACACCACAATGAATTTTGACCTGTCTTTCTGTGGACAGTTAACAGAAAGACGTGAAAGTCTCTGAATGGTCTTCAGGGCTTTAGTGCCTCAGAAGTGCACTTCACTCACAAGAGCAATGACTCCTCCTTACACTTGTGCTCCTCAAAAATATGAGTGTTTTCTGGACAAAGTTTTGGATTTCACAACTGCCCAAGCACTGATCCTAGTGACTTTAGGGCAAAGCCTAAAGATATTTTGCTTCTGCTCTTCTCCAGTTGCTTAGCTGTTACTCTTTTCACTCTATTGTTTGTGTTGGTACCTTTCCTGAACTGAGAAGATGCTAGAGGTCTAATTCCCACTCTAATCTCACAGAAGTTCTCATTTCCAAAATTCCAACAAACACCTATTGTTTTTCTCCTCCAAGATGTGGCACCTCCACCCTACTCCATCATTCAGCTGCCAACTTCTGGGTGTTGCACTTTCTTCTTGCTGAGGTGCCAGAACATTTTGCTCCTTTCTTCCAGCAGACTGCACGGCCAGAAAGGTGCTGCCTAATGCAGCTGTAGTCAGCGTGGGCAGATATACAATGGTACGGTACCTTTGTACTTCAAACCTCTATCAGCCAAGTTCAGGTAGCAACTGGAAGAACAGACTTTTAAATAGCTGTTTTGATCACTTCCTTTCTATACAGCACCCATGTACCTTTATTCAATGGGTTGCTAAAATGGTTCTGGAAAAGTTAGTTGGGTCCTCAACTACATGACTTCTTTTTCCTATGGTGACTATTATATTATACATTCATTGTTGATATCTCTTAATAGCTACATGATTCTTACTGCAAATAACTTGCAAAAAAACCCCTTCTGTTGCTGCCATAGGTACAGCAAAAAAGCAGAGAAGTTGATTTTGCTGTGTTTTTCTTAATGGCCTGCTCTCAGCTTTCAGAAGCTGTAAGCACACAAACAAGTTTGATGCAGACTATCACTGCAAAGGGGGACAAAGAATAAAAATCTTCACAATGCATATGCTACAGGTCACCCTGTTTTGCAAAGTTTTGAAAGAAAAAACCAAATAGCACAGTATGCAGCAGCATCCTTTGCTTGGCAATTATCTCACAGGGGTCATCTCACACAGGCAGCATGCAACCCTGAGTGGAGTTTAATCAGCAGCCTAAGGATGAAAGACTATATTCTGGTTACCCTAGCCAACTAATCCTCTCTGGAGTATTTTCTAAAGATACAACGCATTATTTACTTTGCTAGCTGAAACTGCTTTGTAAGAGAGTCACTTCAACAAAATAACCTAGTTCTACAAACTCAACAATGCAGTTTTTCCAACAATTTAAGAAAGCAAGCTCTTCTTCAGCTTACGTGAACAGTTCATTTATCAAATCACAGTAATTTCTTGCACAATAAGTTTATTCCTGCCCTATATACATCTGAATAAACCTCCCACATCAGCATTCCCAGATGAAACTACTACTAGCATTACCAGTGGTCTGATTTTGTTATGGTTTATAGCTTGTACTTTTTTTTTCCTCCTCCTTTCTTATTTTGCAGAATTGGTTTTGCTTACTGACTCCAGATTTCACAGGAGGGCCGTCTGTTCCCCTGCTATCCACAGAGTTATACCACCTCCCAACCCCACGGCAGAGGCAGTTTGGGGAAGTAGATCCTGTGGAAGCATGTTCTCCCAAGCCCTGATCTCAGCACGCTTTACCCATAAAATTAAAAGGTGATTTTGCATGGTATTTCCTCTATAGCAATGGAACGTGGCACCAGACCACACCCCACAAGTACCCACAGCCAAAGCAAATTCACCTTTGGTTTAATGAAACCACCAAACTGACATGGTCCACTGCAGACACGCAGAGCAGCACCCTATCAATGTAGACATCGGTCTTCTTAGTGCTCCAAGTGCACCGGCTGCAGAAGTAAATGTCCCCAAATGCTTGGTACCACCACTACTTTCTACCTCCCAGATACCATCATCCTCTCTGCTCCATGCGCTGAGCTATCTGTGCAGCATCTTGGATCACTTCACTGAAACACTGCTAACTCAAGTTAGCAAATATTTTCTAGAGACATACCATACTATTTATTTTGCTAGCTGAAACTTCAGACATAACCTAGGTGCTAACTTGAGTTCGCAAAGACCTACCACTGAAGCAGCCTGTGTTACTCAGCCTCATTTGAGCGGAAACAAGCTGGAGGAAAGCTGTCTCAAGCATATCAGCCAGAAAACTGAAGCAGCAATTGCCTCTGCCACTGGGATGCCAGCAAGCAGCCACCAGCGGCAAACTTCTCAGCAGGCACAACTGCAGCCAGAGATGATGTGCATCTACCCTACATGTCAGCTCTTCTCACCTACATTAAAATACCTGGCAACGTAAGACAGTCAGGCTTACACACAGCCAGGAATAATAGGGGTCACGGCACACACGGCTATTTACTTTGAGAACCCCTTCTCATTTGACGGAACCAGTTCCAGGAACAAAAAAAAATGATCTGGTACAGGGAATTTTAACTGTCTGCCTGAATCAGTACCAGGGACAAACCCTAGTTAAATAAAAAGCTCATTGTTCAATTTTTTTTTTAACTCTAGAGTGACATATAATAAACTTTCAGAAGTAGATGACTGTCAAAAAGCCACTAAATTTCACAAAAAGCATAGCTCACTCAGCAAGTAAGGACAGTAATTAATTGCAAGTCCTCCAGAACAGGATACTAAGTAAAATCCTCATCCTTGTAATTTAAAAATTAAATGGGCCAGTAAGAGCTACAAGGAAAGATATAAATAAATTACAAGGATGTGGAAAATGAGGCAATAAATTGCAAAATCTGTACAGCTCAGAAAAGACAACTGGGATATTTGTCTGGAGGTCTGGTGAAAGGGAATCCAAGAGTTATTCCTCATCTCAGAAACAGACAGGAGAAAGGTATAAGAAAATACAAAGCTAAATACTACCATAGACGGTAACAAATTTAGTATTTTATTAAATATAGCAATTGTGTGGATTTCTCAGAAAAGGGGTCAAGACAAGGCATGGCAGGCACTGAGGAACAGGTTAGATTAACAGGAAAATTTCATGAGGGATCCTGCTCAGCAAAGAAGCTAGTAGCACATTTTTTTCCTATAGCAGTTACTGCAACTCCTGAACACACAAAAACTGTACCTCTAAAAAAATGAAGTTTTCTGAACTGTTTTTTTCACTTGACTTAGAAAAAAACCCCAAACCCAGAAACTCAAAAATGTACCTGGAACCAAAAATCTCACAATATTTTATTTTGGAAAATCTGAAATAAGGCACTTCTGTATCAGATGCCATTCTCAGGATTTACAACCCACCACCTCAGTGTTCTCCAGCAGAGGCAGGGACCCTGGCAAGAGCAGCAGCTGCTGACCCACCATCACAGGAAAGCAGCTCCAGCCAGTGCTACCAGGGCGAGTGGGGTCCTGAGGTTTCTACAAACTGCACCAGAAAAGTGGGAGCCCGAGCTCCTGATCCCTGATAACCCCAAACTGCCCAGGAACCACAGGCAGTTGTCAGGAATCCTGCAACCACTGCACCTATCATAGAGCAGGTGATAGTCCCCGTGGTTTTTTTGACCAGGAGATTCAGGTATGCCTCTTTTTTTTTTTTTTTTTTGTAGGTTTAAGCAGCCATTGACATTGCAACAACAGCACTAAGGAGGGAGTGCTCAAGTACCAGAACAAACCCACCCATAGTGCAAAGAGCCATGGCTCTTCCCAGAGTCACTGAGAAATCCGAGAACCTCAAAATACCATTGAGATAAACACTCAGACATTTATAGTGCAGACTTTTACATCCAAGCTAATCCCCCCTAACGTCAGTGGAAAGCAGCATCCAGGTCACAACTCATCTGCTTTAGCATATTGGGCTGAGATGAATCATATCCCAGGAATGTCCACCTGGCTGACCATAACACCATAACAGGAGCCAGAGCTGACTACCTTGGCTGTAGATGACTATGTTTGGCCAGATGAGCTCTGCCTTCAACACGATTCAGCACGACAGATTTGCAGGGATTTGGGCCCTAGGATAACGAAGGATGAGGATACAGCAGGTAATGGAAAAAACCCTACGATACTGCCAAACCCACCAACGTAAATAGCAGGGAAGATCCATCCTGGGTTACTAACTCCAGATCAGTATTGACTGGAGTTGACACCAACCAACTCTGCCCAGAACCACTGAACTAGTTCTCCACACCACCCAGCCTCCTGGTTCTGCTGGTCAATGCGACTACTTTCTCCACATACTTGTTTAAGTCAGCAGGACTTCTTAGCTGGAGGATGCTCCAGGAGAGGCAAAGGGGCTCTGCCATGTCCTCATCTGCCCTTTGGCACCATGGTGGCTCAGCCATTAAAGCTCGCCCAGAATCAAGCCAGCATCCACCTGGCACATCTGCTGCCAAAGTAAATCACCCTCTTTTCCTCCTGCCCTGCTCCACACTGATGCTTTTAGCATCACAGATACAGGCCAAGAGAAGAGAACTGAAGTCATCAGTTTGTCTTCCACTGTCTGAAAGCTGGGATACAACTGGAAGCGACATTTCTGAAAGGCCAGTGAAGTCTCATTAACCTGTCGTGGTGGATCAAGGTTTAGGAACTTGATGGATGGAGGGCAAACAAGAGGTAGTAGAGGCAGTAATTGCAATGAGATCCCTGCCATCCTTCACCCAAAGCATATTTCTTCCCATCTTCTTTCCCACCTGAAACTAAACAATGACCGTCACACCTTTTTGCCCTCCCTCTTGCACAGACCAAACCATCAACTGCACTCAACACCAGCTAGATTAGCACACATCAGCCTTCACTCACGTTGTCACACAACCTGAAGCACAGAGACGGAGCTCAGACACAACACCATGCGGGGAGGAACCCTACCTGAAATCTGGCAGTAGACTACACGGGGAAAAAGAGGAAAGAAAGAAAAAAAAAAAAAGAAAAGAAAAAAGAAAAGAGGGAGCGACAAAGGTTTTTACAAAAATACAACTCAGAGCTGCTTACTCTGATAACTGGCTAGATTAAAGAGTTAAAAGTTCCCTTTTTTGTCTGAGCTAATTCGTTCTATAAAGCAAATCCTTTTCTCTCCACGTGGAGTCAAGAGCATATTGCATATGTGCAATCACACGTCTCGCCTACACTCACAACCGAACTGCTTGAATTAGCAGCCTAGCTAGCCTCAGGTTTCCATTACAGCCCACCCAAAACAGGGAGCGCCTTCTGAACACATCTCCTCACTGATAAGCACAAGCCTACGAGCAGCGAGGCTCAAAACTTTACACATCCAGCAAATTGGCCTAAGTCAGGGAATAAACGCCCAGTAGTTCTCCTGCTCAGGAAATGGGTTTATTTCAAAGCTAATTTACTACCTAAAGCATGCATGCAGTGGAGCACAGTCAAGGTCTGTCCCCTTCAGATCGCTCAAAATGCAAGATACTCAAATTACCTGAAAGCAAAATAACCTTCAAGAGCTGTGGCAATCAACGAGCTCGCTCCTTCTTTGTGCCAGGGCCGGCACTTGCAGCTATGCAGTCAGTCCCTGCCCTCTTGCATTATATAGAAATCCTGTCTAAAAGACATTTTGGTTGACTGCTGAAGGCAACAGAAGTCCACAGAGTAGCTGACCAGAAAGGTAAGTTTCTGCCTGTTCTCTCCAAGCGTTCATTGTATTTGCCTCTGACTTGCGGACAGCAAACAGCCGAGCATCACTGAGTGAATAGCTTGAAGAGGCAGAGCTGTCCCACCGTAGAGGGGTCCTCATGACACCTCCACACATGACCATGTCTTCCCCACTTGCCCCCCGGCTTAGCGGAGCCCACAGAGGTGGGCAGAGGGAGGCAGGGTGTCCACTGGTTCACCCAATGCTGGACATCACGAGGTTGTTGCTCAAGCACAAAGTTAACGGTTGTAAATGACCACGTGTGCTGCACATAGGTGGCAAAACCGCTCAGCTAAGAGACAGTTAACTCATAAAGCTGCAGCACTATGATCACCTCGGCTCTTCTGCCTGGATCTGCAGCCTGTGAACTCTTTAGGGCTGCAACTGCCTTTCTGAATCTGTACAGCGCTTATAACGATGACACCCTGCTCCAAAACTAAGGCTTCTAGCAGCTGACAACACAACTAACTAGCATTTCTGTACATAGTCCCAATCTCTCTGTCCAGCCTTAGCTATACACAAAACCCCTCTTAAGGTTTTTCAGTGGGTTTCCCACCTGCCCCAAACATTCACACATACATATGCAAAAAAGAAACCCATCTGTTAGTCAGGCCAGCTGCCTGCAAAACGCTGACAAACAAAATGAAACAAGTCCGCGTCCTCGCCACAGGAGCAGGTTCAGGAACAGCAGACAGCAGCAGGGTTACGGGGCTGACTCGAGCGCTACGAACGATACCTGCATTTTCAGTAAATTCTCGGCCTCTTTTGCAGTTTGAAAGAGAAAGCAAAGCTCAGCACAGCACAGCAGGCACTCAGGAGCTATCCTGGACATGGAAAGACCATCAGGGAAATGGCCCAGCGTCTCTCCTTGACACCTGGGCCTTCCCCTCCCGGCAAAGCATGCTCTCCGCGGCACCGCTTGTGCGGTAAAGCCAAAAATAAGCAAAAAAACGGCTTAGCCGGGAAACATGTATGCGCTCATGAGAGTTTCCCAACTCTGCTCTGGCTCGCTTGCTGGCTCTGGAAGAGGGAAAACGTGGCTGTCGGAGGCAATGCCCACCTCCGCTACCGCAGGGCCACAGGCTCCGGCAGCGCCCGGGCGCCGATGATGGCAGGTCCCATCCCCGCACCAAGCAAAGGCCCTTTTCCCGCCGGGCGGTTCCCGGTGTTTTGGGGGATCCCAGGCTCTACTGAGGGAGCTGGGACACCGCTCCGCCGGCGCGGGGTGGTGGGGGGGTCGGGCCAGGGATGGCTCCCAGCACCGCTGCGGGAGGGACCTGCCGGGGACCGCGACCGCGAGGAAGCGGCTGAGAGAAAATGGAGGGGCGGCTGTTTTGGCGGGAGGGCAGGCGGTGCGGCCCGGGGAGCCCTCCGCGCCGCCCCGGTTGCATCATGCAAAATGGACGCCCGGCGCGGGGCTGCCGTTGCCTCCACCACTACCACCCGCCCCGATCCCGGGTCCCGGTCCCCTCCACCCGCCGTAGAGCGGCCCCGCACTCACCGGGACAGCCCGGCACCGGCGGGGCTGAGGGGAGAGGCGAGGCGGCGCGGAGAGGCCACGGCAGCCTCACGTTCCCCGCCGCCGCTTTAACACCTCCGGCGCGGGCCGACGGCCCCGCCTCCGCCGCTTCAATGAATGAGGAGGCGGGCGAGGCCCTTCCGGCGGTGGGGCTGTCGGTGAGGCCGGCGGGCCGGGCGGTAGCCCCGGGGGGAAGGATGCATTACCGGAGGAGAGGTGTGGGGAGCGTCCAGGTGGAGGCAGGTAACCGGCCAGCGGCGTGGTGGCTGGGCTACGGCTGAGGGACGGGGAGGAGGTCACCTCCGCGGCGCAAGAAGGGGCTTGTTCCTCACAGGCGAAGGGTTGACGCAACTCGTTCGGCTTGGACTGAAAACCGGGTTATTTGGGTTTTTTTGTTTTCCCCCTCGGACTCTGCGGGAATGGGAACCGAGGGGCTGGGTTGGAGCGAACCCTCCGTTGGGTCTGACGGCTGATGAAGAACGCGGCCGAACGAGGGATGCGGAGGTGAAACGGGCCCGGTCGGCAAAGGCGGACACTGGTGGACTTGGATTCGAAGCGTCATGCCCCCAACCAAGGAAATGGGCTGTTGATGAAATTGCCACGGCTTCCCCCAAAACTGGGGGCAACGGCCAAAAAGAGCCGTTGGAAGGGGTCTGTGGCGGGCTCGGTTAAATCCCTTGTCCGTTACCGTTGGTAAGGTCTGTTGTGAGACCACTGTGGGGAAAGTTTCAAGCGTGCTGCGGGATGAGGCGGTGCGTGGACGTGGATTTTGGAAGAAACTGTCCAAAATAAAGTAGAATTCTAGAAAGGAGGAGAGTGACAGTTTAGGAAAGAAAACCAAATAAGCAGTGGGGAACACCTGGCTGAGCTGCCAGTTAGAAAAAAGTCTGGAGTTTACAGTGGATCCCCAAAAGTCATGTGAGCCTACTGCATGGTACTAATGCAAAAAAAAAAAAAACCAAAAACAAACAAACAAAAAAAAACAAATCCCAACCCCAAGAGCCCACAAACACCACCCAAAACAACTGTATCTTTCTTGTAGAGCATCTTAAGGGAAAGTATGTACAATGTAGAAAGTAATTATGAAGCTGTAACCAATAGTGCTGAAACCTCAGCTGGAGTACTGTGCTTATTTTGATATATAACCATAAATACACCTACTTGGGGGAATCCTGAAAAAAAAGCTGGTAAGAAACACATTCATTAATGAAAAGCTGAAGGAATTGTTTTTCTTTTCCAGAACAAAGGCAGAACAGTAGAACAACCCTTCAGTGAATAAACAGACAGAGGCATAGACAATAAAGAAATCATTTAATGTCAATTACGAGCACACCATCCCTCATTAACGATTACCCACTGGAAAGGCTGGAGGACATTCTGGGGTGTGGCTTCACAGAAAGACTTCGAACAATGTTTCGCTGCCGTGTTTCTTCAACAGCTGTTCCACGTGAGACGAACAGCTATACCTGTCATGTTGCAGTCTGCTTCTGCCTGTCACTGCCATAGAGCCCTGCTTCATCTCCTGTGCTTATTAGCAGATGTGGTTAATAAGGGGAGTGGTGGTCTGAGATTCCAGCTCCTAAAATTGTTCAGGGAAAAAAAAAACCTCTTTTATGCCAAGCTGAGGTACACAAGAACACCAGGTACAAATTAAGAGGCAAGAAATCAACCAAAAAATTGTTCTGGGATTTATCTTCCTTTTGCTAGAATGAAGAAATTCTGTATTTAAAAATAATTTGTTGTACCTCAGTCGTTCATTGCTTTTTTTATTAAGCAGCTGCTCAGCCCATCCTAGCTCATTCTAATCTGGGAACCTAGGAATGGTATTATTCCCTCTGTTCTCTGCTCTCCCAGACCTTGTTGCTGTGATCACCCAGGTGAGTAAACATCCAGCCAAAGGACAGGCTGCAGGCCTGGCAGAAACTGGCTGTGTCTCGCAGTTGGGCTGTATGTAGGCATCCTGACTTACATATAAAGGAAGTCCTGTCTGCTGATGGGGCTGCAAAGGTAACAGCTGAACAAAACCAAGGAGGATCTGAAGCCATGTACCCAGAGCTTGGTGGTGGGTGGTGCTGGGTGGTAGTTTTCATGGTGCACTCACTCAGGTTACGTGAACTTTGTGCAATACAAAAGGAATGGACTGGAAGGAAGGGAAAGATGATTCATTCTGCAGTTCAAGTTCCTTGGAAAAGACGTGGCAACACCAAGAGCTGAGTAAGTAGAATTGCCAACATCCCAGCTAGCTCCCCCAAGCAAAACTCATAGCTACCAGACAAGGAAGGGCCTAAAACAGGTCAGCTGAGTATCACCCTGAGAGTCTCTGGTTTACTCCCCAACACTAACGTAAGCTCACAGCCCTGAACTTAGATGCTGATATCTGTATTATAGACATCTGCAATTAATTGAAATGAATCCCATTCCTGAACTCCTTTCTAAGAGTTCACTCCTGGAGCTCAGCCTTTTTCTGCCATTAGCTCTAAGGCTGAGATTTCGGAGAGAAGGCCACCATGAAATAAAACAAGCTACATGAATGAAATGCCACTGCTGATTACTCCAGTACCACCTGCTACTGTTTAATTGAGAGGTGATATTATCACTGCCTTCAGTATTTTGGTTGTGTACAACATAGGTTCATCCAGGCTATGCTGGGGAGCAGATTAAAAACCCTGAGGGATATCTGGATACAGCAGCAGTCATAGATAAAAGAGATCCATCTCCCCTAACCTTAGGCATCTACAGTACAGGTAACTCCACGTGAGTACATCATAATAGCTTCTCTTCTAATCAGTGCACAAAAGCAGGCTTTTGTGGAGCACATCTCATAAATCTTAAGTATGGCTGCCTGGACCACACCAATAGTCCATCTAGACCAATGCGCTGCTCCTGAGAACAGTCCAAGCAGATCTGTGGGGAAACTATGATAAAGCAAACACATGAAGATATTTCCTTAGAACACTGTCTTGATCTCCAAAAATTTGCAACTGAGACAGAGTAGGTATCCTTATATGTAGTAGCCACTGACGTCCTTCATTTTCCATTAAACTCTCCAGATTCCCCTGGTCTCATGCAAATCGTGAGGATTTACAGCATCCTGTGACATGAAATTCCACTGCTTTACTACATGTAGCTTCAAATACTATACCATTTTGTTTCTTTTGAACTTGCTACTTGCTAGCTTTCTTTTTCTTACACTGGACAAGACCATGAAAAATTGATCCCTACTTCCATCTCTGTGTTTTGCAGGCTTTTATCATAGAACGATTTGGGTTGGAAGGGACCTTAAAGACCACCTAGTTCCAACACTCCTGCCATAGGCAGGGACACCTTCCACTAGACCAGGTTGCTCAAAGCCCCATCCAACCTGGCCTTGGACACTGCCAGGGATGGGGCATCGACCACCTCTCTGGGTAACCTGGGCCAGTGCCTCACCACCCTCACAGGGAAGAACTTCTTCCTTACATCCAATCTAAATCTACCCTCTTGCAGTTTAAAGCCATCACCCCTTGTCCTATCACTACATGCCCTTGTAAAAAGTCCCTCTCCGGCTTTCTTGAGGGCCCCCGTTAGGTACTGGAAGGCTGCTGGAAGGTCTCCCTGGAGCCTTCGCTTTTCCAGGCTGAACAACCCCAACTCTCTCAGCCTGCCTTCAGAGGAGAGGTGCTCCAGCCCCCGATCATCTTTGTGGCCCTCCTTTGGACTTGTGCCAGCAGATGCATGTCCTTCTTATGTTGGGGGACCCAGAGTTGGACGCAGTACTGCAGGTGGAGTTTCAGGAGAGCAGAGGGGCAGAATCCCCTCCCTCGACCTGCTGGCCAGGCTTCTTTTGATGCAGCCCAGGATACAGTTGGCTTTCTGGGCTGCAGATGCACATTGCTGGGCCATGTTGACCTTCTCGTCAACCAACACCCCCAGGTCCTCCTCCTCAGGGCTGCTCTCAGTCCATTCTCCACCCAGCCTATATTTGTGCTTGGGATTGACCTGACCCATGTGCAGGACCTTGCAAGATCTTCCTTTCTAGTCTGGGAAGTCCCAGTCAACATAGTCATCTTTTCCATGGAAGCCATTTCATGCTTTTGATCATCCTCTGCCCCTCCTGAACCTTTTCTTATCTCATTCTGAAGTAGATACCTAAAGTGCACCAGATGAATCATAATCTGGAAGGATCTGGCTGCATCGCAGCCGTCTACGGGGAATGGTCCCTGGCCCATATCATCCTCCAATCCATGCCTGTGTATTGTTCAAGACAGTGCTAGTTGCTCCAGGACAAAACTGTGCCAGGGACCACACAAAAGGGTGTGACACTGACTCTGTCTATACTTGTAAGTTAAACAAAGCTAAGGAGTATTCATGGAATGTAATTACCTTTTTGCTAGATTTTTTAAAAAGCCCATGGCACGTTTTTTCATCTATCTCAACTAACAGTGTCCCAAATAATCCTTAGGCGCAAGAGTTGTTAGCACAAACCTATGGCCATTCCATTTACAGACAACCACCCTGTTTTGGAGGGTAAGAGGATTTAATAGTGTGGACATTAACCATTCTGTTCCATAAGCATTTTCTGTCTTGGGCAAACTTAATAGTCTAATATAAAAGCAGTCAATTAGGCTGCTCATGGAACAGTGCTTAGGGACATGCCCTAGTCCTGTTTAACTAAAGAGTGCAGATGTGGCCGAGATGTGTGACATTAAGTGTAAGATTAATACTGTCCTGTCTACCAGGACAGCATGACAGAAAATGCAATGGGGTGGGCAGACCTGCTGTCACTAAGCAGTTGGATGTTCCCTGCAGAACTTACATAGCCAAATGTGAAGATGTAAGAGAACGTGTACCTGGGAGAACAGAAAGACTGCAGAGGCAGATGGGCTTTTCAAAAGCTTTGGCTTTGCAAAGACCAGGTACCACCTCAGTCTAGGCTCTCTCAGCAGGACATGGGTGGGAAAGCCCCATGGCTACAGCAATGACTGAATGCCTTCCCTTCCAGGAGCACACACAAACCAGCCAACTGCACGGTGTCAGAGCAAGGAACTAGGCCCTGCTCTCCAGCAGAAGGCACTGCAACCTCCAAAGCTGCCTACAGTGTGTGCCCTGGAGGTAAAACATCAGAGCAAGAGGGGAGGGTCTGGAAGCTGTACCCATTTCCCATGCTCAGGGGCTGAAACAGAGCTCTCCTGCTTTTCAAAAGCAGTGTGCCAGGTTGTATTTTCCTTTTTCCAAATTAGAGCTAAGTGTGTTGGAAGAAAGCATTGGAACAAAGAGACACTGCCTTTCAAAGAGCCAAAATGCTGGTGGTATCGTCGCTCTGGGAGAGGTGGTCTCTCCCAATTCCCACAGCATTTGAGTCTTTCTGGGAGCTGCAGATGCTCTCTCATAAATGCCTTTCTTGATCGGCTCTGCTAGGTGCTGCTCAGTTGGCATAAGGTGGAGTATTTGCCCTCTATGGCAGAAACCTCTGTCCTAAAGGCTCCACAATGTTGGTTGCAGAGAATCTACATTGCAGCAGAGAGTCCATGGGCTGGAGGGTGGAATTGCACCCTTGGACCTCCCATTCCCATTTGGGGACTTAGGTTGTGTTTGAGAAAAGTGATGCTCAACCCAGACATTTTAGTCACCCTTACGTTTGTAATTAACAGCATGTTAATACATATACATACATATATACACATATATATACATGATACAGCATGTTCACTGATGTATCCTAGTGACAGGTAAGGCAAGTCTCTAAAGCAGTTTTAAAATGCACCTTATTGCAATACACAGAATAAATCAAATGAACCCTGATGATCTGTTTATCTGTCTCTTTTCCTTCTCTTGCTTGGTCGTGGGAGGGACTTGCTCCTTTCCAAGTTATTCAGCCTTACAATAATAACTGCTGGCAAATAAAATTATTGAAGGATAATTATGAACAGGTATTTCCATTTCAGTGGGAGGATCTTCTTTCCTGCTTTGGCCAGAGTGAAACTCTCATGTTTCATCCTGTCCGGTTTATTCCATTCCTTTTTTTCTCTGCTTGTGCACTGATGAATTCAGTACTAGTTCAGGGACCCAGGAATCAAAGGAGATGCGTCAAACAAAGCTGATACAACAAGAGCTGGGCTAAGAAGTCACCTTTGAATCGGACGGTGGATTTTAAAGTCCTCTTGGCCAAATTTTATTCCTGCAATGCTGAAAACAAGGAGAGATGTGACTGCCAAGAATGGGGTGGCTCCAGACTTAAGACAGTGAAACGGCAAGGAGAAGGGTGCTCTACACTTTTTCATAATTTTGTTACTAATCTAAAGAGACGCCTTGGAATGTGCTTGGCCAAAGGTGTGGGAGGTGGTGGCGTAACGCAAGGCTTTTTGTGCTCATTTACAGCCAATTTTTATCTGAAGCTACCACCCTCAATCCCACCCTTTTCTCAGTAATCTTTTCTTAAAATAACCAGAGCTAACATCCTGTTAGTGCTTTGGGTTAGTCCCATTCTTAGCAAAGTTGTTCTTTCACCTGCTAATATGTTTGGGCTAGTTTTCTCATTCATCTTCTCCCTCTTTTTTTCTTTTTCCCATTAGGACTTAATGGGTGTAGCGGACTTCCTTCAGAATTTTGTGTTTATTTGGGGGGAAGCAGGCCATGATTTTACTGGAAATTATTAGTATAATTCATGTAGGTTGTGCTCTCTGAAAGTGCCAGAGATGAAAAAGACTTTTGTACTTTCTGCTTTTGAAAGATCATTGTTTCTGGCAAAGTCATTTAGCATTTTCCAAGCTGTGAAATGATATCACTCACAGGCGAAACATGGAAAAGGCTACAACCAGGCACGCCAGAGGATACTGAGAAATGCTAAGACAATTTTCTAGGGAAAACCACAGTGTCTGTGGCATATGTTGTCCTTTTGGCTCTGTACATTTATTAAAAGTTGAGGAATAGGCTGGATTCAAATGGACTTTCCATATGTTGGAGAACAGGTGGTTTAGTTTTCATTTTCATGGAATTTTGGTGGGGTTTAAGTGAAAATTGAATTGCATATTTCAACCCTGTAAAAAAACTAAGTCCTCAGAAATAAAGTATTCAAGGCCTACAAACCATACAGCTATAATCTTATCACAGTTGACCACAGTGTTACTGTTGACGTCCTGTAAATCATGTTACAGTTATCAGATTCATCGCATCTCAGACGCACAGCAAGAAACTCCAGCTGATCACCTCCTGGACCCCATTCTTCTGTAGCTGAGCCTGTAAGTAGCTCACTCGTTGGCAGGACAGAACCAGACTTTTTTCCCCCTGCACCAAGTACAGATGGTTCCTGACAAGCCATGCCCCATGCGAGAAGGAGCCTCACCCCAGAAGAACCCTCATCACAATCTGTTGCAGGACTCGCCTTGTCACACTCTTCTTCTGTGTGAAAGACACCTGAGAAGGGCTATGTGATCTCTCCTGGGAACATGTCAGAGTCTTGATTTATGGGGAAGTGGATAAAACACTCATTTTACCACATGAAGAGACACCTTTGACTCTGCTGAACTCAATGTAAAGTACCCACCGAGTGGTTTTCAACCTGAATTTCCACCTCAAATTATATGCTGGGATTTGTCCGTTTTACTTGGCCAGGCCTTTGTCCTGCTCCTTGTTAGTGGAAACCATCTTCCTCCAGGGTTGGGGAAGAATTAAATCCTATAATATCTTTTCCTAAGCAAACAAAAGCAAATATAATGCCTATGATTTATTTAAATTCAAGGGGAGCCAAAAGTTGTCAGGTTTGGGATTTTTTCTTTCCCTTGTAAATAGTAGTACAGCCAGGCAAGAAACATCCCAAAGTTCAGCCTTGGAGATAAAGCATTTCTCCTGTGAGGGTCAACCCTATGATTCAAAATATTGGTTCAAGTCACCCTCACATATGTCTGTGGATCTTTATTATCACAAAAAAAAAAAAAAAAAACCAAAACATTAATGAATGAACTACAGGTGAAAGGGAGATTGTAAGTATTTTGTTTGTTTGTTTCTATATATCTCAAGACCCAAATAAATGTCAGCCCAGAATTATGCATAAGAAGAATTTTGAGTTGGCTGAAACTGTGTTTTAGGAGGAAGAAAATTATTCAAGTCACAGGAATTCCTTCCAGGTCCTGTTTGCCTCCTCATCTACAGTGGTACCCTGACAAATTTCAACTGAATTTGGAGAAAAACCAGTTTCGTTCCCTTGGTCTCAGCTGACAGGCTACACCCAAGTCTTTTCATTTTCCCACTTCCTCTCCACAGGTAAAACTCTCAGCTGGGAAACTAGAAGCAAGGGGAAAGGGTGCTTTGTGGTTTACAGTATGCGCCAGTGTTTACAGTGTGTCTGTGTGTGAAGATGGAAGGTGTTGACTGGGTATTCTTTGCATTCCTGGACCAAATTACGCTGGTGATTGAGGATTTTTTTCTTGTGACTGGGAGGGACTGAAGCCAGTGACACATGTGATTTCTTACACTTTTAGCTTCCTGTCTTATTCCTTGATTGTTGTAACACCTTTTTGTTATTCCTTGACAAACTCTGGCATGCCCTGGTCTTACACAACCAAAATGCTGCAAAAATATACTCCTTCCTAGCCAGGTGTACTGACCTCATGATTCTCTCTTTGCAGCCCTTCACTATCTCTCCTTGTAACTTGTACCAAACAGCACCTGCTGGTCTGCACTGCACAAGGCTTTGCAGGTCCTCATACCCCTTTGGTATTTACAGATTGATTTCCACCTCTGATCCACCACGGTGCCACGCAACTGTGGCTAAGTCTCTTGGTGCTGTAGCAATAAAAATAACAAGCACTGTTTCAGCTAGTAAGTCCCTTTCTTCATAGGATGAAGACAAATCAATGCAACCAAAGGATCCCAGTCAAATCAACAGAACCGTCATTGGAAACTCCAAGCTGTTCACTTTCTGATATCTCCCAACTTTGATATGAGCAAGTTTTATCAAAGCAATCCATTAAAAGAAATACCAAAGTAGAACTGATCCCAAGATGAATCCTGAAGGAACTGCAGTAGAGCTTTCCTCCAGGTTGGTAGTCCTCTTTCAACACAGTCAATGTCATCTCCTTTCTCATCTGTTTCTTACTGCCTCTCACCTTCCTTGCCATTTAGTTCATGTACTAATTCTTTCTTCAGCCAGTTTGCAGGACAGACTCTATCATTTACTTTACTGCAGTCCAAGTAGATTAGATACGCTGCATTTCTCTTGTCTAGAAAGTTGTTTGCTTTAATCAAATGGACCACATGGTCTCCTTTTGCAATCTCACTTGCCTTTGTGTTCCATTTTTGATTTAAATCCATACCTCTGTATAGTTTTACTTTAAAAGGTGTCTTAAGACCTTGTGTACTACTAAAATCAGAGTCTCATGACTGCTACTCCTCTGGTTGTGTAGTACCATCCATAATTTAAAAAAAAATTGTAAATAAACCCTTTACTTTCAGCTTTTCAATTACATGCTCACATCTTTTCACAGCTCTGGGATGGAGATAATCTGCTAGCATACATTAAAAACTGTAGGTTCTCTTCTAACAGTTTCATAGTCAATTGTGTGCACCCCTGCTCCCAACAGCAATGTTGATTTGCCCTTCTCAATATCATTCCTGGAGCTGCTGTCCAGTTAGGGCAAAATTTAAAGAAGGACTTGGCATCCTAACATGCAACTTCAGTTGAGTAAAGGCATTCAGAGCAGTGGTCCTAATCCTCTTCCAAATTTATGGAGGCTGATTAACTCAGATGCCATCTGATCAAATGAACCCCACCTTCCCGTTAGTATCGAAGACCTAGTTACACCAGGAGCACTTGGAGAACTAACACAAAGTGTGAGTGCTGAGGTCAGATGGTGCTGGCAGGGCTTTTTAAAGCAGCAACCGAAACCCAAGAATCCCTCTGCCAATCTGACCACCCTTGTCACAGAGAAAGTGCTGTGTTGCCTCTCTCTTGCTCTCATTTTCCGCAGGGGATTGATTCTTGCATTTCTCTGAACCTAGGGGCCCTGCTTAAATGGGTGGATATAAAGTGCCATGCATCCTGCTGTCTAGAGAACTCTCCCAGCAAGCCAGACAAGAGCCCATTAAGTTAAGAAGGGTCTAAGATTAGGTTATATACAGAAACCTTGAATATACTATGCAGGTGATTCCTACCACTTTAAGGAAAAAAAATCCAGTCGTTAGTGGTCCCTGACACTACATGGCTGAGGTCATCCAAGATATCTTGGATATTTTTAATAGGGCCTGTAGTGGTAGGACAAGGGGTAATGTTTTTAAACTAAAAGAGGGTAGATTCAGACTGGATGTAAGGAAGAAATTTTTTACGATGAGGGTGGTGAAACATTGGAACAGGTTGCCCAGAGAGGTGGTAGATGCCCCAACCGTAGAAACATTCAAGATCAGGTTGGACGGAGCTCTAAGCAACCTGATCTAGTTGAAGATTTCCCTGTTCATTGCAGGGAGGTTGGACAAGGTGACCTTTAAAGGTGCCTTCCAACTCAAACCATTTTATGATTCTATCTCGGTAATGTCTCAGTCATTTAGATCATCCCAATCGCAGAGGCTAGACTTATGCTGCTAAATAAGATGGGTTGTGTGCTGTTCCCTGCCCTTTAGGGCAAGCTGCACAGCACAGCTTGTATCCACACAGCAAAACCCTCTTCTCCAAAACAAGTCCAAAGCAAGGTGCCAACTCCAAGCTGCTCACTGGGAAGAGCAATCCCATGCTGTCCCATGAAGTGTACCCACGCATTGTCTGGGAGGGGGCTCTCTTGCACAGACTGTACCTGTAGCAGGAACTATTAAACAGCATAGGCAATCACGGACTGGTACACCATCCTGGACCCTTACCACATTTTGTTTACTAACACAGGTGTAGCCAGAGAGGCTGAAGCTTTGTTACAGACCTAGAGCCAGACAACCCAGAGTTTTGGACAGGTGTCTTTAGCATTTCATTACGAGCAGCTCAGACACCGCACCAGTTGTTGTAGATTTTAGTCCTGGGAATGTAACTTTCTCTCATTTACTATACAAAGGAATAAGACATCTTCCTCAGCATTGTGAATTTTGTTCCCAGAGCCAAATTAACTTCCTGGCATTACAGCCCTGCATACCCTCTTGGGTCTGGCCCTTGATCTAAGTGTGATCCAAATACTGTGTTTGATCTCAGCCTCCTACTCTGTACACAGCAGCCCTACTTCCTCCTTTTTTAATTGTTTCTATTTATACAGTTACCCAACCTTTCAGCACTTATCTTCACAGATCTTTGCAAGGTCTAACTCAGCTTGACTTTTGGCACTTGGTGCTGAATTCCTACGTTTTCTGACCTTCAAAACATAGCTGCCTAGATTGACTGACCTCTTTTATCCGTTCCCATAGACTGTTTACACCTAGCATCCTTCCTGGGGCAGTCAGTCATCCAGGTAACTTTGGAGAACTTCCTCATTCATTTTTCCCTTGTTTAGCATGCAAATTCCAGATAGATTTTCTTCCTCTGATGTAAACTCTTACACTCCTTCATATGCAACCCCTGAGCTTGTCAAACCAGTTAACTCCACTCACCGCTTTTCTTAAATTTCTTGAAATTTTCCCTGTGGAAAAAGAACCTCAAAAACCCACAAAGTGGAAAGATATTTTTTATGTTTTTTTCCTATTCCATTTTAATGCTATGAACACTCTGATCCAAAATTATTTACTGTAAATAGTTCTTCTATAATATGTTCACTACTAAAACTACATCCAAAGTACATCCCCTTTTGCTTGTGGGGATAAGCAAGTGTATTATCACATCCCTTTATTCTTGAGTTTGCAGCTAGAACATTAAACTCGTGTATTGACAATTCACAGTAATATTTATTCTTGACATTAAAGAGTCATTAAAGGTCTAGGGTTTTATAAAAGAGGCCTCTAACACCCTCTCATTTTTCCCCTTCACCATCCTTTCCCAGAGGATTTTGACTCAACTCATTCTGTGTTTTTCCTGCTTTGTCTCAGTTTTCTTTATCATCTGTCACTGTCACATCTGTCATTCAGTAATGATCAAGAAGACAAATCTAATGGAGGGGATCATTAGGAAAGGAAGAGAGAGAAGTACAGAAAGCATTGCTATTGCTCTGGTTTGCTCATGTCTTGAGAACTGTGCCCACATCTCAAAAAGAAGATACCAGAACCTGAGAGGTTCAGAGAAGGGCAGGATGAGCATTAAAGATATGGAATGATTTACATTTAAGGAGAGGCTGAGTATTTTTCAATTGTTCAGCTTCAGAAAGAGGTGACTGATTTCAGAAGATATGCTAACAGAGCTGTGAAATGCTGAGTTGGAAAGGTGGATCCCATGAGTTGATAGAGAGGGTGTTCACTTCCCTTGCAGAAGGAGAACCATGAGCACTAAGACAGGTTCAAAATTAAGAAGGCGGAGCGGCCCTTCTCATGGTGCCTGGTGGGTCTGTGGAGCCCTTCAGCAAACAGTGCCCAAGATGCAAAATGTGTCTACAGGCATGGGACAAGTGCTTGGAAGAGGAATCTCTCAGAGCCATAGATAAACTATGTCAGGCTTGGAAAGTCCCCTGAACTGAAGAGATGAAAACTGGGCGAGTACTCCCAGGGCAGTACAGCGAATGTGTGTGTGTGTGTGTATACTTGCACTGCTCTTACTTTTCACTGTGCATCTCCTCATAACTGCTGCTGGAAGCAGGGTACTTTGGAAGACAAAGTCTTCTCAGCCTGAGCCAGCATAGATGTTTTTATGGGACATATTCTTCCACACTCAAATCTTGTTTCTATGGTCCTGTTATCCTGCTGATATACATCCCTCCACCCTCTTCTGCTGCTTCTCTTTTTTTCTAGCTCAATCCTTGCACTAATACACGAATTTGGTTATTTCTGTCTTCCAACCTAAATTAGATATTGCTTAATTTCCCCATGTCTCCTGCTAACCCAGGCAGCCTGTGATAAGCCAAACTCCTCTGCGACCGGTCTCTATGACGGTTTCTGTGTATGTGACCGAGGTCTGTGGGGAAAAAAGAAAAAAAACCAAAAAGCCAGGCACGCCACACCGCGAGGAGCCTGCGACCGTGACCGCTGTCGCTGTTCTAGGCACAACGCAAATTATGAGACAGCCACGAACCGGGTCGCGACTGCACCATGTCGCGATCAAGGGCGTGCCTCCTTCCCCCTTGAACGGCCGGGAATTTCTGAGGCGGAAACCGGCAGCAGCTCCCCGCGGGCCCGGCCCGCCCGCGGCCCACCCGCGGCCCGGAGCACCGCGCTGCCGCACGCCGCGGCCCCCGGGCAGAGGC
>JANZLQ010000027.1:3933836-3993796 GCA_026212715.1 Elanus axillaris | reverse complement strand
GGGCCTCAGCCGCGGCCTCCTGCCTGCCCCGCGGCGGGGAGGAGTAGGGGGGGAGGCGGGCGGGTTCGGCCCCCAGGCTGACCCCGGGAGAGAGCGGCTGCTACGCGGGGCTCAGGCCTTGGCTAGCAGCGGGTGGTGCTGGGGCTTCAGCTCGTCCTCAGACCACAGCCTGGGGCAGGCGCCAGGTGTCTGGATCTCCTGAGATCCCCAGCGGCTGTGGAGGGCTCCTGTAACAGGAGTCACTGCTGTCTTTAAGGAGGACAGCCCCTTGGCTCCCTGGCTTGAGCTTCAGCCCCCAAATCTTCTTCTCCCCAAGGAAGAAGCAAGCCACAAAGTCATTGTCCCCCCACAAAGGGGACCTAAATCCCCTCGTTTCAGTGGGATGTTGGTACCTAAATGTCTCTGTAGGTCTTAATTTCTTTCCACATTCTCCTGCCAAGGTGGAATTTCCCGTTGGGCTGATGGGGAAACTCCCCAACAAAACCCCTACAAAATCCCCTTTATTGACATGAAAATAAAACAAAACCCCAAACCCTGTAGCTGTTGAGCACTTGTGTTCTTTAGAGGTGGTGGCTGTATTTCTCAACCAGAAATGATGTCACACCCATGATGCAATGCAGTAAACATGTAAGGGGAAAAGCTTTCCCACTCAAACCCAAACCCTTCCCACCCAAAGCCTGTACTCTGGTGAGACTAGGTGTTTTGGTTGCCTTAAACAAGGCGCAAACAGTTTGAAAGGTGCTGGTGGGGCTACCGCAGTCTCCCAAGTCTTGGCCAGGTCAGATGCTGAGCAGGAAGACTGCTGAGTCCTCTTAAGATCTCCGGTGTGGACAACACAGTGGGGCACCTGCTGAAATCAAAGTGTCCCAAGGCTGGCTCTGGGTGTCATGAAAGCAGCCTCCCTGGATGTGGCCTTGAAGAACGCTCATGAGAGAAGAGCACCCTCCTCCATATTCAAAGGTTCCCACTTCTGGTGTATTGCCTGCAAAAGAAGCACCATACCAAAGCAGTGAGAAGCAGATACGGACATCTTTCCCAGGCAGGAACCTGTTTCCAGTATCTCTGCTTACGGCCCTTCCCACGAAATCTGTGCCTTCTGCTTGCTCACGGGTTTCCACCGTTCCCTCTCCTCTGTCTCTGTCTCCTGCTCTGAGATCGTTACCTCCAACCAGGAAATCAAGAAGGAACATTTTATGCAATCTTCAGGGAGAAAGTGCTACCCTTGCAGGAAACTCGAGGATGACAACCAACATGCAGAGTGGAATTATGCACACATGGTGATTTCTCTTTATGCGTTCCTAATGTGACCATTCCTCTGCAGCGTTAGGAGACTTTGGATGTTCTTAGTCATTTACTTCGCACTTCTAGGTTTGTAATATGGCTTTATTTTATGCACAGTTCTTGGATGCAGTCCCTTGAGACATCATGGTGGTTGGCTGTTGTTTATGGTTTTTTTCCAGACAAGTTCCTACATTCCACCCCAGCTGTGGTGCCATCTAGAAATCCCTTCCCCTCCCACTGATAGTGTTTAATATTTTTTTCCAGAGCACAATATCATCCTCCAGTCTCTCAGTAAACAACATTTGTCTTTCTGACAGCAGAGTTTGCTCTGATTTTTGCCCTGTCCTCTCGGACCCTCACCATCTCTGAAATGTAGCACCTTGGTGCTCACTGTCTCCAATCTTCCCCACTTCCCCAACCTTTCTCAGGTTCTAGCAAAGTTAAAGTCAGTCAGAAAATACCTAATCAGCTTATGCACTGTTTTCACCCAAAACAAAGCTGGTTCTTCCAGTCTTCAGAAGCCAAAAAAGCATTATGTGAAGACACGTCTCCGTCACTGGGAAAGCTGGTGCCTGTGGGGGCCCACCACCTGGCCCATGGCCTTGACCTTGAGCAGGGTTCACTGAGCCTGATGAGACCCATCACTGTCCCTCAGCAAGTGCTGGCCCTGTTATACTCACTCACTATGCAGCCACCGCATTCCCGCCCAAAGACACAATGGTTGCGGATGTCCTGGGACTGCAGGAGCTCGTGATGGAGTTTGGAGCAGTGTGCATTGGTGACCATGCACAGCACGGACAGGAGGAGTACCAGGCTCTGATCCTGCCCCCCAGTTACTCAGTGTGGGGTGGCAGAGAATTGCTCATAGAAGTCAAGAAGTGGGTCCCACTGCCTGGAGAGGAGAGGGGTGTCCACTGTGACACCCTTTTCTCAGAGGTAATGAATTGATTCCTAGTAAGTTCAGTTCTATCGGAAATGGTAGCAATTTTCCTCCAAAAGAAGAGTTTGGCTCTTCATCTGTCCCTGAGGAAGGGGATATAGGACGTGCTGGCCTGGCAGAGGGAGCAAGGTGGGTAGGCAGGTTCAGGAGATCTAGCTGGGAGACCAGCATCAGCTCTGGCTCCGGAGTGCCACATCATGAAAATCAGAACAAGTCTGCAGCATTATAGGATCATTAATAGTCACAGAGAGCTGCCTTTTGCCCTTCAAGGGAGAGAGCCTGGCCAGGGGCACTGGAGCTATTGAGTCACAGAGCAGTCATTTGTACATTTAAATGGTAGAAAGCTAAATATATTCTGCAATCAGTCCTAGCAAAAGACACTGATGGGGACATTCTCCTTTCAAAGCTTGATGTCCAGCCGCTCTGAGCTGCCTGACACATCTCTGCAAGCACATCTCTCTCTGCCCGGCTCTTGCCAGGCTCCCTTAGAAAGGTAGATCCCCACACCTTTTTTCTCCCAAGCCTAATGTAATAGCACATAACAATTGAGATGATCATAACACATAGCTTCCAGCATAAATAACCAACTTCACTGATTTAAAATGTCCTATTAATTTCTGAGGTGTGTGTGTTGGCACTTGTGCTGAAATATCTTGTACCCTGGACAAATCTATCCTCTGGCTCTGCCTACAGCTACATCAGCCAACCTACTGTTGCCCTTACAGCAGGACTTCAAGTGATTTCTTCAGCATCTCCACCTGAATAAGATTTGCATCCCATTTTTTCAGTGTATGCATTGTGCAGCTTCCAGGTGTTGCCTGAGGAAGATGAGACCCACAGTTTCCCATAAATCTTACTATTTAGCAGGACAAGCATATTGCAGCTGTCTTCCATTACTATCACTTTGCTTTAGCCTAATTTCTCCAGCTGGTGTCAGAGCAGCTTAGTGTGTTGGCACGATCTCTTATACTGTGTTTTCCCAGGTCTTAGTACAGGAAAAAATGCAGAATGGAGGGGCCTTGTGTCAAGTTCTTAGCCCAAATGCAGCATCAGCTTTACCAGTACTATACTGGATAGCTGTTTGCTTGATGTGCTCTTTAAAAGACTTGTGAGGGCAGTCTCCATCTCTCCCTGCAGTAAGAGAAACAAAAGATGGTTGGTTGGCCTGATGAAACATCTGGGCTGCTGAATGTGAATTCCGCAGCGGTTGGAGAAAATAATATCTCCCAAACAGAGTGCTGAATGTGAGCAAACATGTGCTGTTTTTTTTATGGCCTTGCCAGAGACTTGCTGATGCTGGAGTGTCAAATGTAGAAAAATATCTGGCATCAAGTATACCCTTATGAAAACATTCCTTTTGCATGCAGCGAAATTTCTCCCTTCCAACACGTTTACAGGAATCTGTTGAAATCTCTCCATCAGCAGAGGTTTTTCTATGTTCTCCAGTTCTGATCTCTTGCTTCTTTCAGTCTCCTCCCTCTTTGGTGCCCATCCTTTCTGTTGAAATCCAGTGTGTAAGATTTCCCAAATTATAAAGAGATTCAGTTCCCTGCACAAACACATTCCTGAATGTAACAAATTTATATTCACTTTGGTACTTATCTGAGCCTGCATTTCACACCCTTCCTTGGTAAAGATGAGTTCATGTAGTCTCTAGGGTTTACTGCATGTCTTGTGTTATCTATGGTGTCTCTTCCAGTGTTAATAAAACTGTTTCTGCCACCATGCTGATTTGGGCATCTGTATCCAATTTAAATAAACAAATATCCAGTTTGGTTTGGGGCTGATCACCCATGTCTGCTCTGGAGCTGCTGGCAACCTCTGTCAGTGCTGCACAGCAATGGAGCTGCTGCAGGTTTTGCATCTCCTTCCAAATGACAAGCGTCATCTCTGCTTGTGGTGTCTGCCACAGAGCCTGCAGCTCCTTGTGCTGTGTCTTTTCCTTGAATGGCTTCCCTCTTTCACTGGGGGTATTTTCCATTTTATTTCACATGTGGTACCATGTGGTGTTCAGTAACCACGCAGAGCTAAGACGGCTGACAGAGGCTGCTCCCTTCAGCGTTAGCTGATCATCAGCTTTTTAGCACTGCGTAGCAGGCGCCTCTGCACAGCAGCACAGCATGCCCTAAGTAGCTCTGGCAAGAGTCACTAGAACACTGTTATTGCTGAGGAATGCCTAATCACGAGTCTTCTCTTATTATTATTCTCTGTGTGTTCCTGGGATTCCTTCCCCCTTTGCAGTAATAACATTTTTTGCACCCTCCTGCCAGAGGGTGCTGGAGTGCAAGCTTTGATTTATTGGCGAGTGGAGAGCGGGGGGTGCTGGGATTTTTCCCAGAAAGTGCTGCACTTCCTCGGGCTAGTTTGCTAAAAGCTGACTAGAAGCACACTGCGGAGACCAGACCAGATGGGCAGCTTTTATTTAAACGAGAAAACTCTATATGGTGACAGTGGGGAAACAAACTTGGGAAGAGAATGAGAGAGTTCTCTGAACGGTCTCAGCAGGAACCCAGCTCTAACAATGCCTGCGAGGTCTGGGTGCTCCCACTGCCAGATACTGGCTCCAGAACAATTCATTTCAAGGCTGGGGACGATTAGACCAAGTGGAAAATAAGATTCAAGCAGTTTAGGCAAGGATCAGTTTGACAAACAACACTCAGAACAACTCTTTTCTGTATTTGGTGGGCCAAGGGCTGAAAATATGTTTTCTTTCAACCTGATGACTTTGAAAAATTAAAGTCCTAGAATGCTGATGCTAGCAACTTGAATTAATATTTCATTAGAGACAGGATTTTTTTTCTCGGTGCAAGGTTGATTCGATTGAAGAAGCTTTCATGGCCCTGCGCACCCTAGCACAGCATGGAGAATTCACCAGCAGGTTTCATGATTAAATGTTACAGGAATTATTTTTATTTTTTGCTGCGAGAGAGATCACTGGGTGTCAGAGAGGCCGTAGCTTGACACTGATTTGATGCCAGGGAAAGCAATTACAGCAGATACACAAGCCAAGAGCACCAAGAAGCAGCAGGAGACATTGCAGGGTCCAGCTAATCCCCTAGGCAACATCAACCATGTTATTACTTGATGCCAACAGTTAAAGAAATGTCAGCATTAACCTGCATCTGCAGCAGCATTTCCAAACAAGCTAAAAGTAGGCTGCACTGACAGTAAGGCAAAAACCAAACAACCTTTGTATGCATCTGGTGCAACAGTAGCTGCCTCATTCCAAAGGCTCAGGTGATAAAGGACACAGGGGCCATTAGACATACGTCTGCCTCCTGGGAAAAAAGCGGATAAATCACTGGCATATAGAGATTTCATACGGAGACAGGACAGTCTGTTCCAAGACTGTGATAGGGACAGATACTCCTGAGAACATGTACAAATCTCTTCTGGCTCATTACAAGGCCTGCCCTGTTGGCAGGCAATTATATGTACCAAAGAGGTCCCTGCAGCCAGCATCAGTATCCCAGGGCACCAGCATGGTTTGAGATGGTGTCCACACAGGAAGACATCTGTTGAGTTAAAACCTTTTAAATACCGCTGCTGAGCTGTAATTTAAGTGAAGAACTAGGCATGACAGAGGCTTAATGAGAATCCCAGCTCAAGCTGAGAAGCTAAAGGCGAGCCAGGCTGGCCAACACACCCCACACAGCTTCAGTTCCTGCAGAAGAGCTGCCTTACAGCACACAGCCCTATTCAGAGCTGTAATGTGATGTTTTGTTGTCATAAGACTTAAAACAGTGATACCAATGCAAACAGCCATGCCTGGCAGGCTGAGTGACACCCAGATTCTCCTCTTTGCTCCTTCTTCTGCTTCCCACCCAGGAGACTTGGTAACAATTAGGAAAATTATCCTCTTTCTTTGTAGGCTATTTACTACGGAAGCCTACCTGATACTCCTCAAAATGAACCCTGCACGATAAAGCTCAGAAAAGGAGACAGGTCCATGGCATGGTCCCAGCTGGGGAATTGGTTGTGTGCCTCCTGGCTGGTGGGTGCTCTCATCCCAGTGCAGAGCCCTCTGGGTATGTCTGACAACTTAGGGATCAGGAAAAGCTGGAACACAGCCTCTAGCCCAGGCTAGCAGCTGGGCATGCACTTGGCCCGATAAACTCAGTGCCAACGAGATACTAAACAAAATGGCATTTTTGGTGGGTGTTATTGTCTAGATGCTTTGTGATCATCTGAGAAAAAATGCCATGACTGTTTCAAGAAACCAGACTCACCCAAACATGAGCAGATATGGATTCACAAGAGAAAGCACTCACTTCCATGACCAGTACTCCCCTGGCAAGAGCTGGCTGAGGCCATCTGCAGAGCAGGTGGATCTGTCAGGACCACGGAGCTGAACTCTTACCTGGGTGTGACCAACTTAATGGGAAAAAAAAGGTATGCCAGAATGGTTGGCACTTTGCAATCTTTGAATTGCTGTGCTTTGACTGGAGTACAGAAATGGAGTGAGAGTGGGCATAGGGGGAATTATGTTACAAGATGATCATAAGCTCTATTTAGAGCTCACCTGTTTTCTGCCGGCACAAATGTGCTGTTGTCATGACTTGGAAGAGGAGATCTTCTACTGAGAAAGAAGGACATGGTGAGACTGGGCTGATGGCATATGCCTCAGAAATGCTATCGCACAGAGAGAAAAAACATATGCCAATAAGAAAAGCAATTCTGGCATTTGACTGGGTGTTTTAATTGCTTTTGAGATTTCACCACAGGCTTCTGTGTAGCTCTCACAGCTGACCACAAGCAGTTCTTCCTGTCAGAATGTCCCAACTTGTTCACACTGGGAGTGCAGTGGATCCAGATGTGTATGACGAGGCAGTAGCTTGTGGTCCTGGCCGCCCAGGGTAAGACTCTTGCCACAGCAGGTGCCCCCTCAAGAAGCCCATTGCTTGAAGCCCAGAGGCTGTCATCATATTGCAGAATTGGCTGCTGGCTAATTAGGACTGCATTACCAACCACAGATCAAAAGTTGCCTGAAACCTGCTCAGCAAAGCAGGCTGATGAAATATGATCAAAGGAGCTCTGCGCTTCAGGACACTGAATGAGTCTCAGGTAGGAGTGCAGACAAAGGTCACCCATCTTCCTGGAGAGCTGACAAAGATGTGCTTTTTGCTCATCCAAGAACCAGGCAGGCTGAAACATTCCCAGGGCTGCACGGGGGGAATGTGGAGGCACTGCAGAGTGCTTGGTCTGTAACCACGCACTGTGTTAGGGCCAGACCTCTTCTCTGACCTGTATCCACATTTGTGTCGGGTGTCTGGGAACAGCAGCAGAGCCCAAACCATTCAGGTAAACAGCCCTCTCCAAACATCCTTGTCAATGAAGAGGAGCTGACCTGTTTCACCTAACCAGTCAGTGATGTCGTTTCATGTCTGACTGGTATCACGCTCTTCTGAGCCAGCCACACTTGGTGGGGTTTTTCCTAATACTGGTTTTGATCACATAAAGTCCATCTTTACAAGACACAGCACGCCAGAGGAAAGCTGACTTTTCACAAAGGCTGCAGCTTTAGCCACATCACTTGGAGACCTCTCTGTTTGCAGAGCACATTGAGACAATAATGAAGACTATGAGGGTCTGTGTAGCAGAAGCTGATAACACATACCGGTATTATTGACTTGTCATGTCCTACTGTGACAAGGAAGGCTGTCCTCTCTTACCAATACATTTATTCCAGTTTATCATGAATCTGTGATATATTTATATTCATCAGGAATAAGAAAGTAACCAGAATAGGGGAAAAAAATGGGTATTTTGGACACCGCAGGCCTCCTGAATACCAAATGGACCAATTTAGTCTTTGGTGCTGATATGTACACTCAGGGAGAAAGTCAAAGAAAATGTCAAGATCTCATATGTCTTATTTTGTACCTGAAAACCATATACTCCTCTCCTCTCCTTGACGCACCTTGCCTTGCCTTGCCTTGCCTCCTCCCAGCCACCCTCTCTGGGTGATAAGAAACAGGACAAGAACAAATCCTGACCCATCTGCCCTCCTCCCCCGTGACCATAAGGAGGTAACACAGTGGTTTGCAGCAACTCCCCTTTCCCAATGCTTTCATCACAGCCTCGCACACCTGCCTTCGTGGCTATTCAGAATAGGGAAAATCCTTGGGTAATCCCCTACCTCGTAATGGCAGTTAAGTAGGAAACCATCCAACACAGACATAACCACCCCCGCCCCAGTCTTCACTATGAGAAGCAGAGGCACCGGTAGCCCCAGAGCTTTCCCATGCAATGGTGATTCTTGAAAAGCAGATGTTCTCCTTCCTTGGGTATCCACTTGCTGCAGTTTGCTTGGCAGGGACATTTCCCCTTACAGCAATCTCTCTTCTGACAGACATGGTGTGAACAGCTTTCATGGTTATGCCTTTCTTTCTCATCCAATAACCACCAAAATACAAGCTCATGTGCCCAGGCAGTTGTTTTCTGTGGTTCCCTGCAGAACGGAGGAGGTTTATAGAAGCATCTGTCTGTCCTGTGTCCAAAACAGGGCCAGGGCAAGACTGATGAACGGGAAAGAAAACTGGAGTCTGCTGTATTTCTTCTTCATCTGGCCAGTGACTCATTTGGCACTGGTGTCTCAGAGCTCAGAATTAAAACTTAGATATGATCCAATTTGCAACCCATAGAAGGAGGCATTTTCTTCTCTCTATTCCAGGACTCTCCCAATAGACCACAAAGGGTTCAGCAAATAGAATAATATGTTTTCTCTGCTATGTATAATGAAATTATATTCACCACAGTTCCTACTGGGAGTTTTTGAACTCCAGGTTTATTTCTTAAACAGCCACCAAAGGTTTTATTGCCAGAACAAATAATTAAAGAGAGAATGGAGAACCTTGTCTAATGGATCTAAGTATGTCAAAGGAGATAAAATGATAGGGTTTTTTCAGATCATTTTCTAGGGATTGTAACACAGACTTACCTGATCAATTATAGGGCAAATTTATATGAAGCAAAGGTTTTTAAAGTTACACCTGCTTACCCGTATCAGAAATTCCTTAAACTGCTCAAAACTAGAACAATCACCCATTAAAATAATTATCACTTAGAAATGCAGCATTAAAGAAAGGTAATAGAATGTGAGCTGTCAGCCTGTGTGATATACGACTGGTTGAGCTCTGTGGATGGATCCATTTTCCAGTTACAGTGAAGGCTGTGGTAGAAGCTACTCTTCTTAGACAGCCACTGATTTTAAAAGAACATCCAAAAATAGCTCTATTATTCATTATCTTTTTCTAAAAAATTCTCTCCAGTAATTCACTAGCCTCCAGGGTAGTGATTCTACATAGGCTTCAGACTGCTTGTACGTTGGAGAGTCTTGCTTCGTATTTTTGCTATATCAAAACTTGCATTCTAATTTTGAGAGCAACTTGGCAACATTAGGAAAGTAAATTAAGCACAGCGAGATGGGGAATGGCTCTGTACTAAGAACAAACATAACTGCAGTCAGGAAGTCTTTCCACATAAGGAATTACATTCATAACAAGAACGCAAAATAAATCAGTTCGTGCAAAAGTAGAGCGATCACCTCATTCCCCAGCATACGATAAATCCAGTTCCATGGAATATAGCTATGTCACCCAGCTACATTCTCTGTTTTAAGCACCTGTGCACGAGGAAGACAACCACTCACAAAACCCAAGTACTGTCCTGGACCTCTCATGAGGGACCATTGGCTTCGGTGGGGAGTTAACTCTGGATGGTGCTAATCCCACTGGAAAAGCAGTTACTTTCAGGGAATGTTCTTCCATAGTAAAAAGCCCAAAGCCCCATTCCAGGAACTGATATATTTAATAAGGTTCACGTCTTCACTTTGTCAATGGTTCATGTAAGCAGGCTTTTCAGAGCTCAGAACAGATCATCTAGCCTGTGTTTAATATTTCAAACCCAGAGAAGAGCCCATTTTTCTTTTCTAATTTTTTTCCTTAGCATTTAGGTAAATATAATAGTTAGCAATATTCACGAAACGAATACGGTTTGGCCTATCTGCTCTCCTCCCATCGAAGCATCTGCTAGCAACTTCAACACGGAACCCCACGTGCAGTTACAGCTTCTGCCTTTCAATTGCATTAATCAAGACATGACATAGATAAGCGGCTCAATGCATCTCCCCATCGTTTACTTCCTTTCTCGTCAGCCACTGTCACCACAGAAATAGTTGCAAAATTGTTCAGAGTTGTCCAGGGAACTTGGATACTCTCCTCCCTTTATGTTTCCTGGAAAATACTTGTCTACTCGGGCAGTTTCACATAGATCACTTCATGCATTTCATCCACAGCAGTGCCAAGGGTCTGTTCAGGCAGAACAGACTTCAGTCTGTTCACACTTTTGTGTGCAAAGCTGCCATTGAAACTAGTCGGCTGCAGAAGATTTTAAGACCAGGCACTTCATGAACTCTAAACTGAAATAGAAGTGAATCTCCAAGAAAAGAAGAAAAAGCTCAGTTTGGACAATTCCAAAAGAAACATTCCAGTATCTTGACTCAGTTGGAAAGTAGTTAAATAATCTGGAAATCAGATTCAAAGTCTAGCAGGAAAGAAAGGCTCCCACTGCTAAGAGAAACAGCCTTGCAGGAGACACTGATGTATAACACATATTCTAGTGTAACAGTGAACAACTGGATTGTTACTGGGATGTTAAAGTCTGTGTTAAGAAATCAACCCTATATTTTCACTCATTTAGAGCTCTGCTTGAATTCTTTTCTTCTTTCCTTTCTTGTCATTGTCCCCTCATACACATTCCAGGCAGCTCTGCTGTAAATCCTTTTCATCACACTGTCACACTTACTGACACTTCAAGGACGTTTCACTCGAAATGTTAAGAAAAACAGCTCTTCACAGCCTTCCTGGAAGAAGCATCAATGACTGGCAGCATTTGAATTCACGCTGTCCCATCTCCAACCGGACCAGAACCCTGAGAAGCAACATCTAGAAACAGGATCCCAGGAAAACTTCTACAGGCCCCTGCACATTTTGGGTTCACCTGTGACACCATTTCATGGCAACAGTTCACGTGAGCTGCGTGCTATAATTTAGCACAAGCTACCTCATTATTTATCGCCTGGCCCCTCCTCAGGTACCCCCTTCCACGTGCAATTTCATCCATCCTTGGTGTCCCTTGTTGCCTCCTCGGCACACAGCTCTCCCCAGTTCCTCCTCTTCCGTGATTGCTCACAACACAAACTCACTTAGGAGACTGCATTTAAAAATTATTGCTTCTGTAAATTATCAGTGTCAGATCCTCACCTGCTGTCATTCATAGTAGTCCTTGAAAATGAACAGCTCAAGGCCATTTAAGGCATTGGACGATATCAATCTCTATTCTCAAGCTCATCGTGTAAGTTCTTTGAGACAGGGGCTACAGTGGCAATAGGTACCAGTAGAGAAAAACAGATTAAAAAATGTTGATAGAGTCTATACTGAGTCTAAACAGTTAGGAGGAAAAATAAAACTTCTGGCCCTTGAAGTATGAGACATATGGCTAAGACAATAATCAAAGTTGGCCCCTGGTAATGGAATGTGTGATTTGAGGCTTCAAAAGGTTTGGAGAGGATGGTAGAAACAAGATGGTAGAGCAGACCCTAAATCTTCATGGTCAGGTAGATGGAGAAAGCCGGAGCGACTGTGGGTGAGTGGAGGCCCATGGAGGACAGCTGTGCTCCTGCGCACTGCCCCATCGCTGGGAGCTTTACTGCTGAACTTCAGCTGCGGCAGTGGGTGGTCCTCCGTGAATTAATAGGTTTATCATACGCTGGTTTTCTATTCAAGACATACTGCTTGCAAAACAGAAACATGATATGGCACAGAGTAAAAGCCCCGATTCAGATTTGGTCTGCTGGAACAGCAGTATTTGGCAACTGCAAAGGAGAAAAGATCAAGAAAAAAAATACTATAGACTAAATAGGTACCTGTGTCACTACTCATTATTTCTCTGCTCAGAAGTCATTTCCCTGATGATGAATTCTGCTTTCCCATCTTATTCCTCTTCTGTGTGAATCCTGTCCTTGTGATAGACCAGCACGAGCTGTCATTGATATCAGAAGGGACCAAATCAAGGACTCTCATTGTTTCCTTGCTCTCCATCACTGTTATCCCTCTTGCTTTGTTTCTTTTTTTGGTTCAAAAAAGAAAAATCACACAATCAATGGTATGCCAACATGAAATTCACTTTACTTCCTTCCCACCCTCTGGAATCGCAATGAAATTGTGAAATCACAGTCTTCAACAATATTTGATTGATGGCCTTTAAAGGTGGGACAAAAAAGTTAATAAAGACTCATTTCTTCCAAATGTCCTCTCTGCTCTTTTTTTGTATTTGCCCTGTGGGATATTTGGCAATTTTTCACACACAGCACATAACCAAGTTGACTTATCACAGGCAGTTCTTTAAAATAACACTGGAGGAATTCAAGGATTTTACTTAACAGAATATTGTGAAGAAATACATCAGAGTTCTGTTTGCATTAGCTACAATTCCCTAACATCCCAATGGGTCTGTTCAGCTGGAGCTGGCAATTAAGATAAAGTTGTTTAGGCAATAATTAAGATTTTAATCATGGTATTTCATTTGAAGCCCTGTTTGGGGAAAATCATTATTTAAGAACCTCTGTCCAGATGAATGGTGTCTTGGGTTAGACAAACATCTCAAAAAGAGACTAAGATGATAGGCAGGGCTTTTTCTACGACAGCCAGAACTGGCACTGGTGCCTCCTGTGCTGTCTATGTTCAAGAGAGTAGTGAGCAATTCAAACCGCAATTATCCAGCATTCCCAAACCCTGTCTGCGTACGTGGTCAATGAAGAGAAGCCATCAAAACACCCTAGGGTGGTACCTATAGATTATGGTTTGAATATAGGCCCTGCTCCTCAGCCAGGCTATATGGAGCCAACAGTGGGAAGTCAGAGGTCTAAACCACTCTCTTGGATATCAATATCATAGGAGGCATTCGAGCAGGGCACTTAAGGGCTCAACTGTTCGTTACGTTAAGGCTCAGCCCTTAATACCACTGTTTGTGGGGCAAGTTTTTTCATAAATAACAAGCCAGATTGCTTTTATTGCAGGTTGTGTCATTTTTACTGCCTATGTAGAGCAAGAATCCAGTGGCACAACCCTCTCCGCAGAGGAACACCCACTCTGTTGGGCTCCAAAGCAGCTCTGCATCGGCATGAGGTTGTGAGCCCTCAGCATCCTACTCCTGGCACAGCTCAGTCCACATGAATCGTGCTTCCCACTACAGTGGTGCCGGACGCAACGTTTCCACAGCCAGAAAAGCAGTGATTCATGTGCCCCAGCAATCCCTGAGGGACACTGCAAAGCCCCCTCAGCTTTTCCCTGGCTTTTCATTTGGAAGGAAGCTGCATTCTCCATGGCATTGGCTCTGACTGTGCAGCAACACCAGTGGGCCAAATCCTCAACTCTTGCTCAGTCTCTGTCCTGGGCTTATTTAGGACATTGACCACTGTTTACCTTAATAAATGACAAACAAGAGACAGACTACAAGGTAGAGCAGAAACAGTCTCTGCCCTAGTTTCTGCCCAAAATCTTAGTGTTCTCACCCTCACTGAGGGCTTTCTGCTGTTATCTTAATAAAAATAATTACCCTAATTGCTC
The DNA here is from genome assembly GCA_026212715.1 of Elanus axillaris. Classification (NCBI taxonomy): domain Eukaryota; kingdom Metazoa; phylum Chordata; class Aves; order Accipitriformes; family Accipitridae; genus Elanus; species Elanus axillaris. Next base: position 3,979,948 of record JANZLQ010000027.1, on the reverse strand, counting down.
ACTTTAAGTATTCCAGGTGCTGGCAATACTTGTGCCTCATAAATGGAAATGTGAAATGAAAAAATAGGTGAAGCAACTACTCTTATAAAGAAAAACCTAAACATTAAACCCCCATCACAGCCACAGCAAGCCACACGAGGAATGTGGCTGTAGCATCAGCAACAGACACTACCAGTTAGATGTATTTGTCTAGCACTAAAAGCTTCATCAGTCCACAAGCCTTTTGGTCCTGCTTGTACCCTGATGTCCCCTGAGAAAGCCCATGGCTCAAGACGAGGGCTTTCAGGGTCCCTGTGCCTCCAAGCTTCATAGCACCTGGAGCTGGGTCTAATGCGAGGGGCTGCCCACATCCAGTGGAGAATATCCATTCCTGTGGGTGAGACACTAACAGCTTGCAAGGTTTGGTGATACAGCTCTTCCAAATGGTTATCTTCTGCCAAACCCCTGATCATTTCACCTTGAAGACCACAGCAGAAGAAACAGAATACGCTGCCACAGCACGGTGTGGAAGGGGTGCTCTGGCAGGCAATAGCGATGGCTGCAGAAACCTGGGGTAATAGGTGGGAAAGCTGGTGGAGCAAAAAAACTCCTTGTGTCTCTGCTGCGGTGCTTGTGTGGGGCAGGTCTGGATGCCTCACGTTTGTCATGGGGATGGAAAGCCTCATCTGAAGCCCTGGTGAACCCTCTCCTGCTCTGCTCAGCGATGCTCAAGGCAAACAAAACCGCGTGGAGCCAGCGGAGATGGCTGCTGGGTGTCTGGGAGAGCAACACTTCCCCGTCTGGAGAGGACACCGATGGAGTGAGCGTTTCGAGCCTGATGAGAGGGGCTGCGAGTGCTCTCTTCATACCTCACGGGCAAGCACGGGAATGCTGAAGAAGCTTTCTGAACTGCAAACCGGCACCATCACAAGAGCAAACTGATAGCAGCTCGCCATGCGTGGGCTTCGGCCGGGCATTCGCCGAGGGTCCCAGTGGGCTCAGAGCAGCCTCTGACCCGGCGTGTGGGCACCCACGTCCACCCAGGTCTAAAGCACAGTAACTTTATAAGCAGCACTAGGCAGTGAGAGGCTGGGGGCAAAAGGAGGTTCGATTTGATAAGCCAGAAGCGTCCTATCAGCCCTGCAGCCCTCAGTCTCCCTGGGTGTTTCCATTAGGATGCAGAAATAGGGCTTACTAGCCTCAGTCTTATTTATACCCACCTGAATCCTGACTAGTTGCCTTGCTGCGGGTGACTGAGTACTTTGAGTGTGTCTTGCAGGGGAGCCCCTATCTGGAACAAACTTTATGAGTTCCTAATTTTGAAATACAGGTTTGTGTGACTTCAGCCTGTTCTTGCTTTTTCCCATTCATAGTATGTCACTGCCAGGATGATCCAGCAAAGTAACAACAGAGGCCACAATCTGAATTTTATTCATTATGAAAATTTCAGGGCACCACATATCTTCAAGAATATGTCCCTTTATATAACTGGCAATGCTCTGATATGAGTCAGCCTGTGAATCACAGCAGATACAACTAGAAACCAAGCTAGACCGTGCTCTGTTCTTTAACAGTAAAGAACTATTTTTTCTGTCAAATCAAAAGAATTTATTCTTTCAGTTCATTACTTCTCCTCTTCCCTCTCCCAGATCTTTTCTTTCTTTCTTTATAACAGTTGCTTATTTGTCCCTGACGGGAGGGATGTCCTGCCTCAGGTCTGCGTTCCGGTGCGTTCCGCTTGTCACTGGGTGATGGGACTCAGTGGTATGACCTGCATGTGGGACCAGTGGGGATGCTCCTGAAGGTCATGATACCCTTTGCTCTCCTGCATGCTGCGGCAGTGCCCAGAAATGTTTGCCAGGACTATGTAAAAATTATGTACATGGTGCAAGCACATTTTGAAGAACTGCAATGTGGAGCCCCAGCAGCTGGGGCTCTTGTGCAACCTCTTCCTCATGCTAAAGAAGGGAAGGGAAGCCTCGTGCTGGAATATTTTGCTGCAAAAGGCCCAGAAAACATGCCAAAGAATAAAGTAAGAATGCACAGGCACACTGAGGTGCACAAAGGACCTGCTTGTGCTGGGGATCTGTGGGCCATGAAGGACATGTCTCCCTGTGGCTGCATGCCCGTGTCCAGCCAAGGTGATCCCACACAAAGGACCATCTGGGACGGCAACGTCCTGGCCTGGGCAAGCAGCTCTGTTGCTTGTAAGAGCAGAAAGCTGATTTTCCTGGTGGTGAGTATGTTTTTTTTCCATGGAAAGTGATTCTCTGTGTGATACTGAGGTGTGGAAACCAGATAGATAGGAAAAAAAACCACACCAGGGGTGGGAAAAAATTTCCCGTGTTTTTTTTTTTTTTATTCCAGTGCTAAATCATTTGACATTCAACCCCTTTCTGGCCAAGTTTTCAAGGGGGTGAGCTGGAATAGTCATGCTAGGGAGGGAGAAAAGCAGTTTTCCCACAAGTACTTCAACACCCATCTGTCTATCCCTCAACAAATAACCTAACTACAGACCGGAGATAAACTGCTATAGGAGTAATCCTATTCATTTGGTAGATACAGATGTCCAGGTACAGAAGAAGAATTCACTCCTGCCTCGGCAGAGGATCCACGTGGGCTCACTCCTGCCAGGGACAATCCCAGGAGAAACCAGGCTTGGGTCATGCTGCAGCACCAGCTGGGTTTTAGCTTTCCACTTTTGCAGATAATTTACCCAGATCTCACTTCTGTTTGCCTGCAAGTTTGTAGGAGGGCTTTTCCCTCCTCAGCAAGGTGTCCCCTCCCAGGGGTACGAGCACCCTCTCAGCCTTCATGACCACGTTCAGCCAAACTGTCAGCCCCATTCTGCTTTCTTCCTGGCCTGCTTTTGGTGGCAAAACACAAGAAAGAAGGGTGGGCACCTTCTCCCGTGCTGGGTGAGCTCCCAGTCCCTCCTCGCTCTTCTGAGCTGGTGCTTTTCCTGGGGGGCCACAGCTGCAGCGGGACAGGGGAGGGGGCTGATGTGGCTGGGAAGCGCTGTGCCACCTTCGTGCATTTACGTCGGCGAGTCCTGGGAAGCAAAGGGAAACCAGAGAGCGTGCAAGCAAGAACCTAAAGCTAATGAGAGTAGCTAGCGCTTCGTGGGAGGCGGAATTTCCATTTTTTTGCAGGGAATTCCCCCGTTTCGCAATGGGCTTTTATTCTCTGCTGGATCAAAACCAACAAGTTTTGGAATTTCCTATGAAACTAAACTTGAGAAAGATGAGCAGATCCTTTGATGCCAGTTTGTTGTCATTTCAACAACTGACAGGGCTTTTTTTTACATTAAATTAATTTCAGAACAACATGTTGCCTCACAAGAGAATAAGCCAAGTATTTCACAGTGGAAGGGTTGAAGCAAAGTAATTTTATTACTTTAGTCCAATGCTTCTTTCATTGCTTCCAGGATTTTATTCAATCTTTTCCTCTAAATGTTCCCTTAAAAAAAATCCCTTAAAATTACACTTTCTCCTCCTGTACTACTACTGCTAACAAAGCTGAGCAATTTTATTGCTTTTGCAGCCATGAGTCCACCTCCAGCATTTCTTGAATGCTTGAAAAACAGCCCTGTGGAAATAAAAAAGATGATTTTTTCCCTTCTCCCAGGTTTTCCTGAGTGCAACCTGTCCCAGGAGGTGCCCGAGGTACACCCTGGTGGCACCTGGGAGGGGGGCCGGCACCTGCCCAAGCTTCCCTCCCATCCCAGGGCCCCCGCCAAGGGGAGAGATGGTGGCACAGCCGATGTGGTGCAGGATTACAGCAGCCATCCAGGTTGGGATTGACTGAAAATCTGATGCCTGTGGGAGCAGAACCAAAATTCAGCCCCTGAGCAGCTCAGCTGCCTTTGACAGGCTGACAGCTAAATCCTGGAGAAGAGCAAGCCCTGATGGATCGATCAGTCAGGCCAGCTGTGCATATGAATTTATGGCTACAGGTTTTCATAAGTAAGAAACAAATACAAACACTTTATCCATGTCCTCAGTTTTCCATAAATCACGATGCTGCTGTGGCGAGGAGGTCCTGCAAACCCGGGCACTCACCCCGCCATTGGTAGCGTGAGATGCGCAGCCTGCACCACTGCTTGCAAAGCACTGCTTTCCTTTAATGAATTTTAAGCAACCACTCGCTCACTTGATGCACCAATTCCCACCCCTGGTTTTCCCTGGTAGCTGTGCCCAGAGGCACAGTCCCCCTTCGGTTTTGGTGGGTACGAGAGCCCCACAGTGCAAGCCATCCTGCCAAAGGAAGAGCACTCCTTCAACAACGTAAATCAAAGCTCTTGCCTTCTTTCTTGGCCATATTTGTCATTTCAACTAAGTCAATCCCATCGGAATTCCTGAAAGCCAAATATCTTCATCTGCATAAGGAACGTGTTTTATCTTTATGAAAAGAGTGATAGGACCATTTCTTTGTATAGCAGTGCTTTCTGCCTTGTGTCTGTACTAACTGCCTCTCCTCATTTAATTATTCATTTAAAATCCACCACCTCTTTGCTGCTACCTGAAGTACAATTCAAAGCTCCAAAACATGAGCTAGGTGCATACGAATTTCAATGTACATCAAAGCAAAGAGGAATTTCAGAAAGCCATCATAAAGCTGTTATGGAAAACATCCTGAAAAATCCCAGCTCCCAGCAGGCAGCTCCGTGGTTCCTCCCTGGTAGAAGAAACGAAGTAAGAACCGTGCTCTTCCAGCACCAACCCCTGCTCCAAGAATTACTGTGGGATGTAGGTGCCAGGATGGTCTGGAGACTTATTTCACAGGTTTCAGTAAAATATCCAGGCCTGCCCATGAATTGTGTCCCCTGAGCACACGTGGGACCACGAGCACATGCTGGTGGCTTGGCTGTAAGTAGAAGCTGCAGGAGAGGGCTGGATCCTATCCCCCTCCCTGGGGTGGGCTGGCTCCTTCCAGCTCCTTCCCAGTCCTCCCGGGGCACTGCCCGACCCCAGCAGCTCCGACGCCTGGGCGAGAGGTGCTCTTCAGTCAAGTTAAGTCAAGATTTACACCCTTCTATGAATTAGTTGAACCAGGAAAATTTTAATGGATTTTTTTTTGGTTTTAATTTTATTTCTAGTCCATCAGCTCAGTAAAGAGGTTTCTTTCTACTTTGTTGGTCTTGGTCTTGTCTTCAAACCATTTAGCTCAGTTTTGCTCTTTACTCAGCCTGCCCTGTGCTCAGTTTTCTTCTATTTCTAGTGCCTCACACTCCCATGTGTGTTTCCATGTAGGGTATCTTCTAGGGGCCATTCCTGACGTGCATCCAAGTCATCACAGCTGTCTTTTGCAGCTCTTCAGTAGCAGGGCAGTTTCTTGTGTTGGCTGTTTCCCTCATCACATCATCTTTTATTTTCTGCAGCTCTGGCCCTGGCAGCCTTCTTTCCAGCCGCCTCATTTCCACGGTCCCCATCCCTGGGTCACTGCCTTTTCTCATGCTCCAGCACCCTGACCTATTCAGCAGAGCTGTCTTAGATGTGCTCGTTCCTGGCTTCAGCAAAATGTTGGGAGCATGCTCCCGTCTTTGCAGAGTTTCTAGCCCCACGCTTCTCCTCGTGCCATTTTCACAGCCCTCACCTCTGCTGTTAGTTCTCCACCAGGTTGTTCAGCTTGTCCTCGATTTTCACCTCCCAGTTCAATCTTTTCCTCTTCCTGTTGTTTTTCATTTGACATGATGTTTGCCTGCATGCTGAGCCTCCGTCCAAACATTCTGTTCTTTCAGTCCTACCTCGTCAGTTATTCTCTGCAGACCTTTCTTCATCAGTGATACCAGGTCAATAAGAGAGCTGAGCTGGGAAAATGGCAATGAATAATTTATCTGAAGAGCGTAGCTCTGTGTGTCGTGGCACAGCCATAAGCAGCTTGTGTTTCCCTGGGCTGCCTCCAAGTCCTAGCCCCATTTAAAAAGTGTATTAATCACCAACAGTTTCATTATTCACTTACTGGCTCGTCAGCCCGGCAGAAGCCAAGCCCTGTGGAGGTCCAGTCTGGGTCTCACCAAGCCCCAGCCCCACCACTTGCACCCAGGTCCGGCACCAGCAGACGAGCGATTTTCCCTGTATCGATGCTTTGCTGCTGGTCCCCTCGGCTGGAAGGAGCAGGCGAGTGATTCCCCCAGGGGCTGAAAATCTGCTTCCCATGCACTTGTGGTGGCAGCTTGGCCGTTCCCCATCACTCAGCACGAACACCGGCAAGGCTGGGCTGGGCGAGCACACGTGGCAGCTGGCTCCCATGGGGATTTTGAGGGGACCAGGGGGTGCGCGGCTGTTTGTGGCAGACGTCTGGGAGCCTTCACCCAGCTCCCATCACAGGGTAAACTTCTCTGTAAGTAGTCGCATGGATGACCAGGTAATTTTAAAATCTAATTTCAGCACTAGTTAAGCCAGAAGAAAAGGTTGTCAGGAAGCTGAATAGCATAGGGAGACCTCTGACTCTCAGAAATGTCAAGGATTAATCAGGGAAACCTGTGCACAGGACACCTCTTTCCAAGTAATCCTTTTAATGAAAAATGGATATACAAACTGAGCCCAGCCCTTCCTCCACTTGTAACCCCAGTGACAATTAAAAGACAGACCGACAGTAAATGCAAGCGAGAGAGCATTGCATGCATTGCTAATGTGTTGTTTTCATTCTCTGCAGGGACAGGATTATTTCCCTTTTAGCTTCCAGCACTGCCTTTGCACAGTGGACTGCAATGATGATTAATAGGAGGAAGAAACCCATTGACCCAAACCAAAGCCCATTACAGTAAATGGACGCTGCCTGCTGATTTTGCTGCGTCCTTCCTCCCGCAGCCCCGTGAGAGCCGATGTCCCTACAGCTGGTCTGCAGCGCTGCTGCCGCTTGGGAACTACTTGGGAAGGTGGGAAGGGGACAGTGTCTCTGGGAGCCCCCTTCTGCAAGCCCACGGCAGGCTCAGATCACCCACCTCTGCATCCCCATCTCCCCATGCTTTGGCTCCAGCATATCGTGACATTTCTTCCTACGAAGCTATGGGTCTCTACAGTCACTCCAAATTACTTTCAAAAATCATCGCGGTGATGAACACCGGTGTAAGGGGCTGTGCAGGCCCTGGGAGGTGGGGCACATAAATGCCCTGGATGTGGTAGGTTCACCCCAGGGGTCTGCTTCACAGCTCCCTGAATTGGAAAGGCTCAGGAAGGGAAAAAGGCTCCTGAAAGAGCCAGTCCTGGCAAAGGAAGGCTGCTCCTCTGAGGGGTCTGAAGGGCCCCGATGCCCACTCGCATCATGCAACCAGATCCGTGCACAGTTGACCTCATCTGTTGAAGTTAAAAGGTCTTTCAGGGTTGCAAACCTGCAGCTTTTGACATATCCTCATCTGGTTCACAGGAGGTGACCAACCTACAACTCGGTCATCTTTTTGCCCTTGAAAAACTTCCTCTTTATATTGTCAAATGGGAGCCTGGAGGTTCCATTGGAGTCAGCTGGCCCAAAAGCCACCACTCCAGACCAATGTAAGATGTATGCAGCTCCATTCTTTCAATACCGTTGCAAGGCCCAGGCAGGCAACAAACCGTAGGAGCGGTTTTACCTGGATATTCACAAGTGGGAAGCAGGCATGACTAAAAAATGAAGGTAAAAAACCCAACAGGCAACAGGTAAAAATGCTAAGCCACAGCAGAAGAAACCATTGAAATACACTGAATACCATCCCTGGGCAACTTTCCCTCCAGATGAAAATAGCTTGCAAGACTCTAAATATTGGCTAGATGCTTGGATGCAGCCAAATGGTTTCTCTAAGTCAGAGAAGGTTACTTTTCACCTGGGATCTGTAAAAACGTTATTATAACAGTCTAGAGAAAGTTAGGGGTATTATGCCAAGGGCTCTTGGAGCCCAGTCTGCAGCACAGTTTTTATCCCCATAAAACCAGTGATGTGGCAAAGCAAGCCCTGGTAAATCTAGATGTGCTTCACCCTGCAGCCTTACCATGGGGCTTATGATGCTTGGAAACAGAATACGTAATGTGTTTGAATTTATGAGATTTGGAATTATTTGGGGGTAAAATCTCAGGAAGATTTTTTTTTAAAACAAGCCTACAAGCTTTTAAAACAAGCCATGTTTAAAGGGTCAGAAAGACAGAAAAGAGGATAAATGAGACAAGAGTAACTATTAGTTATTCAAAATATTGCTTTCAAAATGGGAAAACTCTTCCTCACTGCACTCCACCATCCTGCTGCCGCGTGGAACCCAGGAACCCTGGGGTGCCCTGAGTTCAGAGAGCACATCCACAGGGGGAAAAAGGACCATTTGCCTCCTTGTTCCGTGCCAAGCGGTGCCCCGGCCTCTACCTGCTGTGCTTGGCACTCACTGGCAATATAAATCTGAGTTTCCCAAGCTGCAGTTGTAGCCTGCAGAATAGGAGTTAAATTAACGAGCATTTGGCCTCCTAAAGGCAGGCAGATCCCGGAGGCAGGGGCAGGCAGGGAGGGAGGTGAAGCGCCTGGTCCCTGGGACCTCACACGAAATGTAAATGCATCGCCCTGATTTGGCGATGGAGAAACAACGGTGCCCTTTGGGACAGCCCTGCGCAGCTTCTCCCCCACCTCCGCCTGTCCTGGCTGCCCAGCCTGAGCTCTGCTTTGCAGTAGCTGCTTTTCCAGGGGATGGCAGAGGGAGCAAAGCCTGATTTCCTACTGAGCTGGGTGCAAAATCTTCACCCCTCCGTTGCTCAACTCCTTATCGTGTTGTAACTCATGTCCTATTTCCCACCCCTATCCCCAGCGGGCATCCATCTACCCAGTAACTCCATGGGAGATGGGCCGTCTCCACGTGCTGGTGTCCCCAGCTCCCTGCGTTGGCCATCAATGGATCAAACCAGCAACGAATAACCCAGCTCACACTCCTGCCTTCCCGCGTTGGGTCTCCATCTCTCTCACCCACCCAGCCGTCACTCCTCGCGGCACCTGAAGGGTCTTCTCACCACTGGGACCATCACCTCTCCTGCCAGACTGCGGTAGAGTTGGTCAACGGCATGGGAAGCTGTTGAGAGCAGACAGACCCAGCTGGCTGCCTGGCTGGCAAAACAGATGGGCAGACAACTAGCGTGAGTTTACGTGCCTTGTTTCCTCAGGAATCTAGGTTAAAATTAAGTTTCCGTGCTATGGAGCAGCGGTTTCTATGATGATGTGAAAAGGTTGCTCTGGGCTCGCTGCACGTCTTGGACAACTGAGAGCAAAAGGTCAAATGATACATATATCCGGCAATAAAAATCTCCCAGTAACACAGACCTTCTTATTTCTACGGCTGACAAAGAAATCCATCCCCAAGCGCAGAAGCAGAGTCACAGAAAATAAGGCTGGAAAAGCCTTTAAACATTAATCCAGCCTCGTGCTCCTCAGCTGGCACCCCCTGCCCTATGCTCCCCCCCCCAGCCCCGGGTGGGGGGGGTCTGTCTGCTGCCCGCTGGCTACGCATCTGCCCACCCTCCAGGCTCCTGGTGTTTTGGGGAGCCTCCGAGAGACACCCTCATGGCCAGCAGGACCTTCACTCGTCCCAGCCCACCTGCTGCCCACCCTTGCTCAGCTTCCTTGAAAAAAACAGGCGGTTAAGCCTTTTTTAGTTCATCTTCCCTTGCAGAAAAAAGCTGTGCACCACTTGAGCCCAGGACAAAGCTTGTTCTGCCCCTTTTTTATCCATCCTTACTGAGGAGGGAATGACACAAGTGGTCCGGAGGAGTAAGGCTGGGGGTGCGGGACTCGTCCCCCCACTGCCCAACCACATCCCTTTCAAAGGGACGGCACCGGGGCCTGCCAGGCTCGTGCCGGCCCACGGCGTATCTGTGGGATGTTTCCAATTTCAGGGGAAGAGCAAAGCGATCGTTCTCTTGCTGCGTTCGTTTCTGCTCCGTCTGGCAGCGGTGACGGCAAAACGACACAAACACCACGCAGGTCATCCCCAGCCCGGAGCCCCCGTGAGCTCTCTGCAGCTGTAGCTTTGTTTTCTTCCTTCCCAGCCCACTTGCCAGACTAGCGGGGGACTCCCAAGGCTGCTTCCCAAACCACGCGCCTGCATCGTCACGCAGCGAACACGAGCGGGGGTCCGGGTGGAGCAGCCCATCCCCTCTATCCCGAGGACAGCTCATCCCAACCCGACCCTCCCGGTTCTCCTTTGGAGGAAGGCACAGGAGGCTTTGCCTAGGTGATGACAGCCTCTTAGATCTATGGCACTAGGACAGATTGAAAAGCAAATTTCAAAATACTGTTAAGAGACATGAGCTGAGACCAGCATCTCCTGTGTCCAGCCACAGGGTCAATGGGCCAGCGCCAGAAGCCCCTCTGAACCTCGCTTCAAGCAACTCATCTTTGGCAAAGCCTTTCCAGGAGCCCAAACGCTTTCTTCTCTTCCGAGCTCAGCTGCGGCTCCGCACCGCTGCACACAGAGAAATCTCAATAAAATGTGCTTTAAAAATAGATGAGCAAAACCCAGGGGCTGCTTCTCGAGCAGGGAAGTGGCCACTGTTCAGCGTTTCTTCGCTTTACTGCGGCCAACGCGCTCCGTGCTGCCGGTGCCGTTTGCAGCCACCCATTTTTGTTTCTCATCACAGTTTGCTGGTACCGAGGAGATGCCAACACTTTGCGCAGAGAAGCAAGGAATGATTACCTGCTGTCGTCACATCCAGCTGTGCCCGTGTCCGCAGGCTGCGTGTGAGCATCCAAGATGCCCTCCGAGTTGGAGCTGTCTCTGCCAGCATTAAATAGCCAATAAAAGGAAATTTTGCATATGAGTAAGATACACCGCTGGGATGGATTTCCTCCCTTTTCTTCATGGTTTATAGGAGATGAAGAACATACTGCACCCCGACACCCACGTGCCTTCTTCGGGATGCTCTCTGTGGCAGCGACATGCCCAGCTCCCGGGGCCAGGCGAGGGCATGCTAGCGGACTTTCTGTGCTCGTGAAATCATAAAATAATGCATGGCCTCTGCCAGGACCCCTGGTCGTTTCCTGATGAAAACCAGGGACACCAGAAAATGGAAATGGCTCAGACAAAGAGCAAGGACAAGGGGAAATTTCCTGGTGTTCAAGCAGAAGCCACAGCTGAGGGATTTTGCTTTTCAGCCAGAATTTCACCTGGCTGCAGCCATCCTTCTGGCTCCCCCTTTGACATCTCACTCCTGTAATTGGATAATTACGTCAATTATGAGGGTGAGGGAAAATTTCCAAGCTCGTAAGTGCCAGCACAGCCTCCTGGAGCCAACCTCTCCCCGCACAGCCAATGCCTATGGCCCGGGAAGCCTTCTGCCTCAAGGATGAAATTCACCCCTGGGAGACACGTGCCAGGACAAACCTACATGCGCTCGCGTGGTTGGGGAAGGGCCAGGGCTGAGCTATGGCCCACTCACCACCCCCTGCTCCCCGATTCGGAGGTGCCTCTGGGTCTGTCCGTGCCCACTGATGCTCAGGGCTGTGGCATTGGGAAGCTGCTGCCTCCATCCCTGAAATGCCATGATATGTGACTCTGCTGTATAAGGTGCTGTAAGACGAATGCATTTGTTTTTCTCCCTCTCCTGACAAGCAGGCAAGTGAACCATTTGACCCGGTGAAAGCCACGATGTGTGCCGCGTGCCCGCGAGCGATCCGGGCCCCGCTCCGTGTCCCTGCAGCAGACCCTGGGAGCAGCAACGCAGGGATCGCAGCCACGCACGGGGCCGGGGCTGCGGGGGGAGAGCCGAGGGGCCAGCAGCATCCCCCGGCATGGGGCACCCACCCAGAGGGAAATGCACGGAGCTCGGGAGAGCTTTCCTCAGGGCCTCCATAAACATTATATCAAGGTATGACCTAAAGTCATCTGACAGCTCAAAAATCAGCTAAGGAGTATCCCAAACCTGCTGGAGGGAATAGAAGTGTCTTCGGTTACCTCTGCTCCTCGCTGCAGGGTGGTGTAGCACCAAGTGGGGATCTAGCACCGTTCCATCTCAACCCTCCAAAATAAACACTGGATTTTTGCTGCACGGGCTTGTAGTGAAGCCTAAGAGCACCTTGGGTCGTTTGTAGATGTCTTATTTATTCATCAGGAATTGCCTTCTTGTTATGTCACCGATGGCGAATGGCCTTGCAGGGGATGGAGCAGCAGAACGAGTTGCAGCTTCCAGGGTTGGGGCTTTGCTGAGACAGAAGGGGGAAATGCCTTCAAACCGACAAACCGAGCTGGGGCACGGGAATTTGAAGCTTTCTTGCAACGCACCCAGCTCAATAGGCAAACCAATGAGCTCAGCAGTCTGCAGGAAGAGCAGCAAAGTAACTGCAGATAAGTGATCTCAGAGGTCACTGAGAGGAAGAAGGAATATATTGATTTAGGGGCTTGGAGACCACTTTCATACAGAGGATGCACAGGAAAGCCAGGGCTGTTTAGCTGAAGCTTTACAGTTTTTTTGAAGCTGTGAGATACCTGCCAGAGGAAAAAGATGGCCCAGATAGGAGACGAACCGCCTCGTATTTTTGTCTCATTACCCACGTATTTTTTTGGCAGAATCATCTGAACCGGAGACACTGCTAAGCACAACAGAAAAAATAAATTCTCTTTTTCAGACTGGCCTTTCTTACATTTCTGTTAATATGCCTTGCCTGCCTTGCTCCAGGCTAGAAGGTGAAAGCTTTTAAGTACACGGGGGTCCTTAACACCCACCACACAAAGCCACCGTCATTCAAGGCAGGGTGGAGAGGGGCTTATCTCCTCGGCTTATCTCCTCCTCTTGCCCAGCGCACGCACATCACAGTTTTCCTCCTCTGGCCCAGCAGAGCCCCATCAGAGGATGCTGCAGCCATTCCTGCTCCTCCCATCCTCCCCAGGGCCGCTTCAAAGAGCGGGACTGGCTTTTTCCTAGTCCTGTGCCATCCAGTTTTTATACTCTCCCTAGTTTTAAGGAAGAAGGTTTCTGGCAGAATTAAGAATAAAGAGCTTTGGACCTAGCAATCAGCAGCATCTTTGATATCGCTGTTCACAGCGGGGTAGTTTTTAATGGAAATATCTCTGGGGTTTTGCCATTGTTGGGAAACCATTTGGAAATAGATATGTACCAAATGATGCTGGGGCTGCTGCATGCGTGAGAGGGTAAGTAACGCACCAAGCTATAGCTTGTAGAGCTGACAAATGTTTCAGCATTTCATTGATCTTAAGACCATAGGATGCTTCAGGCTGGAAGGGACCTCAGGAAGTCTCTAGTCCAACCTGCTGCTCAGAGCAAGGTCAGCAGTGAGATCTGGCCAAGTTACTTGGGGTCCAGAAAACTTCTGAGGACAAAGAAACCAGAGGCCCTCCCTGGACGACCCAGTCTGAGGCCTGGTCACCCTCATGGTGGACTTTAGGTTACATGACAAAAGGGCATTTTCAGCCTGGCTGACCCCAGCCAGGCAGTCTCCTGCTCTGCGTCACTGCAGAGGGACAGGGCTTTGCATTTGTCCCTATTGAATTTCACGAGGTTCCTGCTGACCGTTCCTCCAGGCTGCCTAGGTCTCTCTGAATGGCAGCATATTGACCGGTCACCTCTAGTTTGGTGTCACCTGCAGACTTGATGAGTGCACTCTGTTGCCTCATCCAGGTCAATGATAAAGACATTGAACTGGACAATAGACCCATGGTACCTCACTTGTTACTGGGCTCCAGGTAGATAGAGCACAACCCATTAACCTCTAGCCCATGAGCCTGATCATCCAACCAGGTTTTACTTCTACGCATCTGGTTGCCCACCTGTCCAGATCATAACATCCTAACCTGGCTACAAGAATATGTAGGAGAGGTCATTCCATGATTTTCCCAGGGACCAAAGAAAGGGGTGACCAGCTGTAGTTTCCAGACGATACTTTTGGCTGTTTGTTTCGGGGTTTTTTTCCCACCAAGATGGGTACAACACTTGCTTTTCTCCCAATGTTAGGAACCTCACACAATCTCCACGACCTTTCAAAGACCAGCACAGTTGTCATCTCCAAAGTGTTCTTACGGACTCATGATGTTACTCTCAGGTGAGCGTGGTGGCAAATCTTCCGACCCTCTTACCTTGTGCTCTTCAGTCCTAACAACAACAGAGAGTAGGAAGATGACAGTATATTTGCAAAGCTGGTCTCTGCTAAAGGGAATATGTTTCAAAGCAAGCATTAATGAACTTTCCAAGAAGGAGGACCATGTGCACAACACTGCAGCTGGTGAAAGAAATCAGGGTGTAGATTTGAGTGGTTAGTACTATTAACTCCTCCTCTCCTCTTCACAAATTTTGTTTTCTCTTCAGTAATTATTCAGAAGTGTGCTAACGAGTCTTCCTGAAATCAGTACCTTGCTTTTTAAGACAGTAGACATGAAAAAGTTTTAGGAGTAATAAAACATAACAGCACCACTGGTGAAGTGGTACCATAACCACTGGTACATGAGCAGAGTGAAAGAACAAGCCACCAAGAGAAAGACCACTCTTCCCTTCCAGTCCCTTGCAGGAGGTCCTCAAAGGAAAACTACGGGAGGGGAAGACTGACCCAGCCTGGATGTTGACTCACTCAGACACCCAGAGGGATCCCCATCCCAGAGGGTCTTGACTCTGGTCTCAGAAAGGACAGAGAGCTCCTGAAGTCAGAGAAGGGACAAAGCCTTTCAGTGGGAAACTTCCATCACAGCTCTCAATATGCTTGGTATGGGGCAAACGCAAAAAAAAATAACCGGAGTCAACAGAAAACTTTCTGTGAGCTACTGTGGGAATCAGGGCCACATTTCTCAGTAGCTTTTTCTTTTTGCTACTCCATTCTATCGGCAATCCTTGGAGACCAGCCAAGTCTGCTTCCTGTGCTCCTCGTTTATCAGCATACACCTAAAAATCAATAGCCTTACGCTGGCTACTTCTGTTAGTGCATTATCATTTCCTGCAACAAGGATAGCTTGACCACATGAAGTTTCAGCTAATAAAAGTTTGTAAAACAGTTGCATTGCATTGACGCTGGGTCTCCAGCGCTCTGTAGACCATTTCATACAATTTCTTTTGAGGGAGACTCCAAAAGGTCTTGAGTCCTTGATCAGTCCTTTTGCAGTTGCTCCCCTGGTGTGGTGCTCGGTCAGGACACCCTGTCCCCCATCCGTTAATAGGAATCACTTTGATTTGAATTACGCGAGCGTCATCTAGATCCAATGTGCTGGGAGCCCTTTGCATTGCTGTCAACATAAAGGCGCTGGAAGACTCCATGCACATGCAAATTTCACATCTGCGAACGCTGAAACCTCCCTCATGGCACATGTGGTCCTTCACATAAATGAGAATCAGCCTTCCCGATTTCCAAAATAGTTGCACCAGCGCACACGCCTGCTGAAAGACAATGCACAATTGCCAAATGGTTCCTAACGGTTGACTTACGGCAGCCCAGTCACAACGTGTAGCCTTTGAAAGGAAAGAAAGGAAATTGTACAGCAATTTCCAGTTTGCTGATAAATCCCAGGGTAGTGTGGGCTGAGGTGGACTGAGCAAAATCTATCAGGCAGCCGTAGCTCTCAAACAGTTCGTCAGGCCAGTTAGGTTTGACAGATTTGACAGACTGGTTTGCACAAGAGCATCGTGTAACATGTGAGCTTCATGTATTTATATAAGGTGGATCCTCAGCTTTTAAGACAGATGCAAAAAAAGCACTGAGGGACCAACACAGGAGCAAAGCAAAGGGCAAAATCAGTGCAGCTTCCTTTCCCATCTGCCCTTTTCCTAACAGGGATAATGTATCAAC
Source organism: Elanus axillaris (assembly GCA_026212715.1). Classification (NCBI taxonomy): domain Eukaryota; kingdom Metazoa; phylum Chordata; class Aves; order Accipitriformes; family Accipitridae; genus Elanus; species Elanus axillaris. The sequence goes on along the minus strand of JANZLQ010000027.1, from coordinate 3,964,243 downwards.
TTAGATTTGTATGTGCATGCTGGTAGGAAAATCTCTCTTTCCGCCTTCTTGTTGCGTGTGACTATCGTCCTGCAGCTTGGCACGATCCAAACGCAAAAGAGACGATGCACTGGAAAAGGAAACTAAGAGCAAGGCTGTGAGATGGCTGCTAGCAAGTGCAGACAACAGCCCTCCAGTTTGGTCCCAGGTGTTTCAAGATGTTCATTTACATCAGCCCAAACTCAGTCATCACGCGATGTTCCCGCACGTCAGCCCACCTTCCATCTATCACCTAAAGCATTTTATGTATCGGCTTGGAGTACAGCAGTGTCATTTCCTCCTTCCCCGCGTGACTTGTGGGATGTGGGTCTTGGCTATTTTCTCTGAACTTTTCCTATGACTGCTTAGTAGTGACTGCGTTAGAGCTAGCAGCTATTACTCCGCACACAACTGCATCCTAAAAGACACATACCTCACACGTGAGGAAAGGAGATTGATCCCTGCTGCTGCAGCCTGGCTAACCAAATTTAGTATTTCCTACATTAAAAAAAAAAAAAACAAAAAAAGCCCCAAACCCTATATAAATACACAGACCACTGGTACAGGATCCACGTGGAGACACAAAATGGGGAAACGGTTGTAGGGTCTTCCTTAAGATATCCAGAGACCTGCCCATTCAGAGGCTCCAGATAGCACCTGAAAACCCGGGAGCCTCATCTGGGCTCTGATCCAGACCCAGGGGAATAGGCAGGACCCACCACCCCTGCCTCTGCCCGCGCTTGGGCTGGCAGTCCCAAAAAGGAGCAGTGATGGAGTAGCCGTAGAGAAGGAGATACAGCTCCTCTTGCGGGCACGGCAGGATTGATGGTGCAGCGTTGCCAAGAGTTTGTGCTACACAGAAAGGCAATTTTTCATGTTGAAGAAGTGAAGTCAGTACTTAAAAGAGGTGTAAAGAAGGGACATCACATGGGGAAAAGTAAATTTTTGTTCAGTCAGGTTCAAACACTGTAGCTGGATTTTCAGTCTAGAAATGAATAATAGCATCTATTACATGCTTCTGCATCTTTAGTGTATCATACAGATCTTTTTTTCTGGTTTTCAGTAGAAAAATACTGTTTTCGTGCCAAAACTAGGAAAAAAAAGTCAAGCTGCTTTTACAGTACCGTAAAGCTGACTAGAAGTGCCTGCTTTGATATTTATCATGTGGCAAGACACTATTTTCCCATTTAAGAAAACGGCAGGAAGCACAAATATCCTGACGCAGGAATGGCAGCAGGTAGAGGAGGGAGAGGCCCGACCTGCAGACGCTGTGAGCACCTCGCCAGGACGTGGCGAGAGCATCCGATGAAAAGCCACAGCCTCTGCTCCCCACCCCAGCCACCGGCGCATTTCCCAATAAACCCAGCTCTTCTCCCTTGGAGTATTTCTTAACACAAAGCTCTTTTTTTGCCAATAGAAATTGTTCTTCTATAAAGAAATAAGCTCAAGAGCTGCAGTTGTAAAGGACTATCAGATGTCGAAATTCGGCACCTGTATCCAGGAATCAATACAGCCTCAACATGACAGTCTGCAAAATCCCAAAGTGCCGGGAGCAGCATTATTTACAACTGGCCTTTCGTTGCTGATGCCCAGACACTGCGGTACCCTGCTTGCCTTTTTTTCCTCCTCCTCCTCCTCCTCCTCCTCCTCCTCCTCCTCCATTACCAGTGCTACCTTTCACTTTGGCAACCGGCATCTCTGGCTGCTATCCTGCTTCAGGGGAGCTGGATGTATATGATCTTTTCATTGTTCCACAAATACCGCATTCTAGTTTTGGCTGAAAACCCTTTTGACATATTTGGCCAAACCGTGCAATTAGGGATTCGTACACCTCTAATTTAAACCTTACATTGGTGAACGTGGCCGCAGGCAGCTCCACCGCGCAGCGGCCGAGCCCCCCGCTCCCGCCTGCCCACGCCGGTGCCGGCACGGCCGGGGCTGCCCAAGGCTCACGGCTGCCCGGAGCGAGGCCAGGGACACTGGAGCGCTATCCAGTCTCATCGTCTTCTCACTCAGCAGATGATAAGCTCCAGTGGGTGATTTTGCAAATCCTGCTGGCTTTCCTCAGGGAAAGGTCTGGTGAGCCGGGGAGTGTTCATAGCTGCCAGAGCCCACTGCATTTGTGTGCCCTCAATGTTTTATACGGAAGGTCACCTTCTCTCCCCCTCTCTTACACATGTCCCAAAGGTGCAGGAACTGAACCACTCGCGTTTAAATACCTCTCAGCAGCTGAAAAGGCGTGTTGTGCGTTAGATGCCAGTTATGTTGTGCTCTCAGAAGCCTTATTATCTCCAGGCTCTTGTGTTTGCTCTGACCCAGCAACAGGAAAATCGTTTTTGTCTCCATTTTTCATTTTTCCATCTAAAAAAGGAGAGGTGTTGCTCCAGGTTTTGGAATCAGCCTGCAGGGATCAGAGGAACCCTTCAGGTTTTCCCTGGCAGCAGCTACATTGCACCCTGAGCAGGATGCGAGGAAGCTCCGTGTTGGCTGTCTGTTGGCCAACTCTTCCCTCTTGGAGCACAGGGGAATAACCTACACCTGCCCTCCACCCAACTACTTCCAGCAGAACTATTACCTGAAAAAATGGAGTTGAGTAACTTCTGTGCACTGGCTCCCCTTTCCAGGCAACGGGAGGAAAGTTCTTTGCTAAATCAAAGGGGAGTTTAAGATTTAGGTACCACTACACCGACTCAACATCTTTCAGACCACTTTTCCTTAAGCAGCCCGTGGACTTGTGCACACAAGCCTTGCCGCAGCCGGATCCTCCCATACGCACCGGGAGCACAAACGTACCTCACCGACAAGACAGCTCTCCCCAAAGGCAGGGTGGGCGTTTGGCACGTACGCAGGCGGCAAGTCACCACACCTTCCAGCTGCCTTAATTTCCAGAGGTAACGAAAGGCTTCGTGGTGCCTGGCTGCAGTCTCTGGAGCGTAACCATTAATTTTCAGTTGATTAAAATAACCAGGCACAGAAGCGCACACGCAATATTTAGCACAAACAAAAGCCTCCTCATACCATTCAACCACCAGGCAGAAGAAACTGTGTCTTTGAAGAGTGTCACGACCCACGTCAGCCCCACCACCCTCCAGTCCCCACCCGGATGAATCCCGTCGGGATGCCGATGCCTTCGCAGCCTGGCAGCAGCTGCCGGGCCAACGAGGCGAACAAAAGCCACGGGCTCAGACCTGGTCCCCCACAAGACCTTCTGGAAGCCCACGTCTCCCCATCCAGGACACCTCCAGGGAGCTCACGGGACCATTTTGCCACGCAGGAGGTACCAGCTCAGGCAGGAGTGCTGGTCTTGGGGATAAGGGGGAGGGAGCGAGGCTGCTCCTTGGTAGTCAGGCTGAGCCATGCAGTACCGTGGTAATCCAGGTCAGCTTCCGAAACCAGGGCTGGAAGCGAATACAAGAAGTTGTGCAGCCGCAGGAAGCTGGAAGAAGTGATTTACAACTGACTGCACTTGCCCAGTGGCTTTCCGAGGACAGGGCTGCCTCAGGGCACCCCAGCCTCCCAACAGCGAGCTGAAGATTATTCTCATCATCGCAATCCTCGAGATGGTAGAATTGCATTGGCAGCTGAGCAGCCCCCCAGGCAAGTCCCTCCCAGGGCGGTTTGAGGTGCTGGAGCCGGAGCCGGTGGTCGCATCCCCGGCCCGCTGTGCTAAGGAGCTCCGGAAACCGGGAGCAGCTCCGTTCCGCGGCCCCTTCCCCGCGCTCTCAGGGGCAGCCCCGTGCCAGCGCGGCGCTCACCTCCGCAGCAGGGGCAGAGCTAAGGGTAAACTCCCGACCCATGTCCGCTCTCGCGATTAAGACCTGGGAAAGCAGCCAAGGGGTTACGGCCTCCCTGCTGCAGGAGGGAGATCAGCGGTTTGATCACCAGCGAGGTTCTTTGCTGCAACACTCAGGCTTACTCAACTGGAAAGAAGCAGACACCGCTGGAGCTGGGGCCTGGCCATGGTGTCATCCATGCTGGGTCTGCCCTTGGCTTGGAAGCTCAAAGTGTGTTTTTTTTTTCTCCTCTAGGCGGTTCAGAAAACCCATCGACAACCAGAGCCGTGAAGGACTCCTGCCCGCGGCTCGGCAGAGGTGGCCGCAGAGGCACACGCTGCTTCTACGCTGGCAGTAGTAGAACTTTTTCCAGTCCTTGCTGTGGACTCGGCTCAGGAGAGCAGGTGTCTGGTGGTGATCGCTGCCGTCCGCAGCCAGGAGCACCAGGCTGGGAGAAAATCCGAATGACGGGATGCTCAAAGGCTTGGGTGATGAAGGCAGAGATGGTCATTGCTCAAAGGACAAGAAAAGTAGAGTCTGAGGCAGCCTTTGTATCTGTTTGTTGAGAGAAGACCTTTCCTGGGATGCTGGCGGTCAGGGTGACCCCTGGTCAGTGAAAGATTTGGCTGACATCACTTAGTTAACACAAGAGTGCAAGAGAAGACTCTTGCAATATTTGCTTTCCGGAAGAATACCCACTGAGTTTACTTCACTGAAAGACAGAGAACTCGGCTGCGGGTACAGTTGCGTGGATCCGGCAGAGTTCCCTTGGCCGGACACTGACTTGCCACATCAACATTTCCTCTCTTTCTTTAATTTAGCGAGCACAGGTAACAGGCAGATGCAGGTAACGGACACCAATACGTATTTCCCTGTCTTGGTCTGGAAGTGCAGTATCACCCATCCAGCGCAGCTGCCTTCCAGTATCCTAGGTTTATTTTTATATATATATATATATATATATTTTTTTTTTAATATACAGGCAGTTCCAGTCTGTTATTCTGCCCCGCAATGACTAGTGCAAGATCCCAATCCACCTTTTTGCCAGGCAACAACTGAAAGCCTCAGGAAGGAAACCAAATACCATCCCGTCCTGCCCCTCACTCACAACCTGAGCCACACCACGCTGGCAATCAGAGTTGCCGCACCGTGGGCAGTGGTCACCTCTTCCCCACAGCTGCTCTTTGTGGCACGGATAGCTGCTGGCAGGTGAATTTTAACCAGCCATTTAATGGTTGATCCTACGGCAGGCATCTAAACCATCTCCCATTATTTCTTCCTGATCTTTCGTTTAAAGAATAGATAAAAGCACAAAAAGAAAATTGTTCTCCGTTTCATCCTGTTACCCTGCCTCTATATTAAAAAAAAGTAGCCGAAGAGTGTTTTCTAGTAGAAAAGTCAAAACATTTCCTAGCTCTAAGTTCAGCATCTTCTGAATTGATAAAAGCTGGGTTGCTTTCATCTTGCACTGCTCAAGAGGCCCTCAGGAACTGTGGCCAGTTCACATTCTCCACCAGCTGAACGCAGGAACTTACTCCCTCGAGCTTGCCCCAGGAAAGACCAAACATCACCTTGACTCTGACCAAAAGTTCTCCTCGTGAAGCAGCAGGTTTGCAGAGATAAACTCTTCACCGGGGTACACGACACGCTCCTCCTGCACAGCCTGGGGCTCCCGTTATGGAGTTGCTTGTACATAATGGAGGTGGTAATGTGCCAGAAGTGGTTTTTTCCCCCCCAAGAGTTGGGTTCTTCAATGAAAATTAGCATAACGCCTGAAGGATAAAAATTACTGCCTTGTTGAGAAAAAGTTGGTCTCGCTAATTACAATAATTCTGAAAATTCTATCAATTTTCATCAATACAATGATCCATTTCCCTTTTAAATCCTGCTCAGCTTTTCTCCTCAAATTACTTCTGGTGGAAGTGAGTGCCATTGATTTCATGAAAAATGTTCCTACTGGATCTGAATTTATCACCTCTGCTTTAAAGACAAATATAAAAAGTGGGCCAATAAAGTTAAAGACAAAAATAGAAGTTCCCCATCCATTTTCTCTGTGTTAGTCATAACTGCAGCTATTTTAGCCGCTCATTCTCTTCAATCTCTCTAGAATATTTCTGCTGTCTCATTATTTTTGTTATCATTTTCCAGACCTTAAGGAACGTGCAGTACAACGTGTTTGCCCATGATGCCCAAAACTCAGTTCTGGACTAATCCAGGTAATTTTAAAACTCAAGAGTTGTGCGAGTACTTTGTTTTCTTTAACTATGCTGTCCTTTACATTCAAAACTGAACTTCATTTGTCACTGTAATCCATTCCACAAGCTTGATAGGCTACCACTAAATTTTCCTTATTTTTTTGTGAGCTTGACTTTAATAACCTTCACCATTTTCTATTTCACTGGTCATTTCCTTTCCAGATTAATTAAAAAAAACTTTATAAATTTTAAAAAAAGCAGCAGCAGAAGTCAATCCTAACTATTGGAAAAACCCAGAGCATAAAGAGGGTTTTGTAATTTTACAGTCTAGTATAATAAATTGATAAGCAAATAGGCTATTACATTATAAACCTCTTCACAGGTATGTACACATGGCACAGAAGGACAAGTATGCTACTACCTTATGAGGATTTTTAACAACTTACTATCATGACCCATATATTACCGTCAGCCTCTCAAATAACAGCAAAGGCCTTTTATTGTGCCCTGAAAATAAGCTTGATACTGACAAGTTACAGCCAAGATAGAGTATCTAGGAAGAATCTAAGTACTTCAGAAGTAGTAAAAGGGGTAGGAGCTCTCCATTAAGAATCTTAACAGATCTTGGCATTTCTTCTGATTTAGGCACAGAAGTCCCATCAGTTTCAGTGGAGCAACTTCTGTTAATGGTCTAAATCCTGATTTACACAAGACATAGAACCCCAAATCTGCTTAAGCCTACCCATTTAATTAGCATAAAGTTAGTGACAGTGTTCGATGGAGAAGTCTATCTATCTTCCTATTTGCTTTTTGAAGTAAGATTTGTATAACGCATCTTATCAGAGCACACACAGAACCACAAAATACACAATTTTTACTTCCCCAAAGAGCAGCAGCAGAAACTCCTGACTTTTGGCCGGCTCAGAAATGGCTGCATTCCTTCTTACCTATAAGGCAGGAAGGAAGCTTTTACAGAGTGCCGTGTATTGCTCTTCTAAATTAAATCACTGTTCGTCCTGTTGCAAACGCCGGGTACTAAGGAAAGCTACTTGGAGAATGCAGAGATCGGCGCTGGATTAATATCAATGCAGCACCTTAGCAAAGCCTTTAACATTACAGCAGCCGTACTTTCTTCCTCCAGCAGCTGAGCTAATCCCAAAGACCGTTTCAACAGTCGTATTTTTGCTATCATTTAAGAAATCAGAAGTTACAGGGTATTTTCACTGCTATCAGATATTATTCCTCACGTGCGTGAATATTAATTTATGATGGATAACCCACACAGTGGAATGGGACACAGATGTGGTCCCTTCATGGTATTTTAGAATATGAAGGGCTTCAATTCAGCTTCTCCTTCCCTTCCTTCATGACATCTATTAACTCATCCACAGCGAAAAATATAATTTCTATCTAACAGTGAAAATCAAATGTCAAACTCCTCAACATATTATCAGACCATCCAACAGCCTGACCCTGCAAAGACTTAGCTTTAATCTTTATGGGCTGCAAGTATCCTCTTGACTCCAATAAACGTAGAAGAGAAGCACATGTGCGAACTTTAGCAAGGCTGAGGAGTCTGGAATTAAGAGCTACTGCTTTTGTTTTGGCAAAATACTATCCATAATACAAAGCATCCATGGAAAAAAGCACAAATCTTTCAGCAATTCTCCTCCACAGTTCTCCACCCACCTCACACCAGAACAGAAATGCTTTGCAATGGGCAGAACCCTGACAATTTGCAGGAAAATTAAGGCAACGGTTCTACCCGCTTTCTGCAGGAGTTATTTTGGCAAGCTCATGCTTTAAATGCCAAGCAGCATTTAAGGATTTGCTTGGACATGTGAATATACGCATCTTATTCATTTCAGCAAAAGAGAACTCCACATACTTTGCTATTCAAGCTCACCACATATTTTAACTAGAAGCTGCTGGATTTTCATGCATTTATAATGTATTAAGTACCTAGCTACTTTTTCAAACATTCATTTTCAAAATCAATCCATCTGAAAGACTTGCTGAACTAACAAAACATGTCCTGCCTCAGCCCATTTCTTCTTGTATTGTCATAGCCATTTCCCATCTGAGCCTGTGTTACTTCAGTGGTCAGCATTTTGGAAAAGGGAAGTTTCATTTTATGGTTAAAGGTGATAACATGCCCCTAGTAGCTTTCTCAAGCTGATGTTTATCAAACTTCCTTTTTAAAAATAAGAAGGTTTGTGTCCCTACAGTTAGTTATTTAGCAGTTACACTACAAGGAACTCCCCCCGCCAAGATTCATTTAGGCAATGAGCACATAATAATGCTGTTATGTCAGTACCCGACACACTAAGAGGTATGTGTATACGCTTCCCTATAAGTAAATGTAGACTTCAAAGACTTGCCGTATCAGCACATTAACTTCTGTGAGGTACACCAGGGTGTGACAAGGCTGCACATTTGCAACTGCAACTGTTCACGCTGGCATTCTTCTCCAACAGGGAAAAAAAGCTCCAGGCCACTTCTTTTGATGTGAAAGGAAATGAAACTGAAGTGATAAATCGCTTTAGCAGTTTTCAGCAGGTTTTGACCCACCTCCTTTTTCTTTTAAACAAATAAGATGGAGTCCATCCTTAAGTTTCCAGATTAAGAATTATTCTTAAAACTAGTTACATACCCAATTACAGCCCCTGAAACATCACCAAAATGCACTACAATATTCTTTTATTTAGTTTACAGAAGAGTCTATCAGTACAGGTTGCAGAAAGAAAATGTTTAGTGCTATTTACAATTTGTTTTAAAACTCTGCTCTATACAAATTTAATTCTGATCAGTATGAACAATGTTTGTAAATCTACTGCATATAAAGCATTTCATCAAAGCAGTAACAATGAACAAAATAACCTGATTACATTTGAATGATGCCAATCATTCGAAAAAACGATTACACAGAACATCTGTAAGAGTTGTGGACACTTAAGTACAGAACACAATGTCAACCTGTGACTCTTTTTTTTTTTTTTTTTTAAAGGCTAAAGCTATTTATATGGAGTATTGTTCTATTATACTACACGCCAATCTATATTTAACTTCTATAGTTATGTATTTTATAAGATTTTTATTAAATATATTCTACACATATTTGTAATTTCACCCAGGAAGAATTCCTCCCCAGTGAAAAAATATAAAATCTTTAATATTTTTTTAATTTTTATTTATTTTTATTTTTTACAGGTTTAGATGAAACTAGCTCATGCTTTAGTGCTGTGCAAATTTCTTTAGCATATCAACATTTAAATTATTGATATGAAATAAAAGAATGGCATCCTTTTTAATTATGTATGTATGCCTTCAAAAATCAGCTTCTGATTTTAATACAATTGCAAGCACTAATACCAAATGCAGATTACGTAAAGAAACAAAACTAGTACTATGGCAGAGGTTTTTCTTTTTGCTTTTTAAACTTTAATAAGTTTGAAGTCTCTAATGAGTAAGCATGACACTGGACACTAAGGTACAGATGAGAAAATGACTGAAAAACACCAATTGCCAATATTCAAATACATAAAATTGATTAGTAAATGATGTTTTCTAATATTTATGCACAATAATAAAAGCCTATGAACTACAGGAAATTACCCCTCCCATATTAAGGCTAGGAAATGCACTCTCTGCACTGGTTTGTGCTGTCTGAATAAGCACTCAACTAACGTACGAGATCAGAGTGCACGCAGTAACGAAAAAATCAGTTTCATCAGCCCTCTACAGAGTGCTTTTAAATTACAGGCACATAGTTTTGTTTGTTTGTTGCAGTGAAAATATATATAGTTAGACTCGGTTTAGTTAGTATTCTGTGCCAGTTCGGCCACCAAGGTTGACTTAGGTAGAATTGACTTAACACTTTTTCCTTTGATTTGGCCATAAGTGAGATTTAATTATAGATAAACTATTTTCCAGTGTTGCATTATACATTGTAGGTTATTACTAGGTGTCTCAAATATTGTTAGAGATTGTTGATGAGAAATATACTGTCAACCATATTTAGTGCAAATTGCATCTAGAAAGCTTGACTGGTTAGATCTGATTAATGGAGATTTTTGTGGCAGCAAAATGATTCCTGCTATGGAAAAGAACACATTAACTTTTCTGGAGATTGAATTCTTTCAAGAACTGATGTACTGTAAGATTATTCAACAAACAAAAAGCAGGAATTTAAAAATAAAACCAAACAATGAAAGTGTTGATAGATCTTTCTCTTAAAAAAAAATAAGAAAGACTAATGAGACAGTGTTCGTGTAATACTTCAGTTCCATGGATTTACAGACAGGCTCTTCCTACAGGTGTTTGAAGCAAGGTAGGGCCTCTTCTATTCCAGCAGCATGAAAGACAAAGACTATATTACATCACACTTAGCAGGTAAAGCTAACAGGGTTTACAGGATCACACAGCAATTGCTTTCTCCAGTTTTTTCACGGTTCCTTTGACCTGTGGAGCAAGAAGAAAGTTTTGCTTACATGCCATTTCTGAAGCAATTAGGTTCTTTTGTGTGTGAGTATGCTTGATGCAAGTATTTTTTAATTATTTTTTAGTAAAATACTTATTATTATATGCAGTTTTTGACAATAAAACTGAAAGCTCTTAACATTTCAGTAAATTTCTGCATTCTACAAATATGCTAAACCAGAAAGTTGATTTCATAGTTTTCTATAAACAACATGTAAAAAAGCATTCCATTACTTGCTTCACAAAAGACTACAAGGACTTGACTTTTCTCTACGATGAAATATTCAAAAAGCCTGTAAGATCTGACTGCTTTGCCATGTACTTGAATAGGAAATACCTCTAGCGCACAGCGTACCTTGAGAGTTTGGCTCTGGCAACGTCTCTCTAGCCACCAAATGCATCACTGTTGTTTTGCCAAAAGGAAGTTTTAATGCTGCAAAAGGCAAAAGGGAAATTTATCAATACATTACAGCAGTCTTCTTTCTTCAAAATAACTATAATTGGATTAGCATCTGTTCAAAAGTTACACTGTTTGAACTGCTTACTAGACTTATAAAGGCATTTCTGGCTAAAGCTTTGTAGATCAGGGTCTGAAAAGAATCACTTAAAACACTGTGTTCTTAGAGACATGATATTCCTGTTAGGAAACTTGTCCTTCCTCTTTTGAGTAAAAGTAGAAGTGGGCATTCAGGCCAAGACTCAGGTGTTAAACTCTCTTTATTGGAAAGGATGCAAAAAAGCAGCTAATTCAGCCACTAAATTGTTACTCCTGAGACATCAAAACGATGAGCCACTACTACAAAACAGATTTTCCTAAAACATACTTTGATCCACGATACAGGTTTTCTGAAATACAAAATGTCTGCACCTTGCCTTTAACATTAATCTGTAACATCAGCTGCGTGTGAAAAATACAAAATTTAGAACACTTTAAAACAGATAAGGTAGTTCTCACAATGCTGCCTTTGTGAGCTTTAGTAATACAAAAACCCAAAACTGGAGCTTTCCACAATTTGTTCTGTTTGTTTCTGAAACAGAAATGATCATTTTCACATCCTGATTTAAGTATACCAACACAGTGCTGTATTTGTGGTTTTAGCACTGTAGTATAGTATTTATCAGAACTTCTAGTTTCCTTGAAATGAAAGGGTTCTCTGTTGCTCATGATAGTTAGCAGAATCTCATTGCCAGGTTCAATATTCTGAACATTGACTTCTTCAAATTATTTGGAGAGGGGAGTTATTTTTACAAGTTCTTTACGTAACTTTAGTTTTGTATCCTCTCTCCAGTTCTTAAGATTAAGCATCTTTCTTGATTATTTTTCAGAGAAATCCAAGGTAAAGATGCTGTAAGTATTGTCCTCCCCCCTTTATAGAGGGGAATAAAGTTAGTGATAAATGTAACAATAATTTAAACCTAAATACACGAGTCATTTGGACTTGAGTAGAATTTGTCCTTTCAAATTCAATTTACATCTTCTATTTTCACATACAGTGCACCAAGGCATTTTAAGTGAACAAATTTAATAATGAATGTCCAACAAACCTGAAAGTAACTGAAGAGAAAAATGCCTCTCTCTTTAATTACTACAGCATAGATTAAAAATTCAGAAATAAAAAATAAACAAGCCTAGTATTTTGTTACTGCATATATTCAAATACAAGCCTATTGCTACAACATTGCTATTAAATCATGTTCATCGCCTAAACATTTTTTGAAAAAATGCAAGTTACAATTAAAACAGAGGTGTAAGCATATGGAGCTTGCGCAGCTCCACAAGCTTCTTTGAAGTAGCTGTGCTTTGGGAAAAGCCATCTATCTCTACAGGAAGGCGGATCTGAAAGTTGCTTAGGTTACTTGATCCACCGCCGGTGCCTGCAACTAGAAGTTACTGATAGCTTAAAGTCTGACAAGGATGAAGTATTTTGGGTATTTGATTCTGTGATACAACTGAAAACTCTGCAAAGAGCGTATTAACAGTCTGTTAAACTCAGTGGAAAAGGATTGTCTTCATGACATAAACTCTTATGAAGCCATTACAGAAAGAGCAAAATATTACAAACTAATCACATCAGGGACATCTTTCATAATATCAAGGTACTTGAGGAGACTTGATTAGTGAGCTGTGGAGATTAATTATTTACAGGAATCAAGTAAAAGCATGCTAATGTTTCAATTAACTCATTTCAGCTAGTACTTTGCATAGTTCACACAAGTTCTTATTAGCAATTTCCAGCTTCTTGCTTGGAGCGCCACGACAGAATCTGAGCACCCTACCCTATGCTCAGTAATCCTTTCTTGCTCTTGTCTTCATTCTCTCAACCCTTTCCCTCACTTTAACTAAACCTTTATTTAATACCTTTCCCATCTGCTTAATTCCACTTTTACTGCAGATTTTCTAGTCTCAGAACTTACTTTTCACCACCTCTTTTGGTATGTGTATGGCACAGGGTGGGTTGGCTGAGCTTCCCCCCTTCCCAATAAGTAAAACATTGGTAGTCATACCATTATCTAACAAGAAATGGAGAACTGTCAATTATGTATTACCTCCCTTATTAATATTATTTCAAATGCAAAGTGCAGACCAAATATTTAGCTAAAGGATGAAATTTCCTGTTGGAAGCTGAACAACAGACTCTGCCTTGCTAGCTAACTCCCCAACCCTTCACACAGGCAGGACACAACAAAACGGTGTGGCTCAAGCACCGCAGGCAAAAGTGGCACGGCAAGCTTTATAGAGGGGTCTATTTTCCTTAACCACTTCCAATGGCACTAGCTCTACTGTTCTTGTAGTGACAGTCCATTCAGAGAAGCTGGCTAAAGAGATGGTTTCTTTAAAAAAATTTTTTTTTTCACTCAAAAGCCAGTTTTTCCTACCAATTTGTCATTTTTTTCAGGCTTCTTAGTTTATAGGAGTCTCAAATTTGTAAGACGCTATGCAGACTTATGAGGTTACAACAAGAACGTTACAATGACATTTTAAAATGTGAACAAGAACGGACTCCTGTTAAAAAAGAAAACACCAAACTGATTCCTTGGAAACTTTTGTTTTCCTAGTTGATAAAGTGACTTTCAGTACACAGTAGGTCCAAATTCCAGTCAATGTTTCCTAATTACTTAAAGCAAATAAACCACTAAGTACTGTAACTCAGTCATGGACAGCTGCAGATAGAAAAAGCTTAATGGAACCATATTATTACAGCATAAGAAACTAAATACTGTATTTAGCAAGAAATTCCCTCCCTCCCTCCTTAAGATAAGTAGTTCACTTAGGGTTACATCTAGTGAACACCATAAACTGAAGCAACAGTCTTTTCAGGCTGCTTCATGAATTGCTGTTCCCCTTTCGGCTGTATAATCTTACTTTAGGTAACTTCATTAGTACTGAAGTAAGCCAATGTTCTAGGGATTTTTTTTTTTCCTTAAAACAATTCAGCAACAAAAAGATTGTTGAAAAACACTCATATACATATAAGATCCTTAGGGTAAAATCATGATGATTAAATTGCAACGCATGAATGATTAAGAATGAACTAAAATGCCCTGAATCCGAGTAAGTGTTCAAAAACCATAGACCTGAGTTAATGCAAGGGTCAAAGGCATGCAGCTATTATTTTTCAGCTTAACTTGTTAAACACTATATTAAATATATTAAATACTCAAAGTTGTTTCAGATTTCGAAAAATGTCACTAAAGGGAACAAACATTGGTGATCAAAAGCAACACCTAGAGATGAATGGCAAAGAAAATCCCATTTAGCTATCCTTGCCTGGAAAACGTAGGGTAAGACTAGCATCTCTATAACTGCAGAGGTGATCCAAGACTTAACATTTGTCTTTCAGCCCTACTCCAACCGCTACTAGCTACACTCATTGGCACCTGGTAAACATACAAATTAAAGGGTGAATAAAAATTTCAGAGTTCTCCCAGCTGAATTGACAATGATCTTGTTTGTGTATATAGCAGCATTAAAAATTGATTTATATGGAGAGTAATCTATTCTAAAAGTATATCACCAGCCAACATCAGCAACGGTAGAAAGCAAATCAATAGCTATATCATCCCAGTCACTTCTTCATTGAAAGACCACCATAAGCAGTCCAGAAATACTCATTTCAGGTTCACCTTAACTTCAGAAACATTTCATTACCGATTTTGTATTATATTCTCCTCTCTGTATTGCACGCAATTACCAAATGCAGGAACAATCTGAACATACAGAGAAAACAGGCGGATTAATTTATTTTTAAACTAGGATAGAGAATTTTGTTCTCATTTTGTTTAGTCATTGGTATAGTTGATATGCACACTGGCAGCTACACAAGGAGAGTTTATTGTTATAAATTTGTGTCATATCTCTATCAAAGATACCCGTCAAAATCATCATTGTAGTAAAAACTTGCCACAAGGGGGCATAGTTGAATTGCATTTCCTTAGCATATGACGTGAAGCCATTTACTTTTGTTTTCACATAACTATGCAATTGTATCCCTGGGAGAGCACTGGACAGCAAGAATGCTTCCCCTCATTCTCATTCATAGAATGTCTTCCTTCATTGCACTAAGATTTAAAGGTTTGTTTAACCAATTGTCATCATCTTTATCAAACATTTTAAAATGCTTAAGACATTTATGAAGAAACTTACCCTGCAAGTGCAGCGTAAGACAGGTGGAACAAAGTATTCCACTTAGAAAGACAACAAATAAAAGCAGTATTAACTGTTCCTTTATGCAAGAGGAGACTTGACTTACCAGGTGGTACCTCCCAAAGCTTAACGAGTGGTAACAAGATGCAAAAATATACAGTAAGATACAATGTCACTCTATGCAGAAGAAAAATTAATACATGGCAAGCCATACTGTGATCTTGGACAGTAAAGCAGTTATTTACTGCACTGTAAAGAAATATCCCCTTTGCCTGGCTGTAACACAGATGAAAATTATTTTCATACCTCCTAATGTCACATTGCCATGAAGAAACCTCCCTTGATAAATAAGCCGCAAGATATTTGGACTGCTGACTTGTTCTTCTTCCCAATCTGAAAAGGAGACAATTTTCACAGTTACATTGCAATAAAAACATCTTTTGTTATTTCTCTCACCTTTACCCAGGAAGAAAACTAAGAACAGGTCTCTTTTGCATGGAACACTAAAGAGAGAGCACAGGCTGAAGATACAGAAGGACAATTTAAGGCTAGCACTCCTGAAATCTGTTCTTAAATTTATTATTTGACATTGAGCATTGAAACACATAATTTTATGCCTGCAAGCATATATACTAGTAACTTCCTTCACAGATTGCATGAGATATTTAACACATAAAACAAGTCCTACACAAAGTATTTCATAAATGCAAGTTGCTCCCCGAGGCTTAATATCCACTAAAGGCTAGAACTGCCTGCATTTCTCCCCATTCGGAAGATTCTCAAGCCATACTCCTCACCAGTTAATTGTCTAACTGGAGCTGTTCTCCAGCAATGCAAAGCGGCCACACACAGAGCAAAAGCACATGTGATGGCTCATTTGAAACGGGATTCTCAGATCACAGCCCAGAAAACGCTCCGCAGGCTGCTCAGCGGTGTTCCACGATGGCCAAATCCAACCAGTTAAATATCCAGAGGGGGCAGTGACCGGAGTAGCCCTGGGCACACGCTCTCTTACACGTTTTAAGGAACTTCGCAAAGGACAATCCGTGGATGTTTTTATGTGGCGAACAGTGATTCGGGAAAAGCAAGCATGCATTTTCCTATAATGCATTTCCTATAATGCTTAAGCCGTCATAAATAATTTATAAGCTTAAATGATCTTTTCCTACTCTTTTACTGTTCCCTGTCACAATGCGAGCAACAAATAAATATGCACTTTGCTTTCAGAACAAATATCATAAAACCTTGAAAAGCTGAATTTAAATGGGCTCTCTGGGAATACAGTGTTTTCTGTTTCTTAGCTGACCAGATATCTGGCAACAGCTGTTCACAAATGTGGTCTCTTTCTGCTTTTGTACTGTTTATATACCAAAATGAATATTCAGCAAGGGATCATGACAAGCAACAGAAACCAACCTGTTCCCTGGGAACATACAATTAACATATGGGCAGTAGCAACTGGCACCACAAAAGGACAAGAACTGGAAAGGGGAGAAAGGGAAGCATTTAAAACAGAAGCCAGGGCTGCGGAACGCGCACGGAGAGGCATCTGGTGCGAAAAAGCAAGGAGGCTGAGACGCGGCAGCAGGAGCCATCGCAGCCCCAGAACGCAGTGCAGGCTGGGCTGGTATCAACAGCAGAGGCTGCGATATCCCCGGGTGCTGCCATGTGCCTGGTTTATAAGATTAGATCAAATTAGGCAACCAAAGTTATTTGAATTTCAAGTATTTCCACTCAGGGTCTGATTCAATTGTCTTGCAATTCAAGCACATGCCCTTTTTGCTATGCTGTGAAGCCGGTTACATTAGGGATCTGAATTATCACGCTGCTGGGGTAAATGGTTTTTTGGAAAACACCAGATTTCTTTTTCTTTTTAATTTTTTTTTTTTTTACTCCATGCAGTCTGAACTCCACTATACTATGGCTGTAAATAGGAGAAGTTCAGCCAGTTTACAGTGCCACAATGACGTAAAACAGCAACCATCAGAAGACAGACTATATTTTGGCACAGGTATTTGCTCATCGTTGAACTGCCAATTGACCCATCTTTTTAACTTTTGCTTCTTGGCTGGCACTCTGAAACATTTCTTTCTGACATAATTTCAAATTTTAATTGCTACTGATGACTAAATGAGCCAAGGAGAAAATATTTACCTACTACTTAAAAAAAAAAGTTCAGCAGAAAACGGGGAGGAGGAAAAGAACAGGTAACCCACCTAGATGATACACTTTAATATAAATTTGGCATTTTCCACTACAAGTCAAGAGATCTTTAATTAACAACTGTATTGCCAAAAGAGGGGAGGAGAGGAGTGCCTTAATCCTGCCAGCATGTGACTGAGGATATTTCATGACTTTTTTCCCCCCACAAGATCATGACAAGTCAAAATTGTGGTAAAAACAATGATTTCCTATCATCTCTATTTTGAGGAAACTTTAGTCCTCATCAAGATTTCTCAAGTCCTGCGGCAAAGAGCAGCTCTCAGTCTGAAAACAGCTACTGGGCTAGTATTTGTGAAAACCTATACAGTACTCTGAAGTAGATTTTTCCTCAGTCTTATTACATTGACACTATTCTTCTTTGCACAGGCAACTAAATATTCATCAAGATTTAGAGCGCATTCTCAGGACAGCAGGTATTTAAACGGAGGCTTCCATGTCCAGTTCTACTTTTCTTGTTCTTTAAAACAAGAGACTTTAAAATCTGGGTTTCTTCCCAAGTCTAAACTCAGAATCTGCACTTTCAACCTCTTCACAAGACTGGGAACACGAGACCACATGTTCAGGAATAACCTTGAGTAAGAAGAGAACAGTTCTACCTCTACTAATTCAAATAAAGGTATGCAAAGAACATTTGGTCACAACAACCATGTTGTAGACACACATTAAAATACGCACAGTAGCTACACAGTTGCTACCACATTTCTTAGTGTAAAAGTGTTTTACATCTGTATCTATTACTTGGGAGGACTAAACCCCTCCTCCTTCATTACATTTTTTACTAAATACATTATGCTGTATCCCCGCAAAACAAACAGCAAGTCCCCTGAAACCCTGTTCTTCCTGACTTCAAAGACCAGTTTAAGGCCTAAAATACAGATTATCAATACTAACTTTTTGGCATGAACTAACATCCACCGTACCTCTTTGACAAAGGCACCACAGAAACAGATAATGCAATGTTTTAGTTTGCTTAAATAGTAGTCTTTTTTAATATCAAAACAGTAACCCAAATGAAGTCCTGTACCAAAAGAAGCATTTTCTTTCATCATATGTAATACTATGTCTGTGTTCTGGCTATTTTCCCATGAAATCATAGTCAGGGAGAACAGAAGCACTTTGTTTTTGTGGAACTTTCACATATATGAATACATATCTGAAGTTTTCAACTCCATTTTCTGAAGCTAGTATTCTCGCACAACACCAAATATATTCATACAACTAACCTCTGTTTCCCTTAGTCTTTCAGTGTTTCTTAAAATGTTCTTTTATATTTGATTTTTTCCTGGAAAAAAATCATTATTACAGATCTTTTCCAAGATAAGGCAGTAGGAAGAAGTACTTCAGACTCAATTTCACTAATGCATTCCTGTGACATGCTATGTTTTACATTAGCTGTCCTCACATAAGAGGTTTTATATCTCCAACATTTCCTCACACTTACTAGATCCTCTAACAATACTGATCAAGAAAAGTGTCTAAAGATGGGGAAAAGCAGTACTTCAATTTGAGGAAGCAAATTTTAGAAATAAAGTGGGAAATAGTCCAGACATCTAAAAATCTGCCCAACCGAAGAAACAGGAAAAAAGAAGGCAAGAAGACAATTGTATTTGTATATAAATCAATGCCCAGATACACAATAAGCATACTTAATTTGAACATTGAGAACAGAGGTCACCTTAATGATAACTTCAGTCTGAAAATACAGGGAAGCTTCTAGCTCACCAGTTAAAAAGCCAAAGCCACACAGCTACTCACCCATTGGCCAGTTGTCATACACATGTTTTGCGATATCTGCAGCAGAGTCATTCGGTGAAAATAGGAACTCTTTCGTTTTTCCACTTACCAAGATGAGGCGCAAATTTATCTGTAAAAAAAAAAAAAAAGGCAGTATTAGGAAAGTATCCAGAGAAGACTTAAATTATTACTATTTTTTTAAAGTTACTAAAAAGGTGCCATTGGTTTTGGAAGAAAATTGATCCAAAGTGATTTGAGAAAAGTTTAAGATGGTGTTAGAAGTAGGGTCAGACGTCAATAAATTTTGTTTGTTTACACATAATCTAGGAAGATTAAATTCTAACAGCTGGCATTTTTATGATAAACACTGGAAGATTCAGATAGGTAGTGACTGAATCAACTGTGCCATTAAAACAAGCTCAGCAAGCCCTTTTATACTCAGCAGAGTATAAAAAAATTCCAGCCAAGACACACTGGCAACACATCTTCTTGAGTGAAGAGGAAAAATAAGAACCTGAAAAATTAAACTGAACGAAGAGCACTAAAAATAGCAAAATCTGCACCTGAATAGCCTGTCAGCCTCAGTAAAAACCCTAGCACATTCCCTCTAGTACGCATTTGTCAGCCCTTATCTCACTCACTGCATCTCCTACAAAACACCAGGGAGTCAGACAGCATCCTTCCTCAGTCCCAGCTGCCACAGAACTGGAATCCCTCTGCCAGTCTTCTGAACCCAAAACTTTGTTCCACCACTGTCTTTCACTACAAAGCAAAGTGGCTGAGATCCACATGCAATACAGTAATAACACCACATCATAGTTTTTCTGTCATCGATTTCCTTTATCTAACCATCCGCATCTTCAGCTGTAATCTTCCTCTCTTCTATTTGCAAGTTACTGAGTACAATTCCTTTTCCAATCAGCATTAAAATAACCTGTATAAAGAGCTCACTATGACATTACTTACAATGCAAAAGAGATTAAATTTTGGCTCCTCGAGTAACTGCTAGCAAGGTCATAAAATTTGTTTGGGTAGCTAGCACTTACTAATGCCCACGGCAAGTAGGAGCCCAGCTGCTTTTATGTTTTGGCCTACAACCCTAGATTGAATAAACTTTTAGCAAGACTTCAGCATACTAACTGCTTGGATACTTTTTTCCAAATCACACTCTCAAACTGTGGCTCTCACGTTAAGTTAAGCTGCAACAAAGCTTTCCTTGTTGGAATTCAGTAAACAGTTTTCTAGATCAAATACAAAAGGAAAAATTGACAGCAATGTCGAAGTTTTCAAGACTTCTACAGGGTCAAAAATCTCAGCATATCATATCCACAGAACATGAGAGTGCCGCCTCAGTCACCTACCTCACCACTTCTTTCAGAAGCTCTCCAGACAGATTGCCTATTTGCTCTTGAATGCTTTGGCTTGGATTCATCCCACCTATCATTAAGCACTTAATGTAGGTATCCAAATTACAGTCTCTATCATCCTGCACCTTTCAAGGTCAATGAAGAAACTGACCCCTCCGAAAAGCAATTCGGTCTCTATTTCCAAGTGTAGCAAAGATAAAAAGAGTTAGCATAAAAGTGCTAGGTTCCTCTCCCTGTCCCTCTTACTAACACCATTCAGAAAATATGAGTTCTGCTGCTAGCCCAGGAAAGAAGCCAAGTGGTAGTTGTCTCTGAGAAAGTACCACAGCCATTCTAAGTGTACCGCTGCATAGCAGGAAATCATGAAAAAAAACTTCAAGGAGAGAAGCTGTAGGAATGCTTTTTAGTCAGACAATTATTCATAGAATTCAGAACCCATCTGGCTATAAACATTAAAGTTCCATTTTCTTTGATATTTCCAGAATGATTAAGGAATTACTTTCAAATCTCACCAAGATTTAGCAGGAAAAGCAGATCAAGTTCCACTATTCCTGTTTACTCCAAAAACCTGACTACTGTAATGGATTACAACTTCAAAATGTTATGCCTAAATTTAGCAATGGCCAGACTATGCCCATTTGGTTTTTTTGCTTATAATTGTCTTTCAGTTTAAGAAGTTTCCCCACTCTTAGCTGTCTCCACCTGTGTATGTATAGACAACACTTACATATATGGTTTCTTCAGCTGGACTACCCAAACCAAGCTCTTCAAGCTTTCTCTAGTGAGATAGCCATTTCCCCATTCACCCAGGAACCTGCCTCTGCACATCTCAATTTCTTCTCTTTTCTCCTCAAAGCAGATGACTATTTCTGAAGCATACTAAGTGATGTCTCACCAGATGCTTGTGTAACACCACCACTAATTTCCTCTGTCTACTGGAAACATCTTCTGTGATTGTGTCCCAAAAGCACATATACCTTCTTCATAACTGCACCATGCCATTTGCTCAGTTACCTCGTACCCTCCTCTATTTTGATCCTTTCAATTATTCAGCCTCCAAGCTTAAAACTGGTATTTTGGCTCTAACACCCTCAAGCACGAGGCTCTAAATGTCACCCCACTCCTATGGCTCCATCCTTCCCAGAGAAAGAAGCTAGATGGAAAGAAGTATTCTGCACTGCAAAGGTGTTTCAGATCTCCCCCATGTCTGGGCCCATGGCCTATGAAATTCCCCCCCCCAAATTTCTCTGTAACCCTTTCTCTCTACATTAAGAGCATTTTTCGAACTTCATGTCACCAACAAATTTTAGCAGCAACATCCCTTTACATGTACCTCTGTCACTAAATGAAACAGAAAACCTAAGACTGATCTGACAACTGTTCCATAGCAATTCCAGTAACAAGCTCTCTGAGCTGGTTTCCCCCTCCTCTCAGCTAGGTCCTTGATGTTAGGCCCTTACACACACTCACAATTTCTCTATTAAATCCTAATTTCTCCTATTTAACCAACAGTTTGCAATCTGGCACCACATCAGTGACTGTGTACATATTCAGATGAAACTGCAAAAATGCCTATGTAGAAAATAAGTTCTTTTCATCAAAAGTCAGCTTGCCACATTCCAGGTTTCAGAGGTGTGGTGTACTGCACTCCATTCTACTTTCTCTATACCTCATTATCTTTAATTATCTTTTAATCGTTAATGCATCTCATTACAACACCAACATACTGCCAAAAATTTAGGTGGTTTAGACTGCATCACAAACTGTTATTGTACTTGGGAACGGGCTGCCTGTTTGAAAAACAAACCAACCAACTAACCCCAGATACTCGGCAGCAGTGCCTGCTGTAGGCAACAGTGGCGAGGAGCTTCTTCACCAGCAGCCCTCCTTTCTCTCGCTCGAACCTCCCTGCATCCATTTACTCTAACCGGCTCCTGAGACACCCCCCTGCCTTAGCTTGCTCCCCCTGGCCAAGCAGTTCCCCCCCTCTGATTTTATGCAGGTTATCTAAGGATTTCTTTTCCTTCATCTATGTGCAGTTTATCTGTGGTGGGGATTACCTGTTTTGAAGATCGTAACACTTTGCTAGGCAGTAAACATAAGGCCAAACCATCAGCTCCTTAGAACTGCCTGATTTGGATCCTACAAGGAGATGATTAAAAAACCCCAGAAGATTAGTCCTGCTCAGCACTTAAAATATGATTATGACACAGCATTAATATAGAACTAAAGTTATTCTTCAGCTAGCATAACATTAAGGAGACATATTTCTTTTCACTCTCACTACTGAGTTTTGAGATTACCAGGCACACTAAAGTGAATACAGAAAGGAGAAGAATATCACAGAGAAATAGCCAAAGCTAACTTGGTTTCCTGGAAAATTTGAATAAGTCATACTTCTGCAGTTAACATACAACATAAAATCAATATAAGCAACAGAGGAAAAAAAAGTGAAAAATGTTAGTTCCTTCTTTCCACCCCACCACCCTGAGATGGATAACTTAACCCTGCTGATTTTTTTTGTTGCTGAAGAGCATTTCTTATAGTCTTACTACGAAATACAAAAGGCACATCAAGATAAATTAATAATTTTACAGGACATACTACAAAGTATGTGTAAAATGCAGGGCGAGTATTTTCATTTAAAGGAAAAAAGAATATAACCAAATATCAGCAGAAGCCCAAAATAAATCCTTAAATCAGTCAAGCAGATGTTGCATCAAGTGCAAGGAAACAGCTGCTCTAATGAAAGGTTAAAGTATTTTCTTATTTATAGTACAGCATGCCACTGACACATTTAGTTTGCATGTTTGTCTCCCTATATATATGCATATATATATAAGATATATATATCTTTGTATTTTTATTTCTTAATCTTGGCTTGAAGGAATCTTAGTCTTGAGTTGCACATCACACTACCTCAAAAGGGTTTGAAGCAAAGAATCCCCAAACTTGCCTTTAAATTTAGAGTCTAATCTCATTCCCCTCAAGAGCACTGGGAAATTTAATGGCTTGCAACTGCTGTACTACTTATTCTGCAAGCCTGAAACCCCACTTCAAACAAGCTATAGGGAATCTGAAACAAACCTTTCTGGCAAAATGCCACTAATGAAAGTTCAGATCTAAATGGGGAAAGAAAAAAAAAAAGAAAAAGAAAAGAGCGCATGTGTATACACATTTACCCAAAGGAAAGTGCAGAAAAAAAACTTGGTTGGGTAGAGAAGTTTGACACAAAAGCAGAAAATTTTAATTTTTCAAGTTATGAATGGATTCTTAGTGGTCTTAGGTACCCTGTATTCTATTTCCTATGTTAAAATTTAGCAAGGAAGTTGTATCAGTATCCCTTGTATGCTTAAAGCCCCTCTACCTATTCTTGTCCAAAGAGTCCTGGCCCTGACGAGTCTGCTCTTCTACAGGGGACATAACAATGACCATCCTGGTTTGGGGTTTTTTTTTTTTGGTCCCAGGCCACCAAAGGGAATGCCAGCCTTTTGCTACAGCAAACTGATAAGGATCATATCCTCACACTTCTGCATTATAGCACCGACTGCAACGTTACTGATGAAAGCAGTTAAGAGCCACAGTATCAGAAGTGGGATTAAATACAATGTGTGGACTACATCCCCTCTGCACAGTTATATAATAGCACATTCTGTTTGTGATTTCAAGCATGCAAACCTCACCCTCTGTCCTCCCCACACCACAGCCAACACCAGTCTCATAATTAGAGCTCCAGTAACTATCCCATCAGTTGCATCGCATACGCAATAAAGAACTTCAGTGTAGATTATATACTGTAAATGAAAAAAAAAACCAACCCCAAACTGTAAAATTTTATATATATATACACACACACGCAAAGATTGTAGTAACAACTGTGATCACCACTTTTGGAACAGACATTTGGGTCACGTATATGCAGATGTACAGTAAGTTGCGTTTTGTTTGTTATAGGCTTCTGCAACAGAGTTTGTTCATTCTTTAAGGTGTAACTACAGAATGTCTTAGTGCCACAGTGCTTCTAATTACACAGCTAAAGTTAAATAAATGGAAAGTCACTTAAGCATCAAGAAATGTGATTTACAACTTACAATCTCTTTCCTGATGTTTAAGCGACTTCACATCTATTCAGTTATTTTGTTATCAATTTTATGCTCCAGTAGCAGCTTAAGATTCCTCCCATCCTTCAATTAAAATGCAGAGGAGGAAAAGTGTCATATTGGCACATGCTATACAACCACAAGTTTAAACTAACTGCTTTTCTTCAACTGTTTAAGATAAAAATACACACACAAGACTATTTTTTCCCTTTCTTAATAGATGTGAAGTTGAATTAAAAACTAACAATGGACCAGAAGGGAAAGCAATACGAGCATTCAGAAATACAGACTGAAGTTACAGTTCTCAAAATCCAATACATTTACTTCCTAGTTCAAGTTCATAATTCTAGGAATTCTGCATTTGTTCTCCAAAGACACATCAAGTTTCCTAATGACTCTAGGCCAAAGAGAAACATCACAGCACCATGCAGTACGCTTTACTGACTGAATTCCACCAGATTCACATAAGAGGTTGAACCAAGCCTGAGGAAGTCTAAGGGAAACAGCAGCATTACACAGGCCAAGTCAGCAGGGACCTGCAGGTTCTAGACTCCAGTTCACTCTTAGGGTAGATATATCATCTCATGTAATCCCTTGTGGAAATATATCCACCTGAATATAATGAAGAACTTCAGTTTTACACTCCCTGGAAGGCTGCTCTAGAACCTGACTGTCTTCTTGAGCAGAGCTTTCTTCTAGTTCCCAGCATGCGTTTATTCTCAGACAGGTTACACTCACTGATGCCAGATGTACTTTGTGCTTTTCTGCCCCTTGGGGTTTTGATGGCTTTCTTCTACATCAGCAGACAAGGACACACTTTGCTAAAATAAACAAACAAAGGTTTTCCTCATTAATATGCTTGCCCTTGGTGTGATCACTGTCTTCAAAGCTCTGAAGCATATCAACAGAGGTTAAGGAAACTGGGCTTGGTTAGCCTGGAGGCCTGGTGGGCACCTATTAGCAAGCTTTCCTATGCCTAAATTACCAAGACAATGACCTCTTTACTAAGGTGCAAGACACAACAGCCATAAATGGAAACAAGAGGCTTTGATTTGTGATAAGGAAAAGCAGTTTTTGCCCTGAGGACATCAAGGAAGTGGAAGAGGTCAGCCGGAGATGCTTTGGAAGTGCTCTCCTTGAGGGTTTTTCAAGACCCAAATGACAAAGCCCTGAGCACCCTGGTCTGAATTCACTGGTGACCCTGCTTCCAGCAGGAGGCCGGGCTAGAAAATTTCTCAAGGTTCTTTCTGAAGTGAGTGATTCTACAATTCACTTCCATCTGCATCTGCATTTAGTTTTGATTCATTTTTCTTAAGTATGTATTATGAGAACTATATATAGTATTTCAGGAATTTAGAAAATGATACTAGAACCTCCTTAAATTGACTACAAATGTCTGTCCATTTTCCATACAAACATCACAACTGTCTCACATCTGCAATGCAGTAATCTTGCAATGGTCTTCTCTAGTCCAGTCATTTGCATGACAAACCATGAAGCTTGCATTACAAAATACTGTTTTTAACCACCCATGATGATGTACAGGATATTTTTATATTAATGTAATTAATTTTGTTCCTATTGATTCAGTCCCTATTAATTCAGTCTTTGATATAATCCAATCTTTTCCATATACCACCATGATCAGCTTCGGTACCACTGGTGCCTCCCAATTTTCATCATCAACAAATTCCATCAGCATACTGACTTTCCTTGTGTCAGCAGCATAAACGAAAACATCAGAAAGATAGTTGGTCCCAAAATTCATCTTTAAAGGATTCCACAAAGCATAACTGCCAGCCTGACACTTCCACATTGAACACTCTATCTTACCACCTTCTCCACCCAAGTCACACACTCTGTCAAATCCTACCTTCCCAAACCAATCCTTTCCTACACAACATCATCTACCCACTGAAGTCAAGACAGATTACACCTCTTCTGCATTTCCCTCATCTGAAAAACATTCTCCTTCAAAAAAAAAAAAAAATGGCTAATGAATCCGTCATAATCTAACTTGGATAAATATATATTGGGAATTTTATTCCATTATTTCTTCCCTCCTCCTCTCAATATTCTTCTTGAGGTGGTTATTCATCTGTCAAATTAAAAGTCTCTCTCTCCACCCTTTCACTCATCTAGCATGCAGGTAATTTTATAACTTTAATGTCTTCGACCTGAAGAAACACCAAGCATGCACATTTTGCAGATCTACTCCTTATACTAACCCCGTACACTTAGTTTAATCAGCATCTGCCCCTTTGAAATCCAAAGCCTTTATTTATGTACACTACTACCTTGTTTATTCTTCCATTTGACTTTAACTGTATCAGCTTGTGATCACTGGATCCAATATCATTTTCCCAAGTAACCTTCTGAAGATTTCTAGAGCTTTCTGGGAATTTAGGAGAGGCATCTAGAATAATAATATTACCTCCTTCTTGGCCAAGAAACAAGCTGGTAGAGGGACTGAGATGCAGGTGCACAAGGTAAAAAAGTAGACGGGCAAGAAGTATGAACATGTAGCCCAATGATACAAGCATCCTCATGAGAGAAAAAGAGATCTTTGATTCTGGACTCTTGTTCAAGAGTCACTTGGTAAAATAAACAAAACTATAGTTCTTAAGAATCACACATCTAGACAGCTATTTTCACCAGATACTTTATAGGGAATACAGGTAACTTAATGGGACTTCCTCAACTGAACACCTAAAATTTACATTTGGCAACACTCAGAATCCCTGCATTTAGCTTTAGCTGCACAAAGGGGCTTTGCTCTACCCTTACAATACCTTGCACCTATAATAAATTTACTTCATATCAGGAAATAAAATGGCAATGGAACATGAGAAGTAACATAAATTGTCAATGTGACTGAACGAATCTCTGAAGTTTCATTGCCAGCCGGCTGACAGGCCTGCGTCACTCATTCAAAGCCACACCGCTGGTGGAAGTAGGGCAATCCCAACATGACACCATGAAAGCGTGACAGCACCCCACATCACTCTATTCAAACTAAGGTGAACTGCATAACCAGTTCCAATGACCTACTCATCTTCAGATTACTACAAAGAGAAATAAATACGTTTTTATGCGCAACTGCTTTCTCAACCAAGGAATGGCTAAGGTGACTTTGCACTGATAAAAATTAAGTAAGCAAATTTCAGAGAAGTTTGAAGTGAAGGGAAAGAGAAAATCGAAAGGAAGCACAATCAAATTTTATTTAGAGGGAAAAGAAAAATCCTGTGAGCATTTAACTTGGTAGCTATGATAGAGCTAGCTGTTTCCATGGAAACCACGACATTCTTGAACTTAAAAATCAGTGCTTGGTCACACTTCATCCATTCCCTCACTTCAGTTCAAATAACACAGAAACAATGGCAATATATTCTACAATATCCTCCTATGAGTTCCAGGGTTATCTTTTAAGATTATCTAGGAAATGTTGTTCTTCAAAATACATTAATACAGATACTATCATAACTAACCAGTAGAATACAATGGATTTCAGTGGCGTTTTCATACTGTTTTCATTTACTATTCTGATGATTAGCATTCCTGGGACAAGGCTGGTTTTGCTGGTTTGTTTTTTTTTCATTTTGGGATGGGTTTTTTTGGAGAGGGGTGAGGTGAACAGAACACACCAAAGTGTCAGCTGGAGCTAGTTAAGAATTTTCATTGCAAATCTGTTTTAATATGAAAGCAAAAACAGAAAAATACCTTTTCTTGAAACATACTGATTCTATCAGTAAAAGATTTTTCAATACTTTGATGACATAAGAGGCACAAATGCCCACCCAGAAATAATTTCTCTCCTGGCAGTATAAGGTAACGGAGGCACTCCATTACCTGAAATAATGCAAGTACTCACGTATCTGGTCTTCTCAGCTCAAACGGCATTTTGTATATTGTACCCCACATGCACGCTTTAATCATAGGGTACAGAATTAACCTGTCTCCTGCTGGCCCTCAAGCAAATCCACTCCGACAGGAAAGATTCAGATAAAGACCTATGCCGATTACTCATTAGCCAGAGACAGGGCAGTTTCACCCTGCACATGCAAATAAATTTCTCTTATGTCAGAATTGTCCAAGTCCATCATAATGTGTAAATGACAACATACAGAAGACCATGTTTTGGAATTGAGCTTTAATACAAATAGGTAGCAAAACCAGCAGAAAGAGTTAACCATGTGGCATTCAAGCTTGCTATTTTCAATGTTCATCCTTTCAACCCAGTGCTGGAGTAAGCACATTTTAACTTTGAAATACAGTGACCAAAACATGAAACAAGAGAGACAGATGTACCCAGATTAACATGAAATTTTAGCGGAGATCATTTTAGCAATCAGTATACCACACTCAACCAGTCGTTTCAAAACATAAGAGTGCAAATAATAATAAAACTGCTTCAAACATCCATGCACATATGTGAAGCTTGTGCTTGCGGACTGAACTGGTTAGCTCTGGTGAGCATGGTCACAGTGAGGTGGTTTGATAACTCCAGTGTTTTAGAGCTTCTGCTCTCAGGAGGTACTCCCACTGAAACTGGAACTGGCCCATCCTGGAGGAACAACATATCCTGGGGGTCCCTCACCCGTAGCACATGGTGGTGAAGCAGCAACAAACATAGGCTTTTGTATGACGACTTCAGAATATACATACGATAATAACAGAGAAGAGCATTCCAGGTTTTCCTTCTGAAGTAGGAAAGAGTGTGAGTAGGAGAGAGGTGTCTGTTTCTGTATTTTCAATCTCTATCTCCCTAAAATACCTTCTAATGACACACATCCCAACATTTGACTACAGAATTTAAAAGTGTAATCAGCACGTACCATCTGTGTTACCATCCTGCCATCTCATCTCGAGAGCTGCCCCTGGATAAGCCCATCACCTTTACACCCTCTCATATCAGTTGGTATTTAAAGCCTAGAAGTTCACTACACGAATATGAATAATGATAATCCTAGGCACTTATTTAAATTTGGGTTGAATTCTGATATAACTCAACATTTGTTCTAATGTATTCTATATAGAGAGAATTCATGTAATATTTTAAAATATTATTTAGGGAAGTTCAATGTCATCTTTAAAAAGACGAGATACAAGACCATCAAGTTTGTGAATGCTTATTTTGTGAAATGCCTAACATCTCAGATTTGAAAATGAGTACTACTGCTGCTGCTAACACAGGAGAAAATACAATTCCAAGGAACCAGTTCCATACACAGCTGCTTTTTCCAAGGCCAAGGGGCAGCCAGATACCCTCAGCCTTTCTTAATTCCCCAATCAATTCTTTTTTCCTATCTTTAACCAATTTTTTTTAAGGCTCAATTTGATTTAACCCACGTTCCTAGAAGTTTCAGATGCAGGTGTTCCATGGTTAAAAAGAATAAAGAAAAACTAATGATGGACAGGGAAGAGTATATTGAATGTTCTGTTTATGCACTATGAGAAAAGAGCCAAAAAAAAAAGTTTACTGCTGCATAACGGGAATTTAAAAAACTGCGTACAGTGTGCCTAGTCTGGGAGGTATTACAATTTTATAACCAGGACAGGTCAGTGAAACCATAGACAAAGCTGAAAGTAATCTTTCAGTTATAGCCTGGATAAAAACAAACATCAGCTTCAATTTGACCAGAAATTAAGTTCAGCAAGAAAAAAAACATGTGAACACATAGAAAAGCACTAAAAGTTGAGGAAAAAACGGACATTTCAAGGGAGGTGCTATTAACTGGAGGCAATCAAAACAATGATAATTGCAAGCAGCACATGGTCATGGAGATCACCTAGTTCCACATGCTCATCTTCATGAGAGACAAGTGTGGGGTTTTTTTGGTTTTGGGTTTTGGTGTTTTGGGTTTTTTTGGGGG
>JANZLQ010000027.1:3897607-3926383 GCA_026212715.1 Elanus axillaris | reverse complement strand
AAACTCCAAGCAGCACCCCTTCTACCCCATTAGTAACTACTGAAAAGAATGCGCAAAAGGAGAAGATTACAGGAGAAGCCTCTGCATCATTTCTATGTGCTTGGGGGGGACCTGGAAGTTTTGACTTGCAGCTCCCCAGGCTGCTGCTTCTATTGCCTTGTAACAACAGGCTGAAGCCAAACAGATCCTCCTGAAGAGCTGTTATTGCTTTGTAGAAAAACATTAAAAAGAAAACCAAAGGGAAATATTAATGATGACAAGCTGCTAAGTGGACCCCCTTCCATCCCCTTCTATCTCTCCAAAAATACACACATGCTGTCATATGATTTTTCTCTTGCACAGAAACCAGTGCAGATAGAAACACTAAAAAATACATATAGGGAAAAAAAGCTATCCTATAAGCAAAAGATTAACAGTTGGAAGCGTAAGTTCATGACAACAGGCCAAAGGCATAAGCCTCAACCTAAGAAAGCCTTCTGTTTCCATTTTGAAAGCTGTGCTGTACCTGTGCACACTTTGAAAAGTTTTAGTTAGATATATTGTCCCTGGAAACGGGTGTAGAAGTACTATTCTAAGTATATGCTCTTAGTTTGAGCTTAAGAAAAAAAAAAACAACAAACATTTTTTACCAGTTTCTTCCACAGGTAGTGGTTCACTATGCAGAGAATAAAACTACTGAACCATCAGCTTCCAAAATTAATAGATTTTCCTTTCACCCAAACCAGAACCGTAAATAAGCACTCTACATTCAGGCACAGGCAAAGACCTTACAATTTCTCATCAGGAATGCTTAGTAAGGAGAACAACTTTCAGTTATTCCAACGGTACTTCAAGAATTTTAATATATTTTTATGCTAGCTTCTCATATTTTTTTAACACTTAAAGTGTGCTCTAGCATAGAAATTATATTAATAATCCCGATGTTTTTCCCTTTGCACATGTTCAAGTATGAAAGCAGTACAGAACAGAACAAGTATTTCATTTCTTGAAATAACACTGCTTCCCTTTCCATAAAAGCAAGCATTCAGTGTTCATTAACTATAAAAAAATAGTACCTTTTCATAGATTAGATCTTTTTACGTACAATAAAGGTTAGTAGAGTTGTTTTGGTTTTTAAACAGTTACAATTATTTTAATTGCTCTTGCAACAATAAGATTACATTTTTGATGTATAAAACTGCAGGTTGTACATTAACCTCTATCTTGTCCAGAGAAACATTTTTAAAGACAGGCCCACATTCACTGCATTAGTAATACATACAGTGTAAGAAGGGAAGAGATGGTTAACAGTGACCAAGGTTTTCTATTGAAGCCTTCTGCCACTGATCACATTTAATATTCTGTCTGAAACTTCCACCTGTGAGGCTGAGATTTTCTACACTGGTTCTCTCTTAAGATAGGGCTTGCTCTCTTTGTCCAAAAGGAGGACCAGAATGAAGTGACCACTTCTGAGAGAAGTGAAGGGACAAGGAAAAAGGAGAAGCACTTCCATGTATTTTTAAAAAAGCAACTTTTTTAATTTAAAAAGTTTGAAACAATTGTATCAAGACAAATGGAAATAAATATAAAGGTCCAGCAGTAGGGCTTGAGTGATGCATATGTTCAACATTAACTGATGATCTATACATAGCTACCTTCTAAGTCAAGATAAGAAAATTAATCTATTTACAGTTATCTTGGAAGGCATATCACAACGCACCATTTACTCCTTCCCGAAAGAGTTACATCTTAAAGGGAAGCTTTACAAGTCATCCCTTGCAGATGTCATTTTAGTTGATAGCTTACTGGTAATTAATTCATTGGCCAACATGACTGTCTGTAGGTAAGGTTTATTTCCTACCTCAATTCACAATGAATTAGACACAACTACATGAAGTAGTAAATACAACTGAAGAAACCAACCATTCACAGCAATACAGGTAAGTATACAATGCTGAGGAAATCTTTATATAAGCATTACGAATCATATTCAGCTTCCCTCATGAATTATCCTATACAATTAACTACTTTTTCTAGATGAATAAGTTCTTGCTCCTTGGGAAAAAAAAGCACAAATCACTAGAAAACACATATTACATCACCCTTCCTGTTTGACTGCGACTTGTCAGGAAGCCAAAACCCAATTTATTTCCAGAAGGTGAACAAGAACTGCAATAAAACACTCTGATGACTCTGTTTAATCCCTAGTCTCCTCTGAACTGCTGTGATCACATGTGCTCTTTGCCCTCCCTGCCTCTTACAATACTTCAGCTTCCTATCAATTTTTTTATCTATTTTCCTAACTCTTCCCCCTTTCAGCAGTGTTTTCTAGGTACCAGCACCCAGTCCAAGGTGACTCATTTGTGTTCACACATTTTACCTGATATTATACATCGAACCACTTTCCTTCAACTTAGTCTCCTACTTATCTGCCAATTAATTTCCTCTGCAGGTAGCTCAGTTTCAGCACAATCCAAAGTATGCTTACCTTTTACCTCCAAACTCTTGTCCTACTTGCACCTACTCCTATTGTCCCATTTTTCTGACTGCTGTGAGTAGCTGCTGACCAGGACTTTCATCATTCAGGTGCACCTTACAATTTTCAGACTGCCTGCCCATCCCCACCCGCCCTTATAAACATAGAGAGACACTGTCTACCTTTTCCTTACTTATCTGTATCACAATATTGCTTAGAAATCAAAGTCTAACACATTTAACTGTGACTAGAATAACGAAGCTGTCCCTTATAACTCAAGGTTGGCAAGGAAATACAAAAGCCCTACTGACAAACCACAAAGACAGCACTGCTGACTATTATGGTCAGCGATCTTAGAACATCACCTATGCACTGTCAAAATTCTTGCAGAAATTCGCACAAGAAATTCAGGAGGGAAAAAATGGAAAATGTTAACTTTGCAGCAGACATATACAATAGTCTTTCTGAGCAGAATGGGCAGCATAGGATTAAAGGTCAAGACGTACTCACTGCATCATTAAGTGCATGTGCATAAATAGTTGCCATTGAGAGCCAAACAACCCAGCAGAAAACTGAAGGGTATGATACAAAGATGGGCAACTTATTTTTCATGAACTAGGGAAGAAAGCGATAGCGAATGAATATATTAAAAATGCAAATGTTACGTGTATATCTTTGCAGGTTATTCTGGAAGCATATAAAAGAGGTCACAGAAAAGACTGTTGAAGTAACTGAAAAGAAGATGACATGAGAAGAACGTGGAGACTTCTAGCTGTAGGGACAATAAAGAGAACAGAAGTTATTTAGAGTTGCTATGAAACAAGAATCTGAAAGATTTAGATAAAGATCTCATTAAGGCCTTTCAATCACACCCATTCAAAAATGGCAGCCAGATTACAGGCCCAAGTGATGATCAGAAATCTGATACTGCCCGCATAACCAGAAGAGAGGTGAAGTGGATGGCTTTAGGCTCAGCTGTGCTTGAGCTAACCAAAGATGCGTCAGAGGGACAGACAGATTTTAGCTGGGCCAGGAGACAAACCTGGTCAAGAGGTTTTCATACACACCTGACAGCAGATGGTTCTGTCTGCAAACAAGTGTTTGGTAAAGTTATAGTAGGGAGAGACAGATGCACAAATGTGACTGAGCAAAGTACCAAAGGACAGAGTGTTGTGAAATCTCTACAGAAATCTTGGAATAAGAGAGTGAAGAGTCATCTAAAGAGGATGCAACAAAAACACTGCAGAAAAAAACAAGATAAAATAATGTTATAGCATCCCTGAAGGACAGAGTACCTCAAATCCATTATCACCCCAAAGCTGTA
Source organism: Elanus axillaris (assembly GCA_026212715.1). NCBI lineage: Eukaryota > Metazoa > Chordata > Aves > Accipitriformes > Accipitridae > Elanus > Elanus axillaris. Next base: position 3,922,604 of record JANZLQ010000027.1, on the reverse strand, counting down.
ACTTACTGCCATGCCTGGTCCCAAATCTACAAGCAATAGTGAGATAAATACATTTATCTTATTTAGATGTTAGCAACAAGCGTGTTATTAAATGAATGCTGGACACAGATAGATGATGTAGTTGAAGATGACATTTCTCGCAAAGATTTAGAGCGGGCACAGAAGGAAGAACAAGAAGTTTTAAGTCTTCTTTAGTTGTTATTAGTAGGACAAAAGCAATTGAAAATGACACCTGATAAAACAAAACTGCAATTCCATCTTCTAGAAAACAATACGGTACTTGTGTTAACACTGTGGAAGACATTCTCTGAAGTATAAATTAAGATGTTTCAAGGGATAGATTAAATACGTTCAGAGCCTTTCAGGATTTTTAAAAAGTCAGGGATTTAAAAAAAATAAAATTAAAGAGGTTCCAGGAGAAGCAACTAAATGTGGAACACAACACAAAAAGACAGCTTCCCTGCCAAGGTGGGTTTTCAGAAATAAAATATGGCAAACCATCTAGATACAAGAGGGAGGTCTTCCAGATTCAATCTTAATGTAAATCAATTAGCTATAACCCTTTCTTCCATTTCTGTAATTTCCATACCTGAAATATAAGAACAGTGTGGGTTTGAATTTTACCTTAACCTAGATTTCATTAAAAAGTATTTCAAGGTAATTTATTAACAAGAAAGCAGTCATTCAACCTAAGGATTTGGCCAATTTACAAAGCATCTTTACTTCCCAGCATATTCTACTGGATATCCAATAAAGACAAAATATATACCCTCCTGAAGTTGCACAGGGTGGTTTGGTTCACAATGGATCAGGAAAAGGAAGCTCTTTTACTAACTGTTATGACCAGAAGACTTCTCTACCAAGCAACAAGATAGAGGAAAATAAACCTGAACATTAAAGATGTGCAGCAAGTTTATAAATGAGTCAAAAAAGTTTCACATAGGTGAATGCAAAAGCAAAAAAACATAATGTCATCAGTTATTCTTACAGTATTTCCACCACCCGCCCCTTAATTCAAAACCTTTCCTGTTCCCATTTATGACCACTGTCCTTCATTCTCCCACTTTTTTACTTCAGAGTAAAGAACCTAGCTCCATCCTGTAGATAACTTCATTGTAAGGACAAGGAGGCTGCTGTTAGGTCTCCCCAAAGCCATCTCTCCTCCAGGCTGAAGAAGTCCCGTTCCCTCAGCCATTCCTCACGGGAGAAGCGCTCCAGCCCAGACCACCTCAGTGGCCTCTGCTGAACACGCTGCAGCTGATCAATACATTTCCTCTTCCAGTGTGGTACAGGAAAAACCATCCAAAGCTGGACACTGTATTCCTGATGCAGTCTACTGTGTGCCAAGTAAAGGGGAACAAATGCTTCCCTTAACTCCCTGGTTTACGCTCCTCCTGGTATCACCCGGGATGCTGTTAGCCTTCACTCCCACCAAGACACACTGGCAGCTCACATCTGGCCCACTGCACTCCCCAGCCAGTCCACACCCAGCACGTATCACTTCTGGAGGTTAGTTCACCCCAGGTGCAAGATGTTTGTTCTTGTTGAATTTTATTAAGTTCCTGCTGGTCCATTCCCTAGCCTGCCTAGGTCCCTCTGAACAGCAGCCCTGCCCTCAAGCAGGTCAACTGCACCTGCAGTTTGGTATTCACAAACTTAATGAGTCCATCTCCTCTTCCAGGTCACTGATAAAGATATTAAACAATCTAGGTCCTACAACAGATCCCCGCAGGTCTGCTTGTAACCAGCCTACAGGTAGGAAACCAATCATTAAGCACGACCTCTTAAGCTTAATGATCCAACCATGAGTTGCCTATTTAACCAAGCCAGTCTACTGGCTCATCTACTCATTTTCCCCAATTATTAGGATGGATTATCCCTGCACTTATAAAAACTGGAACTTGTAAAAAGCCCTGATGAAGAAAGCTCAGGAAAGTGAAGCTTCAGCAGTTTGGCAAGGGGCATGGCACAGTTTCCAGCTGGCACCGTAGGATGCTGTAGTTTACACATCTCCACCATTACCTAATTAAAAAAAAAAAAAAAATCCCTCTGTTTCTTCTTTTACCATATGGCTGTCTACATAATACCTGAATTAACATAGCTTTTCCCACAACCAGACCAGGGATTTTAGGACTTTAGGTCAGGCAAAAGTCCAGAGAAGAAAGGCATGTCTTATCAGAATGTTTTCAATTGTTGGTATACAAACCTACTTAAAAATTATTCTCATTTTACTCATAATCCTCTTTTGGCACTTAGAATTAAATGTAAATTTAATAAGCCAACCCTTGGATCTGTTTAGAAAGGCAAACATATTGCAGGGAATAAATAACTGTTGAGAAAGTCATTTGGGATTTGAAGGTATTTTGTGGGGTTTTTTTTATTATTTCTTCCTGGAACTACTAAGATTACAAAAAGGTCATTTTTAAAATTCATTATAACAGCATGAACTTTTCTCTTCTATTTGAAGGGAGAAAAAAAAAGTATAGTGTCATTTTCATTAAAATTAAGATCTTCTGAAGCTTCATTTCCCTAAAATATTAACCAAACACTTTACTGAGTCTACAAAGCTTTATAGGTGGTTTGGGTTATATGTCATAATTCTACTTCAAGTATGGAAATTCTTTCTTTTAGAAACAGTCATGGATATTTTTTTCCTGTAAATCTGAAAGGATCAAAAAAAGTCACCAGGTGTAAGCACTCATTCACATTCCTTTGATATGTAAATACTATAAACGTGCTTTTCTTCATTGACTCATTGCCTGTTTACACTCGATAATAGAATGAAATAGCAAAATGGACAGGCACAAGCAGTCATAAAGTAAAGAACATTATCTAAAATACTACCTGGCAATTTCAGAACCTGCTGTGAGGATGACACTGCTTGATAATATGCAGATGGAGGTATTGTACGTTTGATGTGACATTATCTGTATGGGAGGAGTACAGGTCCCAGTGGCCTTGCAGCATTAAACTAAGAACGTTAGCTGTGTTTTACCACACTTCAGAAGACTGAAGGGGTTTTCGTAAATAAAGTCAGGGGGCAAGATAATCAAATAAAAAAGTCTCTGTTATATACAAATACCAAGGTATGGCGACAGCATGGACATCCAAGTGGAGCATCCAGAGTTAGGCACAGGGAAGAACACATCAAGTGTTTGCCCAGCCAGGGACAAGATAGCTAACTGATGCCCCTTTCCTCTTCGTAACAAAAGCAGAGCAATATTCTGTTCCAGAAGATCTTCCCCCTTCCCAGCAATTAGTACTAAATTCCAGCAGGATGCGTATTTCAGAGGTAAGAACCCCTCCTGCAATATCTGTTTTCAAAAAATTTATGAAACACATGCAATGTAGTGTTTTAGAGAACAACTTAAACACAATTTGCACTCTTTTTCCACATTCTTCAGTTATCACTGATACCATTCAGATTAAATAAGACATTTTGATGGAGTCTTTTTCCCCTTTTTTCTGTTTATCTCAATAATCTGAATGCTTAAAATAAAGTTAAAAATAAAAAAAACCAACACATTAAACAGAGTATAAGAGTGAACAAAATGCAGGCTATATATATATACATGCAAGGAACAACAGGTTAATTCTGATCCAAAAAGATGGAAGGGAGAACTGTGCATCATACATACATTTTTAAAGTACTTTTTCCTGTTACGAACAACAACAGAAAGAGAATTAACTTTATCCTTGTTTATTGTTTTTGCCTTCCAAAAAGCTTATCAACTGCTCCTCTCCAAAGCTTTACACATACAAGAGCCTGTGTTGCATTTGGGGAGAATTCCTTCCTTTGTTCCTATTTAGCTATCTCTTTTTAATTGAAGTGTCTTGCTATTTAAGTCCCTCTTAGCCCCCCAAATAAATTTACCTTCTCTTCCCTACTCTCACTGAAATAACTGAGATGGACAATTTTTTTTTTGGTATTTCATCTAAGCCCATTTTTCAATAAAAATCTATATAATCACAACCATTCCCCTTATGGATGAGGGTAAACACCCTAATGAAAAGAAATCAGGAATGCAGAATGACAGGTTATTTTGAAAATACCTCACAGGAATCTCTTCAAACCCCTGTGCACAGGCAAACTCCCTTCTGCTACAAATTTCAAATCAACCACTTACAGACTTTAAAATACAGGGAATTCTGATGTACTTTGGTTGCAAGTTCTTATTCAGCGTGGTAAAGTACGTAACAGCATTTTGTACCGTCTTGATGGTCACAAGCTGCAGCAAGGGAAATGCCCACTGCACATGCAGATAAACCTGCCAGCGAAGGCAGTTTAAGCTCGGGCCCTGAGAGGCAGCGGAATCAGCATCTTGGGACACAGTCAGAACTCAAGTGGACAAGGCTCGAGAAACATGATCTAAGTTTGAGGTTAGCCCTGCTTTGAGCCACCATCACAGCTAGACCTGCTTTAGGCTACACAACCTTCAGACGTCTCTTCTAACCTTAAGACTCCATGATCTATAAATATGGATTTTCCTACTTTTTAATATCATTTGGATTAAACACGTTCCACATAGCAAGGCACTGCTAAATGAGATGAGCTTCAAAGACTGTGTTTGGCAGCCCCACCGACAGGTTCATGCCCAACTAATAAGTTCTGGAAAAAAAACTTCATTACAGGTATGTAACTGTATTTCTGCGTAACAACCTCTGACTCAAATTTTCTATGAGACTCCAAGAGTTAAAAAGGAAAAAAATCTTTTATTCTACCTTAACAATTTATACTATTATCTTATTACTATAACCGATAGCTGAAGTGTTAAACAAAACAAAGCAAAACATTTTACAGGAATAGGTGAGCTCCTCCAATGCCTCCCACACACATGCACATTATAACTTTATTGAAACTCGTGTCCTCTGTCAGGCCAAAGGATTTTTATTGCTACAGATTTCTCACTGCTCCTCTGATTTATTTCAATATACACACAAAGCAGCACCAGTCAGGAGATTAATGTCTGGCAAATATGGCACCAGGAATGTGAGAAAGGAGTGAGTAAATATTGGATCAAAAAGGTATTAAAATGAAAGAAATTTATTAAGTCTCTTCTTGATTATTCAATTCCATCTGAAGTTTAAAACAGCAATAACTATTTAAAATGAAGACTATTTAGGTATCCATGTGCCTTTTATTATTCAGTTCACAAAAAAAAAAAAATAAATTGAGCGCTGCTTTTGCCTGAGAAGCAACTAATCCTTTAAGCTATGTTCATTGTTATGATCCTACTTGGAGATTGGTATTGTCTCGGTACATTGACGAATACATAAATGTAAGCATGCTTAGATCTCTAACCTTCAGCTAGCTTGTCTTTTCATAAAGACAGTGCATTTTCTGTTACATCTGAACTTGTGTGAATGCAGGCTATGAATGAAAGGTATTTTTTCCCCTTTGCTGGGGTCAGATATGATGATACTAGTATCATTGTATGAGTGGTTTTAAGCTGGATATATGGAAAAGCTTTGGGGGAGTTTCTGGTAGATTACCCCTCCATCAAATCACTCAGTGGCCAATTCCTCTTTTGGCTGCGTGACCACTAACTAAATCCTACTATAAGGACATGGTGGAAACATGGCCAGTGGAGGGCAAGCATTACATGGCTAGTCATGTATAGACATAATGACTAGATGGTAAAGTAGAGGGAGAAACTGAATTGCCAAAACAGAGCTTACAGCACAATTTTGTACACGGGTTCATCAAAACATTTGAATGAAGGCATTAAGTGTTCGGTTTGGCTGTCCACTTGCCAGGAGCACAGATAGACGAACTGTCTTGCAATCACCTTATATATATATATCCTGGTTTTAACTACAAGGCTTCCAGTGAGAATTTGAAGACAAGGGCTAGGGCAAAGGAGATTTTAAAACCATAGACTTGAGGCCCTCGATCTTCCTAGAATAAGCCTCTGATGAGCTGGGCCAATAAAGTTAAGCCAAAGCAAACCATGTACCAACAGCAGAGACAGCATGCAGTTAATTCTCAAGTTCAGTTTATCCAACTGACACATGCATGCAAGAAAAGCAAGCATTTCAAGTATTTTGATACCATGGCTTATTAGTAGCACAGATGTCCTCCATACAATAGCGACAAATTCTTGTTCCCATTTCATATGCTTATCTACACTCCAGAGACACTGCAAAACGCTACTCCATCAAGCTGCACCAAAACAGCGTGCTGCTGTTCTGAGAAGATCAGAAAACAAAGCTGGACAGGATGAGAATATACTGGGGTATTCAGACGTAACATTGAATTCAGAGGTTTCATGCTTTTAAGTGGTGCAGACACCTCTAGCTAACTCTGTGATGAAGAATAAACAAACAAGGACTTCCACATGAAGCAAAGCCAAATCTTTTCCCAACCCAACAGTCTCAACCTGACAGAATGGAGTGACCTGAAGAAGGCAGCTTTGCCATTCTAAGTGTGAGTGATCAGATGCAGCACACAATGTATTCCATGGAAACCCAAATCAGAAAATACAGTGTACTACTGCCTCAGGTAGCTTCTTCAGCTGACTTCTGTTAGACTTTACTTGGACATTATTTTACAATTTTAAAAAAGCAAAACTCTTGTGGTAGTCAGAAAATTAATTTCTATGTTTTAGAGTTAAAGCCAGCTCTAAATTGCAGTCAGCAAAGATCTGGTTTCTAATTCTAAATCACTTTCTGCAACTTAGTATTTTTTTTCTGAATACAGGTTGTTTTGCTGCAAACTGAACAGCAGAACAGGAATGATCAACTGACCTGTAACAACTTTCTTTCCAGGCTTTTGTAAATGCCAATTTTTTTTCCTTGTCTCATCAGCCCTTATATAAATTATAATTAAGCATAATAACAACATGACACTAAAATCTGCCAGGTCACCCTGACACCATTACTGAATAGATCTTATTTATCATGAAGACAACATTTTAAAAGGGAAAATTATTTCAGTAAACTCTACTGGTCTGCATTACCATCCCAAAACACTCATGTAAAAGCAAATAAAGTTACAAAAAGCTGCATCATCTCACAGGGTCAGATAAAGAAAGGAGAGTGCCAGACAGATTAACTAAATGCCACTTGGGTTAGATGTCAACAGGATTAGAATGGACTTTGGGTTGCAGCTAGCAAATACATCCACATGCCTCACAGAGGGTTCGCTGAGAAGGCACATGTCTTGTCCTGTGGAGCAGCTCCAGACCGAAGTGGGAGAAGATGAAAGCACAGACTAGAGGACTGCAACAGGGGAAAGGTTTCAACTCCATTCCTCAGCCAGAGACTAAATATAAGGAAGTGTCAGACAAGCTAAAGGAGTCGCAGATCAAAATAAAAGAGCTTTTTTGTCAACTCACAGAAAGCCTACTGTGTTACTCTTAAATGCACGCCTCCATCCAGGCAACAGTGCAAAATGGACAGCTGGCTAAACCCATCCAGAAAAAAAATAAGCTTCTGGTGTATTTAACAGATGGTGACACAGGTTATGAAATTGGTCTTTGCTTCAGTCTCTGAATATTATTTTTTAACATAACTGAGACATAATATTTAAATTGCCTTAGAATATTTCTCAAATGAAACAAAACTAAGCATTTATTGTAGTACATACACTTATGTTCAGAACAAAAAACAGGTTTCTATAAATTATATCCTATTCCACATTTCTGCTCTCTAAGAAAAAAAATTCCATGCTCAGGAAAATGAGCAGTTTTAGGGTTACTTTCTTGTACCTCAAACAGAAAAATTAGAGGCATGCCAAGCAAAAAAGTTAGGGGTGTGCCTTAATATTGTATTGCTTGGTAGTAAAAAAAACCCAAACAATAAAAGAGTTCTCCTTGTACTTATATCCACCAAGCTGCCTTCTAGATATAGTCCTTCGGCATGTAATACCATGCCACCACACCCGATTTTCACAGAGAAAACCAGGAATTCCCTCATCTTTATCACAGAGTTTGGGGGGAAAGAAGACTTGTTTTATATAACAAGTATAATTCCCTTCTATTACTTTATAAATCAAAGTCTTAACCTTTTTACATGGTATAGGGAAAAATGAAGGTATCTTCTCAGAAAACATTGTTTTATATTAGGAATTTTTCTTAAACTTGCAAATAAACATCTCTCAGTCCTGTGAACTCTTAATGAGGAAGTTCAATGCCACAGAAATCAAGCTCAATGTGGGGTCAAGCTGCTATTAGAAGAAGCACAGCCCCATATTTCATCAATTTAAAAGCAAAGCAAAACACAGAACATAACTGCTTAACTGCAATTCTTCATTCTAAATTTTAAAGGCTAGAATATTTGTACGTCTTAATAATAAATTTGCTCATTTACAGAGACTTGACCATTCCTGAAAAAGAAATGCGAACGTTATTAAACTCACAGAATTCAAATACCTGTCGTTGCAGATTAAGCAGTCAACTCTCCCTACATACATAGCATGCTGATGCTACAAACATGCATGATACTTACTTCAGAGCCAGCATGAGTTAGGTAGGCTGACCTTCTCTCTAATACATTAGATTGGGTAAAAAATTCACTTCTCACAAAATCCCTAAAATTTAACATTGAATAGAATATTTTGCACATTCTATTCATAGATAAGTAACTACTAACCTAAAAATAATTTATTAATCATCAATCTTCAAAGAGAAGGAAAAAGAATTAAAGACATACACGTGCACAGATTTGGCAATATAATGCTTTCCAAAGCATGAAAATCCAGAACTAGGTCACAGCTTTATCCTACAGATCATTTTCAGCTTAATTTGAACAATAAAAGTCTTTTGAATAGACTGCTTGCATTCAACAATCATGATACACTTTATAATACAGCTTCTATTTGCGGATGAGTGTAACAGCCCATGTATCCATAGCAGAAAATGGATGGAGTTGAACAAGTATACTTGTGGGCTGCTAGTTCTTTGCTTCTTCATACTTAAAAATTATTAAAATAAAATCTGACTCTTCAGGTCAAGTGTTGTTTCCAGGGTTCCTGATTCATCAATTCTAGTTTGTAAATTTTTGATTGATCCCTCAGTAATGAAATATAGCCATCCAAAAGAGGTCTGCTAGAAGCACAAATGCAAAGATTACTCTTGTCAAAGGAATGAAGACTATATTGATATATATACAGTTATCATATAAAGACTCCTCTACATGAGAGTCTTTGAAACATGAAGTGTTTAAGCAAAAATAAGATCTAGCCTTTAAGTATGCAGAGACAAAATATGTTTAGTTTCAAGATAGTCAAGAGGTAGCTTGTTTCCTCTTTTACAAACGCTTACAACAATTTATGCTGGAAAGGTGCAATTCTGATCATTAGATTTCTACCTGAACTTTAAAACACCCCCCATCAAAACCCCAAAAAACAACCAAACAAAAACCCCCACAAAAATAATATTCCACAACTGAAATTGAGCCAAAAGTGCTAATATGAGACACAACATAAAGGCTTCATTCAATCCGTAACTCAACCTTTGCAATACACAAGTATCAAAAGGTGCGCTCCAAAATATAAATGTAAAATGTATTTATCAAATTACAGACATGAAATTTACTCCAGTATACAACAGAAACCTTGCTAGGGCAATGATAACAAGCTTCCCTGCATTCGTATCTTATATAATGCCGAAGAATCTTCATTATTTACTTATGTAAGCATAAATTTTCAACCCACTCATATTCATTTCTGCTCTGAGGATATGAAATATATGGCAAACATTTCAGGCCAAATATCAAGAGAGAGCTATCAAGCTTCAAGTAATAAGCCTCCTTCTTTTAATCTAATATATTAAAAACCCCACATATGTGACTTTCTTTGCAAGGCTCTATTATAAAAAAATCAGTATCGTTAAAACAACATAGCATTTGTATAGACAGCATTCTTTCTCTCCTGCTCCACTCAGGCCAAAACACACCACATTTCTGCTGTGATGTTTAGAATAGACCATTCAAGTCCAGTTTTATACAACAAATTACAAGGAGGATAGATAATGCACTTTCAAGGACTTCAGACAATTTTCAAAATTAGCCCAGTTATGTAGAAATTTCCACTTGTTTGGCAACTTAAATTACTTTTAAAATTACTGTGATAACATGTATAAACTTCAATTTTCTTCTTTTAACAGGTTGTGTGCAACAGCTTAGACTGGATAACATTTGGCAAAGATCTGTAATCACACTGTACCTATTTAACCACAACAAGCAGTAGTACACCTACAACAATTCAAATTTCCATATAGCTGTAATTAGGGGAAGATCTGCTATGCTAAAAGGAAAGAAATGTATTTTGAATGATGGAAAATTTTATTTCTACTGCAGTGTTCACAACCGTAGATGTGAAAGCTTTCTGTAGGAAATAACAAAGCTAGTAGAACTGTAAATCAAAACATTTATAATGATTTTGAAGCACTACTTAATGAATTTATGCTAGGAAAAGACTACCTACTAAAAACCAATATAAAAGTGTTGCAAATGAGGTTTTACAAAGCCCCAACAGCTCAAAATAATTCCCTAAACATATACATCTAGTGCTATTTTTAAGGATTGTGAAGTACTCCCCCCACACACATACAGTGCAGCTGCTCCTGCTGAAGGGCATGGGCCTCCCATAACTCATGTGTCACAGCCGTCTGCTCTCTCTGGCCATCCTGGACACATTGGCATGCGTGACTGGGCACTGAATGCCATGTTTAGGCAACTGAATCAAGTCTTTGAAGCCTTCCTTGTTGCTTTAGAGCCTATATCTGGTAATGTAAGATTTATTTTTGCCAGGTGAGATAATGTTTACATGGACACATCTCCATAATTTTTCCACCCATAAAAGTAACATACACTGCTATTCTATCTCCATTCAGCACTAATACTGAAAATACAAATGTTAAGGGATGGATTTGGATGTTTGTGTCTGACAAGCAGAGGAAGCGTGCGGATGTCCTTCATCAGAAACCTGTTATCATCTGCCACATTAAAAACTTCATTGAATGGGATTTAATCACTAAGAGTATAAAACCTATGCATGGTAAGAGAAAATTATGACAACTCCTTGACTGTTCCTTGCTGCCCGTCATGCTTGCATGGCAAATTACTCTCCATAAATAAGCCTGAAGGCTTTGACACTGCTATGTTCAGTGCCTGTACCTTTGTCACTAGATGGTTGTGTAATCACGATTTGGCTTCTCCCTGCATTCCTTTCAGCTGCTACCACCACCCATACTACAAAATGCTAAAGCAGCCCAAAATGCCTACAACAGAAGGTGAGTGTCATCTTTTCCAGCAAACCAGCAAGAACCATTTTGAAACAATTCAAAAGATTTCTCTTCCTTATCCCAACAGCTCCACAGACACTTTAGGGTTAGCCAATACAGCTTCCAGTAGAGCACCACAAAACAACTGTTGGCTTTACCCCAAAGTTAAAAACAGAACAAAAATACAAACCTACTATATTTTAAGATTCTGAATAAGTGATTTTTGTATAGGAAATTTCAAAATCCCACAACAAAGAGCTATGGTTCTTCCTAAAAACTGTATCACTTTTTTTTTTTTTTTGGAACATGTTGCAAGCTGATTTTACAAGAAAAATTACTATGCGATACAAAAGACTGCAGAAAATGCTGTGTTTATTCAAGTATAATTATCCAGCTTCCATCTCCTGTAAAACAACATTTAGTAAAAGAAAAAAAACAACTTCAAAACTATACTAATAGAGGCACCAACTACACCAATTTTCTTTCCCTCTGGTCTTCCTTTCTATATGCTAAGAACTACAAGATACAACAAAAAGCTGTTTGGTTTTTTGGGGGTTTTTTTTGCAGAAGAGAACAACAAAGGGGAACAAAATCACCTCCTAACCACATGTTCATTATAAATAAAATTCATAACCTAGGACACTTATTTAAGCATCAAAGTCAGGACTGATACACAGCAGCAGAATCAACTATAAAAGGCAGGAAACTATTTACCTTCACTCCACCTTATCTGGCATTAGTCAGCACCGAATTATTCACTTTGCTGCTTGCATTTATTTTTTAACCTGAGTTTGAAATTTACCAAGCAGAACATTTGCAGATAAAGGCACTGACTGACTACAATTCTGTGCTCTACGGATAAGGCAAGCTGTATTTCCTACATTTCATTTCCTTAAAAAAAAAAAAAAACAAACCCAAAATACAGAATTTGAGGGAGATAATTTAAGAATAAAACTAAATCCCCATGTCCTTGAACATCAGAAACTGTTGTGGATTTGTTTTCTTCTCCCGAGATTGCTTCAGATTTAAACTGATAGCATACTATTTGAAAAGTAGGAACATGAAAATTGACAGTTCTATTAAGGCAATATTTGATAATAAAGCTCTCAGAATTTCAGTTTTTTTCAAAGATCAGCAAAAAAACACTTCAGCAAAATCACATGATTCTCAGAGTTGAAAGAAATACTAACGTAGCCCTACAACAAAGCTGGTATGAAAACCAGCTTCCTCTAAAGCATTAGCCTCAAAACTTGCTTTTTACAGCTCATTAACAAATATGGTTACAACATTTCTCCAAATGTTCTTGGGAGCATCTATCAATGTATAAATACTTTGACTTTTGCATTTTAATTAACTCACTGTCCACAACAAGACTTCTGGAATAAAACTTGCACATGAGCAACGAACACACACACTAGTTTAACTGAAATGCTGGGGCAGTCATGCAATACAGCTGCTCTGAACAACCAAGACTGACAGGCACTGAAGATGCACCAGAGCAGAGCTGGCCAGAGAAATTTCAACAAAATTTGACTAAAATATACAATGTCATTTAAAAAAAAAAAAGAAAATCTTGATCTTGTTTGAATTTTGTTTCTGACTGCAGTTCAAACTGTAAGATTTCATTCCCTGCAACTCTGCTGCAGAGTTATCTAGTATAAGAGTATATTTAAGTGAAATTACATTCCACAATATCCACAATTTTTTATAAATAATAACCTCTTCTCTCACAGATCTTGCAAAAGTAAATGGATTTTTATTAAGTACTTGTTAAGGAGGCTAGTATCACAGGAAGCCCCGAGATTAATTAAGACTTATCTTCCAAGAAAAGTTTAAGCAGTACAGGAAAGTAAGGCACCAATCCAGTTTCTGAACAATGAGGAGGTGCTGAATAAGGAAAAGGGGGAAAACACATGGTTCTGGAAGAAGAGATGATTATGCATTTACACCACAGGATGGATAAATACCGTTAAAGAGTCAGGTATTTATGACTGGTTTTGTACTTCATTTTACAAGCAGAAGAGTTCCATCTTAATTAAAGTTTTCCATGTTTGATATAAATAGTGCTATGGTACATACACCATACTCACAGTGGCAATGAATACAAGACAAACTCCATCTGCTTAAAAGCCACAAACCTGTATTGGAAAAGACAACCTCAGCTTAGAAGTGCCAGGATCTTTCTACAGAGATTTTACACTCTTCATAGTCAATTCAGGGAAAGTGATAGATGAGGCTCTGGAGTCCATACCCACCAAAACTTTATAGATTGCCCATTAAAATCTTTCAAAGTCCTACTTACCATCTGCAGTAAGCGCAAGGAACACGTACGCTAGCATCATCAAGTGCCAGCATCACAGTGCTGGAACAAGAAGTATTCTGCAACTGCACTGTAGGCCACCACAGGGAACGATTTCCCTGGCTATTCCCAAAGCCAAAGCAATGGGTGCAAGGGACCTATTTTCATTCCCATAAAAAGTGGCATGTAGGAGAAAGTTAAAAAGTCCCATCACCCCAGCTGAGGTGAGAGATGACAGTTCACTGCAAAACCATGCGCTTCAACCCTCCTTTTTACAATGAATTTGAAAAACTGTAATTTTTGAGATCCTTGCTAGTGAAGAAGCACTACAGCCCATCACCAGACTCTTGTGCTACACTATTCCAAGCACCTACACTCTTCTCCTGGATCACCTTCTACAGGACTCCTTTCTTAGTGAGAAGAAACACAGTTCAAAGGCAGCCCTCTCTAAGCTAAAACAATTCTGCAAATACCCATTGCCACCTTCGCTGCAACCTTCATCACAACCCCGCTTACAGTTTACCTCACGTTCCACCCACTACAGTGGATATTTTAAACCTCCAAATAATTTTAAACATATGTAATCCAGAAAAAAAAAAAATTACCCGTTTCCAGATTTACAGGAAATCCTGATTTGTATTAAACTATACTGGCCAGAGGCAATAACTAGACAGAAATCAAACACAGTTGCAGTTTATCATTAATAAGAGCTCCTAGTCATCTTGCCATTAGTTATGAAAATGAGATCCTCAAGACAAAGTCAAACTTCTCAGTAACAAGCCGTTCTCTTGGTGCCAGACCTGACATACTATACCTTAAAACCCTGGTCTTGTGTCTAGGCAACAAGAAATAACTCACTAGCATTCTCTTTTTTTTTTTTTTTTTTTATTTGAGAAAAAGCTTCCCTTCCTTTGCACTTGAGCTTGAAGTGAACCAGCATAGAGCTGACCTTACATAAAATAATTACCACATCTTTAAATTATAAAGGTGGTCTTTAAAGTAGCTTTTCTTAGAAACCCATAGCATGAAGAATACACATTACAGCACATTCTGGTACAAAATCTCTGAATATTCAAGTCGAACAATCCCTATACATTTCTATGTCTGAAGGTAACCTGTCAGATAAACCCCACCTTACAAACATGGAATTCCTGATCATGTCAGGACCATGTCACCATACAGTCAAACTAGAATGACTCCAAGAAATATTACCATAACCTTTGTTTAAGGGGAAAGCAATGCATCTGCTTAGGTGTTCACAAGAACAGCTAAAGCACCGATTCCAGTGTCCCAACCACACTAACCAGTGCAAGGCCGACCTCAGGCAGGGATTTACCTGCAGCGCTGCCCATACTGAGCAACCATCGGGGGGGGGGCAGCTACAGCATGCACACGATGCTGCACGACAGTTAGTCCTGCTTAATATAGGACACTGCAGTGCAACAGTTAAAATCCAGAGAATCAATGAAAGTGAAAACTTCGGAAGTCCTCATAAGAGAGAGCACACAACTCTATTGAGAGAGCAGCTTTTTAATTCTTCTTATAAACATGCAGTAATACATCCTCATCACTACTTATGTGCTGTAATATGGGTAGTGGAAGTTATTAATTTTGTGTGTGATTTCATGTCAATTTCATTATTACTGAATCATATGGAGTTAGTGAATGGGGATTTATTCCCCTCATTTAAAATCTTTTAATAAAGCTTTCTGAAATTTTGGGGTTTATTGCCAAAAAAAGCTACACAGGTAAACAAAGTATAAATCACTAAAACATGCAAGTCCAGTAAAGTTTGTTTCCATCACAGATCAATAACCTGGATTCAGAAGTGGGAGCTAAGCTTTCACTATCACACTGCACAGCTGTTACGATGTGTACCTTGTTTGCACAGATGAAAAGTATACTCTTTCACAAAATGACATAAATATTCAGATTTAATATGCCCTAAGTAACATGCTGTGCATCATATACAACCACAGAACACCGTTCCAAGAATTAAGTTTATTTTGATGTTTATGTTACTGCCCATACAAATACTAATTTTATAATTTAAAAGAAACAAATACAAAACACTGGAACTAGGTATTTCAGGCTTTAAAAGCACACAAAGGCTTCTAGTTAATCCCTTATATAAAAGATAAGCACGTCTGTAGAAAAGGACTACTATTGGAGAAGAATTATTTTACAGCAATATGACTTATAATAACTTTCCTGAAGTTTACCAGCATATGCCATGTATATTCACATGTAGACTGGTACTAATCTACCTTTAAGAAAGGAATCCTCAATTTACACTCCCAGTTACTGAAGATTTGACTAACACTGCACTTCACTATGGTATCACTGTTCCATTAGTTCTCTATATTAAAAACATACGTCAGATTCCGGAGACAGATTAAGTAGCACCATCTAGAATATATGTTAAGTATCAGAAACAGATTACAGTGATGTGGATCTCTGCCAGACCACAAAGCATTACCATGTAACTCCACTGAGGAGATACCAACCAATGCTAAAGCATATGACTTTGAAGTACTACTCTTTTTGAAATGAAACACATTGTTCTTTTCAATCTCTGAAAGAAAAACACTTTAGTTTCCTTGTGTTTATTTCGAAATTGGTACTAGACTTCTACCAAGTGCTTGAGAGAATTTCTTATAAAACAGGGAATACTGCATAATGAAGATCACGGAACAGTAAAACTTCTAGAAGAGCTCAGGACCACCCCTTAAAAAAAAAAAAAAAAAAAAAAAGCAGCAGCTAAAACTTCTGTCAGTACTCACAGATTAAAACCCAGATCCTCAGATGCAGCTAAAGAGCACTCCAGGATAAGACCATCTTTGTTCCTCAGCAGTGGTCCAAGCCATTGACACAAATTACATTAGCCTGAATAGTAACCTGTGCCAGCTCTCAAGAGAAACCGAAACCATCACAGCATGTAGACACGAACACAGACATTTCCAGATTGCATACCTGTGCCGTTGAACACAAAGTACCATTTTGGTACCTATGTCCCACTAAGGCATAGACTCTTTTTTGATAGTAGAACAAACCTACCAAACTCCTGGGCAGAATCTCTGCGTTTACTTGTTTAATTTATATGGGATATAAATTTAATTTATATGGGAAACTCAAGGAGTTTCTTGCTTGTGTCTGTCTCCATAATGATAGTATCATGGAATAAAGTCTCAACTCTGCCACAAACTTTCCACTTAACTCTAAACTGAATCTCCCAAATAATTTTAAGTAAAAAAAAAAAAAACAAAACAAAACAAAAACACGCCACAAATGTAATCCTGTCACTGGCAAGCTATTTTCAAATTTCTTCACAGAAAGGAGAAAAAAACCTACAAGATGCTGATGGCAGCATCACAATTGTGTAACCTGCCAAATCTTCATTTTACACAGTTTGTATTTGTAGAAAATATACACTACCTTTTTAATCAGATTTCGACATACTTTCGGAGTATTAACACAAATCGAGAGATTGCCTTCACTGTGGATGGTTTTCAAGCAGCAACAAATTTATCCTCTGTCAAGGACCTAAACATAATCCTGGTTAGTGACTGCAAAACACACTAGATTTCCACAAATACATAAGAGTACTCAGCTGCAACAAAATATAAGTATTTCTGTAGAACTATACTTTTGAGGGCCAACAGACCTTCAAGTAAGAAGGTCTTAACTTTAAGTGTTACTCTCAAAAATAAACAGACCTCCTAAATAATTTTCTCTACATTTTTAGAAAGCCTGTTAGCAACCTTTCTCCCTCCTCAAATTTATTTTCAGATACAAAAAATCATAGTATTAATAATGCAAATAATGCTATTTGCAGAACCTCAACTGATGTCTCAGCAACCTTTAAAAAAAAGAAAAAATTCTTCCAGGGTGTTGATTCTTCAGTCATTTCTTCCCTCAGTATTTCCTCACTGCCACTGCTTGCAACACTTAGTGCACTTAGTGGTACATCTGTGAATTTAAATTTGTCTGGAGGTATACCAAGTGAAAAATGTTCCAGTCAGTGCTTTAACATGTTCTGCAACATATGTATAACAGAAGCTGTCAAAAATTAAAGGCTGTCCTTCTAGCAGAATGTGCAGGGTAATTTTTAACAATAGCTGAATTTCAAAATACAGACCTCTAAATTATGTTAAAACTGATGAAGAGCTGGGGTCTCA
This sequence comes from Elanus axillaris, assembly GCA_026212715.1. Taxonomy (NCBI): domain Eukaryota; kingdom Metazoa; phylum Chordata; class Aves; order Accipitriformes; family Accipitridae; genus Elanus; species Elanus axillaris. Next base: position 3,904,902 of record JANZLQ010000027.1, on the reverse strand, counting down.
GAGTTTAGATTTGATGTGAGAACAATTACCTTAAAATTTGTCATTGACATTCTGCTCATTTTTGATAGCTTCTAAAATGAAAGCAGTGCACTCAGTCATATCCCTTTAATAATTATGGGCAGCTAAAGCTTACACGTGCAAAATTGTGGCAGGGAAGGCTTGCTACTTCAGTAGGCTCAATTAATTGCTGCAAAAACAGACTTAACATGGAAGAGTATTGATCAGCAGCTCTGCCTTTCACCACAGTTAGAATGAGAAATAACCAAGTTAGTGGAACCAATACTGAACAAAGGAAAGATTGAAAAGAAGTTGTACTATCTCTTTTGCATAAAACTACAAGAATGATTAGTCACATTCCAGATATTTCTGGATTCCTGCAAACTAGAGTAGCACTGAGAGTCTGAGTCAGAACTGAGCTCTCCATTCTGCTCAGTACTGCGTAAGTATATATAGGGACATCATCCAAAGTTTACGTTCTGACTTTTACTGAGACACAAAGCTGACTGACCAGAAACACAGAACAAGTAAATCCCACTTACTGTATATACCATGATGATGGCTTTTAACATTCACAAAAGTTGTACTTTACTTTAGGCAGAATTCTCAGTTAAAAAACAGAAAAGCATGCCCTTAGTCATTTTGTTTACAGGATCATAAAAGCACTGCTTACCAAGTCTGTTGCACGGACCACATTCAGACAGGCTAATTTCCTACTACAGCCTTAAGCCAAGCCAAGGAAGAGAGCCATGGGCTTGAATGACCTAAAATTCAAGTTTAGATATGCACAAACAGCAGTCACAGGCTCCAAGGTGAAATACAGATTACCGGTACCTGGAGTTATCCCTAATCCCACAGCTGAGAGCTGCAACTTGTTTCCATTCGGGTCTTGACTGAGCTGTCCAGTTCCCACATATGACATCTAGTAATTTTTTAACATGCAGAATGCAGTGTTCCTGCTGCAGAGGTGATCATTTTGCTACACTCAGATACTCAGCATTTGTTTTCTCTCTCGCAGCCCTGCTGGAACCTGCTGCTGGCTTCCCAGCATTCCCAACAAGGGAGGAGTTAAATGTCCTTCAGTACACATCACCTCCAGTATTCCGTGGGATTAGACAACAAAAGTAGAGAGAAACCAATTCAGGTAACAACAACAACAAGGGTGGGTGGCAGGAAGGAAGAAACAGTTTACGCTGCCAGCCTACACTTCCATCTGAAGTACAGTGCTGCACCAAGGCCCAGCACAAATATCAATCATTATCTCACCCACAGGTTACAGCTGTTCATCCCCAAAGAAAATTAGATAAAGGACATGCAAACATTGTTTCAGCCTATGTTTCATGTGTTAGGATGCTGCGGAATTTCCACTACAGTGCCATACATAAAAATGCCAGTCATTACTAAGATATTTCTTTTCGGTCGTTAGATAAATAGGTAAGACTTTTTAATCTGTGGAAGAAAAAAGGTGGGTGGGTGGGGGAAATGGTAAATACAAATAATTTTGAAGTATACCCAAATATATACATACAACATCAGCTTTAACAAGTTTATCCCTGGCCAAAGCTGCAGATAACAGAGAAGGAGGTTCTTCACCTCATTACAAGAAACACTGCAATATGCTACAAAGGCTGGCTTAATATATAAGGAGTCAAGCAGGAGCTGCTTCAATCTCTTTCTAACACAGAACCCACCAATTCCTTCTCCAAAAGGAGGCAAAAAACCCAAAACAAAACACTGAGAATGACAAAGGATAGGATACTCCTATCTGTTACAATCAGCAAACAATAGTGAAAAATCAAAAAGGAAGGAAAAAATATCTGTACAGAGAAACCTGATAAGCTATTTTTATCTTAGAATGTAATGAATTAGAACTTTCAACATAGGGTCATACAAAAATAAAGAGAAATAATTAGACTTTTTTGTATAAAAACTCAAGGGACTAACTTATGGCTATACGCACAAAGGCTACTAGTAATACAATAACTTTCAGAATCAGGAAAAAGGATCTACTGAAGGCAAAAGGAAAAGCAGTTAAAATAGAAGAACAGAGATGCATGACTTCTTACATTTTGTTCCGATACATGAAAAAGCTATGAGCGAACAAAGTATTTTCTATGCTCCAAGCATATTATAATGATACTGCACTTATTCTTAAATGAAAGAAGTGTTTAGACTGAATGATGGACAACAAAACTCAACTGCCATAAAACCAGCTACTCCTTTGAGTCCTTCCTGTCTGAATCTTATTCCTGGATGACAAGCTTCCCTTACTGATGTAGCATCAGTTACATGTCCATCCTTTTCCCGTTAGCCACCATTAATATATATTAAAAAGGAAGTCCTTACCTACGTTAAGCTACTCATCACCATTCTATACTGAATTTCCTAAAAAGGAATATGCACATACACATTTCCACCAAAGATGCTGACACCGACAAGGCATGAACTGAGCAGGGTTTCTATTTGGTATTCTTTTTCCACACATCGCCCCCTTCTAACATTGTCCATGTATGTAAGTGGTTTAGACCATAGACTCCACCCTCTTCCATGTCTGCAAATGCCTCCCAACAAACATTCAGTTTCATTAAAAATAATCTCCCCCATACTGCCTACATCTCTTAAGTATATAGCATGTGGATTCAATAGCTGTACATAATAAAACTGAAAACGTTGAACTCTATGATAGATTTCAACGTTCTGCTGTTTATCAAATGCCAAAAAAAACCCACCGAAACAAAACAAACACACGCATAAAACCCCACCATGGGCCAAAAGCATCACTCTCGATTACTACTCAGACAGAAAAAGAATTTGATATCCTTGAGAGCATGCAAAGAACCACTCAAGAAGAAAGTGCTGGCAGAGTCTTTCTGTACCTACATAAAATGCACCAATACAGGAAACGGCCCACACCGTAATAGTTTTCAGTCATACAGGCCCCTTACTGTGAACTTCTAAGATCCCTGAAGAATTTTATCTGTAAGGTGAAGTATCACAGGCACAAAGAATACAGGCACAAAGCTTCCCAGATCCTTGTAATAACTCATTTGAATCTCCCTCATTTCACTGGAGTAATAACTTCTGGACTGAGCACAGGTTTTTCATAGTTTGTTTTAAAATAATCAGCTACAGTGCTTAAACAAATACCAAGCCATTTTCATTTGGTCCACTCAAAAAACCAGTGTGATTAACTTCACAAGTCCATAAACCACCTCATGTGTCTTTATTATTACAAAAGAAACACAACTTGCAAATAGCCCTGCTGTTATTCAAACTCTAGCTGCTACCAAATGGTAAAACTGATAAATCACCTGATGAAATTATTGAACATATTCAGATATCATATCATATTCCTGCTGCCACTACAATTGCCAGTACTTATGTGAAAAATTAAACAAAACTAGGCTCTAGATATGGAGCATAGTCTTCAAGCACTGCCCCATACATGTCTAGTCCTAATTAAGCTAATGAAACTACTCAAGTACAGAGGTCAATAATAGCAGGTTTCATTCCAGAAGTGGAGTTTTAACCTGTAAGTAGCACACATCGCTAAGGAATAATGTGCCACAAACTTACAATACCTGGAATGTGGTGTGTCACTATCCAATTTATTAGTGGAATGCAAAGGATAATGTACTGTGTTAATTATTTAGGAAGTGAGGCTGAAATAGTTAGCTGGTAAAATCAGCTGTAGTTCTGGAAAGAAGTCAACTAAATGTCAGAGAAAAGGACACTGGATCAAATTATGCCTACATACAAGTACAAAGCTGACTGAAGATTTGGTAATTTACTATGAATTTATGTATAGCAGATCCTTCTCAAAGATGGGACGGGAAGGCAAATTAACACATTTTTAAGAAGAAGCAATTATAGTAGTTTTTATTATTATGAGAGGGCTAGTTCATCAATCTGACATACACAGTTTGAAACAATTATTATAATACTTAAGTAATTCATAGCAGATTTACTAAGTGTGATGGAGTCTTCGTAACATGACACTCCATCACACTGATGCCAACTCCTACAAAAATGGGAAATCATTTTTTTTGTAAATGCAAATTACACAGTGGGTGGATAAGAGAAATGCAAACTGCAAAATCCCACACTAAATAAAAACATAGATAAACAAGGTGACAACCTGGTAAGTGCTCCTCTTTAAAGAGCAATCAAATACCAATCCCATTTTCTTTCCTGAACAAGATCCTTTGAAAAAAGGAGGATGGTGACAAAAGGAGACTCAAAATGAGTTTTCAAGTGCCTTTTTTTTTTTTTTTTTTACAAAGCAGTATTTATTAGCTGTATTTAAAAACCTGAATTTCTACAACAAAAACTTTCAGAGAGAAACTGCAGCTAGTAATGCAGAAACTCAAAACACAATCCTAATACAGACCAGAATATGTCTATTTATTCAGTTAAATTCTACCGACATTGGTAATATCTTCATTGAAATGTTTTTGTAATGACTCAGTATTTAAACATCACTATGTACAAACCTCTTCCTGATTTGAAGAAACAGAGCATCACTAGGCCCACCTATCCCTGTCAGCGGTATTCCCATTACATCATAACAGAAGGAAATAGTTTTGATAGAAACAAAATAGTATTTTACCTATCTTAAAATTCCTGTATGTTGTATAAAATGCCAAACATCTGCATATTTTGTATAAAACGTCAAACGCCTAACACGACAAGTCTAGAGGCAGCAGCACCACGATACCCAGGCAGGCAGGACCTAGAAGTAGTGTGGAGGTGGCAGTGCGCTCAGCCCAGGGTGAGAGGGAAGAGGAGTGCTTCATGTCACCGTCAAGGGACTCCTCCAGGCAATTTAAAAAGCAGCACTAAGAGATTTGCATCTAATCCTCCACAGCTAAGGAGAGGATCTCTGGGATACAATGCTAGAAGGAAACGTGCAAGTGAGAAGGGGGTTCAGAGTAAACGTTAGCCAGAGAGAGCCTAAAAGGAACTACAGGAAAATTGGTAGTTGAAAGGATTTAAAAGTCAGAGGCAACAGTCTCCTCAACACCCTTTTTGTCCAGGGTGTATGTATTTATGTATTTGTATTTATATGTATTGTATTATATGTATTTATGTATTTGAGATAGGCACGGGGGGGTGAATTATTAAAAAAAAAGTGAGTTTAAAACCATGTTGATCATCCTCTGTATCTTATGGGTTTTGCTTTTTCTTTGGCAGAATTCATTCATTTTGACTGCAGCACAAAAGCTGTGAAGGAAACACTGAAAGTAAGCAGCTAAAGGATACCATTATTTCAATAGCCCATTTGTCATACATAGGCACCATTAATTGTATATCGATGGCTGAAACAAGGGCTACTAGGTTTTATTGTTATCACTACCGGGGCAGGTTTTACTCGTAAAACAGAACTTCACCCTGAAAGAAAAAAAAAAAGCGTGGACAAGTCTGCTGCTTTTAGAAAAAAAAGTACCTTTAGATGTCAACAGCCACGGGGAGATAAGTGAAAATATTCTGCCGTAAGAATAGCGAACTAACATAGCAAACTGCAGCCACAACTTTTTTTTTTTCCCAATTAAGTGATTTATGGAAATATATACCAATGGGGAAAGTCGTGCTGAACGAAGGATTACCTAGCAGACCTGATTCACCCTCCCTCCTCATGCCCTGCTATACCTTCCTATTTTAAATGTACCGAGCCGAGTAGCCAATACAGGCTGAAGTACAGTCCGCCATAAGAAGTACTAGGAGTGCCCTTGAAAAATGTCCAGATTGCAGCTAGTGCACAAAGGACCTCGCTATGTAAATAAATGCATGAGAATTTCTCTCTCGATCTTGACCCGGCAGCAAGTGAAGAGATTAACTTCCCATCAGCACAGCAGACAAAGCGTCGGTAAGAAACAAGCGAAGTTTCAGAGAAGAAAAGGAAGAAGGCTGAGACTGAATTTCAGCTGGTTTGGGGGGGNNNNGGGGGGGAAGAGAGAGAGAGAGAGAAATGGCTCGTTTAAATCATTCTGAATGCTCTACTTCGTATTTCTCTCCCCCCCAAAAAACGCTCGGCAGAGCTGAACGGCAGTGCCACACGAAATAAGCAGGAGCAGTCAGATATTGACTGCCATAGGTACGGGAAAGCAGACATCCCCCCTCGCCTTGCTACACAGAAGGCGACGCTGCAGATTTCCCCACTCCGCTACCAAACAGCGAAGCAGAACCAGCATTCTGCTTCTGGCCGGGAAGGGGGGGGTTATTAACCGGGAACTTTTTGTTCCTTAAATATGTAACCGAGACCTTTTTTTTTTTTTCCCCTTCTTCCCACGCCCCTCTTCTTTCCATCTTCTCTGCCAAAACAGGCCGAAATAAACGTTATTCCACAATAATACTATTAAATAAGGACTCTAAGACTCACCATATCAGCTGGAACGCTGCTGGACATCTTGATGTTACCCTAATGGCTTAAGATCAAGTTTTTTTTTTAAAAAAAAAAAGCACCAAGAAGAGCCCGCCGCAGATCTCCAAGAAGCAAACCCGGTGTCAATGTCGGAGGCAGCAACTTCCACGTCCCCTACGAGAGAGGTGCCCGATGTGCAGCGGGGAAGGCGGCCGGCTGAGGAGGAGGAATATCCAGGGGCAAGCGGTGCCGGGGCTGTACCGGAGGAGCCGGCGGGAGACCAGAGATGGCAGCAGATCCCTGTCAGCAGCGGCAGCAGCACCAGCGGTGCCAGGTAGACCAGGCAGGACTACACCGCCACATGAGCTGCGTGCGGGGTTTTTTTTTTTTGAGTTTTTTTTTTTTTTTTTTTTTTTGCTCCCCCCCCTCTCTCTTCTCTCCCAGCCTTGACAAATGACGACGGGATGATTCACGGGATAATGGTGCGTCCGAGTCACCTCCTCAGCGCAGGCACGACCTCGCTCCTGCCCTCGGCGGCGGGAGGGCCGGGGTGGGCCCGGGGCCGCTGGGGAGAACGCCGGGCTTCGGCCCCCCCCCCTCCACCTCTAGGCGGTGTGCGACATTCAACAGGGTCTGGCGGGGCGAAGGGCCGGGGAGGGCTGCCTGAGGGGCGGCCGGAGGGGAAAGCCCTCCCCCGCGGCGCTCCGGCGGCGACGGCCCTCGGCGGGGGCCGGGGGGGGCGTTCGACGACGACGGCGGCCGCCTCCCGCAGCCTCAGGTCTCCGCTCGCATCGCCGCCGCCGCCGCCTCCTCCTCCTCCTCAGCCAGTCCGCCCGCCCTCCCTTCCTCCCCCGCCTCGTCCTCCGGCGGCTCCGGGCGCCCCCTCCTCCTCCTCCTCCTCCTCCTCCTCCGTTGGGATATTCCCGGCTGGCGTGTG
>JANZLQ010000027.1:3878930-3897150 GCA_026212715.1 Elanus axillaris | reverse complement strand
CCCGTCCTCCTCCCGGTCAAATACCACAGAAATCGTCGTTCTCCCAAGGGCGGCTGCAGCTTCCTCAGGGCGTTTGGGGCTTCCCTTGGCAGGCCTTTCTCCATGGATCCCCTTCCCAGTGTGTAGGCCTGTGCTGTACTCTCGGACGGCTTCCAAATAACAATAAATAAATTTTATGTTACTGGTTTGTTGGGGGTTTTTTGCACCCCAGATCCACAAGTCTGGTCCTGTACCTCATTTCTTTGTATTTCTCATCTCTTAAATTATTTTCTAGAGTTTGAAATACCAAGGGTGTTCTTGGTTACACTTTTATTTTTCCCCCAAACTGTAGGCTTTTTTATTAATGAAAAAAGCTCCTGTAAGATTCATGGTGAAAACGATGACTTCCAAGTTGGAAGCATCTGGAGGAAGGGCACTTGGCATGTAAAATGCCCCCTTCAGAAGCCATCCTGCTCCCTGAGGGGCTTCGTGTTTGTTATAGATCCACGTTATCTGAAATGCTGTGTGTAATGGGTATTTTATTCCTTATTCCAGGCTGCTTGCTCCCGGATACCAGCATTCACCAAAGAAAGGCTGTGCCTGTTGAAAAATGCATCCCCCCCCTCGAAGACACAAAAAAATCTTACACAAGGTGCAGATCTATTGAAAAAATGAGTAGGCCTTTTGAGAGAGACATGGTCATATGCCGGTACTGTAAAACTGTCCAAGAAAAAAAAAAAATCAAGAAAATTAAGTAGATGGAGCTTGTGACAGATACATCCTGGTTTCTTCGGGGACAGATCTCATGTAAACCCACAGGAAATTAAGACAGAGTTGTTCCCTTTAATACCAAAAATTCAAGGCTGCCTTTCCCCTTTAGGACTTCACACAGCAAAGGCAACCCCTGGCAAGACACCATCCCTTGCAGAGGCTATAATTATTTTCTTTGTACTCTGCTCCAAAATAGCACAAAGCTACTGACTTCAGAAGACATATTTGACAGCAAGCAGCCCTGTCTGAAGCCTGGGGGAAGATTTGGGGCCAGCAGAAGTGGCCCCACACGCATGGCCTCTGTGAGGATCCTGTGCTGTCACACGTGTGACTGACTTCAGGCGCAACACTCCCTCCTTTGTCAGCCCAGTTTGCTTAGATGGTACATTTTGGCGAGGCAGTGACTGGGGAATCTCTCACAGGAGGAGAGGCTGAAAGCTGGGACTGTTCGGCCCCAAGAAGAGAGGTCTTGGAGGGATCTCGTCACTGTAGGTACCCGATGGGAGGGAATGAAGAAGAGGGAGCCAGGCTCTTCTGAGCGGTGCCCACTGACAGAATGAGGCAACAGGGACAAGATAAAAACCAGTAAAAGCAACCCAAACGTGAGAAAAAAGACTATTTTTACTGTGAGGGTGACTGAACACTGGCACAGGTTGCCCAGAGAGGCTGCAGAGCCTCTGTCAGTGGAATACTCAAAACCCAACTGGACATGGTCATGGAGAACCTGCACTGGCTGATCCTGCCTGAGCTAGATGACCTCCTGAGGTCCCTTCCAACCCGAATGATGCTGTGACTGTGAATCTCCCCTGATCAATGTTTTTATGGTACCTTATATCATCATCCGCAATCTTAGTCAGGTCTTCTAGCCACCAATGGGATAAAAAGGCTTGTGTTTGTGGGAGTAATAGCAAACTGTTGAAGCGTCACTTACTTTTTCTCCAATATTGTACCCCTGAGGGACAGAGAAAGTGCGAGGGTTCCTCATTCTTTTTGCTTTTTTTTTTTTTACTTTCATAAAGCATCTAAATAATAATACTCATAGATGAGGGTTGAAGGGATGGGCCCTGAAGGATGTCTCTCCATCCCAAATAATATGCATTCCTGGGCACATACGACTTTCTAGTTAAATCAGTGACAGGCTCGAAGAATCATAAATAGATCTTGCTGAATAGATTTTATATGTAGAATGTTATTAATGTGGGCTTTTCCCTGAAAAAAAAAAAAAAACCAACAAACCCAAACCTCTTACATACAACAGCTTAGGTTTAAACAGGCTCTTGAGATCTGCTCCAAGGCCGTCCTGCAGACCAGCCCTTCACTCCACACAGACAGCAGCCCTGTGCAGGTGCCTGGAGATGATCTCAGGGTAATTTAGGAGGTGCTCTGCCCATGCCCTCCCCACTAGCCCTCTCATAGTAGAGGCAAGAGAATAGGCACCGTGACTGCTTTTAAGGCACTGCAACTCACAGCTGTCTCCTTGTGTAAACTGAAATTGGTGGCAACTAAAATTATGTCCTTGGCCACACTGTGACAGCTGAGGTGCGTGGCCCTTCCCACCTCCTCTGCTACAAGGAGAAAGGGCAGGCAGCGGGGCTTTGTGATCGTTTACAGCTTGCAGGGTGAATTGCCAAAGGTTATATGGAAATACCCGTCAACTGAGCATCAAAAGTCCGTGTGCCTAAGCAAGTCAGGCAAGTAAGGACACCAGCAAGCACAGGCAAACTGGATGAGGGGTCAGCAAGGCAAGCAGGCAGCAGCAGGGCACTTCTGCTGCACTGGAGATGGCTCTTTTAAATTACATGGATCAGCTCATCTGTGGCACATAAAGATAAGCACATCCACAGGACATAAACATAGGATAGAATACAGAAGACAGAGAGCCTAAACCAGCATGGTTCTATGGGTTTTGCTTTTTTGCCTCTAGTTTAACAGTCCATTAAAAGGAAGGATTGTGCATATCGTGTTGATGAAGCAGTGTGGTATACGAGGAGTCAGGGGACAGTCCTTGCTGCTTTGTGTACGCACTTGAGTCGCTCAACTTTTCTGCCGAGTGTTGTATAAATGAGGATCAGCTCCTCTCTTTGACACACAGCTGTGCTGTCCAAGAGGTGGCATGAGGAATTATCTTTTGCTATTACTATTACTATGTATTTGAATCTACAATTATGACTACAGGCCAGAATGCCACTGTATTAGGCACAGTGCAGTAGAAGAACACACCAGTTTCTGTCCTGAAAGGTTCATGGTGCTGGGTTTACTCAACAGTTGACACATATCGCATTTGTGTGATTTTTTTTCTCCTGGCTCTCACCATGATTACCCAACACAAATGGAGGATCCAGCACAGCTGGTACATGCTGGAGACCATTTTAGGTTGATTGTGTGCTGGGCAAATGAACAAAAAGAGGTGCTGCACAATGATCCTGGTAGATGTTGTACTACGTATGATGATAGGCGTAAATCCCACAGATTTTGTAGAGGTAAGGCTAAGTATTTGAAATGCAGCGTGGTTGAATATAAAAGAGAAAAAGGCCTTTTCTCCTTGGCATGTATTAAGAAAGGCTGTTATGATAGTATTCATTTCACATTTGCACAGACAGGAAATGAGAGTTGTGGTCAGCAGTAGTGGCTGGAAGAAGGGACCTTGCAAAAGCCTAACTGTAGGCTGAGCCTGGGATCAGCTTGCAGATAAATCCTGAGCAAGTGCTACAGGCGTACGCATCTGAAAACAAATCTTTCCCACATCCAAGGATCAAGCAAAAAGGGAAATGCTGTTCAAGAGGAGTGCTAGCAACATAGAGAGCTTAAAAGGCTATTCCACTTTTGGGACCTAATCCTGTACTCAGATGCACAAATCTTATTTCTATTAAGTCTCCCTTGCAGAACTGTCATGTGAATTTAGCTGTCCAGGTACAAAATCATTCATCATCATTGCTTTGGCAATTTATGAGGGAAAATTATGAAGTACACAACTGGTATTTTGCTTCTCATTTGAAAAGAGTGACATGGCATGAGTAAATAAGCAGAGTTTTGCCACTCTGTATTCCCTTTGAGAAGAATTGTGCCAGGTATCTATGAGTAGATTGGGCTGCAGTTTTAGTGTTTCATGGCCATCAGTACTAGTTGAAACCTGACTCTGTACTGAGACGCACCTAATAGGAATAAAAGGTCTGTTATTCTAAATCAGATTAGTAGTCCAGCCAATGTGATATCCTGTCTCCAGCAGTGGCCAGCATCAAATGCTTCAGAGAAAGACACACAAACCCCCACAGTGGAAATCACGTTATAATCTTCTTATTTGCTAAGTTTCCACTGCTGCCAAGGCTGCCAGAGAGGCTGGTTCATGCCCTGAAGCACAGAACTTCATGTCCTTTATAGCCTTGATGGCAGAATAACCCATCGATAACATGTAAGACTGACTGCCATTCTTCAGAAGAGCAGCTCTCTCTTCCAACAGTTGTTATTGCTGGGGTTGGAGAGTCGTCGAACCTACGCTCCAAGACCGACAGTAAAAGCTTTCAGCCCCATACTGTGCTCCAGCGTTTTCCCTTTGAGGCAGGCTGTGAACAGGAGCACCTTCAGGAGAAGGAACACACCACCATGAAATTTCTGTTAAGGCAAGAATATCCATTGTTTCTGATTTCTCTCCAGATTTTCAGAGCAGCCTGAGAAGGTGAAAGGCTCCTGAGACAAAGGGTTTAATTCTCTGGGGTTTGGCTGTGGGAGAGATCAGGATTCTTTCCCTCTCTGGCAGCCACAGAGACAAGATATCCAGGGCAGCAAGGAACACACTGGGTTAGTCAACAGGATACTTTTAATACCTTTGTAGAAACACGTGGCCATTTTTTTTAACTCTTACAGAGCCAAGTTTGCATTTAACTCGGTGTGACTCAGTCCTGTTGAATTCAGGCCCCTTACAAGAGAGCGTTCAGGCAAAAAGCTGCACTGGAAATGAGGTCTGGATCCTGCAGTGTGCTTGCTGCCCACTGTGTGCCCCTGTGCACTGTTGGTTTCTTGTGCTGGCCTCTGAAAAAAAACAGATTTTGTGTTTTCGGATATTTATTTGGACTAAACTGATTCCTGTCCCTTTGGAAGAACACTAATTTTTGCCTGTGTGCTGCTTCTGTGTCACACCAAACCAGCATGTGGGTCCTACTGGCCTCTCCATTGATGCCAGCTGGCTTCTGGGAATAGAGTTTAGTGGTCCTCACCTGCCTCAGAGCCAGCAGGAAGGCAACAAAAGGACCTCTGAGGTTTTGTAGAGTTTATAATACAGACCGCTGGCCAGAATCATGGTTTATTTATTTACTTTTCAAGTTACTCATCAGACCGATCTTGCTGGAAAATAAAAATGCACAGCTGTTTAAAACAACTCGCATTGTGCCCCTGAATGCCCCAATATGCTTTAAGGGTTTATTTTGCCCCTCACATTTGCAGTCCCCGTGTACAAATAGAAGACGACAGGAAACAACGGAGTGATCCTGAGTGTCAGAGGTTATTCCTGACCTTCCTGACGCAGCTGAACCAGGCAGGAACTCTGCTCTGCCAATCTAATGGCTCTAGCAGAGATATGACATAGTGGTGTTACAGTTACTGATGTCATAAATTACATCAGGGAACTCCTAAGAGCAGGGGTGAAGATTGATAGAGGAGGGTACAAAGGTGCAATAAGGAGAAGGAAAGAATAACACAAACAAGTACAAGAAGTCCCCAGGCCTGTTTTAGAGAGTGCTCAAACCACCAGTGTTCTTGGTATGTCTAGGAATTAACTGAGGTATCTGTCCAGTCCGTACAGAAAAATAACCTTGAAAACAATTGGAAGAAGTTCCTTGTTTTATAATAGATAAGAAACAGGAAGGAGAAGTTTTAGCAGAGAAGCATCCATCCTGGATGAGCTTCCTGACAACAAGGAGGAACTAAGGGGGGCATTGAAGTAACGTTCACGCTCTGAGCTCGAAACCTGAATTTAGCAGAAGATTTACAAAACACAGCAGTAAAATGCTCTTTAATATCAGGAAATCAAATATATGGAAATTAAAAAGTCCTAGACAAGTGGTCATAAGGGTTGTGGTGGCAAAAATTATTAAAATTTGCCAGAGAAGAGGGGGGTCAAAGATCCCTGAAAGTGCCATATCAAGTTAAGTGACAGCTCTGCAGAAAAAGGAACAAGAATCTGCGACTTTGGTGAATGGCTGTTGCAAAACTTAATGTTACAAAGGAAATTATCTAGAAAATAATTAAAGAAAAATACATAGTTAATGTTCAAGAGAGGACAGTAAAAGAGCACGGGAAATCACTCTCAGTCCAACCAAGGATGTAGAAGGAAAGTGGCTTTGTAGAACTGTTAAACCTGAGAGCTAAAGCTCAAATGGTTTGTTGGTGCTTCCAGGATCCCAGCCTTCATTTATGCCATACAGGAGCCACTGCAGCCCAAGGCCGAGTGTAGCCTATTAGCTGTGCAGAGCCAAACCCAGCGGGGACCCTGGAGTACTGACTGCATTTTATCATCCCTCTGTCCTGCTGACTGCAGCAAGTCATTTTTTTACAGTATCAGGTGGCTAGGTTCATTTATTATTATTTTTTTTTTTACTGTAAGGGTCTCCAGTGGACAGGTAAATGTTAGTGAGCTCCCTTTATAGCTCATATTTACTATTTATAAAATTAGTACTGAAAATACTAAATTGAAGTAAGAAATCTTTCTTGCTCATTTGATTTTCATATCTGTTATCTACACTACGTTAGAGCTCTTCAGGTTTTGTAATGTAAGGGTCTTCATATGTCTGTAATTTAAGGGTGTTACTTACATGCATGTGTGTATATATACATAAGCATATGTTTATATAGGCTTCTAATCTATATGTACACATGACTATTAATTCTCTGAACATTTTTTTAAACTAACTGTAGCACTCAGATAGATTATACTCAAATCTGATTGTATGCTACTTGCACTGAAACAAAACCCATCTCAGAATTTGCGCTGAGGAGATAATTGTTGTTTACATATGTTATGTCAATGTAATGTAACATTTCATCTGCCTTATATTCTATCATTCATTAGTCTCCAAACCAGAAACAATATCTGAATGAAGCAGTGTCTAGAAATGCTATTTTTAATTGGCTAAAGAGATTGCTTGACCTCTGGTAACTGGTTGCTGTTGTTGAGGCGGCTCTCCATGAGCGGTGGCGAATTGTTTAAACATAACGGGACAATAGTCTCATGTCATCTATAGGATATGGAGATACCATAGTTTTGTGTTCCTTTTACTTTATTACTATACATGCGAGGCACAATCAACAAAGACTTCCTGAGGATGAATGTTGTCAGTATATGAAACACTGAATAACTGCTTTTTGTTTTGCTGAATGGTCCCCTTTCTTTCAGATTTAAAGGGGAAAATACAGAAAAAATAGCTCTGGGGAATGGAGTCTTGCATATAGGATTTTTTTTTTTTTTAACAGCCTTTGGGCTGCATTGAGATCTTACATAAATTTTATACGAGTTTGACTCCATTGACGTAATCTGAATAATTCCCGGTTTACAATAAGGTGAGAGAGGGACTGGGCAAATTAATAGGAGCCTGAATTCCATGTTACCTCCAAGCTCACAGTCACCCAGCTCCTGAATGCTGCCAGTGTTGGGATCGATTTTTTTTCTCTATTTTCACTTTCGCTCATCATGACCATAAAACCCAAGAGGGTCTGATTTAATTCTAGCCTCCCTTTCTCATTCCAGTCCCAAGGCCTATGTGGACAGCAATAGGTGTTTGCGTAGTATAGGCAACTGCTCCCAAAACAGCCAGCACTAAAAATCATCTAATTGGTTTACTGTCAGCAAAAGAGTGACAGGGGCTGAAAGAGCAAGTGGACACATTTTACCGTGTTGGAGTTTGTTCTATGTATGTATAGTTACACATGGAACTGTTAGGTGCTGTTAAAGAGCTTTATTAGTTTTTATTAATTTTAGTTTTATTAATTTATTAAAATTATTTTCATTAAAAGTTAAATTAAAGGAGAATTTGTCAGACATCAGTCTCACTACTCACTTACGTCGCGTCTGTCATTGGCAATGGGCTGTGTCTTGGATGCCAGCTGTGGGCACAACAAATGAACGAGAAGCAATAGTGTCGATGTTTGTCCCTGTGCAAAAACTTATGCCACATTTTCAGGTTCCCTTTATCAGACAGTAAAGAGTGGGATTCAACTCACCTAAATTTAGTCCTCTAAAAATATCAGATATCTTACCTGAGCTACTTGTCTGGCGCCCATCTGTCATCAGTAGATCAAGGTACGTCCACCACCTTGACCTCTTAGATGAGATGCTTAAATTCACTCTATTGAGTATTTTAAAAGCCTGCACAATCAGTTTAGACTAGATACTTAATTTTTATACAGCTGAAGGTAACCATGGTGAATCTGTCTCCAATCTCTTCTCCCCACCAAAACAGTGTTTTCAGCTCCACACGCTGCTTGGCTGGAAAGTTAACCACGATTTGTTGCTCAGGGCTGTTCTGCACCAACCTACCCAGACCCTGGCATTGTTAATGCTCCAGACTGCTGAGATCCAACACCAGGGATGCTGCAAAAAATTATGCAGGACCTTCAGCGTGAAAGCAGTACTGCCGTGGCTGGAGTCTGTGGGCACAGGCTGAATGAATTACTTGATAGCAAGCAGACCTAGTTACGTACTTAAGCAGGTGCATAAACTTTGGCAGGATCAAGGCTTAAATAATAATCACCTGAGCCAAGAAAATGTTCCTCTTTTGTTTCCTTTGCAGCACAAAACTTGCTATTGTCACTTAATTAACTCGGTTTTCAAGCTGAAGAATGATGAAGTAACTTTGGAAGCGTTACAATCATGGCATCACTTAAAACACCTCGGTGCTCTCCTGAGAGAGGTGAGAAGGTTATGGGCTGGCTGCTCTGCTAAATGAGGCTACTCAGCGATCACAGCGTGTGCTCTGGAGTCTGCCCCGTCAGGTCCTCAGGGCGCAGCCTTGGCTGCTATTAAACTATATGGGCAGAGTCCCACTACCCAGGTGAGAGTTGCATCAGGTCTGAAAACCTTCCATTTTTCCAGACGGATCCTTATATAGGACACCGAGGACATGGTGAGGGAGCTGATCATTAAAGGCTTGTCGAAAGAGAACAAGTAAAGGACGTGAAAGCTTGGAGAAAACATGTCTAGATCTGTTTTTTCTTCGTAGCTGTAATATAGCATGTAAGATGTGTATCCTTTCTAGTTCACTGCTGCAGATTTCTTTGTAGGTGCAGCAAGAGGTAGTTCTTAAACAGAGATTGGTTACATGGAATATTACAGAGTATTTTCAGGAGCATTAAAACCACCACCAAACAAAGATCTTGTTCACTTTCCCTGCCCTTTCTGTGACAAATGACTGCAGTAAAAGTGAACTCCTGCTTTTCTTTATTTATGAAACACCTCTTCCCTTTTGTATGAAAAACTAATTTTCCTGCGCTTTAGAAAGCGTGTAAGTGGCAGTTGAAAAAGCGGGTGAAAGCTGTACATTAGACTAGAGGAACAAGGCAAGTACTGGAAAACAAAAAGCTATTCAGTATTTTTTTTTTCCCCTAAAAGAAAAGGAATGAAAACTGTCATCAGACTGAATTGTTCTATTCCTGATTACTGTGTGTAGCATGATGAAACAAAAAATGCATTTCCATTTTAGCTTTTGCAGCGATATATGTCCGTGAACCTTTTGATAAAGAACTGATTTTCAAAGCAGCACATTTCTGTAGGCTGTCAGTGATCCAGCAGAGCTCTCACGCTGCTTTGGCTTTTCCAGCTCCCAAGAGTATCAGACCTTTACAATCCTTTCTAGGATCCCAGCAAATGTAATGATACAGGCAAACTTCTCCATAGATTGATTTTGGATTTACAAGGCTCCTGGCTGCGTGCTTGCTGCACAGATGTAACCAACAGGCAGTATCCAAACACCAGTCTTGGAAAAAAAACCCCTCATTTAGACAAGATAGATTTTACTTGTCAGCCTCTCCACAACTGAGACTGGCAATGTATCACACTTGGCCATAAACATTTCTTCAGGAAGGAACTGGTCTTAAATAAGTCAGTCTAAATAAGATCAGCAAAACCATCTCCAGTAATACCATCTGGTGACTCTTAATCATATCTAAGCCTAGAATGTTGCAAATATGAGTCAGGTTAAAAAAGACATGAGAAAAACAGTGTGAGCGTGGAAACGCAAGCGTATGAAATTAGAGTAGCTCGCAGCCTGTAGGATGGAGAAGAGCAATAAAGAGGAACACATAGCTAAGCAATTCATAATCTCAGGCACTAAGGCAATACATTCTCATTAAAACAAAGCCATTTACCAACACTACCCTGCCCATTCTTATGTCTGGGTTTGGCTTAGTCCTTATGTTCTGCCCAGGTACTAATACAGCTACAGAGTTAAAAGATTAGGACAGAGATGAGCATCAGGTGTTTGCTGTAGTCTCGCCAGCACCGAACCATCACTTCCCTGCCTGGTGAGCCACGGCAGCAGTGGCTCCTGAAATTCAGGAGCTGTAATTTCAGCCCTCCTGAAATTACACAAGAACCCGTGACAGCAACCGTTGCATTTTCAGTATTTTCTATCCCATTGGCAATATTTTCTAGAATCTGAATTTTTATATGCAAAGTGGTAAGCTTTTTTCTTTTCCACATTTGTTTTTCCTTTTCTGCAGTTGAACCCTTAAATAAACAACAGCTTGTAGCAACTTACATCAAGAGTAACAAGGAAAGGTGGGCGACATCGGACACTGTACTGGTTTGAGGAAACAAATAATTTAAACAGTGTCCTTATAAATTCTTTCGCAAAGCAATTTTTTTTTTTTTTTTTTGCTGCCGGCATGCATCGTTAGATTCAGTTTCATTTCACTGACTGCAATGCCATTCCTCCTCGGTAATGAGCATCCAAGTGATGCATCACAGGATCGCTGTATCAGGGAATGTTGACAAATAAATGATTGTGCTGATTTCTTCAGCATTTAAGCCTTTCATTCACCCCTTTAATTTAGAGACAGGTGATTTCTTAAAATGGATTTACATGCTAGCAAAAATAAATAAGCGCTTAAAGTGATGGTAGAGACAAGGTCTCTATAGACTCAGAAATTATTAGAAAAAATAAAAAAGGTGAGAGTGGTTTTCTCATTTCAAAAATATTTTCCAATTAGTTTAACAGGATTTGACGTGGTGTTTTACAGGTTGATGAACAAGTAGCTGAATAGTTTGGGCAGCATATGTTTAATCTTGTCCTGAACATTTTGTTTGCATTAAGCAGCTAGCAAAGCATGCATCTGTCTTCTCATCGCCGGCCTCCGTTCTCATACTCTTCTTCTGGCAAAGTATTTTCACACATGCTTCACCCCAACAGCATCGCTAATCCTGGACTGTTTATGTGTGGAAACCAAGCACAGCCTGCAGCGTTTTATTGGCCTGTGCTGAGACAATGAGGGGATCCGTCTTCTCCTGGGAAAGCCTATACCTGGTGTGCGCTGCACGGGCTGACTTCCACTGGTCAAGGGTGGGGAGAAGACATCCCCTCCCTGTGGGCATGAGGCATTCCCTGGGTCATGCACACCGTGACCTTGGAGATTAGGTTTAATCACCTGCTGTGGCAACTAAATTTAGGAGATCAGTGAGCTATTCAGGTGGTCTGGACTAAATGTCAAGCTTAAGTGGTTGGCTTAAGTCCATCTTAGATGTTTCAGCATGGTTTCTGCTTGTAAGGTGTGGCAGGTCTGGTTTTTCTCTCTCATTTCCAGACCGAGTCCTGGCTTTGCAGCTGTGGAGAACTGGGACTCTGAATCAGTCTTTGCCCTTTCCTCACACGGTAGGTGACCTGTCAGATCTGTCAGAGGTCCCATGGGGACAGTCTCTTCCCGCTTGTGACCTTGGCTCACTGTCAGAGAATTTGTGTAAGGCGGAATAATGCATGATGGATGCTCTTGTCACCTATTGATCAGACGATTCCCCCCAAGACAGTTTGGGCACCCACTTCGTCCTGCTGGGGAACAGCAGCTCAGGTAGGTGAACATAGAAAAAAAAATATTTATAAAGTATATGTGTGTGTGTACATGAGTAAAGCCAGTGGTTTCTTTTTCCCCAAATGCCCTGCTTGGGAGCACTGTTAGCTGGTGCTTGGCCCTGTGGGCATTTTGTAGAAGTAATTGGCATGTTTGGTGGGGTCTACTGGTGAAGGGCGTTTGGAGTATTTTAGTTCAGAGTCCACAGCACTCTGGGGCCCCAGGAAAGTTTTACGGGTACTCTCACTCATTGTACAGAATCAGATATACATGTGCAAACAAAGCAGAGAAGGATACAGTTACTTTTATGATTGGTTCAGCTTAACAAAGTACGGCAATAGAGAGTTTCTTTGTCCTTGTACAGGACGGGTTTGTTGTTCTTCAAGCACTTTTGTGAGCAAATGAATGTGTTAAATTAGGTCCTGTAGAGACTTGTTGGCAATTTTAAAGGCATGGCATAATGAAGCTTGTTTCCAGCTCTGCAGGGATAGCTTCTTTTGTTAATCTACCAAATTATGTATTGGGTAGGCTTGTTTCATTAGCAAATGGGTGAGGAGATGCCAAGAGCCCTATTCTTTTACCCTCCTGCTCTCAGCTCTGTGACCACCCTCTCTTCCCTGAGGGGGCACCAGAATTCTGTTTTCCGAGGGGTCAGTACAAACATTTTCTGACATACGAGTGGGTCTCAGATCAAATCCCTCCCTTGGAAAATACTGACATACATTAAAAAAAGCCAAACCACGCCAGAAAAAAAACCCATCTGTTAATTTCTTAACAGGCTTCACATTTGTTGCAAGCATGCTGGTCAAAAAAACCCACCTCAACAACATAATCTCACGGAGAAAATACCAGTCCTCCAATTCAGAGAGAAGTCTTCTGCAGCAACTCTGAACTTTGAAGTGGGTTCCCCTCAAAGCCATCTGAAAGGTTGGTGTTTACCTTAAGATTCAAATGCACTGCAAAGAAAGGCAAGAACAGAGGGCAAGTCATCCCATCTACGCTGGCAGCTGTCTTCAGAGCGATGAACTAGATTTTGGCAACCCATCTCTCCTCTGACCAGACAGGCAGCCAACATGGCTAGATTAGATTAGATGCCTGACTCCTGAAAAGCTAAATTTAGGGGATAGGAATCCCAACCTTATATTTTTAATCTTAAGACAAACTGAGTAGCTCTGGGTCCCCCGACAGAGTCTATTGTTCCTCTTCCAAAAAACCCCAAGCACTTCATGTCATGCCAGATCATTTTTTAATAGTGGTTGCCTCTCAGCTGAGATGTGGTACTGTCATATTCCTGCTGCCAGAGCATTCCTGCTCTGCTGATACGCACAAAAAGAAAAATACCCCTCCAGCTGCACGCTGAGCAGCGAGGAGCCTCGGGCTGAGAACAACAGAGTGCTCAAGTGATTTTGGCCAGTACATCGAAATAAAACAACCTTCATAATACTAAAGCAACAAAACACTTTACTGTTCTTAAAACAACAAACCACTTTGTGCACAGTAGCAAAGTGATCCTTGCTAGAGCACAGTGATATCTCAACAAGGGTTCCATGCCTAACCTTTCCAGCATTAATCACTGGAAACGCCCACACTACCAATGTACTTTTACTTGCACATTATGGAAATAATGGTCTCACCTATACACAGTGAAGTCAGGGGAAAGGCAACAGCACAGGGCCCCGGGTAGCTTGCGTATTCTGTATGGCGAAAGCTGGCAGCGTCTCGTTGTGCAGGAGCTAAAATACTCTGCTCGAAAATAAAGACAATAAGAAACAGTCAAAAGCCACTTCTGGCACCAGTGTGTTTACTGCTTCTCACTTTGAAACCAGAAAGTGGTTATGCCTTTTAAAAATCTAAACACACACAAAGCAGAAAATGTAATCACTTAATTTTGTAACGAGACCCAGGTACAGGAACCCATGAGGATTTTCTCCCCAGTGTTGAACTCCACATTTCACACCCGGAGAAGCCACATGCTGGCTTTGGCTCCCAGCACCATCCCCGAATGCCTTCTGGCTTGAAGAGGAGAAAGCCTTCTCTGGTTACCCTCAGGCTTGTCCTTGGAGTGCAGGAGAGGGAAAGGACAAAGCTGTGCTGGTGTCAGGAAAAATCCCGGTGCCTGAGCCCCTCGCTAGAAAGCGACTGCACAGCACCACAGGTGAGGTTTCCGTTTGCCAAAAGGTAAGCGCCTGCAAAACCATTCCTCTCTCTGGAGACAGCAGCAGAAGGTCCGTTGCCATTCCTACGCACCTTCAGGGATGCTCTAGCAAACAGAGAAGGCAGCAGTGGTCAGAGTATTGCCAGTCCCGCTCAGCGCTGCATGCTACTGCTCTGCTCCAGCTTTTAAAGCACAATGAAAATCATCTGGTTCTGTTCGTGGATACAACAAAAGTCACGGTTTCGATGGAGAGTGAAGAAAGAAAAAGTAGCAGTACCCAGATACCGATCCCTGCAGGCACAATGCTTGCTAGATACGTGACGGCAAGCGGCTGCTCTCCTCCCTGGTTATTTCCAGAGCACATGAAGTTCTCTGATGTGAAAATGCCACCGGTTTGTTTGGTTTGTTGACAGCCAGCTCGAAGCACGGTTTTCTCTATCTAGATGGACTGATTGGTGTGCCAGGCTTCGCGCTTGCGGCCAGGAGCCCAGATTCCCTCTTCTTTCCCCTAAATCCTCCCAATATATCAGTGACAGGGAGGGGAGAAACAGCTACTTTCAGAAGAAGAATTGGGCTAAACCCCAAAGGTGAATGCTGGTCTACTGTGGGCAGTATTTTATACAGAGTCAAGAAGAAAATGATCCTAAAGGCCCACAGAATTCCTGGGGCAGTAATCTCAGCTGCTGGAAGCATCCATGTGTTTTGGAGTGACTCCCTGCCTTTGTCAGAGCTGGACCTCACTAAGGAAAACAAATGACTTTTTTACTCCAGGAGCATCCCTCCCCAATACCAACATCTTCCCAGAGAAACGGTCCTCACTTGACTTTTATCTTTGCGTGTGGTACAGCTTGTGCACAGAGGCAAAGGATACAGCCTCAAGGCAGAAAAACGTCAGCGTACTGAGGTGCTGCACGAGAGCACCCAACGTGGGATTGCTCCATTACCCACGCCAAAGAGGTTTCAGGTGGTCCTGGCTGCCAGAGCCGAGCAGGATAGCCAGGGCAAGGCGGTGGAGGGTGTTGAGACTGAAGCAAGGATAAATGTAAGCTTCAGCCATGCAAACAGGGGCAAGAAACTCCGGGCTCTTTGCTCAGTCATTCCCACTCCTTCAGCATCTCTGGCTCCTGCCGTGTCACCGTGTGCCGCCTTTGCGACGCTGGGGAGGGGAAGCTGGCGGAGGGGATTTCCTTATGTTTCTGGAACCTTTCTAGCCTGAACAAAAGACTTATTACTTCTGACATTGGATTCCCGTGTCTGATGAACCTCTGACTTCTCTAACTTGAATAAGTAGTTTAATTCATAGCAGAGCTGATTTCAGCTGGTGGTGTTGAACTGTTGTCATCACGGCATCGTTTCACACAGGATAGGAAGGTGACCAGGAAAAACTGAAATTAATAGTGCTTTCATATGGCCTTCCTAGAAGAGTGTGAACAAAAAAAAGCCATAACTGCAGAGGAAATATTGCAGTATCTGTATGGAAGGGATTCATGCTGCCATTTGCTCTCTGGTTCATTATATTTGCTTTCCACCACCACCCCCTCCCTTTACCGTCAGATAGTAACTTTTCAGAAGCCTCTTCTCCATTGACATTTCACCTCTATTTCATTGGCTCAGATGATTTGCAGTGACTTGGATAACATTTAGTCAAAGAAAACAGCCTGAATAAGATCAAACATTCTTTTCTTTGACAGAACGCTTAAAAGCAAACCAACAAAAAATATACCTGAAATATATGGTTAGTATCATCGTATGTTCTTCATTTTGTCGGGCTACTAAATGACAGGGATAGTAAAAGGAGATATTATATAAATCCTTTGTGAACATATGGCATTTTTTTTTCCCTTCTGAGATTGCAGGCTGAGTCTATGCAATCCCGTTAGCAAAATGAGCCTTGTCACTTGAGGAGTAGCACTTAATGACAGTTGTCAGTCATCACTAGGTACCACACTCAAGGGACATCTTGATACGTCTGTGACAGACAGATTAGATATTGTCTGGAGAAGGTTATGCGGCAGCTGTAAGAAGGCCCTAGCTGAGAGGAAATGAGGATTAAAAAAAGAGCAAGGAAATCAGATACGCTTTTCCAGCCCCTATTCTCTGGAGCAGATGATCCTTCTGCTCAGGTATGAGCCGTGTGTGTCTGAAGCTAATGGCTAAATGGGAGATGGCTGCTGCTGTGATTTAACTTGAGTCACCCAGAGACGCGAATCGCAGCTTTGTTGTGCTCAGACCCGGGCAGACTGAAACCATCTTTTTCCCCCAAATAGTTCACAATTTAATAGGTTTTCCTTCCCATTCTTCATACCCTCTTACACTGAGGGCAAATGTAATCAGCACAGCTATGCCAGAGGCAGAAAGAGACTGAAATCATTTGGCACTTGCGACTTCCATCACCAGCGGCAGGAGGTAGCGGAGGGATGCTGCGGTCCCTCTCTCATGCCCCGGTGGGGACCTGTTCAGGGCCGGCAGAGGTCAGGGGCTGCCGCAGGACCCAGCTCCCACTGCCGGGCTCCCGCTTCCAGAGAGCCTGAAGGCAGCCCCGCGGCTTCTGGCGCAGGTGTGCCTACAGGGAATGCCTCCCAAATAGCTCTTTGCCTCACCCGTCCTTGTAAATTGGCCATGTGGAAACCAAAGAGATGCAGGGGTCAGCTCAGCAGTCTACGCACATGCTGCTCTCACAAAGACGTGCTCTATATCCGTGCATGACCAGAGACTGAGCCTGTCAAGCAGAGAAAAGGCTTTTCATGCATTTCTAGTAATAGCCACAAGGTCATTCAACATGGGTACGGGCAGCAGGGGATGGGATTTGGAGCCACTGCTGCAAAAGTCCTTCCTCTTTTTTTCAGCCAAGGGTCAAATGAGACTGCAGAGAAAGACAAACGGGATGCCGGCCCCAGAAGACCTGATGCAGGAGGCCAGCAGAGGCTTGATGCGACAGCAGGTCGTAGCACACCCAGCACCGCTCCCTTAAAGTTGAGCAGTGAAACCGCGGTGCTATGGGGCCCATAAAACTGCTCCCTGCTGCCTCACTGGGATGGCGATGATGATGATGAATGACACTGGCTCCACTCCGCAGGATGCCTGGCCTCAGGAACACCGCCTGCTCCCTGCTCCCGGATACTGCTGGTACCTCCCAGCAAACAGAAGACCCCAGGAGGCTGCAGCCAGCGTCTCCCACAGCGAGCTGCTCCCCAGGGACCAGCACCTCACTTACAGCAGCTTTCTTCTTATTCCTGTGACGTCAAGATACTGCAGGAGGCTTCATGAGGTGCAACGCACCCAGCTTAATACCTTCAGTCTTGACCTTCAGGTCCAGAAAAGCAGATATGAACAGACACGCTCCAGAACATTAAAAGTCATGTAAAAAGAAAGTAAATAAGTGACCTAGAATTGTGGAGGAAGCAAGAGAAAATGCAAGGTTTAAAGTTAATTAGGCCTTGAACTGTCAGGCCCAATTACTTCCAGCAGGCTCTGACATTTCAAAGATTAATTAGGGAGTTAGCTGTCACGTCTCACAAAGGACCACCATTATGCCAGAGAAGATCTACCTGCTCTCTGCACACAATGTCTTGAAATTTTGCAATGTGAAATCATACCCAGAAGCTAATTGGTGACCTTTGGTAAAAGCTTTCTGATTATTATATTCGTTTTGAGGAATCCACTGTATTTATATGCTGAAATACAACTGGCTGCTTTGAAAGAAAGGTTTAACTCATTGGATTATAACCTCAAATACTTGTAGCTCCTGGGCAAAAGGCCTTTATATTCCCCTGCTTCTTTTGCAACACTCTTGTTGCATCCAGTTTAGATTATACTATAGCGCAATGCCCAGTATATATCAATTATTCAGCACGTGTTTGCTCCCAAACAGATCCATGCGTATCACTATGTACGTGTCCCTGAAATCAGCCTTCCAAACTGTTTCTGAGCAGCAGAAATGCAGCTTCCCAAATTTGAGTCAGCAGTGTGCCTCTGCCAAAGCAAGCCCTCTCTTGGTCTGGAGCGGCGAGGGGACAGCTGCCAGAGCAGGTGATGGGATTCTTGCAATATTCTACTCAGTTCATGGCAATTTTGGTGCCCCCAGTTCAAAAGACACGTTGGAAAATGGGAGTGGGTACAGTGGATGGCTACCACGGTGCTTAGTGAGTTGGAAAATCTGATCTACGGCCCTGCTTTCAAGGGAAAGACACACCAGGTCATCTCCAGAAGTTCCTTCCAACCTGACCTTTTCTGGGATGATATCATTTTTAACCCTTTGTTTCCCCCCCC
>JANZLQ010000027.1:3830724-3847067 GCA_026212715.1 Elanus axillaris | reverse complement strand
GGAAACAGCCTCAAGTTACAGCAGCGGGGGGTTAAGTTGGATATTAGGAAAAATTTCTTTTCTGAGAGGGTTGTCAGGCATTGGAACAGGCTGCCCAGGGAAGTGGTTGAGTCACCATGCCTGGAGGTGTTCAAAAAGCAGGTAGACAAGGCGCTCCAAGACATGGTCTAGTGGGCATGGTTGATGGTTGGACTCTATCTTGAAGGTCTTTTCCAACCTAAATGATTCTATGATTCTGTGATTCTCAGAGCAACAACAACAAAAGAAATCAATGCACCAGGTGAACCGAACCCAGGCCAGGGCTGCGGCTGGGGGACGTGCAGGTACAGGGTACCCCCCCATGGCTGCAGCCAGCTGGGCTGCTTTGCACACTCATTGCACACTTGTGTGCCCAAGGCAGGGCTGGCAGTGACATGGGATCGCTTCCCACTGTTATCACTCTGGTGTTTTTTTGCCATGTGGCTTCACGGACTAGCCAAAGCAAAGATCATGGGAGATAAATTTATAAAACATTATAGCTGTCAACATGTCCAGCACAGGACAGTCAGCACCCACAAGCTGCTCATAATACCTGAATGCATCTTTTGTACATCTGGGACTAGGTAGGGTGAATTCCCACAGCTCCCGCTCCCCAGTTAGGTGTGTCAGCATCCCTCAAACCCCAGGCTTGGAGGTCAGTCACCTCAATACCTCTGTCATCCTAACGTGGGCAATTACCGTCATGGCTGGGCTCAGTCCAGCCCCAGCGATGTCTCAATGTTCGCAAATAAAGAACAGCTGCCAGTTTCCTCATTCATCCAAAAGTTGAATTTATGGAGAGGCTCCACAGTCCACTGCTGTTATTGCCAGGTCAGCACAGTGCAGGGTCACTCGGAGGAACACACTGGCACTGGAGCGAAGACACCCATCCATCACTGCCTGCACCGTGTAGAGCCACCTCGGTGAGTTTATTCTGAATATTTTGCATCAGGGTGGCCACAGCATTTGGCTCATCATGAGGATCCCTGACACTGGATTAAGGTATTGTTGCACTGAAGCTTTGAACATTGATATGTTAAGAGGAGAGAGGTGTTTACCCCTTAGTTAAGCACTGGAGTAGTTGCTAAGGGTACTGCTTGCTGTCGGGTCGGGCGATGACTGCACCCTCCCTCCCTCCCTGAGGGACATCAGTGTTGCCAAACAGATGTTGCAGGAATATCAAAATGTGCTCCCTGGATAAGCTGAGAATCAATAATGCTTGGAGAGGGGATTTTCTCTTAAGAAAACGGGGTGGGTTTGTTTCTAAGGGCAGCACGAAGCTCCAAGCAGCCTCTCACCTGTGACTGCAAGAGCCAGGACGACAGGAGAGGTTGCCTGGCCCACCAAAAGATGGTCAGCTGGAGCAGCCTAAGTGAGAGGGTCTCCTTGGGTCTGATCCAATGGTAGGCAGATATCAACAGGATTTTCTTTAAATTCTACTCAGCTGCCCCCACTACAAAGCAATTTCATATTTATCCTATACCCACACAGTGCCTGCCTCCACCCAGGCAGGGTCCCCATCCAGGCATCTACTAACAGGGTGGCCTAAGGCTCTGGTAGACAAGGTCTGCTGGTTTTCAGCAGGGGTTTACGCATTGGGTTTCAAAAAGCTGCATCCCAATGACCTGTCTGTGGCTTTTATACCACTACAAGAAAGTACAGAAGGAATCCTGTCACCAGGCTGGAAGGTGTCATTACACCGCAGATAATTCTTCTGCTGAATTGATGGTTTGCTGAGGTGTGCCGTGAAATCATCACCATGGAGAAGCTGGAGATGGGGGAGATGCCTCAGTGTTTCTCCTTGCTTTGGGAGGGCTGATGAAGGTCAGTATCATTGCTAGGACAGTGAGGGTCACCTGTTGTCTCTCCCCCATAGCAGCCATGCTTCTGATGAACATTTTGAAGGGTTCTATCTCCCTACAAGTGGGGCTTGTTTGCAGTTCTTTCAGTTTAAGATCTGAGGGAAAGCTGGATTTAGATGGTGCTGTGCAAACAAACAAACAAAAGTAATCAAAGTACTCAGAAAAACTGGTAAGTCAGCATTTTAAACCACTAGTTTTATCCTTCAGAACATGTTTCTATCAGCACGGCAAATGATATAACAAATAGTTGGTCTAAGGTACACAAATGCAATATATTATCGCTCTTGCTTGGCTGTACTTCAGTGGCATCCAAGTTGCTTGTGCAGCTTTCGCTTAACCTGTGCATTAGGAAAATTAATTACATGGTCACATACCGGAGATCAGCTGGGACCCTTGATCCCATCCATGGCAGGAGAGATGACGCTCCGGGAACGTGTCTGGGCTGTGCACAGGAAAGGCTCCTGCCTGCAGGATCCCTGCCTGCGCGATGCAGCTGGGAAGGACAGAAAGGGACTGAAAGGGGAAGAGGGACAGTGACTCACTAAAGCGATGGGTTAAAGAGCTGATGGCCCTTCCAAAGAACAGGGCTCTGCCCTTGCTGAACTGGAGATGTTTCCAAGCCGTGCCACCAGCCCATCAACCCCAAAGCGACCTCACGTCCCAGACACCCAGCGAGCAGAGAGAGGGATGTGTGGTTTTCAGGAGGGCTAGGCAGGCACCGCTGCACCGAAACATGCTCTGCACACTGAAAATATCCTGTCCTGAGCGTCCCAGGTGAGAGACGGGCAAACTGACCCCAGCTCCCCCGTTGCAAAACCGAGGGGATGCTCGCCTGGAAGGGGACGGAGGAGACAGCCTCATTAGCGGCTGCTGATTGCTACCATGATGACAGCATCGCAGAAGCACCTCTGAGGAAATCAATCATTATAAAGGATTACCTGGGTGCGCACACAACCAAGCCACGCACTGCAGGTGGATGGTGAAGGCAGAAAGGGGGTAAGCGAAGGAGGTGAAAGTTCCAGTTACAGACCCGTGGTTGGCGCAGGAGAGGACACCGGGCTGGAGCTGGAACCCGTGATGACCATCACTGCCGGCCGTGCTCGGCAGCACCGCATCGGGAAGTTTGCTTCTCCTCTCCTGCCACCTCCCTCCTCCCAAAATCCCTCACCCCAGCCCTGCAAACAAACTGGTGTGTCATGGTGCAATTACAGACTGTCAACCCGTGTCAACCCGAGGTGGGTGGGAATTAAGGCTTCACTGAC
The DNA here is from genome assembly GCA_026212715.1 of Elanus axillaris. Lineage (NCBI taxonomy): Eukaryota > Metazoa > Chordata > Aves > Accipitriformes > Accipitridae > Elanus > Elanus axillaris. Next base: position 3,843,925 of record JANZLQ010000027.1, on the reverse strand, counting down.
ATCTAGCATTTTTCTCATTTTTGACAGTCTGACTAATTTCAGACTAATTTGGTGTCTTCTTGTGTTCTGTCGTTTGGGTTTGGTTTTTATCATTATTACTATAATTACATTCATGCATGTTTCTGCTTGATTAAACATCAAATAGTAAATACCCACATGCATAGTCACAGCCAGAAGAAATCCAGGGATTTGCTCTCCTGTCTCTAGCTGGCCCCTGAGCAAGCAGCATCCGACTCAGGACCTTCACCTTAGAGGAACGCATGAAATCTGAAAATGAAAATCAGAGAACTGCCTCTGGGCAAAGCCAGAAGAAACAGTTTGCTCCCCGGCTCCTCTGTCCTTTAGGTCCTTGCAGCAATCAGGCATCTTCCTGTCTTTACTCACCTGCTGTTTGTTGCTTAACAGTTGTGTTAACATGTGAGGCATGAATATTGTCTCAAATGTTTATTTATGCAACCTCTTAGGCATTTTAGGATGCTTAAAATTGCCTTCAGATGCAGTAAGATACGTGAGCACCACCATCAGCAGTGTTCGCTAAGGCACCTGCAGCATCACTTGACCATGGCCAAGATTTCTTTTTTGGGGGAAGTTATAATTCTTCATCCCGGGTAATGGATCCAGCATGTTTCAGACGGTGGCACCTCGATTCAGGTAATTATTTGTACCTGTCAGCTGTGCTGCAACAACTCCCTGCGATCAGTTTAAATGGAAATATTTTCTGGTGCAAGCAGGCAAGCCAAAGTCACACGTGTAGATTAGTGCCACCCGGTTTAAGCTGGTGGCGATGGCACGGGTTTTGGTGTTTCGGTGCCCACATCTGGGTTACCAAGCGTCAGCGGGGAGAGGAGGAGGAAGAGCACAAGGGTGGGAACGCCGAAGCCCCCTCCACGCTGCAAAGGGGCTGTGCGAAAGCTCCCGGTCCCGGGGAGCGCCCACCCACCCCTACAGTCGCCCATGTGCCGGTGGGCATCATCAGCTGAGCCCCATGGGCCGGGGGGGGTCAGGGATAACCAGGGGGGGCAAAACCGAAGGAAGCAATTAAAGATGGAGGAGGCATCTCGTCATGATTGCTGCTGGGGGTGGAAGTCGTCCTGGGTGGCTGTGCGTGCCCATGAGCTGTCCCAGCCTCGGCAGCTGGGGCCCTTTGCACTGCTTCATTTTTTTGGTTGGTTCACGTTTCTTCAAACCATTGGGATGGCAGAACTAGACCTGAAGACCTCAGCTCACCTCTTGAAGCACCCGTAAGTGGGGTCTCCCACGCAGGGCACCCCAGACCAGGGCTGGGGGCGGGGGGCTGTCCCCATCAAGAGGCCTTGAAGGAGAAGGAGGGTTTGGGGGAACCTGGCCACCCGTGAAAGGATGGGGCAGGTCTGAGGTCTGGCCTCTGAGGGCAAACTGGCTTTGCCAGGCAGGGACCTCTCTATCTTGGCACAATTTCTGCTCTTCCATAACCACTCCCTGGGGAAAAGATGTCTCGTTCTGCTCCATGAGCAGAGATCTGACTTCCCTGCTCCCCCCAGAGCAGAAGCTTTGCAAAGGAAGGGTCTCCAGACCCAGGATCCATGGGAGCTATTTTGGCCGGTTAAACGGAGACCGCGGCACACTCTCATCCCGGGGCAGGTTTCTCCCCTTATTACTGCCACAGCACTTCCTGCAGCTGTTTTGTCTGCCAGGAATTTCCTCGGGTTTTGACCCAGCCAAGCACTTAACACACATGCTAAATCTGGAGCACATCAATAGGCTTACTCAAATCCCGAAGCGCCTGGATCAGAGCGTGTTTGCACACAGCAAGCACAGCCTTCTTCCGTGGCTGTCACGGGAAGGGCATCATTTTGCATCACTTATTAGTTGAACATCGATTCACAGCATAGCAGGAGGAGCCAGAGGGTCATCTCGTGCCAGCTGTTCCAAGGAGGAATTTGAACCAAACGTGCCTATTTTGGACCGACGTGATGGCTGCGGGGTGATGTGAAGCTGCTTCGCTCCGTGTCGCAGTGTGCGGCTGCCGCTTGCAGGGCTCGGAGGGGACCACCCGTGACCATCCGTGCACACGTGCAGGCAGCAAACATAGGAACTCTTCTACAAGAAAACATGCGCAGACATTAAACCCAGGAGCTTTTCATCACCCCGGTCAGACCAGTTGCAGCCTGACTAACAGGAGGCCAAGCCTGTATTTACTGCAATTTATATAAATCAAGAGAGATCCCATGAAAGACAACCAACCAACCTAATTGCTCTAGGGACAAATTCCTTCTGACACATCCATCTGATAACATCAATTACCTCCCAAACAGACTGATTCAAATGCTGTGGGTGTTTTCAGAGGTGATAAACATTACGGGAGGAGGCCAGGGTTGAGGCTGAAAACATACTGGCAAAGGCATGGACCTGTAAGGGACAATAACCATACACTCACGGGCAGCAGAGACCCCAGGATGGCCCGCTCGTATCTCCCCACACACCACGGGCCAAAAAAAGCTTATAACAAGCTTCAGACCTCCAGTAAAAAACAAATTCAAAGCCAGACTGAGCTAAAGCACACCATCATGTCAAAATCTCCTGCAACAGCAGGGAATAGGTTGAATAAAAAGTGCTTAATACTGTGTGGAGCCCTCTTCTTGACAGCACTCTTCAATAAATCCATCCTGCTCTCCAGCTGGGTGCTCCGTGCTCAGGTGATGGCAAGTTCCCTTTGGTTCACAGGTCAGCAGGAGGCCAGGCAGTGCTGGAGGAGAAGTGGATGACGCTACGGCCATCACTATTCATTGCCGTTTATAGAGCAAACCTCCTTCTGCACCTACATGCCTCCCCCAGGAGTGCCAGGGAGACCATCCCCATCCCCGTGGGAATGGGGTGGGTTGTCACCAGCCCTTGGCTGGCCCAGGCTTGGGGCCCCACACTGTGCCCCCATGGCCATTAGGTGTAATTGTTGCTTTTCCATAGTTTTTCAAAGGGTCTGAAATAAGAAGGTTGCTACATAGCCTACCAGAATGGTGCCTTCTCATAGCAATGGGTGCCAAGGGTGCGTTTTGCAAGCCTTGGGGTGCAGAAAAAGGGCTTTGTGGGGTCATCCGAGGGCAAAAGGGCTGCAGGAATATACTGGAGGACCAATGCACGGGAGGACCATCAGGTTTGACATGGCATAGCTAAGTGTGGGCTGTTCGAAGCAGGCTCAGGAGGCAAACTTCCCATCAGCTGGGTGAAACTGGGGTCACCGGCATGTTAGCCCTCATTTAGGGTTGCATTTTAGGGCTCAGAGCAACTTCCAGTCTCTGTGGACCTTTGCAGCAGCTGACCCACCCCAGTGAGCGTCTCACTCCTGGGAAGAAAAAGGTGTGAAAGGGGAGGAGGAGGAGCCAGGCAGGAGTTCAGAGAAGTTAATTGCAAAGTAAGAAAGAATGAGGCAGGATGAAAGTGAAAAGTAAATAAAGTCACTGGAAGGTAGTAACTGCAGGAATCTTAAAGGCATCTTGTAAAGCCTGGAAAAAAAGAGGACAGAATCACTCTTATAGCAGAAAGGAAGCCTGAGACCTACAAAAGCTCTTCCGTGTCTGTGAGAAGTAGATGCCAAAGTGAATACATCGCAGCCCCTACTCCTACACTCAGAAATGCTGCAGAAAACTGCCTTATGGTGAGGAATAGCTGTAACTGAGGACGGACAGACTTGAGCTGGGAAGGACCTATGTTCTCCAGTTTTTCCAAGGAGCTGAAGATCCTACAGCCAGCCGCAGGTGAAACACGGAAACAGAGGGAGCGGCATAAGGAGCTAATTGGTCCTGATTTGAAAAAAAACTAAAAATAAATCCTGGGGGAAGACTTCAGCAAGTGACACGTCTCCAGGGGACGCTGACTCAGGGAGAAGTGGCATGATGCAGACTAATAGGGAGGCAAGCCTATCCTGAGCAGAAATCTCATTACAGCTACTTAGCTATTCTATTCCTGCTAACCTGCCTCCTATTTACTGCCCCAAGGGCTTAAGCAGAGAACATTAAGAATGAAATTAAGAAGGTAGAAATGTAGGCTGAATGTCTGAAAAAAATCTCCCTGACACAGCGGGATGATCCGAGCGTGTCCACAGAGATCTTTGCCGGTACCATTCCTGGTACATGCTTCCCTCCCTGCCGGGCACCTCAGGGCTCCTGGTCCCCAGCAGATGGGTTGGGGGGATGCACAGCCCCCCCAGACCATATTGTGGGCAGGGATGCTCCCACCAGCTGGGGTGCCCCCAGCCTGGGCCAGTTCTCCGCTTGCCCTCGCGAGGGCTGGGAAACAGCAGCCCACGCATCTCGGAGCTCTTCCCATGGGAAGGGGGAAACACCTCTCCGTCCTGCATCCCACCGCCTGGCCGAGGATGCGTGATGGCTCGCAAGTCCCCGAGAGAAGGGGTGAGCCTGGAGCACTTTTATTTACTGCTGTAGCCTTTCAGCTGCTCTCACAGCCCCCCAAAGCTTTGGTGCTCACGCAGGAGCAGCTGTGTTGTAGCAGTGAAACTTGAGCACGTGCTTGCCCAGCCAGCAGTTTGCCATCTCTCACTGCAACTCTTCTTCTGGCTCTCTTCAAAACCAAACAAGCTAATTAGAAAATGAAAAAACACCAGGGACCAAGCTCCAGTAATGGACAGCAAAGCCTTCCTCGCTCTCCGGTCCTCACTGTCATCCTCTCCAGCAGCGATACCTGCACCAAGTGCAAGAAACCCTGGGCGCTGGTGCCCAGGCTGGCGGTGCGATCAGAGGTTCTCATACGCTATCTGTCCTGTAATTTGCTACATTGGCACAGGCATCTGTGTTGGGGTAATTATGTACGTAGTGGGATCCACAGCATTACACGTAGCCGCTAGCACAAGCAAAGAGCCAAAAGAGCGAGGCTTTGCAAGAGGGCAGCTGAGTGAGAAATTTGGCACACATAGAAAACTTCATGCAATGTGTATCGGTGCCTCCCCATGGAGGGCTGGTGGGAAATGACTACAAGTATCCACTTTTATAAACAAGAATTGGGTAACAAATGCATAAATAACAGCATCTTTGTCCAGTTTTCCACCATTTCTGCTATTGCAGTGCTGCTGTCCAGGCAGAAACAGAGTCAGAGAGTTATGGTTATCTCTGGAATGGAAAGTGCAGCTAGGAGGAAGACCCTTTTCCAAAATCCACACTAACAGAGCAGCAGCCACTGCCTGGTTTAGGTGGATATACAGTCCCACGCAGTGTTAATTTCTGGATAACTCTAGGCCAGAGAAGGCTGAGTCTCTGGGAGGTCTGAAGAGGGGAACAAATCTCCAGCTCTCACGTGGAAAGCCCTGCGGTCAAGTTTTTAAGCGGATGCTCAGCTTCAGTCATGGGCTCAGGTTCCAGGCAACAGCAGAAACACGGGATGTGGTTCACGATCACGGCAAGGCCCTGTGCAGGCTGCCACGGGCCACCAGCCCCAGAGGCTATCGGGAACTGACGGAGGTTCACCAGGCAGGAGATGGCAGTAATTCTTTCTTCTCAAAAGGATTTTGTCCTTCAGACCTGTTTTCAGCAGTGAAGGATGTTGATACATATCTCTTCTGAACAGACCTGGCCCTTTGGGCCCACGTCTCCCCTGCCAGGGATCTCCTATAGCTGCTCCCTTTATCACACAACAAGCGCAAAATGGTCGCAAAGCGCTGGGGCCGCGGAGATCCTGGTTCTGCAGCACCTCACGAAATTGCCAGACTGATACACCCTGGCCTCAAAACCCAGGAGCTGGAGGGGGGATGTTATTCTCTTCCAGGCTCTGTGCTCACTTGCTGTCTGATCTTGGGCAAAACAATAATCCCGTCTATGTCTTTTTGCCACTGTAGACCCAGAATAATACTGAAATTCTCAAGAAAAAAGACCATCCCCTACCAGTATCCTGCTAACATGATGTAGTACGGTGATTTACAAAAGGGTGAGAACCTCATTTTTATCTCCTGCTTGAACTGTTAAAATAATTAATTACTTCTGGGCACCTTTAATTAAAACACTGCTGTGTTGCTAGCTATGTTTAAAACTCTTAACATTGAATCACTCCATCTACAATTTCATGAAAGCAGCAACCACTGCTGCCTTTAATATTCCAATCCCAGACTGTCCTGGAAGTGTTATTTTTATTTGTACACTTCAGTGGCCACTGCTAATTCTGCAGCTCAAATCAACATAATGCTTTTTTCATTCCCCAAAATGACACCAAGCTTTTTGTGAGAATTGCAGCTATCCAACCAAGTTATCATCAATCACATTAAATTAGGAAGCATGAGGGGGACGGTTTAGCTTTAAATCATCATTTTTGTTGCAAGTTGAGCAAGAGGAGTAAAGTTTCTATTCTTCCCCATTAGCACCCCCAGCCCGCACCCCCAGTTCCCTCCATTCCTGCTGCTGATGCTCTGCGGGCACCTTCGGCTGTGGGGACTTTCCTTTGAGGATGACAAGTTTGGAGGAGAAGCTGTAGCGTCGCCCACCCAGCGGGGCAGGCTGGGGCACCCGGGAAGCTTCAGCAGGAGCTGAGCCCATTGGGGACTGCAACGGAGAGGAAACAGAAGGAGACCAAAGCTCAGCAGAAGAAAGTTGGCCGCGTGGAGATGCCACCACATGCCCCAGTGGACCCGAGGTCTCCGTGGGAGGCTGTGGTTGAATATCTCATCCAGGCATCCCTGCACTCCCTGCCCTTCCGCTCCTCCACAGCCCACAGGCACCGACAGCAGGGGCTGCCTTTTTCTGTGCCTGGCCCTCCTGGTTTCACACATCATTTTCACGCAGTGAAAACTGCATTTCCAGAGCTCTCTCTGCATAGCCATCGCCTGGCATTGATGCACAGCCAGAGATCATACCCGCCTGGGCATTAAAAAGCCGGATATTTTTTCACCTGATATCTCATTCCAGCCTCTCTCTCTCACTGACATTTGTATGGAAAGAAGCTTTACAGAAAACCTGGGCTAACACTGCATCCTTGTGTCGGGTGAAGCTAAATAGCGATGCAACTTCAAAACCCAGCTTAGAGTCACATCTCTGTTCCCCATCCGTGTTCACGCCTTGGCATGGATGGATAAAGCATCCCTCACAGCATCTTTGAGGAATCCCTTGAGAAGACCTAGCAGCCTTCAGGAAGCCAGGAAGAAACAGATGGAGCTGGGACTTTTTGTCCTACTGCTTCTTGGTCATAGGGAATAAATAAAGCCAGGTTCTGGAGACCCACCACCACCGCCCAAGCAATGGTGATCTATCAGGACCAGCTCTGCCAACTCAGCCAGCTGTTTCGATTGCAGACCACAGGAGTCAACAGCATTGTCGTCTGCATGGTGACACCGGGGCTGGATGCTCTGCTGGCCACAAGCCTCTAGTTGATGCTGTTCTGCTGCATTGAGCCTCCAGACCCCAAAATGCTAACAGAGATGGAGGATAAGTGTAAGGGAATTAATCGCTTCTGCTTTCTCTGGTGCTCACCTGCAATGCAACACTGACTGCTGAACACACCAGCATGACACCACCAATTCTCCTCTGTGACAAAAGAGGAGATTTGCTTTAAAAACTACTATTTCTATGTGCTTTTGAAATTCTATTCAAGGGACTTTTATATCCAACTAAGCCAGCCCTCCATCAGACCTCCTCTGCTGGGAGCAGAAATGGCTGGGGATGACATAGGAACATCAGAAGACCCAGAAGCATCCAGGGACACTGAAGCATCGGAGCATCAGCACCAACCACCTCCGTCGTCTCACCCTCCCCGTGCGACACCGGTGCCCCAGCGCTTACGGCTCCGATTTTGCTTTCTTCTTCATCCTACAGTGAATGACTGAGCCTGGGGAAATTGCCAGCCGGCAGAAATACCATTTCTGAACACCTCCACGAGCAGATGTGGCATCGCAGGGAAGCCTGGCTCATTCCCAAGAGCCCTGTTCACTGCAGAGCAGCGTATCCATGCTGGCACTTTATTTTCTAATAACCAAGCGGGCAGTTGTATGGAAGGGAGACGGTAGAGGGCAGCTCCACCCTGCTTAACGCAGGAAATAATACTCTTTGCAAGGAGAGACTCTTCACAGGCTGCATGCAAAGGTGAGGCAGAGAGTTTTGCACACCGGGATGACGAAGGGAGCAGGGAAGATGGTGGCAGGGCAGCAGAGATGCTGGCCTCATCCTGGCCCTGATGGGGATGGTTTGAATTCTTCCTGGAAAAAGTCCATGCAGCCCATGCTAAAAATCAGGTGAACACCCTTCACCTTCCCTCACGTGGTGCGGCTGCCCCATCCCGTCCCCCCACCCAAATACCCACGGCCACGCTGAAACGAAGTGAAGTGGGGCAGGATCGCCTCGCACATCACAGAGCCGCAAGAAAGGGCACGACCTTGTCAGGCATATTTTCTGCAAATCATTCCTCAGTAAATAGATCAGAGGAGCCCTGGCTCTTACCGAAACATTAGTGAAGAGGGTCAGTGGCAGAAATTTTAGCCCAGAAATTATTTATAATCTTTCTTTCCCAATACCTGGGACCCAGGCAATTTGTTGGGTGGCCAGATGTGTGGCAAATAAACTTGGACTGGAAGCTCCTGCTTCAGCAGCAATTTAATTTTCCCAAAGGCAAAGGTGGGCACATACCACCAGGGTCCATCTTCTGCCAGAAGTGTTTCTTTCTCCTTCTCCTGAGGTCTGTTTTAAAATTTAAATCCCAGTTTTCACCACGCTTTACCTGCATGCCCGCTACTTCCCAGGAGGGTTTGACTCTGGAAGCAATCAGACAGCAAACAGCGACCACAACCATCATGTTTCCATCTGCAACACAGTCTTAACTCCCCCAGCACTGGCGAAGAAGGCTGGCAGAGACAGCCCACGTTTCCACTCTGAAAAGTCAGCAGGGAAGAGGTCCCTCGAAGCATGAATAAACTGAGAAAAATAATTAACTACGACAATTAATTTGGCAACCTCCGCTGCTATTTTGCACCTCCAGGATAGAAAAATGCCTGCAGCTCATTGCATTGGTTCTCCACTGTGTTCACGAGAAAACGCGGGGGGAAGGAGACGCTGCTCGCCCCAGAGGTGTTGTGCCCACCGGTGGGACCAGAGGCACATCACACTCGTGCTCCTGGCCCGGGCTGTGGCAGAGCAGCACGGCCACGAGTAAGCCCGGGTGCAGCACAGCAAGAGTACGCTCAGCTGCAACACCGTGGGGTCACCCCCGGTGACACAGTCACCTGGGAGATGCAACACGGCTTTTCCTAACAGAGACCGGCACAATGTTTAAAATCCAGGACATGTATTTCTGCAGCAGTACAGGTCTGACAATATTTGGGAAATGCTGAAAACCAAGGACCTTCCTCTGGCTGTTGCAGGAGATCTCGGCAGACCTCCCGCGCACGGCGGGGATCGCTGGCCTTCTGCGCTCTGCTGCTGTCTTCCCAGTGCTGGAAACCCACGTAAAAACGTGGAGGCTTCTGCTTCAGGGAGGGTAAGCATCAGGTTGCATCTGCCAGCACAAAGTAATGATGGGCTCCTGCCTGGTTTACAGCGAGGCTGGACAAGGGTGCTGCGGCGGTGCCAGGCCAGTGTGCCCATGGGACACCCCAGTCTCCGGTACTCTCGGGGCGGCACATCCCGGAGCCACAGAGGGGTTGGGGTGGGAAGGGACCTCTGGGAGTCATCAGGTCCAACCCCCCCCGCTCAAGCAGGGCCACCCGCAGCTGGTTGCCCAAGATCATGTCCAGATGGCTTGTGAGTTATCTCCAAGGATGGAGACTCTACAACCTCTCAGGACAATCTATGCCAGTGCTCGATCACCCTCACAGTGGAAAAGTGTTTCCTGATGCCAAGATGGAGCCTCCTGTTTCTGTTTGTGGCCATCACCTCCCGTTCTGGGACACGGATCTCTGGGGATGGTAACGTGGGCTGGCTTCTGCTGAGCAGGATGTCTCGCACGTGGTATCGCACACATTGTAGTTACTCAGACAGCAAAACAGAAAGGGAAGAGGGACCCCTCCTCGGCAGATGGGCCCACTAAAGATGCCCTTTCCTCTTGGCTGGTGAGAAGACACGTGCCATCCCTAAGGGGCTGCTGTGTCTGCCTCTGTTGCCCACGGTCACAGTCCCAAGTCCATTAATAGAAGTTTGTGCAGCTTGGGTTTACCCAAGGGGACACCTGAACCCAGGTCACTCCTCTGTTCCTGTGCCAGAGCCTGGGGGTCTGCCCACGGATGCTGGGAGGCAGGCACTGCCCAACTGGGGTGTGACTGCCCTGGGGCAGCCAGACATCACAAACGTCAGCACGCTTTTGGAGAAGGACCAAAAACCATCACCAGGCACTTACTGAACAAGCCCCAGGGGTTGTGGAGGTTGGCTGAAATGTTATAATCCCATCCCTGAGGTTGGAGGAGCTCTGGAGCCCCTTGGAGGCTCCTTAGGCATCATCAAACCCAAACCAAAGTCCCCACTGATGCTCCTCTGGCCACCATGGACCCAACGAGCGTCCGCCCGCTGCTGCCGTCTGACACACATTTTTATTTCACTGTCCTTGAGCTTTTCTATTCATTCAATTGCCATAAGGCCCCAAGTCAGAGACCTTTGTGGTTTTCGAGGGGCTCTGCTCCTGAAGAACTAAGCTCCTTCTGCATGGACATCACAGCCCACAGGCTGAGCAAAGAGCGAATCTCAATGAGTCATTAAGCTCCTCTCCCCCGAGAAGCAGCTCGCTCTCAGTTACACGCTGGAGGTGCATCGTCTCCAACAGAAGGTGGGAAAAGGAAGTTTTTAGCTCTCAAGTGTAAAATGAATGTTCAATAAATAGAATCACTTTTCAGCCATGAAAAAGCAGCGTTCCAGTCACCAGCACCTCGGGGCTATTTACTTGGCTACGCAACTGGTGGCATGTGGAACATAGCAGCTCCCAAGCTTTGTTATGCATGCTTCGGGTTTTTGCTTGAGCACTTCTGCTGCCTGTCTGGTTTGCTTTTAAATAAGCATGAGGCGCAGGCCAGTGCTGTGGGGATGCCTTGAACAGGGGAGCCTGAGCTCAGCCCTTCCCAGGCGCTTGGGGAAGAAGCTCTGCTGGGGAGGTAATGCAGAGTGATGGGTAAAGTTTGTTGGCACCGTTGCTTGCCCCTTGCAGTCTACCTCTTTTCCCTAATTAATTTGCCACAAATTAATCAACGTGCTTGAAGCCTCAGCCCCTGCCAGTGCCCGGCCCCTGCCACCCTCCGAACCAGCGTGCTGCTGGGGAGGCAGCCGTCAGTAGAACTTTCCAAGAAAAAAATTGCACGTGGAATGAAGGTCCCAGGCTGGTAAATGCGATATCTTTGGATTCAGGCACCGTTTGCTTAACAGCACGGGCCAACTTGGCTGCCTTCAAGGTTACTGGCAGGCTGATGTGCTTCACGGGCTAATGGGTGGTTTGCTCAAATGGCCGGTTCCCTCTCACATAATGATGACAGTCTGCTGGGGTCTGGTTCGGCCCAGTTTAAGGCAAAGCAGAGCTTCTTATCTAGTGTATGGCCATAGCTCTGCTCCTTCTAGCAGCCCCTCTCAGCATCTGCGGTGCCAGGTTAAATCCAGCAACCAGCTCTCCCCTTTGCACCTCTTCTGCAAATACACGTTAGTATTCATCATGGTTTTCACAAAAACAAGTAAAAATGCACCCACTCTGGACAGAAATTTGGAATATTCCTTCAAATACCCTATCAGCCCGATAGTCGTTAGCTACTTCCCTGTTAGCATCGTGAGCATGGTAGGCAGCGTTCCCCGGGGCAAGTCCTCAGTGGCCCGCTACGGCTCATCCATGCTGACCATGATTCTTCCACACCCTTCCTGGGGATGCTCTGGGAGTTAGCATGGGACAAGGACCTTTCTCAGGAGGTAGCTTGAGTGCAGCCACCCTGTTTCGGGGGACGGAGAGCTCAATCACACAGGTGTGGGCCACCCCAATCTAGCTGCTGCAGAGCCCACGGCACCTTCCAGCCACTGATGCAGATACAACCACCATGTCCTATATCCTGAAGACCCCAAAAACAAGCACATGTGAGCTCCAGCATGTCATATTGCACCCTCATCTGTGTCAGGGCTGCGGTTCTTCGTCTGGACCATTCCTCAGGTGGCAGCCACGACACGGCAAGCATCCGATGAGCAGCCAGCCATGGGTTTCGGCTCTGCGCCCCAGCACCTCCCCTCAGTGGGTTGATGTCAGGTCCCTGCCCAGATAAGCAGGGACGTGTGTTTGGGTGGCATTTGCCCACAGATCACCCCCCATCCCCTTCTGGGCAGTTCCCCACTTACTTTCAGGTCCCCATAGGGTCTCTGACCCAAGACTGCAGGGTGTCTGCAACCGTTCCCACGCAATCACGCCAGCACAGGAGCTTTGGGGGGAATGCCATGGGGAGTCTTGGCAGGGACAACTCAGACTTGATTATTTTGCATGTAATTGTGGTGTGTTTGTGTAGCTGTTTGGTACTACCCCTCTCCATCGCTGAGCATGGCCAATGGTCACATCTTCTTCCTCCCCTCCGCTCCATGCTGTGATAGCCTGTCTAGTTTGAGACCTTGTTAGCATAATTTAAGAGGTAATTTTGTGAGGAAGACCAACCCATGACAAAGCTAACACAGGAAAAGAACTGTCATCTGTTTCCTCTTTATGAAGTGCTATTGCTATGCTGAAAACACGCCCCAAACCCCTAATGTTTGATCCAAGACAAAGACACTGTCCAGCAACAGTAAAACCGCTTGCAGTTACGCTCCTAGCCCAGTCCAGCCAGAAGACAGCGTCTCCCAAGTCATCCCATCAGATGCTTGGGGGACACTGTCTTGGGAGGCACTTTCTTGGGAGACCAAGAAATAATTTGTGAATAATTTGTCATGCAAACCAAAACTTTTTGGAGGGGTTTTGGAGGAGACCATTTCATGGTGCCAGCATCAATATTCAGTAAACTGCACGTGCATCCAGTATCTCCACAGAAAACCAGTACAAAATAACCACCTCCAGAGAAACCGCTGGCTGAATGGGTAGAGTAAAAACAATTTTAGTCCAAAACTGATTTATTTAGAATTAAATCCTCTTGCTTCAGAATAGAGTCTGTGTGGGAGTTGCTCAGGGGCAGGTTCTTCTGTTACAGGTATGCCCAGCCCTCTGTGGACGGGTGCCAACAAGTTCAACATGAGATTAAAATGCACATTAAGATGGAGGAAGAAAAAATAAAACAACAAAAAAAAAATAACCCCCCCCCCCAATA
>JANZLQ010000027.1:3768533-3830703 GCA_026212715.1 Elanus axillaris | reverse complement strand
AAAAAACAAAAAAAAAACAAAAACACAAACGCCAAAACGCCCGGAGCAGGTCCAGGAGCTGTTATACCAAACCAGGGTATCACAGCGGAGCCCCCCAGAACCTGCTGCAGCAGGGATCCTGCCCAAATTGGTGTGACAACCCAGGGAGGGAAGGGGACAAGGATGATGGCTACAAGCCGAGGTGTTCGTGGGATTTGCTGCCTCTAACCACGTGCTTGCAAAGAGGCCGGATAAGACCTGCAAGGGGGAAAGGTGACACCCGGAGTAAATAGTGACTTTGTCGAAGGCACCCCACGTACGTGAACGATTCTCACCCTGCCTGGGCTCTCCCACCCAAAACAGCCCCGCTCTGGTTTATGGTCTTTGGCAAAGAGATGGGACTCGGACGCAGCGATGCCGCTGCGTTGGCAGGAGGCACCCAGCCGAGCAAGTGGAGCAACTTCTTCAGCCAAATAAATGGTGTTGCTTCATCAGGCAACAGCCTCTGGGTCCGGCCCCTTTCCGCCTGGCCAGGCTCGCTCAGGGCACGGGTGGGTGAACCCAACTGGGGCAAACAGGAGAATTAAAAGGGACAAACGGGGATGCCCGGAGCCCTGCCCGTACTGCACAGCAGAAGCCTCCGGAACGGCTCTGCAGGCTGTCATCAGTGCGCTGAGCTGCAGCAGTGCTCAGGGACGCTGCCAGCCGGAGAGGTCGTGCATCCCAGCCTCGGACGGGCTCCACGTGCCGGAGCCCCGAGCGGTGCCTGCTGCGAAAAGCCACAGCGGGGTGGGAAGAGCCAGAGGGAAGCGGGGTCTGGTGCTAGCGGGGCACGGTGGGAAGTTTTATTCCTGGAGGCTTTGCTGCAGGCAAAATGACCCTGGTTATGAGAAAGATGTGCTGGGAGGAAAGAGATCGGCTCTGACCAGCCTGTGCCACGGGGTTGCAAAATATCATTGGGAAGATGTCAGGGCTATTGGATAATATCTGGCTTTCTGAGCTTCACAATTAAATGCTGTGCTCCTCATCTAATTTACTACCACATTAAACATATAAAACAACAACTTATTGTTTTATAATGTCTCCCAGGGGAGGTTAAGCTGTTGCAGCATCCTGTGAGAGCTGCAGTGAATGCTGGAGGTTACTCCAGCACTGCCAGACATCTCACTGCAAGAGCTCTCCCAGCCAAAAAGACAGCGGCACCCACAGTCCACAAACATTAGGCTCGTGCCAACACCATGGCAGCCACCTCTCTGGATTTCTCCAAGCTGTCCCCGGTGCGACAGGCCCTCGTTCACACCGTGCCGGCGAGCAGCCTCCTTGGCATGTGGTCCCCACCGAGCCCCATCCTCCCTCGCAGCACGCTAAGGCAGGCACGGCGCTGGGCAGCGTTGGCCCTAATTGCCATTAGACTTTTCTTCCATCTTCTCCTGCCGCCACCACCACCTTCCTTCCCAGCACGCCGTTCCCTGCCAGTGCCGCGGCGGTATTCCCGGCGTGGTGACACGATGACCAGGTTGCACATCCCGTAGCACTGGGGTGGTCGGGCACCGACTGGGATCGGGGGTCCCCGCGGCCCTAATTCACCCCTGCCCCTCAAAGCATCCAGTGCAAAGGCTGGAAGAAGGGAGTGCGATGATCCCTACCTCGCTGGCAGGGAACACCGGCTTGCGGGTGTGCGGCACGTCACCGGAAAACCAGGATGTGTCCCCGGTTCCTGTTGGCCACCACGGAGCTCAACCCCCAGCAGCGCATTTTGGCCTTTCTCGGTGCTCCCCACTGACCCACCGGCGCAGGGTGGGAGGTGACAGGACTCTGCGAGCCAAGCGCTGCCCGTGGAGCCCCTCACCTCTGGTTTTGGTAGCATCGGCCACAGCTCTCTACGTCCTCCCTTCGCGCCCTGCAGCTGCACGGAGATAGGAAAAGGAAAGCAGGTAACGGGAAAAGACATCATGCTGGAGCAGCTGCTGCCAGAACGTTGGGTTTTGATGCCGCTTTCTTCTGCGTGGCCCTGAATTTAGGTTGAAGAAGCAGATGTGGAGAGGATTGCAGCGTGGTGTGGCCAGCAGTGAGTGTAAGACGTCGGACAGGGTCTGCAGGCAAGGTCCCTCCTTTGTCACAGGTGTGTGACCATTGCTGCCAGACACCTGCAGCTCCGCTCCCAGCTCAGCAGCCACCAACCGCAACAGCCGAAGCTGCTGGATTACAGGAGCTCCTGCCAGGAAGCTGCAGGTACCACCACCACAGCAAGGAACCGTCACCATGCCCGGTAAGGCTCGCTCGGGAAGTTGTCGGCGGCTCTGTGTCCATGCGCAGGACCTCCTCACTGATAAAACCCAAATGCCTGCGACCTGCCGTACAGGGAGCGTTGATAACCAGGAGGAATGCTCCTTGCTCATGCTCCATGCCCTTGAAGCTAGCAAGGCCAACACCAGCAGAATTGGGCTGGAAAAGTTTTGATGCTAGAAATATCACCTGGTTTCTCTGAAGTGAAGGAAATGTCCTGTTTGCCGGGATGGTTGTCAACAAGGGCATCAAAAAGTGTCATCATTCCTTCTGGCCTTGGAGACTTGGCTTCCCCTCCTCTCCTCTGATTCCTCAACTCCTCTGGCTTTTCACTGGGCAGGTGCATCTTGAAACCACCATAACAGCAGCTTTGCACCACAGCCGGGAGAGCACAAATTATGCACAAGTTCACACACTTTCAGGACACATTCAGCAGCCCCTGAGATGCCAACCCCTAAATGACAGTCTCCCCAGGGTATTAGCTGGGGTGCCCTGTGCGGCTGTTTGATGGGAGATGGAAACGCTTTGGACGCAAGCTTCATCTGCCGCTTGCTTGCAATTGGCTTGTGCTGCATGGTAAAACTCCGGCGTTGCCATGGTTTTCTAGGTTTCAAGGGGTGGTTTTGCTCCATACTGTTAGTTTTTCACAATCTGCTTGTCTTAACTCTTTACGTAGGTTGTTCAAAGCTAGTTAAAATGGGGTACATGCCTGTAAAAATGCTCTGAAATTACTACTTGTGATACCCAGCGCAGTGGATGCTCTCAGGGAGATGCCAGGAGCAGTAAAAAGCATCTGAATGGCACCGATGGGGCTGTGTCTTGATGTCACATTGGGTTATTCTGCACAATGGTTCTATCTTCAAGAATTAAACTGTAGTGTGGCTGCTCTCCCCGTCCATGGAGCAAGGAGCCTGCCAAAGCCTGTTCCTGCTGCCTGCGTTTCTGTGAATTTATGAAACTTGCTCTGGTCCCTGGCCAGTCTGAGTGCTCTGCAGATCCTTTGTAGGTCTCGGAGGTTTAAAAGGAACAGCACCCAGGCTTTTGTTGTATCAGGCACTTTGCTAATAGGCAAAAATCATAAAAAAAAAAAACCTAATACGCAGATATTTATTTTTTCCTGAAAGCATAAGCAGCAGGGGGGTTGAGCTGAATGACGGAGGACATTTCAGCTCACAAAGCTGCCAACTCACTGCAAAAGCCCTCCCTCATTGCGGCTGGCCTCATCTTCTCGCAGGTGTTGGGAACGGTGGGGCTGGCTGGAGCGAGGGGGACCAAGGGCCCTCGGTTCCATGAGATCGGGACTCCATCAACAACCCCCGCTCCCTGGGGGATGCAGCTTCACACTGGTGTGGCTATCAGCAAGAAAGGGAGTGCCGGATAGAAAATGTTGTCCAGCAGCAAGGTACCCATGAAGCCTGCAGCTCTGCCGGTCCTGCAGCTTGCTGGGTCACAGCAAAGCTCCGAGCCACCCTGCTGGGTTTCTTCCACATCCGTAGTGAACTCCTCTTGGCCAACAATCTCTCCATGGCCTCTCCGTTCCCTTGCTTCTCATCCCAGAGAAATGCCTCCACTTCTCAGCAGCGTCCCCTTTGCTCAGCGGCTTTCACAAGGCTTTGGGAGTTTCCTCTGTTTTGTTTTTTTTCTTCAGTCTCACTTCTTCAGCTATCAGGTGACATTTAATGCAAATTTCTTCATAGGTCAAGTCACTTCAGATACTGAGCTGTTGGAGATGAGAGAAGTAACAAGTTGTTGTTAAGTCTGTTCCGTTTCTATGGTAGCAAGAAGCGAGGTTTTTCATTAAGCTCCAGGTCTGAGACACCGTCTCCAGAGCAGTTCCCAGGCTCTGGCAACCAGTGGTCCCCATATGACCAGTGGCTTTAGGACCTGCCAGACCCACGGACAAGCTGCTGTCGGAGCTGGCTGGCAGTTTGCCATCTGGAACATGATATATGCAGTTCTCCAGTCTTGGATCTCAGTTCGGAGACGGGTATGGAGGAGAAGCCCTAGGGCTGAAGTGCTGTAGAGTAGCGGTGCAGGGGCAGCATGATGAAGGAATAGGAAATCTTGGTGAAGACAGCCTAGAGGTGAACTAAATGACCTAACATCTGTCCTCCTCCAAACGGTCTCACGGGGAGAGGACACTGGCTCCATCCCTATGACCTAAAACCAGACGATTGCCTTTTTACAAAGAAGTGAGAAACTGAACAAGAGGTGAAACGCCGTTGTTCTCCATGACATTATGCAGGGCTGAAAGTGCATAATCATAAAGTTAAAAACTAGGAAGAGCTTTGCAATGGTGGAACAATTTCTGTACGTAACATATCATTTCGTGTACCCTGTGGACAAGCTCAAGTCTGCTTTTCCATCAGTGCCATTTTACAACAAATTAAAGCCTGTTGGGTGTCAGGGTCACCAGCACTGCTGCTTTGCTAGGAGTACTGAGGGAGACAGAGCCTTCCCTGGAAACAGCCTACTCCTGCACAGCGGTTTGTCCGTACACTTGGAGGTATCCTCCAAAACACTGTTTTGAGATTTCCACAGGTACAAAACTTACCTGCCAGGTTTGTGCTGACAGAGCACATCTTTTTTAGATGTAGCCCCACATTCTTGGTTTATTCTCAGTCTTACTGCACTGATAGACCAGACTATTCGTTTTCTTGATCAAAACACAGGTTCCCTTTGAGAATCAAGTACTGATATGCCCTTCTCTCGTGGAATAGCAGGGGAAAGCCTTTCTGAAGTCTCGTGAGACTGTCTCTGGAGTATGTAACGTGGCAGCTCTGCTTGGAGAGGGAGAAGGAGCCTCTGCTAGCACAGGAGGTTGGGTCAGCAAACAAAATGATGAATACCATTTTAAAGAAATGTGAGGACATCGGGGAGGTGTCTGAAATCAGGGAGTGGAAGAAGGAATGGAGAGAGAATGAGGAATATGGATGCCTGCAGTAGCCTGGCCAGTGCAAATCAAGCTGAGGTGTTACTTTTCCACCAAAGGTCACCGTTTTTTTCAGCAAGGAGCACAACTCTTCAGCTCCCCAGTATGAAAAAACCCCGATTCTGAAAGAGCAGAAGTTCAGGGTAGTGGCACATTGCATTAGGAATTGGACTTTCCTCCTTAGCTTTAGCCATCTAAAACTCTGGTTCCTGATCCCATGAAGGCAAGACATTGGCTTGGTGCTGAGCCTGGCACTCGCAGGGACTTGGTCCCTTCCCAGCGATGTGGAGCCATGTGGCTTCTTAACATATACCGGTAATCAAACACCAAAATGGGTTGTTTCCACTGGCCAAGTCTAAGCTGGTTGCCTCTCCCATCTCCTGATTAGAGTCCCACTCTGTAGCCAGTAAGGAAAGACCGTAAACTCCAAATACCATCATCAGCACTATCAACTCGCCAACCTTAGACACACACCTTAGGATGAGCTGAATCATCATCCCAGGGGAGTACACCTCCTTCCATTGATGACTGGGAGAGCCCAGTCAGCCAGCTGGGATGGATGCCCTTAACTGAAGTTAGGTGAGATGACTCCCACCTCATACACCCTCTCACATCACCCCAACCTTGCCTAATGACGTTCGCTAGTCTTCTCTTCATCACTGCCAGTGACCTGAGCATTAACTAGGATCACAGGCCAAGAGGTCACAAAGG
The DNA here is from genome assembly GCA_026212715.1 of Elanus axillaris. Classification (NCBI taxonomy): domain Eukaryota; kingdom Metazoa; phylum Chordata; class Aves; order Accipitriformes; family Accipitridae; genus Elanus; species Elanus axillaris. The sequence goes on along the minus strand of JANZLQ010000027.1, from coordinate 3,824,795 downwards.
TGGAGCGTCAGTGTCCAGGGCCTTGGTGCAGCTGCTGCCTCTACAGGAGCTCCCAGCAGTGCTTGTAGGGCATCTGGGGCATCTCTGGACAAAAAGCCATCAACAGCGCAGCTGCCCCGTCAGCTCCGTTGTGCATTGACCTTGTCCAAAGTGAAATACTGCTTCATGGGCTGAGATCACACTGCTTGCTTTAATAGAAGCGGTGCTGCGGGAGAATGGGATTTTACCCTATTCCTATGCTAATAAGCCATCTTCATAGCCTGGATTTCAAGAGATCATGGCTGTTGTCACCTTGCTGCCATTGCCCTACAGGTTACTTCAAATGTGTCAGAGAATGACAGAATAACTGTTTGGGAAGGGACCTCTGGAGGTCATCAGGTACCAGCCCAGCTCTAAATAGGTCCAGTCACAGCAAGCTTCTCAGGGCCACAATGAGTTTGAACACCTCCAAGAACAGAGACACTACCAACTCTCCGGGTAACCTGTGCCAGTGTTTGACCACTCTCATGGTGCCAACCTGACGCCTTATATCTAAACAGAACTTCCTGTGCTGTGTCTTATCCTTTCGTCCTGCACCTCGCAGAAAGGTCTGGATTCATATTCCCTATCACCTCCCATAGGGCGGTTGTAGGCAAAAATTAGATCTCTCCTTTGCCTTCTCCTCCTACCACTGAGTAAGCTCAGCTCTCTCACCATCTCCTGGTACTTCATGTGCTCCAGCCATCTTGGTGACCCTCCACCAGACTCTTTCCAGTCCATCAGTCCTCCAACACTTGTCTCTCTATTCCAGTGCTCCTCTCCCTGGCTTTCATTCCTCCCCTGAGGGAAGGACACTCTTCCACATGGGTCCAACGAGAAGCACACGCAGGACTGAGAGTGCCCTCAGCGTCCAGGATCCCGGGGTGCCCAAACAGCAGGGTCAAACTCCGGCATGGCACCAGCAGGTGAGCAGGGGGGAAGGAGGCACCTTGTCACCCTTGTTGTGAGAACAGAACCAGCGCAACTGGGTTTGCAACAGCACAAACTGCCACCTAGACAAGAAAGCTTGGGATGGGACCTGAGCATCTTAGCAGCTCCCCAAACTCTTAAGCCTATTTTACAGGTATAGAAATGAGGAAGAAGGAGACTAAGGAGCTATCTCACAGAAAACCTTCAAAGACCAGGAGACTTGACCGCTGGGCACAAGGCACGCTACTCTTGAGCTGCCTCAGGGAATCCCTCGGAGATTTTAGAGCGATCGGGGTCAGGTCACTGTCTCTAATATAGAAAGATAAGGCTTATGCTGAGAACGTGTACTGAAAATGTATCTGCAAACGACACGGCGACTCTGTGTTCAGCAAGTGTCACCAGGCAGGGGAAATAGGGAATTCAGGAAAAACCCTCCCGCCTGGGAAAGACGTTGCATGCAGAAGACAGAGCATGAAGGGCTGCGGGTGCCTTCACGTACGCCGAGCCCTGATGGTACCACACACCTCGCAGGGCTGATCTATCGGCACCCCGCTGTGGGCTGACCCCGGGAAAGCTCGGAGGCAGCCCCACGCCTCCGCAGAGCCCGATGGCACGATTCGGCGAGGGTCTCCCAAGCACAGCCGTCAATACAGGAGTAACTCCCCCTCGCCGCTGCAGTCCCCCCCGGCCGATCAACCCGCGCCCCGGTGCACAGCCTGCCCACCACACAGGAGCCTTCGCAGCAGCAGAGGCTTGCGAAAGGCTCTGAAGTGGAAGAAACTGTTTTCTCAGCATTTTATTTCAACTAATGTGTTCAGGCTAGTATCACACTGTGCTATTAATGCTGCCCCGGTTTGTAATTCTGCTTTCATGTTGGCTCCATTTTTCTCTTTTTAATACCACTATCTAGCCTTCTGGTTCTTATATGTGGGACCTATTTTTCTGTCCGCTGTAGCAGAAAGAGCTAATTTGGTCCTTCTGTGTATTAGCAACAGGACTGTGAAGTGGAATAGAAGGCGATTTTATCTCTGTGTACGTCCTTGGTCAGACTGACACTAGAATACTGCATCCTGCTGAGGTGCCATATTTTAAAGAGGACATCAAAAAATTGGAGCGGGTGAAGAAAAGAGCCATAAAAAATGGTTTGAGAGCTGAAGAAAACCACTTACAGGGAGAGACTTCTAGAGGTCAGCCTCTGTAACTTGTCAGAAAGAAAACCGAGAAGTGATTTGATGATGTGTATAAGTACATGTGTGGAGAGAAAATAAAGGATGCTAAGGGGGTACTAAAAACTTAGACTGACAACGGCACACAGATAGACAGTGATGGGCACTGGAGAACATGCTGAGCTGAATTAGAAATCAGGCGTACTTTTTAACCATAAGGATGCTGACCCTCAGCAGAAAATTGCAAAGTGAGTGATGGGTACTGCATTTCTTGAGGTGTTCGAGACAAGTCTGGATGCCAATTCTGCATGTCAGGATAGAGGCAGGGATTCCTGCAGGATGGGAATTGAGGTGAGTTTGCCCGAATTACAACCTGGGAGGTGACAGAATCCAGCTTCACGGAAACAAAATTCCGCATTTCATTTCATGTGCCCTTTTTTCCAGTTGCCCATCACGTTCTTGGACAAAATCCTTGGGGAGGCAGTTAGGTCCCCATACGTATTAATAAGCAGTTAGTAAGCTAAAAGGGGTCACTTTTAAGGCTGGGGAGGGATACAGGGAGGGAGAACTGGGGCTCTCAGACACACAGGGGTAGGAGGATGGATGCTGTGGGGCTGCTCCCATGTGAACACCTTCAGGACCGTGGAGCTGGGGGGGTGAATGCCAGCACCCCAGCCTGCCCCAGTATCTCCACACAGCAATGCTCTGGCCAGCATGGTCGTACTAGAGATGCTTATCCAGCCTGGTGAGAAAAATGTCATCAGGCTCTTGAAACTGCATATTTCCCACTGCCTCTGTTGGTGGGTGCCAGCAGCAGCTCCATGCAGCAGCTTATAAACTCATGATTTCAGTGTACAGGGGAAGGAGATAAAGGGTGTAAAGCCCAAATCGTGGTCTGGAGGATCGCTTAGTCCACTCCCCTGCTCACAGGCAGAACGGATCCTCCAGTGCCATTCGTGGGGGAGTTTGTAGTTCAGACACACCTTGCTGGAATGGGCTCTCCACAACACTTCCAGTTTTTCCTGTGGGGATGTTTGTATTCTTTCCCTTGATGTTTAACACAAATATCCCATATGCTAACTTGAGCCTGTCTCCCTCTGCCTTACCCACAGCGGACACCAAGTACTGTATACCCTCTCCCTCTTTACAGATTTTTAGTATACTTTCCTTTTTAGATTTTTAAAGATCGGTTTTTTAAAGACATTTAAGGAAAAAAAAATTTAAAAAACTACCAAGTTAAACCCCCTTAAAGTTTTCTCCTTTAGAACGCAGCAACCCTCATTCTGAGCACCTTCCTCCACAGACTATGTTTCTCTGCACCTCTTCTGCTTCTTACTGCCTTTCTGTGGAGGCCCTTGGATCCCCCGTGTTCTCTCAACCGCAATGCCAGGACTGGGGACAGATGCCCAGGGGACAAGGACAAGAGGCTCTTTCTTCCACCAGGAGAGCAGGACGCCGGTCCCTCATGCCTGGCTGGTAATGCCCTGAGACACCCAGACCCTTCCCTGCACTGCTGCTGCTGCTGCTCAAGTCATTTCCCCATCCTGCACACGTACAGTTAATAAATATATCTCCAATTATGCAATTCCTCATTAGTAAACATGGACCTTTTAAACAGCTCCTACATGTCTGCATCAGAAAAATAATACGTCAGAAAGCCGCAAAGAGAAACTTCCAATTAAGCTCACTTTGTAAATCATCTGCGGTTTCTAAACAAGCCTGGCGCATACACATTCTTCTTGGTTTTTCTCGTGGTGCGTGTTTGCAGTCAGCACTTTGCACACAAACTTTTGCAGTTGCTTTACAGCTAAAGCTGCTCTGAGCAAAGCTGTGTGCCCTGAACCCATCCCGAGGCTGGGAACTTCATCCAGCCCCGCCAGCTATAGCTGCTAGACACACACATGGAAAGCTGCTATTGGGCATGGAAAGCAACTATTAAGCTATTCTAGATCTTGAAACTTCCTCAAGTGCGCATGAATCTCGAAAGCAGTTCGAACCCTTTCTTCCCCCAATGATTCTGCGCTCCCTTAAGGACATATTTCTGCAGATGGCTGCATTCGGGAGGTTTCTGTTGGCTCTAGGAGTCAAGTGGTCTTCAAGAATTCAGAAGTCAGCAGGACTTGGAATCCCTTCCAGCTGAGCTCTTGTGCTCTGCAGCCTCTGCACGGCTTAAGAAATTTCAATATTTACCAATCTGGTGCAGGCACACATCCTGAGGAACCCTAAATCAAAGGGGTTATAGGCTCCGCATACACAGTGTATAAAACCCCGTTGGAGGGATTTGTGCTGGCTGAGCAAGCGGGTTCTGCACACTCAGTAGCTGCGTATTCCTCTCTGTACAGGAAAAGTACATGGAAAACTCTGAGGCTTAAATAAAAAACAAGGCTTAAACGTAAATTCGTAATGCATCCTGAGAGACTGCTTGTGATACTGAAACATTTGTAGCGTGCGAAACGCATTCTTGAGGAAAAAATGAATTTGTCTCAAGGTAAAACTGAATGAGAAGAGCGGAGCTTCCCAGAGATGCAACTGGTCCAGCTTTGTGCCATGTAGCAACAGCAGCTGGAAAATCCTGGTGGGAGCAGAAAACCTTCAGGTAGCCGAGCCAGGAGATAGGTTGCTATCTCCCATCAGGGGCAAATGGAAATGGTCCCAACCTCATCCTCACAAAGAACAGGAAAAGCCCCGTCCAGGCTGCCCGTGCCCCACAGCGTCCCAGTTGGCTCCAGGAGCTGCCTGGCCAAGCAACGAGCCATCCCAAGGCAGCTTCCTTCAGCAGAGGTTGCGTTTGGTCCCAGCCTCTTGGGAGGACATCATCCGTAGGTCTGCTAACAAACATCGGCAACAGCAACGAACCATCAGTACACCCTGGCCGCGTCCACGATACATCTCCCATTGCTGCCCTTGCCTCTTCCTTTGCCTACCTTGGCTTGTCTCACTGGTGTCCCAGGTTTCTCGTTCAGGCTGGGGTGGTCATTCCCTGCGTGCCGGTCCAGCACCTCGCACAAGCAGGCCACTCATCTGCCACTATCTCTGAGGAGATGCTGTGCCTACAGAAAGATCAGTTTTCTCAGCAACACCCCTGTAACGGGACCCTCTGTCCCCCCGGCTTCAGCCTTCCCTCTTACGCTCTGCGTTTGGCACAGGGATTGATCTCGTGGGCGACATCCCTGGTGTTCAAGGTTTCATGGTGAGCTAGAAGAAAGGGCCTGGAAAAATACAAATAATGAGCCTTAAGAAAAGAATCAGTCCGTAGACCAAGCGGCATTATTTCATTGCCAGCAGCTCACTCGGCGGCTCTGACGTCCCTGCTGGTGGCCAGTTTTAATTTCCAGTTTGGACTTGCTCAACAGGGATGGGGGGGGGAAGCAGAAGGCTGAACGTCTTCGTGCATGGGGGGAATGCCAGTGGGTTTGCTGCAGGACACTTTCCTCCAGCGTTAGCTCAGAAGAGGTCACAGCTTCTTAACCCACAGGCACCACGCTCTAGCCCAGCACAGGGGCATCCACGCAGCCCGCAGAGCCAGCAGACTGTGGCTGGGGCTGTACGCGTGCTTTACGGGTATTCACTGGGCAAGACCAGAGGATCACTGGCATAGGAAAGGGAAGGGAAGATTCCACATCCCCTTCAGAGGTGGGTTTGCATTGCCCGGAGAAGATGGGTGGGAGTGGGCAGCCTGGCAATAAACATGTTTCAAGCACTCTTCTGAATCAGCTCCAAACCTCTTGTAAAGAGACAAAAATCTAGTCTGCGGCAATGAGAGGCAAGTGGGCAACCAATTCTCTGCAGCAGCAGGGGGATTTCTGGGGTGAACTACCTTACCCTAGCTGCAAAGCACAACCACCTATCCAAGCAGGAGAAGGTGAGGGCATCTGAGTCCTTCTGCAACCCAAATCAAGGAGTTTGGTTTTAGCGTGTGTTAGCAAAACTCACCAGCTATGAGAAACCCTGATTTAACCACTGAAGCCATATAAACTATGAATCTGTTTTCTCAGACCACAGATCACACTCATCATCTGCCCTTTAGTACATATGGTGTAAGTAACGGTATTTCCAGTCACCTTCTCCAGGAGCGCCTTCAGCCCTGTGCAGGATGGATCCGGCTGGAAATGAGCTTGACCCCATCCTGAAGGATGGGGCGACCCGGCTGTTTTCCTGCATCACCTCAGGTGCACCACTTGGCACCTCCTCTCCTGAATCTTCATCCCCTTTGCCAGGGTGAATGAGAAGACATGAGAACCCGAATTATTTTAATGCTGGTTGGGGCACAAGTGTAGCCTGCCTATATCCTGCTAAAACTCCGCAGCTTGAGAGGAAGGAGCCAGAAGTTATATATCAAAGAGGGGAAAAAGGCTTTCCAGCCCCAAAGGCAACCAGAACCCATGCAGAACAAATTTATAAAATAAAGCATGGTGCAAAGAAACACCTCCTTCCAACACCCCCTTCTCCCTCGTCCTCCCCTCCTGAGGCTCAGATTTGTTATTAAGTTTCGTTAAATAAGGAGCAGACGTGGGCAGCATCCGTCTCTTACCACCTCTCCTAGCCTGGTCATTGCACTGCAGAGTATTGTCAGAAAGCCACTTGCTGACTCTGACCAGTCCGTGCCCACGTTAGACGTTTAGGAATCACTCGGAGGCGCAGTGAAAGCCAGGCTGTACCTCACCCTTCCCATTGCCCAGCATATCTGCGCAGCAGATCCGCTGGCAACTGCTGGGCAAGAGTGGTCCGAGGGAAAGATGACTCCGTTTCGGCATCCGAGGGATGCTGTGGTCTGAGGGAAAGATGCTGCAGAAATCGAGAGGAAGCATCTCTACAACAGTCTGAGCTCTGGATGTTCAGCCTTCTTTAGGCCACTGATAACTCCCAAATTTCTCATGCTTTCCTCTCTCCTGCTAAAGAATTCCCCCTGCTGCCTCCTGGCAGATCCTGCCTAATTAGTACCAGTATCTACAAGTCCCCTGGAAAAATGTCTCTGTCCTGTCCCATCTCCCCCTGCTCATGGTGTTTGCCAGGAGGGACCAGGATGAAGGTGCACAGCCTCGGCATTTCCCTGCTACCAGCTCGGAATCACTGCTTCGAGTGTGTTGGTCCCACTTGGCGAGGCTGAGCTAACCTTGGTTCAGGAAAAACTAAACCCAGGAGCCTTCCAGGGACCGAGGAGGGGGTTTAACTGGCTGCAAAGGAAAACTGCAGTGAGACAGAGCTTGGGATTGACTTGGATACCAGGGTGGTCAAGGGTCCATGTGCTCTGCGTCTGCACCCAAGACACTGAGGGATCACGGGGCACCTGAAGGTGGGTAACCACCAGGCTGCGGTGCTGGTGGGACAATGAGGGCAAGGGGCACTGAGGAGATACAGACCGGCACAGAGAGGTTCTTCCTACCCAAAATTTATCAGCTAAACTGCTTCTCCTTGACTCCCTGTATAATAAATGGCACTCTGGAGGTGCTGCTCAATCTGATCCTGGAGCAGGCATCTCAGACGTGTCAGAGAACTCTTGTCCTAAGCTTGCCCATTTCTCTCCACCCACTCTACAGGGAGTCTGGTTGACCAGCTCAGACACAAATATCTGCAGTTGGGCAAGGGGAGCTCCAAACTCAGCCCCCTAAAGCAGCCATGGATGCTAACATCACCATCCCAGGACTAGCTCCAGCAGCAGGAACTCGTACCACCAATCTCTTCCTCATCCTGCCCCACAGCCCTTCCCTGATCGCACTCAACACCGTCTCAAGCAAGTGTGACTCCCCTTTGGGAAGCTGTGCGGTGGGCTCTCTCAGGTGCGTTCAGACACAAGCTTGTTCCCGTCCTTTACCGAATCTGGCCAGACGTTTTTTCTTAAGTGTGACAGAGGTTTTTTGTCTTCTTAAACCTGCTCTGCGCCGTTGGGGGAAAACACTGGCCAGGCAGCCTGCAGGTAACTCCTGGCAGAAGGTCTGAGAGCTGAAATAAGGCATAAAATACCTCCAGTTGGAAGAAGTCTTTGAGAAGCAGACTTGCTGGGTCTCTAATGGGAGACGAAGCCTGCATGTTCCCAGGGTCCCCAAACCCTCTGCAGCAAAGCTATGGATGTCTACACAGAGCTGCTGCGGCTGCCGGCATGCCTACACACAGTCCCAGCATGGCAACACGACCAAAAACCCACAAACCAGTCCTCATCACTGAGGAGCAGAAGTGCAATAGCTTTATTCCCACCTTGGCTGTAACAACCACCACCAGATATGAAGGGAATCTGCTGAACAGACTCAATCTAAGCGGGTTCATTTTTCACATAATAGGATTTCTGGTGCCAAATGCTTAACGGCTCCCTTTGGGAGGCTGCAGTTTGGGTTTGCTTCTGGACGGCTCAAGAGGAAGGAGGATGCCCTGGAGACCATGTACCAGCAGGGTCCTGCGCAGAGTGACTGGGTACTCGTGGCAGTGGGGACCCGAGTACAAGTGTCAGGATAACCCAGCCCCGGCTGGGCTCTGTGCATACACAGGAGAAAGGCAGAGACAAGGAGACTGGCAGAAGGTAGATGTGATCCACCCTGTGACTCCACACTCACACTCATCCCTGGTTACTGGTGGCTGTGCTACTCCTGAAGCTTGTTAGCTGGTCCCAAATCTCTTCTTCCTCTTTGTCTGGGCAGCATCCAAACATCCCCAGAAATGCTGTGGTCTCAAGCTGTGTGGGTGCACCTTGCTGCACCCCCTGTGAACAGAATTCCCAAATCTTTCCTCTTGCCATCGCCTGGAGAGCTCCTGCATCTTCTTCCCCTCCTTCCCTGTGTACCTTACCACCTACCATCGTCTCAGTTAACTAACGAGCCCTAGTTGCTGTGCAACGACAATATACCTAAGCCTTCTGCCCTCCTGTAGGTTATACAACCAGATACTTGGTTTATTTACTTGATTACAGCAACATACCATGATGGCAATTTCTTTCTTTCCTTGCTTTACTGGGTAACTTGCTGTACATGCCTGTACACTTCTGCTGATCTGTTTTAAGAAAACAAACAGGCTCAGATGGCCAAAAAGGCTGCTGGAGAGGATCCGCCTTATAAAAGAGACTGAAGGAGCTTGTACAGTCTAACAAAACACAAAGTGTTGCTTTATGTGATGAATCTATAAATACATTCAGGGATTTAGGAGAAATATCAGGGACCAAGAACGATTTGTTAAAAGACAACATTAGCATGAGATCAGATGGATACAAAGCAAGTGTGAACTTACTTAGATTGGAAACCAGTAGAAACTTGCCAAATCATCTGCGAGAACACAAAACATCTGGATATGCCACAGAGCTGGAAAAGGCCTCCTGGGTCACTGGCTGTGGCGGGCTCCACTCCATCTTAAAACTGATTAGTTTTTCATTTGCTCCTTTGTTTTAAAATAAGTTTCCTGCTCTTCTCCCATCCATGTCTGTATTGCCTGCCCGCGGGAGTGCCTTTCCCTCTCCTCACCATTGATTTCCCTTGCCGGGACCGGGTGGGCACACAGGGACGCAGCCCCGCACGCCGTCCCACCCTGCCATTGCCCGACCTCCTCCTCAAGCATCTCCCCAGCCGAAGCCGTTTGCTCCCACCCGCTTCGCTTGGGGTTGCGTCTTACAAAAGCACAGCTGCCTTGGCGGGTGTAGGAGGTGAGCGTGGACGGAGCGCCAAGCATTGCTTAAGCTGGGCAGCTTCCCAGTTTAAATAAATCGAAATTCCCAGGATCTAGAGAGAGAGGCTGACCTGGCAGTGCCACCGGTGTGCTGCTGCTGGCAGCCCTGCCAGTGTCGGGGCCTCTGCTCCCCTCCGAGTCGAGGCACGGGGATCCGTCACGCAGGGGAGGAGCGTGTGGATCACAGCTCTCGGCTCCTCAGCGAGGGGGAAGGAGCCTGATCCCCAAGCACTATGGTAGAAATGTCTAATTAGTTACAACAGAGGGATAGATATGCATACTCGGGGACCTTTCTACACAAGCATAAATTAAGGCAAGCCAAATATTTATTTTAAATGGCTGTGCCATATGCTGATGAAATGCTAATCTGCACAGAAAAAAGCACACTGTAAATAAACTCCCCAGAAGCACCTCACGTTCACTGAGCTTCATCTTGCCAAGCAAACTAACAAGAAAATAAAATCAACAGCATCCATTATAGACTCCCTTCCATAGGAAATTCAGGCAAGCTTAGGATGACATGGGCCAGTGCTTTCCAGACTATCATCTGAGGCCCCCAGGAGCCCCACAGGCTGTTTGTTAAGGGCCTGCAGAAGTTATTTAAGAAAAACAAACTTGCTGTGTTTAATTCACAAGACGGGGATCTTCAGCCTCAACAGAAGAAATGCTAGGTGGCTGCAAATCAAAAGCAACTGAAAAACACTACTGTATGCTTTAGGATCAGGAACCGGGAGTCAGAGGGACGGCTTTGTCTCCTCCACTGATCCCAGGACCTTGGGTTGGGTGAGTGACTTGACTTCCACCTCTCTCCTCATTCTTCTACCACCTCGATTCCCCGTAAGCACTTGCAGCCTCTCTTCTTGTGCACCTGAACGGTGCCCAGCACAACAAAGCCCCAGGACCCTACAGAAACACATCGCTATTAACATCCCCTTATTCTTCCAGCTCTCCAAAACCACTCTGGCCCCGGCACATCCCAAAGTCTGATGACATTTCAAGATGGGAAGCAAGCTATTAGGAAGTCAAATTTGATTACCTAACATGTAGCTTTTGTAGTGGCCGTAACAAACCGGCCCTGGAGATTGGCATGTGTTTAAGCAGCAAGGCTGGGCAACGAAACCTGTCGGCAGTGCCTGCAGTTGGCTTCCTTTGTTCACCAAACCAATTCCACCCCCTTACATACATTCTCCTCACCGGCAAACATGCTAAGACCACTGTTTTAATCAACATGCATATTGCGGCGTTGTCAGCAGCTCCTTAAGGTTATTCCCTTTTTCTTCTCAGTTATATTTATAAACCCTGTGCAGAGTTGCTATGGTTTCTGTTACCGCCAGTCCAATTGGTATTCAGTGCAGTTCCTCTCACCTTCACCATTTGGGTGACCTTTACTTCACAAGGAAGATCTTATGCCATCAGCCTGTTCAATTAGGTGTCACACAACACGCTGTGCAAGAACACCAACTGCTAAGCAAAAGAGGGCTCTGTGGAACCAATTCATCTGCAAAAGCTGTCTGAGAGATGGATAAACAATGGTAATTATTTCAAAACAAATTGGAACCAGAAAGTGCAACCCAGCAGTGTAACTGCTAGACAAAAAGGAAAGCCACAAAAAGAAGAAATTGCAGCTCTCAACGTCGTGGGTACTCCGGTATCTTCCTCCAGGCAAGTATTTTTCTACCTTTCTTGCTCTCCAAAGTCAAGTTCAAAAAACTCTTACTTCCAAGACAGTTCCTTTTACATCAGTTGGACAACTTATGCAAGAGACTGCTCATGAATGGGGGCAACACAGTTGTAAACTGGCAGTAAGAATTTCTCTCTTTGCCAAACTAATATTCTAAATATTATATATAAGTGACTTTGCACAAAGCTACACTGCTTACTGTACAGCCAGACAGCCAAGAGGGATGCGTGGTGCTTTCCTCCAAAAGTGACCATGCTGGGAATGGGCTCGGCAGCTCCATGTATCATCCAGATCACGGGATCCCCAAACCCCTAACCCAGGCTCTGAACAAAACCCCCTTCGTTAGGCTTCCCCCTAACTCTGAGAAAAACGTTCCTACTACAACAAAGAACTCACAAATACACAAAAGCCAGAAAATAGAGCTCGGACACGATACAACCCTAACTCTGCCCATGCAGTAGGAATGTCAACATCCCCACACTTTGCCTCTTCCTAAAAAAGCCAGAACTTTCCCTGTGGCACTTCCTCAGCTGCTGAGGTAAGTGTTCTTGCATCGGGCAACCAGGCTAGCCAAGACATCTCATCCCCTACGCTTTTAATGCTAGTTGGGGCTTTCTAAAGAAGAGGAAAATTGCCTGGATTTTTCCAAGACACCTAGGTGCAGAGATGTGTAGGAGCACGGCGCTTTAGCTGATCAAAAGACAGCTCTGTATTGCACAAAAGGAGCTCCTCTATTACAGGCACTGAAAAACCGCGTATGCAGTAAGTGGGTCAGAAGAACAGGTCACAACCAGCGTACAAAACCAGGCTGCCTTAGAAAGCAGAGAGGGTCAAATGCCCCTGTGCTGTGGGAGGTGGGAACATCGCTTGCTGCTGCAGCTCTGTTAGCTAAGGTTCGTGGGGAAGCTGGGCTCTGAAACGCAGGTGACCGAGGCATCCACAGCCACGGCCAAGCCTTCGCACCGCGCTCTCACGAAACGCTTGACGTCAGCCGGGAAAAAGACCGTGTGCCACCTTCTCGGCACTAAAGCATCTCTCTGCCTTCGCTATCGCCGACGTAGGTGGCTTTATGCAGTCTGCTTTATTCCATCAGAGGGCTGCTGAGACTGCTCCCGCCCAGCTTGGCTGCCGTCCGCACCCACGGTGCTGCCCAGTGGGCAGCTCACGCCGAGTGGGTCTCGGCCGCCGCCGCGGAGCTGACACCCACGTTACACCAGCGAGTGGCTCTGGCACCCCCAGGCTCCCCGCTTGCTCCCTGGCAGCACAGGGTCACCTGCATGTTCGTCGTGTACTTTTCTGTCACTACAGATTCCCCCCCCCCCCCCAAAAAAAAATCTCGGTCCGTGATGTGATTCAGGGTGGCTTATTCCAAAAACAGACAAAAAAAAATTTTCATTCTTTCCTCTGCTGCTACCACCTCATGCGTGGATTGGAGAGCTAAGTCTTTGCTCGCTTGCTGGAGGACTTCTTTACAGCACACAAGCTCTTTCATCTTTATCATGATCAGAACAAGTCAGTGCACCTTTGCTATTTCACAGTCTCTTTTAAACTGGGGTGAGCTGAACTTTCTATGCAAAGATTTGACCTCTCCCGAAATCCCTTGATCAGCAATTTCCCTTGCTCGCTCTTTCATGTTTGAGGCATTATGAAACACTGGAAACTACACATTCTTTCATAAGGAAGTTAGTGAGAAAATTCAAATAATCAACTCAGTCCCAGGAGACTTGGGGTCTCTTTCCAAGTTTGAAAGCTCTTTCCTAACAGAAGTTTTGCTCTTGAAAGTCTTCTGGTTAGCAGGCAGCTGATGATATAGCTTCTCTGGAGCCTGATTATACTTCCAGGCCAGAGGCAAGTAATAAAAAAGCCTGCCTGGCTCTGTGAGGTCTGAATCAGGTGCTAACACTGAACATCTGCTGGGGCCTCTGCTGTCCTCTCCCCCACCCTCCTTCCATGTGCTGGGCACTGGAGCATTCTCCACTTTATAGCCTGTGGCAATGAAAGGCCAATTTAAGAGGGAAAGCACTGCTGACAGCATTATCCAAAAAACCCAGACTCTGCTTTAACTGCCCTCTGTCCAGGACTTTGGTGAGTCCAACACCACCGTGACATGCTGAAAAGATCTCCACTGTACGGCAGCCTCTGGAAACAGTTACCAGCAAAGCGTTCACAGCCCAACCCAAGCGAGACAGACTCTGCACGTACGTTTATTACTTTATACAACCAGATTGCTTATCGTACAAAAATTAACAGTGCCACCCAAGAGGGCTTTCACAGGCGTTTAGGAAGAGACATGTAAACACAGCTTTAAAACATGGTTTTTATGTAATTTAAGTACAAACTACTGAAGCACCGCACACTGTCTGCGTATATATATACAGAGACACACGTGTGTGCCTGTATCTCCACACACATACAGACACAGACTGAACAAATGGTCACAGCAGGCTGCGATATGTCCTCTGAGGAATCCAACATCCCTACACAAGGGCTTCCACCAGTGGGACGTGAACCCGTAAGCTCGTCCTTAGGTCCTTGACTTGCTATCGCCGTTGGCCTGGCCTTCCTTCCCTGGCTGCCCCTTGCTGCTCCCCACTGCCAGCTCCCCTCCGGAGTTAATAACCATCTCCAAGCCCACCTAGGTGAGCGCACCAGCGTGATTTGGTAAAGATGTAAGGGTCAGCACACAGGGTCAGATCCCTATCCTGAAAAGTCTCAGCGGGGAAGGGATGGTCTCTGTCTTCCAGGGTGCCTGATCTAGCAGGGCCCGAGTCACGAGCGTAATGCTTGGGCACAACTGTCAGACGTAAAAACATCTACAGCCCGCAAACTTTCACTTTTCTGTTCTGCGGCAGTAAAGGATGAACGGACCTGTACAGGAAAAACGTATTTGGGGTAGAAATCATGACCTTTAGAGAAAAAGACTGCAGCACCTGACTAATTCCTACTAGAGGGAATGCCCAATACAGTGAATTTTGCTTAGTATCCTGTTTATTTAACGCCTTAAGTTTAACGCCTTAAGGTAGAAGGTTCATCAAAGAGCTAAGGAATGACATTTCTGCTAAATGCTGTGCTTTTATCTGCAGGAAGGGCACTTGCTGCTTGCAATAGGAAAATGAGAAAACTCGTACTTAGACCTTTCCAAGCAGCAACTGCTGAATCCCAGCACTGCTCTTGCGCAGCTGAACAGGGTAAGTTATTTGCATTCATGTCTATTCCCTTCTAGATCTTGCTTGTGTAGACTAAGCTCCTTGGGCAGCAATGGCCTCTCGAGTGAGAGAACTTGAAATGATAATCTGGCATTGGCCACAAAAGATTTGTGTAGCTTTACTGATTTCTACTGCGGTAAAACAAATGAGTAACGGCTGCAGCCTACAGCTTTTGTAAGGAAGAAATGACAGACTGTAGTCATATTTTCAAAGCTTTCTCTCTATAGAGGCTCAGTTATTCTCTGGGAGGAACAGGCTAGCCCTGGTAGGAATCTATCCAAAAACTGTAAAGAGTCAACACGGCTTCTGCTTGCTCATCTTCCAATGCAGAGAGAGAACTGTTCCTTTTAGTCCGACAGCCACAGGAACTGTGAATCCCAAGGGCTCTGCTGTGCACTTAGTGCAAACTGGTCAGGAAAGAAGCATCTATCCTCCCTGCAGCTGAAGATGGTAAAAGCCGGTGTTCTTTCTGCACTAACCTCCCTGTCCAGGAGTGTAACAGGCTCTAATGCTAGGCAGCAGGGATGCTCTGTCCTTGGAAAGAGATGAACAGCAGCTGTGTCTCAACCGGCTTGGGGGCCCCAGAAGATATTTTTCTGGAGTGCCACATGGAAACATGCTTCTAAAGCCCTGACTGAGTTTCATGTCAAATGCAAGGTTGACAGGATCTCCAGAGTGTTTCTCCATGCAAATTGGGGCAGCCCTTTATGACAGGATCAAACCAAGACATTGGTCTTCACATACAAACAAAGAAAAAGCAATACTGACAGACAAAGCAGCAATGGTAAAACAGCTTCAGAAGTCACTCATGTAATCAGATAGATGCTGCAGAGCTGTCACGGATGTATCCTGACAGTCCTTGCTATTGAACAGTAAATACACTTGAGCAGCATTTGCCTTGGTGGTTCACATGTCGTGGCCCAAGAGACCAGTGCACTGAATTACTGACATTATCGGGAACCTCCAAGAACTAGCAGAAAGGAGCAAATAAAGATATACTTCCATTCAGGAGGAGGTATTATCTGTTTCTTATTCCAATTTGCCACATCTGGCTATGCCACTAGAAGTCTCAGCAGAGAGCTGAAGGGCAGAATAGCTACTGAACCACAGAGCAACTCAGATCTACCAAATACTTCGGGCCTAGCTCACAAAATCACCAAAAATTTGAGAGCTTCCATATTCCTCCATAAATCTGACATCCCTTCCTACCATGGGAAGCCTTTGTATGTCAGACTCACAGCCTGAGCCTGTGAAAAGCTCATATAGCCAGCCTGACAGCTATGCTCCAGAGGATTTCTCATGCTACACTTTATAACCCAACCCTTCTCATCCCTGCACTTGTATGTGGGAAGGGAAGAAACAGGTAAGAACATAAATGAGATCATACAGATTAATTTTCCCTAATTCAATAACATTTATACACTTTAAATAAATCTTCATTAAAAAAAAAAAGCATGAACAGTTCTACAGCATAAACAGGTGCAAATCCCATTGCCTAGTAAAGCCAGGAAAGAGTTCATGTCCAATCAGAATGAAAGTCCACAGTCATGTGTTTTAAGGACAGCCTTGTGTTTTAAAAACAGCCTTGATGTTAGTGTCTTTACTGTATCAAACTCTTGGTACTTTATTAATAATAATAACAATAAAAATAATAATAATAATAATATCTAGACAGCACAGACAAAGTATAGGATGATACATATGCATAGAAGTGCAAGACATAACTTAAGTCAAAGTGACTACTGGTCAAATTGGTATAAACTATGTTCAGAGATCAAGCATAAACCAGACTAAGAGCAATCAAGGACCTTTTGTTTTCCTCTCATTTCCATCAGAATTCATCACAGGTAACACCAATCCAGTCTGAAGTGACATCGATTCCAGATGGGTGTACATGAGAGGAGAGCCAAGCCCATGCCTTGATGGAAAACTGATCCTTGTTTCCTCTGTGTATTGCCAATTAATCCACAGGCTTCGCTCTGAAGAGCCGAGCAGAGAGAGAGAGAACAGTAACTTCGATGCCACGTTCAAGGGAGGCAGAGTCAACAGAAACGTAGCACATAAAAGCAGGGGGTAGAGCAAGCCCTTGTTAGCTCCTCTGGAGTCACATCCCCCAGCTGATTTATTGATTCCAGCCTTGAAAGATGACTATTGAGGAGGTTAAGTAACACCACTCTTCATTGGAAAAATAAAAAGATTATCCTCACAAGTGTGATTTTTCCCTTCCCATTTGTCTTATTTTACTATTTCAGAGATAAAACATCTTTTACAGTACCAGCTCATTATTGTGTTCATTCCCTTTAAAGGCAAATGGAGTCTAAAAGATCTTGTCACCAGAAGGGGGTGGGATGGGGGAAGAGGCAGACCTTTTATTAAACCTTCAGAAAGACTTCTAGCTCATTTTGCAAATGAAAACAACAAAAGCCGTAAAACTCTAGCAAAGGAGAACTGTCACTGAGATTAAGCAGATCCAAACTCCGCCATCCATTTTTCATACTTCTCCAGGTCTGCAGCAGAAACAGATTTGGAGATTTTCTTCAGAGCCAGCTCAAAGTCCCCCTTGGTAACCGGCATCTGAAGCTCCTCTTTAGAAAGTGCACGAATCTCTTCTGGAGTTAAGCCGTTAATACGTCGTCTCATTGCCATTAAAGAGGCATCCCTAGAAATACAGGACAATGTATGGGAGCTAATTGCTAGCAGCATGTGCTGTAAGCCTATGAATTTTGATTGTATTCTCTTGCTAGAAACCACTGGCAGGAACACTTAAGACAGCATTTATTTACCATAGAAGATGCGGTTCACATCTTTCTTAGCTTCCATGTTCCCAGATCACTACATTAATTCAACGTAAAGAATGCATTGGCACCAAAACCCATTTAAGCATATGGTAAATGTGCAGAGATAATTAAAACTATAAAACTGAAAGACTTTTACAATGATTCATAGAGATGAAATTTTACAACTTCAGTGCAGGAAAGGGCAGGGTGGGAGACGAACTGCACTCAAAGACTTTTTTTTTTTTTTTTTTTTTAAAGTAGTCTGGATTTGCACCCCCATCCTCTTCAATTCCAACCTTCCCCCCGCCGTGTAGCCCAAAATGACAGTCAGCAAGCGTTCAGAGTGCAGCCCAGCTCTGCCGCCTGCTCGGACATAGCACCTGAATCTGTAAAGGGCAGAGCAGGAGGCATCAGACACCAGCGTCACGCGCTATCCGCGCCTCTGGCTCCTCACGCTCTACCTGCTCTGTGACTCCTCCCCAGCTTGGATGCTGCTAACATGGCCCACTGGCACGGAGAACACTGCTCATTTCTCACACCACGGCCCACATGCAGTCTGAAATTACATTTTCTCTTTCCCCAGGTTTTTCCCAGCAAGGGATAACACAGGCCTCAGGGAGAACAGGTAATTTAACTATTGCACTGCATGACACACACCAAGTTTTCAAAACCATGGAGTCATTTCACAATTCCAGCAAAGCAGCAGGGGAAGAAAAAAAAAATCCCAAGCCATGTTCTTAAAGGATCAGTTTCTCTTGGCAGGGATCCTAATGTAATAAGGCACATAGACTCTCTTCCGATAAGTTTTTTCAAATACCTATCCTCCACCAGAAAAGACTAGTTTGTCAAAAAAAGGAACAAATTGTGGGAACAGGATAGAAATAAACCCAACACTAATGCTATAAACTATCTCTATCACCCTTGCACCTAGATGATTCAGGCAGAAACCAAGACCATGCTGCACTGGGGGCTGCCCAAACACACAGCATATAGAAGCCCCAGAGAAGGGTTCTGTGAAAGGTTCCTTTGTAACGCAAAATTCTGGCTCTTAAACTCATGGAATCTAAAAAAAAAAATAAATTAAAAAAATATCCAAACCTGTTTTGCACCACATCAACAAATGCAGTAAATGCAGCCAACAGTAACATGAGATTTGCTCAGAGAATTTTCTTCACTTCAGATCCAAGAAAACTTAACAACATATTCCTCCATGGTCTTCAGACCCCTCCATATGACAGTAACACATGGTTCCAGTAAATAGATTTGGGCCTCAAACATAGGTACTGCTAGCATGGCTTCAGCTGTAGTGGGTATTGCCTTTTATCGCATAATGCAAACGATGACTTTCCATGCAGTTTTATTTGCAAATTAAGGGGAATGAGATACCTGCAAACATTAGTGATGTCAGCACCAGAATAGCCTTCAATCTTCTCAGCAATTTCTTCAAGGCTGATATCAGGATCCAGTTCTACTTCCCGAAGATTAATCTTAAGTAGTTCTGCTCTGCCTTTTGCTAGAACATAAAAATATTTATTTGAAGACTTGCAAGAGTAATGTTAAGAAGAGATATAAATACAACTTAGAGTTTTCGGTGAAAAGTAGAAACAAAAGGGCTTAACACAAGAAAAGGAAAGAGACAGGAAAAAATCATAGTAAAGTGTGCAATCTAATACAGTAAAGTATATGGTTAAAAGCAAGATATTAAAACAGCATGCTCTAGAGACGTTTTCCAAAGTCATACGTCATTAAAAATGTCTGTTATGTCTCAGGTGACAAAGCATTTGGTCACATACTGCCCAAGGGCACAAAAGCACAATCCTACAAATGTCTGCTTCTTCTCACATCCCTTTGGATTCACTCGCTGTTCAAGTGTTTGACTGCATATTATTCACAGTTTCATTAGAACCACAATGAGGATTCTATTAACAGAGCTTCAGATAGCACAAACCCCTTAACAATAGGCTGAACTTTAAGCATATGTTTAAGCACTTCACTCAGCTGGGACCCAAGAAAGCTGCTGAAGCCTGATAGAAAACAGATATAGTAAATATGTTTACTGTATTAATGTATTTACAACACAAACGTCCTGGTATCCCACTTTCAGACCTAGATGCAGTGTACACTCAGTGATAAGCAGCTGTGTAAATGAGCGCTGATGCTGCGAATTAACCATTTTTCTCGTAGAAGGCATGGGCATATGTGCATTTGGGTTCATATGTTAAGCAGCCTACGCTTATAAGAAGGAATTCACATTTGACAGCTTAGGCCTCAGTGTTACTCTGCACAAGGGTGGTAAAGAAGAGGACAAATGCTTTCCTGGCTTTTACTGTACAGAAAAATATACCAGCTCAGCATCTTTATTTCCACAGTGACCAATATTTATGACCTAGGAAACAGGATAACCACAACAGAAGTAGCAGTAGGAAAGGCTAAAGGTCTTAAGGAAATGTCCACACTATTATTTTATTTATTGCTATCCCTAATTAATTTGGGGGGGAGGGAGGAATATAAAAGCATTTAGAAAGCTTGTCTAAAGCTGCTGGTTTTGTGTGCTTTGCAGAACTGTCAAGAATATAGTTATCAATCACACATAACTGGCACTAGCTATAAAATGGGGATTTATTATTTACAGAGCACAGTGTACATACAGCATACCTGCAGAGAGCATCCTGTATCAGAGAACATTCTTCTAATCTTTGCTATGGGGCTAAGCAAGTCCTTGCAGTATTTTGAAAATGAAACACAGTAGAACATACACTTGCATCAAATCCTACAGTATACAAGTGTATATATGACGTCATGTCACTTTTTCAATTAAAATGCCAGACCACATCAAATCACACAGCAGTTATAAATGCATCATTTAGACTTGCCCAGAACAGCTCAACATTCTTATTTCCAGAATAGATGCAACAGAACATAAGAGTGGAAATAAAACCGGAGCACATCTCGTATGTTGTCCGGGGTGTAATACACTGTGTCAAAAACCAATCTGGTTTAATTAGAAACAAGAGCACGAGCTGATAGGATTTTAAACTAATTGGTCATAAAGACAGGCATCCTGTTAGGAGCTGTTACTGCCTGTGAGCTACAAAGACAAGCTGTAGAACTATTAAGTGTCCTTATACCTGCTAAACTCAATCACAACTGCTGTCACTATGAACACACATCTTGTTATCTTGAGTGCTCATGCAGGGAGATGAGGCATCCACTGTACCAAGAAGAAACGAAGCTATGCAAACTTCAAGTGATAGGAATCTCAAAATTAATAGGACAGGTGAATGACAGCTCGGAAAGACAATACAAGCTGAGACGTCTTAGGGCAGCAAAGTAATCAGCCTGCTGCATTCTGAGTAACTCGAAGCACAGTCATAAAGGCGAGCAAGCAATGATTTACAATGAACTGAGCCTGTAAGTGAAAATTCATGGATCCACTTCTTTGCATTTGTCTGCAAGGGCACGGAGTGCATTTGCAGTATTTCTGAACATGTCCAAAGGCTGCCTTTGATGATCACTCAAGGACTGACTGTTAAACATTTAAAATAATTCCAAGCTCATTAAAAATAACTCTCTTTCAAAATGTAAGAACCCATCAATGGGCTTGCAATGAAATGCTGCAGCTCTTTGTTTTTAAGCCCCCAAGCAAGTAGTATTTTTTTCTTTCTCTCACTCCTTTTAAAATTAAAGCAACCCAGCCAAATGATTAACCCCTGAGTTTCACTGCTCATCACAAAAACATCAAGCTTCTCCTCCCAGACCCAACAGTCCTGCAGTAATCCTAAACTCATCTTACAAAGGCCATTTTAAAGGAAAGTGGTCATAGCAAACATACCTGTGGGCAAAGGTATATAAATCCTCTTCTCCAGCCTCCGTCGGAGAGCTTCATCGATATCCCAGGGAAAATTTGTAGCAGCTAATACCATAACCATCTTGGAAGGGTCATCGTTTTCCAGAGCACCACCTACCCCTGCAACCGTAACAGTTTAGAGCAATTTCACTCCACAGTTCTTATTGATTGAGACGCATGCTAAGAAAAACTACACAGACAAACATTGCAAAAGCCTGGACAAAGCTAAGCAACAGCTCTAGATAGTCCTAGTGCTCCTTCCCAAAATTCCCATGGCTTAGGTGTGACAAGACCATCATTGTCACAGAGAGGAAGACAGTTTGTTCTTTTGCCGAGTCAGGGGAGAGCTTGCTTTGACAGTGCTAATAACACAGTCATATGTTAAGTACAGCCCTACTAGTCCCACTGAAAGTGGTGTTTCTGTCAAATCTGGTAATGGAAGAAATAGGAGTCACTCCTTGGCCTCCCAAATGAGGACTGGAAAGAAATTATCACTTTGGGGAAAAAAGTTGCCCACCCCGAGTCTACCACAGTGAACCTGCACATTTGAGGACATTACAAATAGTAGTTAAACAATAGCTGCAATACAGAGGTGGTTATCAAACCACTACGCTATACAATAGTCCTCAGATGGTCGTTCTCGTTATATGCACCTGCACCGAACAGGTACTAAATCTGACTAAAAGGGTAATATTAGCTGCTACCACAGAACACAGCAAAATCAGATCTCGCAATAGGGTCCCCGAGCTGGAGACTCTGGCAAAGGGGAGAAATATGTCCAAATTGCATCAAAATTAAAGACCTGTATTAAGCTGCACAAATCTGCACGATCTGCTTCTCCTAGAGTCTGTGTCTCTTAAATAGGAGCCTTCAATTTACCATCAAAATGGCCGTTTTAGAAAAAATAAAGCAGAATGCCCTTTTCAGTTATCTGCCTTCAAACACTCCAAAAATACACTACTCTCAAGTTCTGCCTTATTTTCCCCCTGCCCATAAAGCCAGGTTTTCCAGATTGCTGAAGTTCTTACATTCCCACCTGTAAAGAAACAGCACCCCAGCCCCAAACTCGGATCTAAACACTTGTTACCGTCCATTTGCACAAGCAGCTCTGACTTCACTCTGCGACTCGCCTCGTGTTCATCAGACGTGCCTCTGCGGCTGCAAATGGAATCTATCTCATCAATGAAGATTGTTGTTGGAGCGTAAAACCTTGCCTTTATTCAAATGAAAACATCACTATTAAGGCTGCAGCAGCAAGCACAGGCCCCGATCAGACCACAACCCACTCCCACTAGACATACCACATACATATCTTCCCTGCCTGTCACAAGAAAATAATTCAACATCTTGATTTACAAACTGTCTAGCATATGCTGAAGTTTAGACGCTTTAAATTGTACTCCTTGAGTCAGGGGTCTTTCGGGGTGGTTGGTTTTCCTTAGCAACCGGTCTTGCAAAGGGGAAAAGGAACACAATCAAAATACAGGCAGTCTTCATGTCCAGGTTTTTGTGCTGATGAAGGTTAAGCATAGGGGACAGAAGGGAGTTCAGCCAATCTCAGCAGAGACGGGTTTTAACTGAGAGTACTGTAGAAGTGCAATGAGGATCCCAAAGAGGTGAATGACTCTTCAGTATAGGTCCACATGGGCATGTCCTTTCACATACCCCACATGACAGACCGCACCCACAACTTCACTGAGAAGCCTGTGTCCATCATTCAGAACAGAATCAGAACTAAAACATGTATTGCTTCTAGAATAACAGTTCCAAATCCCTTCCAATTTCAAATCTACTCCCCATGGGCTTGTTATCCCATAACCAAATAATTGAATTTCCATCAAGGTCACAACTCTACATTTAGTCTGGAAAATGCTATCCTAAACATGGGTGATGAATGATTTCCTTCTTAATCCTCAACAACATACCAGAAAAGGGTGGAAACAGATACTATGTTTTTCTAACTGGCTGAAGGGATGTCAATTCAATGAACTCCGTACTTCCAACATGCTGCTGGAGGGACAGGAAACCAAGAGAGATGTCCTTTCTCACCGTAGTGTTCCCCAGATCACATCACTGAAGACATACCATTTCAAACAAGAGGCGGACCAGCTTCTCAGACTCGCCCCGGTATTTAGACGTCAAGGTAGAGGAAGACACGTTGAAGAATGTTGTTCCACATTCTGTAGCAACAGCTTTCGCTAGCATTGTTTTGCCAGTGCCAGGAGGACCAACCATCAGCACGCCCTGAAAGGTGAAAACAAAGGTAATAAACAACAAATAAACTTTACAGTTGGTACTCTACCCTACATCTCAATATGATCCAAGATCTGTACTTAAATTGTTTAATAACATAATCATCATCAGTGGAAAACAAAAGACAAGAATCCTGCTTCCGAGAACAGCGTGGAAGTGTTCTCCTATTTCTTCTTACCACTCCACTGGAGTCCAAATCACAAAAGCCAGTAACTCTCACTGCACCTGTCACTTGGGAAGCGGACAGCAGATTTACAGCCTTGCTCTGAATCAGACAGAGCCTGGACTTGAACTTAGGCCTTTCCCAACTCACAAGGGGCTGCACAGGCAGATAAAGACAGTGAATTCTTCTTTTTGGAACAAAGGCCCTTCACAACGAAAGCTGCACAGAAACCAAAATACTTTTGCAGAAAGTTGGGTTTCCTCAATAGAGCATTTTGCTGTAGAAAAGCATTTTGCCAAAAAATCCTGATGATGTATATGTATGAATCTGGTTGATTTTTACATTTAAGTATGCACGAGAGCATTCACTGAATACAATGGTTTGTCACACTGTTTAATCTCTCCATCTCAGCACTTCTGTGGCCAAACTGCTGCATCTTAGCAGTTCCTGGATGAAATGCCATCCCCACCAGACTGTTGGATGTCAGAAGAGCACTGCTATTTGTATGTTACAGATAAGCAACCATGGTTTCTGGGACTACTGCTCAGTCCCTCAAAAGCCTAATATGAACCTCAGTGATTATTCAGAAAGCTTTAAACTAGAAAACTGAACTACAATTCTTAAGTCCCAGGCTGGCATCCACATCATCAGACTGTCTTTCCATCTATGGTCTATCTGAAAGAGAGAGTAAGAAGCACACGTATCTGCAGCTCAGCACATTTACCCATCAGTTTGCAAGCAGGTTTTTAGGTAGACACAGAGTGATCTCAGGACCCATGCATGTTAAGACTGTAGCACTGAGACTGGTTAATCACTCTTGATAATATTTCTAAGTACAGTTATCTTTATGGATAGTCTTTCCAACCCTTTCAGCAGCAGTGCTGGAGAGGGACAACACACTGTTCCATGCCTGCATAGCGCCAGAACAGGGCACTGTGATTTTTAAACATGGCACTATGAAAATGTCGTGCTCAAGCAGCTTGGGTTTTTTTCCCTCCCAACTGCAAGATCTTCTTACATGCTAACAAGTTTCCTAAAGTAAAGTTGTACTGTGTTACAAGGGTAATCAAATTAGCTAGAATTAGAATTGCACATCATAATGTGCTTTGCAATTAATAACTTACATAAAATGCCACAGCAATAAAATATCTGTTAAATGCAAGCCACATAGCAAATTAGATTTCATCTGTTCCTCACAAAAATTTACTTCTAAAAGCACAAAGAATGACATGGAAGAGATCTATAAAAACAAATCAACCGGGAATGCAATTATTCAAAAATGTACTGTTCAAAAGCAATAGCCTCTCTGTACTCCATTTTCCATTAACTCTTAATACCTTTATTGCCATTTAACACTTAGCTAATGCAAGCTCAACATACATTCATCGGTAAATTAAGTTAGAAACGTTCACACATCATCCATACAGCTAACAGTCCAATGTCACTCCTCAGGCTGCCCAAGGTTTCCCAAGCTCCAGGGCAGCAAGCATAAAAAGTAAATGGACTCTTTTCCTCCCCATGAACATTCAGACATGTACTGTGATTTGAGTCGCTGCATAGCCATACTGATATTATAATAATATTGCAAGTACAACCCTGGAGTGACCAGCTGAAATTTACTCAGCCTGTGATATGCAGGTCAGAGATGACTTACTGTTCTCTCTGAGCTTCAAATATGTTTATTTAATATTTTAAAAGAAGCTGCACCTCAATTTAAATCAACTTGACCCCTGTGTTTGACAAACTGTGTTTAGTGCAGGACCTGGTGATACAAGGGACTAACATTATTTTTTGGATATTGCTTTGGTCCTCCATTACTATGGAAGGTTGAATTCTGGCTTCAGTTACGCACGCCGCTCACTGCCGAAATCCAAGCCCATCGCTTTGCACCTCCTGTGTAACTATTATAGTGAGTGTTACCTTGCATGTGATACTGGTGGCATTATATTTGTGCGTAACACAGGTGCAAAGCGGCCACACCAGGTGTAAAGCCAGGGGAAACCCAAGCCTTCTGGGGATAAAGATGATAGAAATATCAGTTAAAAAAAAAAACCAAAAAAAAGAACTTGAGTTCTCAGCAAAACAAGATGTGCATGGTTGCAAACAGAAACACATAGGATCAAGTTGCTCGCTCTCTCTGCAAACTAGGAGGCTGCCACTTACTCACTAGTTAAAATCCTTGACAAACACAAAGACTTCTTTATTCTTCCTCTAAGGCTCTGTTAATCCAAAGTATTCCAATAAGAAGCTGAAATGCACCGCAGGGAGTAAGTGCTTTGATGAAATCACTGCAGGGTGACTTCTTGTTGTTGTAACAATCACTAGCAGAGCAGTGGGAAGCACAGCGAGCAACTGGGCCTTCGTGGCACAAAACAGTTCAGAGAAAAAGAAAGAGCAAGCCCGGGAACACTCAGAAACCCGTGGCTGCAACTACACAGCACCTGTGTTGAATCAGGAAGACAGCTGGCTCCTTCATACAAGCACCGTCCTCTGAATGCAGGCACAAACTGTGAGGGCTGTCTTGGGAATTGTTCTCAGGAGACTCTGAGCATCCAAAAACAGATTTGGCTGCCTTTTCCCTGAATTATTGTCCTGAATGCCTAGGCTCAACAAATGCCTGCTGCTACACTGATTACTGCAAGAAACAGTCTTCCCTTCAAAACTTCTCATCCTTGTAGCACAGTCAGAGGTCAACAGTAGGGAAAATACATGCTGTTCTGTGTGAAAAATAAATTCAGGAGAGTTACAGCTTCACAAGTCACCAGGGAAAAGGCTAACAATGAAGACTCTTCATGGACTCGTCAGAAATCAATTTGCATTTCAGACTGAAGAGAGGAAATAATTTTAAAATTTTTTTCATGTCTACAACCACCTAGTTTTCAGAGGCAACACTGCTCAGTAGGAAAAGATAATCTCCGGCAAAGAGGTGGAGACTGTAACTCTTTAAAATACCAGGCTGTTGTTTTGTTACCCACTGCCACACCACTTGGAGACAAGGCCACGGTCCTTTTCACGTTTCCTGCACTCTGCTGAGATACCTGCCTTAAAGAGAGATGGCCACTACATCCTCTAGACATGTTAATAGGTGAAAAAAAGCACAGCAGCTCTTCACTCCCTTCAAAGTTTCTGAAGACTGGACAGACAGGGCCCCTGTAGTCTATAATAAGGGTATGGATCAACCTACTCTATGCCAAGAGGAAAAGAGAGAGATTCGGCTGTTCGAAAGACACTAAAATCTCACCTTAAACTTGTAACCCATGACATCTAGGCTCTGTCCAAGCCGATAGCTCGGTAGACCTTAAGGTTAACCTCAAGGCCACTGGTACTGACCATAAGCGCTCTAAACCCCAAAGGCCATATAGCCTGGGGCTAGGTCTGGGCTGACTCGAGGTTTGTGTTGCCCCCCTGCGAGTCACTAAAACCTCCATGAACAGCAGCAATCTCCCAGCTCCCGCCACCAGCTCCCACTCTTTCCAACTTCCCCTCTTTACTGCCTGTAGATGCAAGCCCCAAGAATTGGTCATTTGTCAGCCTCATCAGTTCCTGAAGGGCTTTGTTTTGTAAATAAGCAGAATAATGGGGATCTAGGACTGGCTCAGGCAAAGAATGACAGCTTTGAGGGTCGGACCCAAGTATAAGCCAGAGAAGTACAAGGACCAAGCAGGAAAAACAGGGCAAGTGTTAATAACACAAAGTGTGATATACGCTGCTGGACCAGCATACTAAACCACAGAAACTACTCACGTACACAGCATTCCCTACACATGCCATTGCCTTGCAGACTCAGAGTAAAGACAATTTGCAACAGTCTCTTTTCCCCAGTAATCCTTCTCAGTAACCAGAAAGCCCTTGTGTTGGGACTAGTTATTCCCCAAACAAGTGTCAATCCATCCCACAACAAAAGCAAGGCAATTTTATTTTCTGTTTACAGAAATGCTCCGCAACCTCCTCTTCCTTTTAGCTTTAAGCAAGGCCCAGATTGGTCGGCCAGCCAGGCCAGCTCAGTCCTATATCCCTCCTGTTGCCCCACTTGCAGGTCATTCTCCCACTTGGAATTTCTCCAACTGCAGCAGTAACTACACCCAGCTGCAAGTGTAACTGCAAAGCTAAATCATCACTTAGATCAGCCCCTTCTCTCTCCTTGCTTCCTTGCACCATCCACCCTGCAGTTTTGCAGTCTGAGTGAGAGACAGTTGGCACGCGCCGAATAAAACAGTCCAAGGACTGCTTTCCTCCGTGAAGTGTTGAAGAGTAGCCAACATAATCTTAAGCAGAGCCGTCTATTAAGCATTTCTGCTGCTGTCAATATACCCTATGTGCTTGCTCACATGTACAGGCTGACATAGAGAAAGTATTACAAGGTCAACAAGCTATGACTGAGTAAATACAAAAGAATTATTATTTACTGTAAAGCCCATGTACGCTTCCAGCTGTTTCTTTCACTGCATTTTACATGAATTGTTATGAACATGAACAAATTCCTTTTCTTTCCCATTTGCCTTTTAAGCCTTCTGCAGCAAGCATCCACACACATTACAGCAGCAGACATACATAACTACAGCTTGCCGTTTACTAAAACACCAAATAAATTCTCACCTTCCAAGGTCTTCTGATTCCTTTGAAAAAATCAGGCATCCACATTGGAAGAACAACGGCTTCTCTTAATAATTTCTTGGCTTCTTCCAAATCTGCTATGTCATCCCTGTGCAAGATGAAGAAACATGTACAAGATTCCCATACAACAGTATTTCTTCTAATTTTAGACAAGAAAAATAGAAAAGCTTTTCACTTAGTACTATCTCTTTTAGCATGCCAGAGCATGCCTCATGAGAGCACTCCTATAATCCTGTGACCTAAAATTGAATCCACTTTTGGAAGGTAGGGAAAAAATTATTTTCAACTCAAGTTACCCAGGGCTGCTTAATTAAAAATTGTTTTGGACAATGTGAACACTACAGCGGTATCTTTAATGTTCTCTGGAGTGTACTTTCATTTCAGCAGTACCTGTAATGGATGTACTGCACATAATATCAGTGAGCAACAAAAGCTTAACTGTAATCAAATTAATAAACTGTTAAAACCAAAAGACCTTGTTTTGCTCTCTAGAAGATTGTGGCAGCTCCCTGTTTTAAGAGTTAGAAGAAGGATAATTTCTCTCCTTCTCCACACTAGCAAAACTACTTGAATTAAGAAAATCCTCATACCAATGAATGCTTGGATTCCTTGATACAATGTCCCTTTCAAGAGCTTCGACCAAGTCTTTGTCGTAACCAGCTCCATCAAATTTTGGAATTTCCCCATCACCAACTTCCTGGGATATTTTCTTTCCCTACAAGTGAAAGTCATACAGGCTTATAAGGACATTATTCTTTCAACATATCCTTTACTAGCAATATATAGCAATATTGTCTGGTTCACCTCTGCAGAAGCCGCAAGAAGGTATCAAGCTTTAACACAACTATCTCAGCACCATGATGGCCAGCAAAACCAGCATGTTCACACCTTACGCCCCACAAAAAGTCCCCAAACATCTGTGGTTGCTTCCACGTCAACAGCACGTTTCCTGCATAGACGTAGCTCACAGGGATAAAACCCCACCAAGGCACACTATATATCATGGCGGGTGGGTTGGCTGGTTGCTCAGTCGGTCGGGTGGTTTTAAAGCAGCAAACCAGACTCTCTTAACAGTGCTAAACCACTCTTCAGACAACTGCCACGCTTCCTGGCCAGCTGAAGGCACAAATGCAGAAACAGCCTCACAAAGCAGGCTGCGTCACGACTTAATGCTACATTAACTCCTGGCTAAAGACCAGAGTATCCAAAGCACGTTTTGAAGATGCTATACCTGCCACACTACCTGCCAGAGCTGAACACCTGGCACCGCATCATCACTGAAAAGGAACACAAAAGCTGTTACACCTATTGTCTCTGATGGAGGAAAACCAAGAAGATCCTCTCCCCTTGTTTAATTAAAGCCTTCCTGCCCAGCAATTTCTCCTTTCCTCAACAGTGAACTATCTATTTCCCTCCTCTCGTTCAGAGGCCAGCTCCATAAACAGTTAAAAAGCTTTTAAAAGGTCATATTTATTTAAAGGCTGCACCAAAAGCCCTGAAGAAGCTCCCAAGTCACCCAGGCTTCTTTGAACTACAACGATTTCTGCAGTGTGCCAATGCTCATTCAGTGACCAAGCCACACGCGGCCTCAACCCCAAACGGCCCCAAGTTTCTGGTTAATACCTCCACGGTGCCACTGAGCTTATAGGGGTGAAGTAACGTTTTCCCTTTCGAGCACCAGGGCTCACGCTCCTCCTCTCCCACTTCAGAAGGAAACCGCTTCCCTTCCCAGATCCACGGCAGCGTTCCGCGGTGCCTGAAAAGCAGCTGTGCTGTTTTAATGAAGGAGGCTGACTAGGGAGCTACTTTAGGACTCTTAACTCGGCTTCTAAACACTATCAGCAAGCAAGAATCCCAGCTGGCTGGACAAAAGCAGCCCAGGCAAAGGCGGGCTGAGAGGCAGCTGGAAATACACAAATAACCTCGCAGTGGAAAGAGAAAAAGGTAGCGATGATTACACCCCTCCCAGTTGCCATTTGCCCCCAAGGCCTGTGAGGGAGCAGTTTATCTTCCCACTATTTTTATTTCTTGCTTCCAAGTGAACTCTGTGTTGTTTAGTATTCCCAGATCAGGTTTTTTGCAATGGAAAGGAAGCTGAAAGTTGTGTTTAGACAAAAAGCTGGTGTCAAAAATGTAATGGTCTGGCGTAAAAAGGAAACAGAGGAAAAAAGCCCTGTAGAGTTTGGAAGATTTCAGGAGAGATAAAACGGAATCCAAATGTAACCATAAAAAAAGAAAGAAGGAAAAAAAATGACAATGAAATGAAAAGTATTTGCTATCTTTGTTACGCAAGTCTCTCCTAACCCTCTGCAATGGACTGGTTTTCCTAGTGGAAGAATTTTTGCACTTCTCAAAACAAATCAGATGTTTTGTTTTTTTCTGGGTGAAACAGAGTTAAGGCAGGCTTTAAAAAGCAGGAGAAGGCAGGGCGGATAGCTGCAGCACTCTGTGGAGGAGGCTGAAGCAGCAGCTCAAGCCTTCGCACCCAAGCCCGGACCGGCAGATGTGGGCACAGCCTGGCTGCTGTGCCAGGACGGCGGTGAACATGCCCATCAATGGCAATGCAGGCGACTCCAGGCGCGGGTGTGATGCAGCTCAAAGAAGCAGGAAAAAAAACAGAAAGAAAGGGGAAAGAAAGGGCCTGGCCTGCCCCAAAACCCCAGCAATACTTGCTACTTTTCCTGGGACAGTGACTTTTCCTGCTGCCCGCGGCAGGGCTCGACAACAGAGGGGAAAGAACGGCCAACTGGGAGATGTGCTCTCAGCATCACCTTGGCTATCAGTTTAGCGAGACCGAATGCTTCAAGTTTTTTAGTTCCAGAATTAAACCAAGATTTAAAGTATTTACAGTTTTCATATCTAATAAGATTATCAGTGTTGGTCCCAAACTGGTGCAACATGCAATCCTCGGTCAGCAGGTAAGTGAGCAGAGAAAAAACTAATTTTAAAAAATGTCACCTGCATCCAGGCAGCAGGAGTAAGCACAATTTTTCCAGTCATAACCTCATCGCTTCTTGTGGAATTGCTTTCCCAAAACAGCTTTAAATAAAGCTGCTGCGATGGCTGCTCTCTTAAGAAGGTATGCCAACAGACAGAGGTACACGGGACGGTTCCCACCCAGTCCCCTTGGCAATCCCATCATGTAACCTTCTCAGCCAACAAAACTCTGACTTAAACACGGTTAAAAAATTGGCTGGGCTTTCCGTCAGAAAGGGGTATCAGACCTGTACCACTCCACTGGAACAAAAGCCTCATTTCCAAAATGAATCTATTTCTACTCTTGTACTAAGTTTGTGCATTAGTTTCAGCAGTTGTCTCGCTGATGCGTCCACCACCCTGATGTCCTTGCAGCACAGGTGTGCTCTGCCTTCTTTTACCAAGCCAAGTAAGTCTCCTCTTGGAACACAAGCCGAACACAATTACCTGTTCACTTTGGCAGCCCTTTTTTTTTTTTGTCCTCCTAATACGAATACACCTTTCTTGAGCACAGCTGTTGAAATGCACACAATATACTCCAGCTGCTGTCTCACCAGGGCCTCCTAATAATGGTATGGCTATGTCTTCTCTGCTGGTAACACCCCAACAGACTGGGCCTAGGATTTAATTTACATTAATTTCCACAGTTGTATCATACTGCTGCCTTAGAGTTAACCTCAAACAGATCAATCACATAGGATAACCCCGGCAGCTCAAATGACCAGAACTGGGTCCTGTAGACATCTTAGTTTCCTGCAGACTCTTCCCACTACACGTGAACACGGAGCAACAACTGCCAGAAGGACTCTCCACGTCTTGCTCCCAAAGCCAAAGGTGGCACCTGGCTGCGCCTCACCCCGGCCGCCAGCCCTTCCCATCACCATCAGGAAAAGGTGACGTGCCAAATGAAAATTCAGCCTGATCCAATTTCTGCTAATATGCGCAAGTCTTTCTTCTCCTCCACTGCTGAGCTCCCAGCTTCTAGCAGAAATTCTCGTCTCCAAGTACAGGGCCTGCCGCTCTGCACCACTGGACGTTATCCCATTTCCATGACTCCAGCACGGTGTCATCCAACTCCTCCCGTACAACAGCCTCATTCTCCTCTTCTGGTGATGGTGCTTCCCAGCTTGGTGTCATCAGCAAATTTAATTAGCTCATGCCTCTTTTTTGTGCCAAGGTCATTAATTATATATAAAACATATATATATATAAAATAAAGATAAACCAAGTGTCATTCTCTAGTCTTGAGGAAATCCATAAATTATTTACCAGTTTACTGATACTTTTTCTTTCAGTACCACTTGTTAACATTCTCCTTGCTGCTTAATTCCTCCCCACCTTACAATTCTTCTACACCATACACTCACTAGATTAACTAATTGCTTCCCATGTGGCATCCAGGTAGATTAATTTCTTTCTGTAAGACATTAACTGGAACTCTAAAGAAAGTGCTGGCAAAGGCAACACCTTTGCTTAAGAAATCATATTTCACTTTATTCCACTTTCCAGTTAGTCCCAAGTCTTTCACTTTTTGTCCATTCTAAACTTGTAAAACTTTGCACACTGTTTAGGTAAAATTAACAACTCCAATTGCCTGAATCACTTTTCCTTTCCCCTTCTAAATACAGGCAGGTCAACACAACTTACCATTCACATGAGTCAACAGCAGACCCAATAGATTTTACTGGAAATCTCTGCTCCCAACCCTGCAATTTCACCTACCGGTTCTTTCAGCATTCTCAGATAGAGATTATGCAGCCTTCCAGTCCCAATGCATGGAGGTCTAGGCCTCCACCTAAATACGACTACCTCATCTCACATCCATTTTCCTGTAATCTACCTGCCTTTGCTTCTGATGTGCATCATCAGAAGCAATCAAGCAAAAATAATTAAATTTTTAAAGTCATATTCTCAGCAGTTTTAATATCCACTGACATGGCAGCACAGCCCTTGCCTATTTCACATCCTTCACAATATCTAATAATGTCCTTGTCCACTGGCAATCTAAAGTAATCTAAAGAGTACTCCTAAAAATGTGTTCTAGTGCTTAGATATGGTATTATACAATTTCTAAAAGACATACAGGTAGCATTCATGCTGCCTCTTTAAGCTGAACTACTGAACAGAAGCTAAAATTCTTGGCAATGTTCCAGCAGAAGGTACTTTGAGAACAAGCCTAATAATTTCCAGTGGAACTAAGAAGGAAGAAGCACTTGAAAACAGTATTTTAGAAAAAGGAACAGGTAAATATAAGGGTCTGGTGGATAAACACCAATATGGTGGGTTGCAATTCAAAATTATTTTATATAGCATTACAAAAGGTCATTTTACAGGCATAGTCACGTTAAAACTCCTTATCCCAAGATGGCTGCAGTCAGAATGAAAAGATCATATGGTCTGGGAAGGAGAAATGGTGAAAGAAGGCA
Organism: Elanus axillaris; assembly: GCA_026212715.1. Lineage (NCBI taxonomy): Eukaryota > Metazoa > Chordata > Aves > Accipitriformes > Accipitridae > Elanus > Elanus axillaris. The sequence continues at coordinate 3,791,094 of JANZLQ010000027.1, read as the reverse complement.
TCACATGTAAAGTGAGACAAAACATTTCTAAAACATACATGCTATAGCTATATTTATCTTGAAAAATTATCACAAATAAATATGCGTATTGCACTGCAATATTATAGCCAGGACAGTGTACAACCTATTACACTGCAACCAACATCTTAGGAAAAGGATATGGCATCCATGTTCATTACATGTTCTAAGGAGTCCTAACCAACTACCCAAACCCAAGAACTACAGAGCTGAAACATTTATTATGAGAAAAGAAGTATCTGGTTACCTAGTTTAAGGCTTCGGTTTTGCCCTAGTGTTTTTAACTGAACATCAAGAGTTACCGAACCTGTTTGATTCAGCTTACTAGGCTACAGAGGTAAGCTCCTTGTAGCTTTAGTTCAGAAACTGAAGAACATAAACACTTGCAAACTAAGAAAGGATAAAACTGCAAGGGAAGTTAAACCTATTTTCATGGAAAATCTGGAAAGCTGTGTTAACTTCTCTCATTTCCCATGCCTGGCTACTTCCTGTTTCATTCAAAATTTTCCTCAAAAGAAAATCATGGATCCCATGCAAAAATGGTCATACAACACGTGAGAATTTGTAACCTGGTGCGATTTTTGCATATACACCCCAGACAAAGAAAGTCAAGTAACCACGAAGTAACTAGACAAAGGCAAAAACAAGAGGACATGTGTTGGTATTTTTTGAAGAGCAGACATATTTTCCTTCTGCCACCTAGTGACCAATTTATTCAGCTAAGAGTAGCGTTTAAAATGTACCATATTAAATGGAACAGCTTCATGACTCTTCCTCCATCTGACAGCGGTAGTGTTGCTAATCGCATAATTCCCAGAGACAAGTATTGTACAAGTCATGTTGTTGTGGGCTCCTTATAGTAAAGCTTTATAATGCTCATCACCGGAAAGCTTCTAGAGAAGAGTTCACTCTCATTAGAGCTAAGACTTTGAAGGCTGCCTTACACAAGCACATCTGGTGAACCTGTCACACACCACGACCTCAATTCCCCGTATAGCCGGCAGAACTGTAAATAATTTCACAGATCCCCACAAGATTTTTATAGCTTGCAGGATGCACACTTGTTATTTTAAATCCTACTGAACCAGGGTAGAGAGATTTCTAAAGTGATTAAACTTGATCTGTGCAGTCACTCAGTGGCACTGCTGAAAATGTGCCTGGGCCTACCTACAGACGGTGATAAGGGCTGGGGTGACTTAATACTTTTCCTGTGTATCAGAAAAGCAATTCATGAAGGAAAAAGCATATCTTTGAGTTCTTTCTGCACTGTGAAAAAGCAACCTGTAATAGAAAGGCCACCAAAAGACTAACCAAATTCATTTGGAAGAAAACTGGCCTAAATATTTTCTTATTCATCTATCAAGACCTGTACAATACTGTGTAACCCCATAGGAAGGGTCTTCTTGTATCACTGTCTGTCAGGAAAGTAAAACCACTTCAGTACACTCTTGACTTGCATCATTTATACCACAGATTCCTTGGGTTCCTGGCACTGACTCCACAGTTAAATTTAAAAAATGCAAGTGTGTCAGAAACAGCAATTTGCACACAGACCTTTTTTTCAGCCACAAAACAGTCCTGCCTTTGACATCACTACTTGGTAGTGAATCACTGTTTCTCCTTTTCTTTCATTTCAGCGCTGCTTCTTTTTCATGGGTCTTAAGAGGAAAGAATCTCCAACTTCTTCTAATTTATTTGTTTTTATTTTTAAAACAAAGCCTTTCCAAGAAGCAACTTCCTAAACACTATAATAAGTACAAAGCCCTTTTCACAAACTAGAGAAAATGAAAGTAGCTGAGTTTGTTTTTACTATGTCTCGCTCACATAATTTTCGAATACTTCAGATAATTTGCCACAGATTTACCTAGCATCAGTGCATTTACAGAACTGTTCTGAACTTTTAGGCACACCTAAATTTTACAATGGTGTGGCAGAGGCAATGGTACTGTGCAACTCCACTCATAATGCTTAAAGTCTAGAGAAGGGCACTGGTCTCACTTTTGCACTTCTTGCATGGAAACCTTTACAAAAGACCTGAATTGGATTCCTTTTTTTAAAAAAAAAAAATGGTAGGGGAGAAAGAGGAGAAGGTACTTTAATACCTGATTGTCACTGACGGATTAGAGTCAAGCCCACGGCCTGAGATAGATAATAAGAGACCCCCAAACAACAGGCCACCATGCTTCCTCCCTATCAAAAAATCTTCTCAAATCAAGACAGAGCAAGCAAGACAGAATTTTTCCTTAATTTGCTGTCATTATTACTATATATCCCCATGATCCATGCTTTGTCCATGAGACAAGAGGAAAGCACCAAGTTTTCTTGCACGGGATTACTGTGGCTTTTTATTATTTATCTGCATTAAAGAGCTAAAACTAATAATGCTTCCCTTTGCCACCTGCTGCATCCTAACTCCTCCCCACCGCATTCTTTCCCACTTCTTACCTTGTCATCTCTTCCTCTAGCTCTCGACTCCCTTTCGCGGCTGCCTGTGGACTTCTCACCCTTGGATACCGTGTGCGCTCTGCCTGCCGGCCCACGGGGCTGCAGTCCTGGTGATTCTTTCCTCAAAGGTTTTACTTCTCGGTTGGGACGTTTTATCTGAGGTGGAGCCCTAACAACAAGCAACCACAATAAAAACATGCTAAAAACAGTGAAAAAAGACCAACATAAAGAAGGAAGGATTCTAGTTTTTCATTAATTCCCTTAGCGCATTATTACTAAAGCTGACAATCCCCTAAGTCTTATCTCCCTGTATCTGCAAATCCAGCAACGTATTTCTGCTTCTGTCTGACAGTCAAAGTAAGAAAAAAAAATACAAAAGGAAAAAAAAGTTTCAACAGTGAAAAAATAAAAAATAAAATTACCAATACTATTAGATCCGTATTCCTAAACAATCTTACAGCAAACTAACATGCGTGTAACAAAAGAGGAAACAATTTACTAGAAGTCTTCAAACTGTATTTTCCTCTGACTCCAGACCAGTAGATTATGTTAGGCTACATTCATATGCACAAGTTCTACACAACCAGATGACATTCCTGGTAAAAAAACAGGCCCCAAAACAAAGCAGGGAGAATTTTAAAACAATCCTCCTACCTCAGACTTCATTCCCCTGTGTGAAAATGTCAAAAAGTAAAAATTGCCTAGAAAGCAAGAGCAAACAGAGCTGAACTGCAACCACCTATACTTGTGTGCATCACCCACGATGTCAAAGAGAACTCAGCAGTGGCACGAGAAGAAAGGATTTGGTTTTAAGACAAGGTGTCACAGTCATTTTGTTCTAGGGATTGGACTTGAAATACAGAACTAAAATAAATGGCCAGGTACGTCACCAACTTTAATTAGTGCCCCCTATTAAATCTTCTACTGATTCTTGTTTTGAGTAACTCAAAATTTGCCAACTCCATAAACAGTTTGCTGGAATATGGCTTAAAAAGACTAAAACACACTGCTGGATACAACTGTTACATTTTGCTTTGTATACATTTTCATCAAACTTAACAGCATAGAAGAGTGGCTTATTTTCCTTACTTATTTGCACAAGATTTAAATTTCAGCTTAAAAAAGCAGATAAACTATTGGGCCTTTACCTGTAAGAAAGATACAAGAATAAATACATCTTGCACTTCACGTAACATTACCACAAAGATTCTGATAATAATTTCTACCACTCACAAAAGTAGTCAGTGTTAACATTATTTTACACTTACATTCTTAGGGTTTTTTGAAAAGCGAAGATCCATCTGTCTGATAATCATAAAGCACATAAATTTACAAATAAACTTGGTATTTCTTTCTGTCAACCAAGATCACCCATTTTCATTTGTTCCTTTGCTTATCAGTATACACATATTAAAATTCTTTGCTATTATAATGTTAGAAAAATGTTGGCATGATAAATGTTATTCTTGTTTTTAAATCAGATTTGTTGTTTCCAACAACCTGTGTCAAGCTCTATTAGGGTGAAAACAGGGATTTCAGAAAATGCACAAGCATCTGTTTTGAGAAAACTTTCAGCTAACTAAAGTTACCTTAAAGATGGTTACAGAAGAGAAACACCATGTATAACAGAACATGTTTAGCAATAAAACTAACTAATGGATTAAACACAGGTCATATTATCTGTAGCTAGGGAGTGATTTCTAACTACCATGTCCTTCAAGATCCTTCAGTTCCAGCTCCTTACCGACCCCTCAGCCATCAGTGAATTCAACTGCTTAAATAAACTGAAATAGAAAAGTCTTCTCCCTGCACGTGAGAAATTCACCAGCTCTCAGCAGATTCTAGTTCCAGGCACTTAGCTACCTGGATAGTACCAGGCACTTAGCACTCCTACCAGGATAAAGGAGATACTTTCTTTAGAACTTCAGCAATAAATGCAACTGTAGTTTAATTATTTTTTCCCCAATGAATATTTATTCTTTATTACAAATGACTAAGGGGTAAATGAAATGTGATTTTCACATTACAAATGCATTCAAAAAGAACATAAAATTATGGTAACCCAACTTGATTCCACCCATGCTGCTTGAGCCTCTCGTTACCTGTGTTCAGCTGGAACAGGAGAAGGCCAAACAGCAGGATCTCTAAAAGGCTCATCTTGACAGGATACAGGGATATCTGCAGGTCTATCCATTTTAAAACTCTCTAAAGTGTTGACAATGCTCTTAACTTGTTCATATTCTTCAACTAATTCTTGTCGGACCTTGAGAAACACATACATTATTTAAAAATTGTTAAAATTCAAACTTTTTTTTTAAACCCATAGAAAGTACCTCAAAACACACACCACCCTCAAAAGCAGGGACTCCCAAGCCTTTCCTTTCACAAACCCCAGACCTATCGGGCTGACAATAGATCTTTAACAACAGCATAAACATTGAATCTATGTTGGGTTCATGCCTATCAATGTCATGACCAGGCATCATGGCTAACGCAGGAATCGTTCTTCCATAACATGTGCTGATGCTTAGATTTATGTGTGCATGTTGACACATATGCAACACATACACACACTTTTATGCTAGTAAGGGTCCTGTTGGCAGATCTTTAACATATTCGCTACTACTTTGGCATGAAGGAACTTCTCTGATGACAGTCTCCAAGGTCCTAGTTACGAAGCTGGCTAAATCACTGAAATATAGTATTACAAAATTAACTTTGTGAGGGGTACAACATCATCATACAGTCAAAGCACAAGCCAATTCTTTGGTGGACTGCAAAGATTAGACCAGAAAATGGGAACTTTAACACCCTATAGCATAAATTCAAATGATAAGGAGAGTAAGTGAAATAAAAATTAGAGGAAATTATGTCTCAGAAAGAAATCAGGTTGCAGAATTATGCAGCTGAATTTTATACTTGATGTTTCTATCGCCACTAGTCAGGGAGTTATAACTACTGCAATAATTTCAAGATTATTTACTTGATATTTGTTCATTTCAAGTTTCTTCCATGAAGCCTAGGAAAAATAAAATCTGTGTAGAAATTTGCTAAGTATTAAGTGATATGGTTTGTTACCAGCGCAAGTTTTGTATGCTAAGGTCACTGGTTCTTAGCACACACCAGCAGCCAAAAGCAGCATTGCACATTCTTGCTCAGAAGTATAAGCTTTCAGTGCATTAACTTAAGATGTACTAGGATTCACCTGAGTGCACTTGTACTGCATCTTACCAGTTTTCCACCTACACTCAGTGACGCTTTCCATCCTGTAGGATCAACCTCCATGCTTACTTTGGTTTTTACCTACTTCAGGGTCATAACACCCAGATACCACCTCTTCCCTGAAGTGTTGGTGCACAGCTATAACTAATTCAAGCATTGCTATGCATGCCTAGAAATCAGTATTGGCACTCCACAGCTAAGATTACCTTAGGCCAATGTGAATCTTGCCTGTTACAGGCTCACAGCTGGAGCTGGAGGCATCCTGACCCCACTGGAAAGGCACACAGGCTCTAAAAGCTCTTGTGAAGAAACACTGCAGTGAGGATATTTGCAGGCTGCCACCAGGCACGCTACCGAGTGAGCCTACAACGAGCATACACTGCAAGGCTAAATCAAAAGCCAGGATCTGAAGTCAGCTTACAAGAAAGTCAAGGAAAGATACCAAGCATCCAGCTGTGCTCATGTCATGCATCCATGTTAAAAAGAGCTGGGAAAAATATTGCCTGGAAATGCTGCAACCAGGCTTCACTTTGTGGCAAACAGAGGAAGGCAACTAAGGACAATATCCAGAGATGTCAATGATGCTGTGCCTGAAATCCAGAATCTCTTTGCTCCGCATATCCTGAGCAGATTGCGAGTAATCGAGAGGATCAGGAGAATGGAAGTCTGTACGTCCAGCCTGTCTGCTGAGGTTATAAATATAGCAACAGCAGACCAGAGAATTACTACTTAAACTGCATCACATCTTATGACTATTCTTGCTAATGGCACTTACTGGTGAAAAGATGTGGCCGCTAGCCTGACATCTTCCCATCTCCCTGCGTGCTTGTAAAGGAACCACCCACGATGGGTACGGGCAGGGTAAGGTCTCTTGTCAGCACACATTCAGAGGCATGCCTCCTCCAGCCTTATTTTCACCTGCTCATCCCATTTCTCTCTACAGATTCTCATTTCCCCTCTCAGAACAGTGTCTTTCCTCACCCAGACTGCTCTATATATTCAAAAGAGCAGCAGCAGCCCCCCACTTTTGGTGGGAGAACTTCAAGACAGAAAGTGCTGACATAACCATTTGCTGGGTATGGTGTATAAAAGACTGGATGATTAAATGGTCAGCACTCAGTAACAAACAAACAAAAATTTCTGGAACCTACAGTTCTAAAATACTACCAGATACATCCCACAGTAATGTATTTTCCTACTCTGTAATATTTTCCAGGAATTTTCCCACCAAAAGGACAAAATAGAAGATTTCAGCAGCCCAGAGAAATTCTTCTCTGGTTTAACACTTAAACCTTGTTTAAGAAGCAAAATATATATGACTGTTGTCAGCAAGATACCAGCAAGGACAGGAAGGAAAGCGAAGGGTAAATTCCCAAGGCCCTGCACAGTTCTTGCAACACTGCTTCACCAGGACCTCTATGCGCATCTGTACAAAAGAAGCCTTGGGTATGGGAAGAACTTGATCATTTCACAGTGCAAAGCAGCCTTCTTGCTTGTTCAGACAGGGTAGCTGTATCTTTCCAAAGACACAGGACATCCAGCTCAGGCAGGATTGCTCTGGTAAAGACAGTCAATGCTTGACATGACCCCCCTGCCCTGCTTTGCTCTCTTTGCTTTCTCATCACACAATCAGCAGACACATCCCCCAGTGCAAGAACTTCCAGCCGAGTTACAAATGTGACTGATTACTAATTTGGTTCCTTCAAACTGTCTAATACACATCCCTCCTGTCCAAAAATAAATCCAGCCAAACAGCTGCTGTGAGGTACAAAGGAATGATACAGCATAAATCCTCCAGGGCACTGCTCCGCGAGAGACAGCCGCTTCCTACTCCAGCACACCGGGAATACAGACAGGATTCCTCCTATCAGCCTTCCAACACATGCAGAAAAGTTGGTGGAAAACAATTTGCTAGCACTGAGGGCCGGACTGCAGTCATTCAGCTCTCTGGACCAGCAAGGAGGATGGTATCTGAGAACTGGGAGAAAGTGAGACTTTGATGCATTGGAAGCTGAAAACAGACTAACAACTGTTGGCCATCTCTTATCCAGACCCGAGCAGACCAAACTCTGAAATACACACCCCTACCTCTTAGTCAGTACCTGGCAAACCAACCAACAAAAAACCCTCAAGGTACTTAAACAACAGGACCACAAAGGAAAACCAGCTGATAAATTCCTAGAGGCCTTAAAGAAACTGAGTCCGATGAAACAGGTGCAGAAAGAGTTTCTTGCAGTTGAGAAACAACTCAGACATGAGCCAGGAAGGGCTGTGCCATAATTATGGAGGTGACTGAGCAGCACCTTTGAGTGATCAGTGCTACTCTGAAGCAACCTTGGAAGGCTGCAAACAGGACAATCACTGCTCTGGACTCCCCCAGCCTCTCTGCCTCCTGTCATACCCTTCCTTTGGGTGCCAGCGCCCTCAGGGGGCTTCAGCTCAGGTTGTAACCAGCCTGAAGAAAGCTTTTAGGTTATTCATGTTTAAGCAGTTTCAGGAGATAGCGTGGGCCAAGTTAGCAGCTTACCACTGCCAAATAGGAAGATCTTGCTTCTCCTTGCTTTTTCTCCCCAACCACACTCTTCCGCCACTCTTCTGGATTCAATTCTGGCATCTCAATACAGTAACCCAGCTCGGTAAAATGTCAGCAAATTAGCCTAGGAGGGTTGAAAGAAAATAAAGGACACTTTTGCTGGGTTAGTGAACTGCACTGGTTTGCTACCCTGTGATCAGGTGAATCCCAGGAGAATGAATGGCAGGGTGCAGAGGAGGGAGAGAAGCTGGTGCAGCTGGAGGGAAGCCCAGGTGTCCTCACTAGGCACGGCAGGATCTCAACTGGGTTTCAGCTACCTGGTGAAACTGCCTGCTCCCCAGAGCCACTCTCCACCAGCCACCCCTACCAGACACACTACCTCCTCCACAGAAGCAGTATCGTGGCCACTGGGTGATGTTGGGAAGCCTAAGAAAAAGCCCTTCAGCCCAAGGGATGGCCCCACAGCTTTGTTTTGACGTTCCAGCCCTAACAATTTACAGTACCTAAGCAGAAAACACATCCTAACATATGGGTATATAACACAGTGACCAAGAGTTGAGTTCACTCTTTCTTAGTGGTAGTTCCAAAAACCATTTCAGGGACTTCCTTTGTATTTCAGAATCTGGCAACTGCTGTACCTTTGGCATCAGCAGCTTTTATTTGCTATGCTAGAGCTTGTACTTCTACACAACTTGCCACAGCAATAAGCACGCGTATTTGTACCTTGGTAAATACAAATAATGTGGGGTTTGTTTATTTTTTTTTTTAATTATATCATGCTGGAACAAACCCAATCAAGTTTCTATAAAAGTGTTTTCCAAACCTGAAATTACCGCCTGCAATTAGTGTTAGTTATTCAACAAGTTCTGTTTTAAAGAAGTGAAAATAACAATTCCCTAATGCATACCCAAAATGGATGCCCTGTAACCCAGTCTGATCCCACGGAGTCAAAGTATAGCTCCTGTAATCACAGTACTTCATGAGTTACCTGCGGAATATTCCTTAATTACTCATGGAGTAACCTACAAAGTGTTAATAAAACAGGCATGAAGCAAAACCAACATAAGCACCGATTGAATGAAATGTGTTTAAAATTTAAAAAAAAAAGTTAAAATCATCCTTTATTCTTTAAGCAAGAGTACAGTGCACCCAATCACCTGCACCAGTGACCATGGTCCATAAGGGTGCCTTGCTGGCTGCTTCAAGCACTCTGAGAATTGTTGAACTCCTGTCTCGGCTCCAGCTGAGGCTCCTGTGCTCTCAGATATTGTGCAACACAGAGCACACGGTTATAACATGCAGCAGGTTTTGCTCGACAGCCGCTGGCCTTGTCGTAAGCCAGTCCTACCTCCCGGGGGCATGTTCTGCTGTCATTCTGCAGCTGCTGAACTGTCACTGAAGCAGCTCTTTCCTACAAGCCAGCTGTCTAGTAAAAAGACTGCAACAGCCAAGAAACTCTTTCAGAATAAACAGGGGCAATGGCAACACAAGAAAAGTTCACAGTAGCGGTCATGAGAGTAAACCTACCTTTTATTGTTAAGTAGAAAAAGAGATGAGTTGCCTCTGATTTTGAATCTTTTCAGCCCCAGCCTGCGTTTACATGGATGAATATGCTTACATGTCAGCAAAACCTCAAAGCACAACAAAGAAGTAACTTTTGCAAATGAGCTCAGAGGCCTAGGAGTGAGGATAAGAACAGAGCTACTCTCAGCCACCCAAGAGCAAGCTGGGAACTCCCTGGATGGAAAACAAATAAGGGTCTCAAGAGCAGGTCACCCTTGATATCCCCCAGCCAAGCTAAGTTATCAGACGATCAATGACAATGAATTTTCCAAAGGGTCAGAAGAATTCTTACATTGTCACATCACTGCTTTTGTGGACCCTCCAGAATGCATCTTTTGCCCCTTTGAAGTTCTGCAGGTCGTGTCAGATGAATAACACAATCCATCTCCCCCAGTCAGTGCTGATTTTGAAGTCCTGGAAGCAGTATTGTGTCATGTGGAAATGAGCCAGTCAGTTATTCTCAGGGGAGCAGATGATACATGTTCATGTTCCTCCTAACTATCAGCACCAAGCCCAAGGAACCCTTGAAATCAGGGTTCCCAGTTGCAAAGCTGAAGCTGTCTGACTGTGTGACATGAAATACAAGCCACCAAATACTTGCACAGAATACCATTCTGTCCAGACCAACCCACAGAAATTTGAAAACAACGACACCTAAGCAAAGGGAGGTAGATCAAGAGTGTTTGGGAGTCTGACCCAAAATCCCAACTATTTCCGGTTCACCTCTGGTCTATGTTGCTTAATAAACTGCTGGGAAAATCCCATGTAGTAGTATACAAGGCAACAAAACAGACTCACCTAGCACGAGGTACCTATTCAGGATGGAGCACCCGCTATAGAGAAATGACCCGATAGGGAGAACAATGGTTCATGTAACAGGTATGAGTTGGTCAGCTGCAGAGCCACGGCTGTACCTATTTGAGATGTTACTCGTATGAACACTCCCTTTTTATGAGCGAACATGTACGCAAAAACCTGAATCTGAGTTCACTGCCTCAGAAGTACCAGTAGGACAAACACCCTGTTCATGCACTGCGTGCAGAAGTACAGAAAGGAAGGGTGTGCTTCATACTGCCAGATCCCCTCAGCATTGGTGTCCCAGGAATCCTTCAGGAGGTTCAAGATTGTGAATGCGCATGCAGACAGTATATCTGGGAGAAGAACCGGTTTAAGTAACAATCTTCTCCTTTGAGCACTTACCTACATGGACATTCACACTGCGGATCACTCCCAACAGTAAAAGCTCTAACAGTGTCTGCTAGAGATTGCTGAACTCCACCTCCAAAAGGCACCAGTGGTGTTATTCTCCTCAGATTCCTCAGAGGATGGAGAAACTGAAGAACCTAAAGAACAGGCTAGTTCCATACACCAGAGAAGACAGAATTTCCAGTAAAAATCAACTGCATTCATCCCCTTAACCATGACCTAAGGGTTGCTTTATTTCTTGTGCCACTTGCGAGAAGCATACAGGTAGGGGAACCTTTTGGTTTTGCACATTACTGATACCAAGCGGGTTAGACCTGAATTTTGCTAAACTTACGTAATCTGTATGGCATAACTCTTCCATGAGAATGATCTAAAAAGAATATCTACATATTATTTTAATATTGAGAATGAGTGCTTCTTGTGAACCAACTTTTGGGTTAATTTTTTTCAGAACAGGCTGCTGTCAGACAGCTACTGAATGTGACTGACAGTTTGGATGTAGCTGCTGTTGGAACTGGAAAGCAGTGCTAACATCCAGATCATCAGACTCCCTCTTACTCTGTCTCAAGGAGTGAGAAAGCACAACAATTATTTATCAAGAGTGGGTAAGAAAGCAGGTCTACCTCTATAGGTGTCACCAAACCATTCAGGTGCAGGTATGGAAAAGCTAGTGGTTCCAGGGCTGCATCGTTTGCTCTCAGGGCTGCATCATTTTGTTCCCAGTGCTACAGGTAGTCCCCTAAATGACTAAGAAGCCAAACTGCCTGGGGATGAAGGACTTCTTTTTTTTTTTTTTTTTTTTTTAACCACACTTCTTACTTTTTTGGTGTTTGTCCCTGAGCCGAGACTGGCACCAGTAATGGCAAAGCGATAGTCTGACAAAGCTCATCTGCCACTGCTGTGTTGGGAAGTCTCAGAATTATCATGAGCGCACAGCGTGACAGACGCTACCCCACCTGCTGTTGATCTTTCTGGGGACAGTTCTCTAAAGCATTTATGGGACACTGTCAGGGGCCATTCTGTTTTTACCTAAAAGGGATAATTTCTGAGAAGGTGCCAACTTCAGATCCTCTGCTAAGGAACCAGCTGCCTTCCCCAGGGAATAATCCTGGGAACTGTGTTAATGGTCCTTTATTACTTGAGGCTTGTCTCCAATGTGCAGCACGCATTCCACGGTACGCAGGCTTCTCTGAAGTAGTTCAAACAACACACAACATCATGAGACTTGAAGTAACCTTCACAAGATAAGAGCTGTTAAAAGTTTAATGGAAGAAGCAATGTCATCAGAGGAAACACTAAATACTAGAAGTGGAGGCAATGCAGCGATGCAGCTGCAGAACAAGGAAAGCTTCATGCTCTACCTTCACCTCAGTTACAAGTTTGACAGGAACTAAGGACACACACGGGGCATGAACACCTTGTATCAGCATGCCCTGGGGTGAGGAGGAGCTTGAATACAACATTCAGCTTATTACATCATGAGGAAAGCTAGGCACTACCACTGCTGCTTGTAGACGCACATGCTTTGCAAGCTCTTAATAAGGAGACTTTTACAGTTCTATGATAAATACCTATGAATAGTACTGTCATTACAAAATGATTGTCAACAGTGTTGTAGCTATCAGTACACAAAATACTGTGTTAGTGTCAGATGTTTCAAGCACAAAACAATAACAAAGCACCTGCTGTAATAAAAAGGAAAAATTTGCTTCTGTTTTTAAGTGACACCATTTAAACACACGATATTTAGAAAAACTCTTCTTGTAATCATCTCTTCAGCTACTTACTGCAAAATTATACTTTTTATAGGAGCTATGTTCTTCCAAAACACAACATTTATGCAACATGAATTCTTTATTCTGGAATACACCTTTATATGTTTATCCTCCAATTTTTTTTTTTTTGATGGAACACATTTTGTACAATGAAAAATGGGGCCACAAAATGTAAGGAAGACTTAAATACTGAAAGTGCTAAATGAGAGTTCTTACATTTCACCTGCAGATTATTTCCTTGGCTTCGACCGTACTCTGCTTAGCAGGGAGATGCATGTGTGCAAGACTCAGGCTGAGAGTATTACCTGGAGTTTTAGAAACCTGATCTCAGTTTGCACACTGTGGCATTATAGTTAACTGCTACTCAGACAACCATTCTAGTGATGCTAACCCATCTGCTCACATCTTAGTTTCCGGGACATTAGACGGTCAAAAGATAGAAGACCAAAAGGAAGCCCTCAGCAAAACAGTTTTTCAAAGTAGGCAATCACACACAAACAGACCAGCGATTAGCCAGACATTCTAAGTGAAAACAACAACAACAAAAGATTTGATTAGAACAAAAGAATTCCTTCTAATCGTGCCACAAAAATTATTTTCCCATAAATATCAACAAAATATTGTAAAAGAAATGTTGTAAACTTCACTGAAGCATACATCCTCTACATCTTAAAAGGTCTGGGAAGTATAGTGTGTTTTTCAAATATCAAGTAATAGAATAAAGGCAACCATATTTCACCTTACCTGTTGCCATTTGCCCTTAATTGCTGGATCTCTGATTGACTGGCAATGTCTCTGGATTTGCTGGATGACACCCTGGTAATATACCATAGAAGAGTCGTAATTCCCAAGGAGTGCATATTCTCTTCCTTTTTTGGCATTATCGCAAATCTCTGCTAAATTCATCTTCACTCAAAAGTCTAAAAGAGAACATAATCATCAGGAAAATGAATTTCACACGTTGCAGAATAATTCAGACCATGACACTTTTAGTTTTGATTTTTCTCTCATAGCTGAATTATGTCTCTCTGCCCCCCATTCCTGCCCATTTCCCCTCATTTTCAACCATTTAGCCCTGAAGTATCTCTCTCCTAGCCTACGGTTTGAGATCATGAATCACAACTCTTTTATAGTGATAAACCCCACAACTTCTTTGCTGCCTTTGGCCCCAGACCTGTTAAATTAATGCAAGAAAATTAAATGCCCTGCCCACACTGAGCCTAACAAGCTGAACTTTAATTTGTAGATCACCACAATATATTGGGAGCCATCAACCCGTGAATCACAAATCACACGAGGCATTAAATTGCTTTTTATACTGTTGTATTACATACGTGCCTAAATGTGCCAACCAGCATCAGGGAAGTCTGCACTTAGCACTTTCAAGAGCCCTCACCCTAATGAGATTACGATATGGTTGAATGACAGCTCTACTATAGACAAAGTTGAGAGCCTCATTCTGTTTAAATATTCTTTCAAAGTACTCCAACATCTACATGCTGACTTGGATTTTTTCATTAAATTTAACATGTCACTTTGGGATTTATGGCAGAGTTAGCAATCCAAATTTAAGATTTCTTAAAGCAGTGATTCCCAAAGTACAACCTTCCCCTAGTCCCCAAAACAATGTGGGATTTACAGATTTTACTAACTTTTTTATACAAATAGTAAATTGCAGCGTGACTTCAAAGCAAACCCGTAGTCCAACTTTTCCCAGTAACCATTCAAGAAAGCAATATTAAGCCACACATTCAAAAGTAAGCTATGTTGCACAGCTAGGTTTGTATTTAAGGTTCAAGACGGAAGCAGTGCCTACCCCTTTACCTGAATCCCATATGGCCCAAAGTCTAGGTCCTTACCACACAAAAAGAGCATCAGTTCCTTTCCCTTGTCCTCTGACTCGGGACGGGTGGGGTCCCTGATTCACCCTAATATAAACCTCTGGAAATAAAAAATAAAAAATTGCAATTCATAGCTACCCAGTGCAGAGTTGTATTGACCAAGGGGGAGGAGGTCAGCTCGGGAGGGTCATCCAGTAGCTGCATCGGAGTTTTGGCAAGACCAAGGTGGTGGAGAAGGAAGAGGGAAGGAGGGACACAGCCAGACGGGGAGAGAGCAGGGCATGGGGCCCGGCGCCGTTCACAGTTCAGGCTGCACAGCTGAAAAGAGCCCGTGATACGGGCGTGCGTGCAGTAGGAGCAGGTGGTAGCAGAGAGAAGCTGGGACAGGGAGAAAAAACCTTTCCCAGCCTAGTGGGTTATAAAAATGTTAGTAGTTTTTATAGAACAGACAAGACAAGATCAAGATGGCATTAAGGAGGACGTATGTTAGGGCTTTGTATTCCCTCGTGCTTGGCAAAATTCAAACCTCTGACAATAAGTTAAACATACATCTGCATGACCTTCATTCTGCCCTCCCTGAAGGCTGCCTATAGCAAACCTACGCTCTGCCTCTCAAGAGTGCCAAACTGACGGTCCCTCCTGCCGCCTGCAGCTGCACACCGGGGCTGCTCCAACACCTCCTCATCCCTGCTCCCTGCCACTAAGCTGCGGAAACCTGCTACCCTCACTTAAACCCACAGGCCACGCAGCTTCCGCGTGGCTGAAGACTTTGATGGCAAGAACAGGCTGCTGCCCCACGGCTGGCACTCCACCAAGTGCAGCAAAGACGCATTGGGGCTTACTTGTCCTCGTGCTGTGCCCAACATTTCAGCTTGCAGATCGTTCCCAAGAGCTGTTACAAACTTCTGGGCAGGAGTAGAACTACGGTGGAAAGGGCGACGACCCTAATTTTGTTTCCTCCCGGTGCTGAGGAAGGGCAGGATACATTGCTGGAGAGCTCTCGCTCTGTCACAATTATGACCACTTAATTTTAAAATACAGAAGATGATAACTGATAGGAAAAAGTGATGTCACTTGCATTGCACTGGAATTTGATAAAACGATAGGAGCTGAATATAGGTTACAACCCATTCAGATCTGATGAGTCAACTTATAAACGAACAGACCACCACCTGAATCCATGTGTCTTCAAACACATCCAGGTTAGGATCTGCTACACAGCCAGCTTGTCCCCATAAGGAAAATGGTCCTCAAATCTCTGGAGGCTTTCCCCACATGTAGCAAAAAGAGAGAGAGGAAATAAAATATTTCTAAGGAACTGCTGCATTCAATTCCTAGAAATCCATTAAACAGAACACGTACTTACCTAAGCAATCTCTTGTATCTGTATATTACAGCTAGTTCCCACCCTGCAGGCATGTTTAACTCCCTTCTGCCTTAAGAGGGCTGACACTCACATCCAGCTCCCCTTAATCCCAGAAAAGCGCCCTGCTCACCGGAGGGGACAACCTCCTTGTCTGCGGTGGAAGCTGGGTCAACCATGGGCAGGAGGCAAGGCACAGCAGCCACACAAAGACATGCTCACTTCAGAAGAGTGGTTAGCGCAGGGAGATGGGAAGTGGGAGGCAGAAAAATTTACGTGGTCTTAAAACTGCAGGGGGAAACCAAAGGAGTCTCCCACTTCCTCCAGCAACCGAGAGCTAGTCATGCTGGTGACACCAGTCATGCTGGTGGCACTGAAGCTTAAGCAAGAGCTTGATGCCCAGCACGTCATGCTGGAGAGCTTCTAAACATCGACAGGCACTGAAACTTGGAGCATACAGAGAGGTTGGTGGATGTACGCGTACGTACCTATTGAGCAGTAGCTGCCTCCAGAGCTAGGCTGACAAAAGCCTCTGGAGCTTTCCCTTGGATTCAGGCACTTCCATTTTTACTTATCACCTACCCCAGACACCAAAGCAAGTAAATATAGCTTGAGAAGGTGAATATACCCTCAGAGACATGTTTGAAACAGCAACTGCAGACCTCAGTCCTAAGTCAGTGCTGCACCTGAACCCCAGGCAGTTCTTTGAGGTCCTGTTGCAAAAAGACTGGCTATTTTAAACTAATGCCTAAAAATAGTTTAAACAAACCACCAACCTTTTACGTGCACCAGTGATGGGCAACGTTTGTTCAGAATAGCCAAAGTAAGTCAAAACAAGTATGGCCAAAATTAAGGAAAAATTATTTTTAGGGAGGAATTCCTTCCTGGATTGTTTTCTGGACAACCCCACTCTTCGGCATGGGGGGGTGGGGAAGAAGAAATATCTTGAAAGAGGTGGGGGCTTTTTCATGTTATGTACTTATTTTTTATTATCTGTTCTGCATTACATCACAGAGTTCATACAACACTGCAAACATCCAAGGAACCAGAAATACAGAAGTCACAAATAGCGCTTTTGTTGTTTGGTTTTTTTGTTGCTTGGGGTTCTGTTTAAATATTTGGTTTTCCTACTGCATCACAGCCACATCTTTTAAGTAAATACACAGCCAGGGACAACTGTTGTCAGGTACATTTAGAACAACTTACACATTACTTGTGACACTAGCTTTTCATTCTATCATTGCGTGGTTCTTTCCTGCACTAGACCATAACAGCTCCACGGCACATCAAGATATCCTTGGAGATTCCTTAGTCCACGGATCATTGACAAGAAGAGATATTACAGACATTCATGTCAGCATAGCTGCCACACATGGGGTCTTAAGCCCACTTGTGAAAAACCCCGCAGCAACTAGGCTAAAAGGTCACAGGGGATATTAATCTCTATTCTTTGGAATATAAACTGAGCTGATCCTTATCTGGGGTCAGGAAAGAATTTTTCTCCCAGAACTGAAGCAACGCACAATTGAGCAGGATCCAAAAAACAGTCTCTATTTTAACACTGAAGCATTATACACACACACAAACATATCCACAGGCAGAGAGAGTAACTGTGTGAATGATGGGCAAAGGAGGACAGCTTGTTTAGCACACTATTCCAAACTTGTGAGCAACACCAGTGGGAATGCAGGACTGCCCCCCTTCAGCCCGTCTCCCACTTAACCTCACCACAAAGCTACTAGAGGCAATAAATGCCTTCCCTACAGATGGGTGCTGTAGCCGGGGTTCTCCTGTTGATATTGAACATTCTACTCTGCAAGTGCCAAAATGAAAGGCATCTCTGCTATCTTTACATCACTCTTTTATGCCTATGTGTTTTGACACAATCAGTTACACAACTGCGTCCCATTTTCTCCGCAGACACTTGACTCTTGCACAGGGTGGATTGACTCTCGTTAAATGAGCAGTTGCTCATTTCTGCTTTACTCTCATTGTTTCAGTAGCCGCATCAAGCCTTATTTACTGCCTACTTTTTCTTCGAATCATTTGTTAATTCCTCGTTAATAGGGCTATAATATACCTGCTTTTTTATGGACATGTGTCTTGCTGACGGAAATTTTACCCAGGCGCACCAAAAATTTTCCACAGCTCCCTGAGACTGCTGGACATATGGTCTCACGTCGTAGCAGCTGTGCAGTGTTGCTGACTGGACAGCTGAACATCTGGAAAGGCCTGGACATACACAGATAAAGACTGGTTACTAATTCTGTTTCTCATTTTCTGTAAATCAGCCGTGCAGCATGATGCCAGGCATCCCAAAAAGCAATGTAAGAGACCCAACTAATGTCACAAGACAGAAAGCCACGCTGTTAGGCACCATCTTCTGAAATCCAGTGCTGAGGTACGACTATACATTTTCCACTTCTACAAAATAGAGCCAGGATGACCCTCTGCCGCTGCACAACCCCAGAACAGGTCGATTGCCACACAGAGCAAAGCAAGGAAGCCAATTCCAGTGTTAAAAGGTTTTGATTTTGGGGATTTTCCCACTTTTTGTGTGCACCCATTTCTCTTACCAAAGTCTAAGCAGTGAAGCTGTTCCTTTCTCAAATTCTTCTTACTGCTTTTCCTTACAATTAATCTAAACCTGCCCTTCTTAGCTGAAGGCCATATTGTTTTTGTAAGCCAGCTTTGACCAGTTCCAAACAGCTTCCTCTTCAATTATGTTTTCACTTCAAACAGTACAACAATCCTATTTTCCATTTTCTCTTCAAAGTTAAAACTTGTTAAAATAGAGACACATAACAATATGACAATACCTTTCCTGGAAAAGCATAAACTGCAACACTAACTGGAACATTATCAGAGGAAGAAAAAAGCACTTTTTCCCTGCATGACATGCGATTCCTACTAGAAGCCTACAGAAGTCTATTTCTGACAGAAATACAGACAGTATTTCTTTTTCATATGCTTGATGTATTTTTATTTTTAAGAATAAGTTATTAAAAAATGCAATTATTCAAAAAAATTTAAATAAATCTTGCCTGCTTTATCAGAAAGATTATGCCTTTTATTTTGACTTGGGTGCAGAACAACTGGTCTTCATTTCTAATAATTAACTGTCCCAGTTCAGAAGCAATCGCTGATGCTGCAGACAATTAGCAGGCATTACGTTCGCATGACAAAAACAACATTTTAACTGATCATTGTCAGATAAAATACAAATAAACAAAAGGCTTGCCAAGTTCCACAGCCAAATCTGTCTTTCCCTGTTAACTTGGCTTTGTTTAAACTTGCAGCTGTGGTCCCATGGACTGGTGTGGAAGCGAACAATCATTACCTCACAGGATCACAACTCCTGTTAAAAATATATATATAAGTAAGAACATTGCTCAGCTCCAGCAGATTTGGATGTAAACTACATTTAAATGGCTTCTTGAATCAAGGACGAGAAATGCGCTACGTAAGTGTGCTTTTCTTTCTTTCCTTTTGCTGTGTGCATCAGTAGCGACAAGAATGGCTACAGCCGTAGCAGGGGCACCAGGAGTCGCAGCAGGTGATGCTGTTGGAGTGTTCACTCCCCGTTCGACATGTCACTTCAAAGCAACACACATACCAGAGAAAACATACACACACCCCATGGTCCAGGAAACCCAGCACCGAGGGATCTTTCAATTCAGTTAACTGCTTTCTGTTAACTGGTTTTTGGCTTCTTTGCACTGAAACTCTGTTTTGAAATAGCAGACGTGGAGTTAATGGGGAAATGTGTATGGAAGGGGGAAGGAGAATAGCATGCACGTAGGTCTCAAACTATTTTTGTGTGGAATCTTCTGAGAGCTAACTTGAAATGGAGAGTTGCATGTTATTTTAAACGCAAGTGAAAAAAATAATCTTCAAGTGAAGTAAAGCCATTCTCCACAAGTTAACAGTAAACACAAATACGTAAGAAACATTAGAGATTATATATTATTGTACCAAACAGAAAGCACCCTGGAGAATGAAATGGCCATTTGGAAAGCCTTTGAACTACAATTTTCTGAGGAACTAGAAAGAGCAGAATCAGAGATGGCTGTGCTGTTCCTAAAACTGACTGCAAAACGTGTCCTTCCCCAGAGCAGCTCACGTACCCACTTCAGGCATATCCGTACGGTCATATCACCATTATTCAGAGTAACGAAGTGTTCTTCAGCTAGGCTGGGTAACAGAAATGAGAACAGCTAACATGGGCACCACAGGGCACTCTAGGGAGTGTAACTCCATACACAGCAGTTTAGGCAGCAAGAGGCTTGCTAGCTTCTTCTCAGCCCTGATGGACCCAGGCTGGTTCCACACATCTCTCTTCTCTCCAGCACAGTCTCCAGGGCTTCTGGCATTAGTACCACACCAAACCCAAGCCAGTGTTCAGGTGGCACCAGCCCTAAGATGACCGATCCCTCCTCTGACAGGATGGAGGGCTCAGATCCCTGAAGGATTCTTTCTGCAGGGCTTGTCCGCAGCTCAACAAAGCGGAACTTGGCCCAAAGCAATAATCCCTCTGTCCCTTTGTGGAGCCACTTGCTTCTGTGCACATCAGGTGTGTAAGCACTTCTGGTAGAGCAAACATGCCACCAAAGCCTCCCAAGACGGGTCTGTGCAAAGCCAGCTTGGGTTCAAAGCGTTTATTAGGTCAGGCTCTGTGCCAAGAATGGCAGTTAAACTGTTTCTGCACCTGGCCCTGGGTACAGCCTATATCCATGTTCCCACAGCACTGCAGCTCATGACCCTTGCCAGACCATAGTCAGCTCCACAAAGATTCAGTTCTGGTGCTGCTACATTCCTAGCACGGCCAATCTGCAACCCAGATAAACTTTCCATGAATAATTGCAGGTTTAACAGACTCACACATGTGTTTATAACCCTGACTCATAAGGTCAGAATTTAGGCCTGAATACTTTTCCACCTTTCAAATTCCCCTCTGAATTCCAAAGAACTGGCTCTCTAGGACTACAAGTATGTATTTTTTTAATGAGACTTCTGCTTTTTTAAATTGTTCTAAAGAATTGTATATATTCTTTAAAATATACATTTATATGCATATTGCCATTAGAGCTACAGACATCAAGTCTTCAGATTTCTCAGCTCGACCCCAGAAGAATCAGCTCTTTTTTTTTTTCCTTTGCAATTATTTACACACAAAACCAGATAAGGGCCTATTGTTGTTTCCTTGTCTTCCATTTACTTTTCTGTCTTGAGACTGTGATTAGCTCAGGGCAAGATCCATTCCTCTCCATTACCTGCTCAAAAGCCCAAGCCTCCGAGAGCAAAGCACCCTGGAAGCGTGCTGCAGCAGCAATGTTCACTTCTCAGTCTGGTTGGTGAGTAACAGGAGCTGCAAGAAGCCTAAGCCTGCCTAGGATGTATCTGACATGGGGGTGGAGGTAAAGAAGAAAAAGAAACCACCCAAACCCCCTCAACTGCAATAAAAATCAAACATCCGTTGGAAAGAAGCCCATCTCTGTGACATTTGAAACTGTATTAAGAATAGACAATCAATATTCATATGCAAGGGAGTACAGATGCTTTTAAGACGCAGATTTTCAGGAAGAAAAAACAACTCCCTCTACTATACCAGTCATAAATATGTATATTTTGAATATGATATGGAACAAGAACTGTAATTTCATTCCCCCTCATCCCCCCTCCCCATCGGAGAATACAAGACAAAGCATAACACTAGAACTGTCATCAGAGGAACTGGAGAGGGAAAAGAGACAAATGCCAATACTGACATCATGACAGAAATGTGGGCACAACAGAAATGAAGCAAAATTATTTTTTAAAGTAACACTGCATCCGCTCACGTAACCATCACCTAGGGCAACAAGCTCAACAGAACCTAAGTGTGGTAGGACACATGAAACTGCAAACGCCAAAGTAAACTGGTTGGGGAAACTCTCCGGGGCCAGGAGCTCCTGGATCTCTTTGACCCTTGTCTCCTGGCATCCATTCACCCCATCTCCAGTGTGCTCTGCCTTCTGCCCAGCCCTCCCCCTGCGTCTCCTCAGCCATTCCTCCTCCTCCTCCAGCAGACCTCTCCCCTTTCACCCATCCACCTATGCTCCCAAGCGCCCCTTTCCCTGTATTCCTCCTTTCCTCAACCTCCACCCGAGTCCCCCCACTCGCACCCACACGCCATCCAATCCATCCCCCCCCCGGCAGTGCTCAAGGGGCACCCGTGACCCCCGTCCACAGCGCTCCGGCCCCGCCATCCCCTCAGGGGCGGCTCCTGAGAGACGAACCGCCTCAACCCCCTCAGTCAGACAGAATCGTTGTCGTGTCGTCGTGTCCCCCCCGCCACCACCACCACCACCACCGCCGCCGCCTCCTCCTCCTCCTCACAACGGTCTCCTCTGCGGGGGCAAAGCCGCGGTACCCATCTCCCCCCCCCACTCCCCCGCCGAGCGCGCTGGGGTTTGTAGTCCTCACCCGCCGCCTCTCCCCTCAGCCCCAGCGCCCGGCGGGGGCGCGGACTACACTTCCCAGCAGCCTCCGCGGTTGGGGGGGGGGCCCTGCCCTCCGCCAGCCTCTCCCGCTGCAATTCCCCCCCCAACCCCCT
>JANZLQ010000027.1:3703084-3768050 GCA_026212715.1 Elanus axillaris | reverse complement strand
GGGGGGGGGGGGGGGGCGGTTCCCGGTGAGTTTAACACAAAGGAGAATCCCGCTGCGTGGTCGAGGATGGCTGCGGGTGCCGCCCGGCCCCCGTTTTGGCTGTTGTTGGGGGATCTCCCGTGTTCAAAGGTGCCGGCGGGAGGCAGGCGGAGAGCCTCCCCCCTCCAGGCCGGTCACGGCGCGGGAGGAGGGCGGCAGGGTGAGAGGAAAAGGCGGCTTCTGTGGAGCTTCCTCAGGCCCGATGCGTGTCTCCTGTCAGGAGGGTTCAGCGGGTGAACGCGCTCAACTCCCAGGACAACCCCTCATCTGCTTCCACTTCAGCTAAAGGAGCGGCCAGGAGAGGGAAAAGGAGCGGCTGTCCTGCATGGCGGACTCGACACCGCCTTTGCCAGCGGGTTTCCGTTGCTTTGGTATGACAGCAAAGGAACGGGTTTTGGGGATTTGCCCGTTCCTTGGAGCAAAGTGATACCTGGTGATCACAGGCAGCCTCACAGGACGGCACGACCCAGTTTGTATCGTCTGGTTACCTCGCGTTGCTGAACTGTGCAGCTCACAGTTCATATGAACAGCCCGGCCCTTGCAAGGGGAGTAACGCGGTTATAAACCTCGCTGAGGATGTCGTTTCACAGTTAATGCAAGCCAGCCTCTGCCTGTATTGCCACCAAAAGGGGCAGTCCTGCCTTCCTCTCTATCGAGGCTATGCTTCCCGGTTTGTTATTTACACGGCAATAACTCATGTAGCCATCTGGCAAAGCAAGCCTGGGATCTGATCTGGTGGAAAGCCAATTATGCCCCTCCAAAAAAATTACCGGTATTCAGCTGGATCAAGTTCCTGAGCTAGCTGACCCTGCAGAGCTGCTGCAGGCGCAAGAAGGCAGAGGAGACGCGGAGGCAGGAGCAGCCCATTGAGATCGCAGCAGGTCTGAGCCGTGTTTCTGCATGCAGCTGCACTGCTGCAGTGACTCGTTATGGCTGGAACTGCCTTGTGACAGCTCTGAGAGTGTCCCACTGATGATCTCTCCCGATAATGGCACGTGATTTCTCCGGAAAATGTCAATTGTCGTTACCTTTAAGGTAGCAGCATGACGTTGTATCTCACAATAAGGTTTTCAGAAATGTTAACTGACACAAGTGAAAGAGCAGGGATTGAAACTAAAAGCTCAGTATGCCTCTTAAACAATACAGCATGTCTGAATGTGTCACTCGTATATCCACAGATCTTGCTTCCCTCAAAATCATGTGGAGATTCTTATGCCTTTGTGAATATTTTAGAACTGGGGCCAAAATCGTGATGAATTCATAACAGCTGCAACTCTGGCTTCCCCTTTTTCCAGATTTCTTCCAACTTGCCTGCCCATGACATCAATTCCTGCTGGCTTTTCATATACCCAAAAGCATAGATGCTGTCCAGACCTTACAGAGCCCAATAATTCTTGGGGAGAGCAGATCATAAGCAGTCTGCTCCCAGCACTGCCGTAATATCCCGTCCCACAAGACCATATACTTCTTATCACATTAGGCAACACATTAACTGCTTTGTCTGAGGACCATATCCTCCAGCTAGGAGACTGTGACACAGAGGAGGTTGGTTATTTAGTCATAATCTCTGGTTTGGGATTTTTTTGCCCGTCCCTTTTTTTAGTGATCCTTGAGTCGAGTGGGACTGCTTGCTAGTGGCAGAGGGTGCACGTACTACCGCTGACCTCCCTTTGAAAAGTAGTTGCTCAACACCAGAGCAATACCAGTGCCGCCCTAGTTAGACCCCTCAGAGGGAAAGTTTGGTAAGCATTGGTCTACACAGTTTGCCACAATCTGCTAAGTGACTGAGTCAGCAGGAGGAGGACCACATATCCAGGTTCCTAGCCCTGCACCCTAGGTGTAGGGAAGGATCACAGGATAATTCAGGTTGGAAGGAACCTCAGGAGGTCATCTAGTCCAGCCAGATAATCAGAAGTTCATAAAGGTGCTAATAAGGCAAAAGAAGGGTAGCTGTGATAGTGGCATTTCATAGCCTTTCCTATTGCTGCGGTCAGACAAACTCCCTCAAATCTGACTGGAGTGATGCAAAACATACTGCTTCCCTGACCATCTATTCTGCCTCCTTACTGAAAGTTCCTGCCTCCACAACAGTCCCAGACTGGAAAACACTAATGTTTCTAATCCATTTTAGTACAAAATACGGCATTAAAGTCATCTTTATCAGCAGTTTAAGCTAAGTTACTGGACCTTGTATTGAAGCAGCTGGGACTACTGCATGTGTTTCATTCCACTGACTCTGCTGTGAGGCAGTAATCTCAGGCAAAGAGAAGGTAAGAAATTGCTGGGAGGGGGTGTTACACTTAAGCTGCTGGAACTTGTTCTACTCCGAGTATATTCTCACAGCTTATATCTTCTTATTTTCTGATAGAGGCTATAAACCTAGCAGTTCTGGGTAAGACATGATGTTGGTGGGTGTCGGCGGCTGTGGTTAGGCAGGCTCTAGCTTTGTTGGTGGAGAAGAGCATTACTCACAGCCAAACCCCAGAGACTTAACATGCCCCTTTCCAGCGATCTGCAAATCTGCCAGCAGAGCTGATTGTGTGCCCTCTCCCTCTGATTTATTCTAGTCAGTTCAATCAGAAGATGATATAAATTAATGTAACTCTTTTGCCATGAACATTTGATTTGGTTCAAAAGTGTCTCTTCAGCTAGAGTAATTGCAGACACTGTCAGATAAGTTTAAACCTATCTGCTCTTAGGGTCTGTGTCAGATTAACAAAACTGGTTTCTGAATTGATTTGGTTGTCATTACATAAATTCCATAGACTGTGTCTAACTCAGATGGCTGACACAGACTTTTAGCACAAAGTAGCAGAGAGCTTCATCTGTAACCTCCTCCCACACACAAAGTTCTGCAGGACAAGGTTGAAAACATACAAGATGGCTATGAATTATGAACTGCCCTTTGCTTTTGTCTTCCCTTCCCCTTGCAATTATATTTAACTAGACTACAGGAATTATTGTGCCTTCATAATCATCTTTAATGTTCACATGCAGACATAACTCTTTTCCAGCAGTCTTACAGGCTACGCTCAGAAATGCTGTAATAATGGAAGGTGAAAAACAATAGGGAAGTAATAGGGAAAAGAAGGTGCATGTTCCATATTCATGGGCATTAATCTTCCAAGGGAAGTTATGCACAACTTGGTAAAGGCATCAGTAGACACACGCTGTTAATTTTCATACACACATAGTAATTGCTCTTCTGCGTAGATATTTTTATGGTATGATATTTATCAGTATGACACATCCACCAATTTCTTTCCCAGGAAAGAACCTCAGAGTCTGAACCTTGAGACATTGTGATGGAGTGGCAACACAGAAGGATTTAGTCAACATCTTTCACACAAGGTACATCTCAAAGTGCTGTGAATTGTTAATAGAGGACAGTTCAAGGGAAAGCAGTTGATTTTCAAATGAGATTTCAGTTAAGCCAGAAAGTAGGAATGGACATGGGTGTTTGTATTTATCTGGTCAAATGCAGACATCTGTCTTGTAGACCTGTGCCTGTGAGTTAGCCTTCCTCTAAGTTTTTTCATGGTAGAGAGAGAGAGGTACTTCAGGGGTACAATTCCCACTTTGACCAAGGTGGACTGTGCCCTGAATGTGTTTAATTTTTTCCAGTGCTTATAGCAGACTTAGCTGTTCAGCATAAATATAAGTGTTTGCACTGTGGATGCCTGAAGGTAGGTGAGAGGAGTCCCACCTCATGTGTTTGTTGCATTGTTAGGGCCACAGAGAGAGAAAGTTGTCATGGCAGTTATGACTAGGTTGATTAAAATGATGGAGAACAAGCCAATGCCAGATTAATGGAAAATACAAGTAGAAGAGAGGACAGGTCTTTGAGATGGGTTGAGGCAAGCCTGTGGCAGGTTGAAAAAAACAGTTCTGCTGCTTTGAGTCTGTGGACAGAAATTAGAAGAATTAACAGGAACTAGGCTACTGTGTTTCTTTTCTGTGTATACTTAACATGCAGAGGCATTTTGCTTATGTTAGAGCATTACTCTTTGGAGAAGGAATAAGAAAGTACCTTACAGGAGTCAAAACAAAGAGAAAGGAGACTTGGACAGAAACCTCAGAGAAAGTAGGGTCAGGCCCAGGGAGCTGTGTATCAGCAACTGTTAAGTGAAAACTGGGACAGGGAAAGAAAAGTTTACTCATATCATCTCAGTCCTGTGGCAGACCACTAGACAGTATCAAGTGGCAGAGTTCCCATGATCTGTCTGCTAGGGCTGACAACTGGGAGGAAATCTCCCATGATGCACAATTACACACAAAAAAAAAATGTTGGGCAGTATAATGCTTTCATGGGTAGGGTGTGAATTTTAGGCTGGTTTGCTAAAGATGTGACACTTCTGGAGTTGGACACTGTCTGTCCCACTGCAGTAATTTTGAATCTCGTTAGCCAATTTCAACTACATCTGCAAAAGGGTGGAGGTCTTAATGGTAACTGAGTTCCTTTTAGTTTCGTGGGAAGTAGTGTGGTAGAAAGGATGGGCTCAGCTGGTGCCCCTGCTGAACACAAGGTAGGCAGAACTTCGCTGTTAAAGATTTCATCTGGTGCCAAACTGCCCAGTCTGCATGCATAAAATGACTGAGGGCCCCATGCTTAGTGCTACTTGGAGCACCTACTTCTGTGCACAATTGCAATACCATGTATGACCCATAGGCAACTGTTTTACTGAAGTGATGAGGGCTAAGTGGAAATGGATACAAAACCGTGGGACACCAGGCTTTGATACTTTGAACCAAACACATCAGTTGAGCCTGTTAACTCAGGCACAGCCATTAATTTTAAGTCATGCTGGTATACATTATACTCCTTCCTCTGTAGATATTTCTCTGACTTAAAAGTGGCAGTTTCAAATAAGGGAGCTGTTGGGCAGCTTTTTGCACATGCTGTTTAGATGCCCAAACCACTAGAATAAACAAAGCGCAGTCTAATACATATTAATGGCTTGCCCAGCGTTTTTGATTTCTTAGGCATGTTAGTTCCAGTTCTGCAGTACGAGATATTAGAAGATGAATTGGCTTTAACAATCCACTCCTGTAAACACATTCATCCAGAACAGAAGATAGCTATGTGTAAAGAGCGTTCTTTAATGTATCGGTAATCCTTTCCAGGACTGTCTCAAACAGTCCTTTGAATGGTGCTGTGATCAATGGCAATGAAGGTGGTTATGTTGGAGAAAGATGCACTGAAAATTTGTGTTGTGTTGTGTGCCTAAGTGTCAAGGTGCTGCAGGGCAGGAGGGCAGGAAGTAAGCACACTGGAGGCTGTGCATCTGCATTGCAAGAACAACTTCTTTCGTTTATTGATAACTTCTTCAACCCCCCATCACTGAATGTATAAAAAGTTTTGAGTAGGCAGGAACAATGTAGTAAATGGCAAGATGTCATTACTGATAAAAGATGAGCCAAAGTCCCTAAATGAAAACTTTAAAAAAAAATGTTTAAGGAGAGCTAGAAAGGTAAATAAGATATGCTGGTGAACATTGTGAAGAATCTTTTCCCTTTCTGGAAGCTGTAGGGAACATGCAGTGGTTTCCATGCAAACAACTTAATCTGGTTTATATTTTGAGAGTAAAATTGGGAATCTTTTTTTAACTTCAGAATTTAGACTGTATTTGGGTGATGTGCATTTTGTTAATGTTGTTCA
Source organism: Elanus axillaris (assembly GCA_026212715.1). NCBI lineage: Eukaryota > Metazoa > Chordata > Aves > Accipitriformes > Accipitridae > Elanus > Elanus axillaris. The sequence continues at coordinate 3,762,352 of JANZLQ010000027.1, read as the reverse complement.
TTTATCTAATAAATGAGAAACTTGCTTGTGTCAGTAGAAGGTCAGTGGCACAAATAACAGTATCTCATAAAAAAGAACAGACATTGGTATCGCAGCTTTGGTTAAACATATTTTAAATTATTATAACATCCCATTCACATTCTCGGGGGGAATATTCACTGCCTACGTTTCAACATCTAACTTAGATGCCTAAATTAGGAGGCGTGTCTCCCTAGATGCCTTGCATAGTTGAAGGAGTGAGAGGCTCCTCCAGAGAGCAATTCAGACTAGCTTAGGCTTCTGCTCTGAATTATCATCTGGAGGAGTCTCTTCAGCTTTGAATGCTGTTCTGTGCATCTTTTCCTTGGCAACAAAACTGACTTAACTGGTCTCCACCCCTCAACGCTTGTTCTTGCCCTCTGCTTTTGAGTATCGCTCTGTCGCTTGTGCTAGTACAGCTGTTGATGGGGTAGCACTGTCAACGAGGTTGGTGAAATCATCTGGATTAAAAGGAACCCTGAGAAGGAAGGTGTTACTTTTAACCTAGATCACATCTCTGATCTGGTTTATCGCCTGACCTTGTAAACAGCTAAACCTACATACCTGAGGAGGTGATGAGCTTTAGCAAGAGATGGAAATGAGTTGTTGAACTCAGGGACCTGTTTGCCAAGTGTGCCACCAGAAAAAAGATACATTCAACTTTGGGTTGTAAGTTAAGGAGATTGAGTCTTGTATCTAAGCATTGTTTTGTTCAAGTACATCGTATTTTTACCATTACAGTTTCACAAATATCATGGAAGTTTATTATGGTTTGCATCACTGTAAAGAAAGATATAATCTAGCCTTTTATCTCTAATCCATGTTAAAATGGTCATAATTTAAACAAAGTAACTTAGAGGATTTACAAACGTATCATGGAAAGGTATGCTAAACTTTATAAATAAGCCTAAAAGCATGGTGTTGCCAGTAACATAAAGCAAACGCAGTCAAGTTTGAGTAGCTTAAGAAGTTCCCTCCCCAGGAGCTGCTAATGATTCAACAGACATGCTGGATGCAATTTACCTAACTTGAATGGTTTACAATGCAGACATCTGCACGTGAGCTAGTTGCCTTAGATTCTTTTCAAAATCATTGGAAAATCTGGCCTTTTAGATGGTGCTTCGTATGAACTGTATGACATATCCGTATTAGATCTCTGCATTTGGCCAGCTGAATCCCACCCACAGATTACTACGGCTGCTCCTTGTACATAGAAAAATGCAGACTACAACAAGCTAGGTTCAGTTGCCTTGTGTACTAACCTCTAAAACCACTCACACTCAGCGGCACACAGGATGGACTAAAACTTAATTTTCTGATCATTAAAAGCCGTTCCAGTTCAGAGAGATTTGGTGCCGCTAGTGACCACCACTAGGACACTTTTCCAGTCTCTCACAGTTAAGGTATTTCATGTTGTTACAGAATGAACTATCCTGTTTTAAAATGGTATTCTTTTAAAACAAGGATGTATTAGGAATGCTGGCCACAAACCCAATGAGGTAAGAGAACTGTTAATAGTTTTTAATAATTATTAATTTTTACAGGGCATCTTGTGCTGCTTTTTAAAGTTCAGTAGTCATCAGGTAGGCTTCTTAATAACCTGTGAAGAGATTGTTTAATTGTATTTATCTGTGACCTTCCATAGCTCAACCTGGCTAATTGCTTCTTTTAGATGAAGTACTCACCTCTTTCTGGTCCTTCTCCATAAAACTAAGAATGAAGACATTCCTAAAGAATCAAGTAAGGAAAAGCTAAAATCCACAAGGAGGAATAACTGTAGCTAAACCTATATAGGCTGTTGTCTTCTTGTGTGCATTTCCTCATTGAAATAATTTTTCATATCACCTTAAAATAAAAAAAAAGGGGGGGGGGAAGTGTTGTGTTCAATTTTCATGCTTGATGCATTTTTTTATAATAATGAAGTTACAAAATGACCCTGTCATGGTTTAACCCCAGTAGGCAGCTCAGCCCCACCCAGCTCACTCCCCACCCAGGGGGATGGGGGGCAGAATCGGGTGGGTAAAAGTGAGAAACTTGTGGGTTGAGATAAAGACAGTTTAATAGGTAAAGCAAAAGCTGCACATGCAAGCAAAGCAAAACAAGGAATTCATTCACCACTCCCTATGGGCAGGCAGGTGTTCAGCCATCTCCAGGACAGCCGGGCTCCGTCACTAAGTAACAGTTATTTGGGAAGACAAACTCCATCGCTCTGAACGTCACCCCTTCTCCCCCCAGCTTTACATGCTGAGCGTGACATCCTATGGACTGGGATACCCCTTGGGTCAGTTGGGGTCGGCTATCCCAGCTGTGTCCCCCCCCAACTCCTTGTGCCCCCCCAGCCTACTTGCTGGTGGGGTGGGGGGAGAAGCAGCAAAGCCCTTGGCTCTGGGTAAGCCCTGCTCAGCAGGAACCAAAACATCCCTCTGTCATCAACACTGTTTCCAGCACAAATCCAAAACACAGCCCCATACTAGCTACTGTGAAGAAAATTAACTCTATCCCAGCCAAAACCAGTACAGAGCCTTAACTCTTCATGTCCTTTTGCAGTGGAGAAATACATGTATGATGAGGGCATTTGTGCATAAGAAGATACAAGATTGGGGTTTCCATAATTAGAGGTTACAAAAGAAGAACAAAGGTTATTTTAAAGAAGAATGTTCCAGAAGAAGAGTAGAATAATATTCCACAGTTTTCTCAAGATGGGGAAGGTGATCCTCTGCTGTTTCTCCTGGTCAGCTTTGCTGTTTGTATTCTGGGTTTCTGTTTTGCTGAGACACCAGAAAAATCCCCCTCTTACTGAGACAGTCCTCGGCACCTTTCTACATTACGAAAGCTGCCTCCAGCACCACTGTTCAGTGCAGCGCTGGCTGAAATAAGCAGAATCCCTGTGCCGTTATTTGCAAGTGGCTCCAAAGCATGTATCCACACAAGAGAGGGAGCAATTTTCCATCCCAAGGCTTGGTGGTGCACGCTGACTCACACCCAGGTTGCTTAGGGCTACTACAGACTGCTCTGTCCATACCACGTAGCCCTGTGCCCTGGATCTCATATGTGCACCTTGTGGTGTCCCTCCTTGGCACTTTCAAGAGTGCGGAGCCTGTGGGAATAGTGTTGAAAGACAAGACGGGTCTGAGGGAGCCATATATAACGTTCTTGGCCTTATTGCCATTTGGGGGTAATCCCAGGAGTGAACTACCCAAGATCCGTGCCTTATCTTGAATGCATGGGATGTACCTAAACAGGTCCCCAAGGAGAGACCTAACAATTAAGCAGAGGGGACAATTGGGTGCTCAGGCTTTTTCCCTTGACCTCAGTGTAGGATATAGTGTAGACATGGCTCAAGTGCCCAGTTTTTGTCCTGTGGTAGGGTGGGTACAATATAAACACATGGATTCATACAGATTAGCTGAGTACATATGTTAATTGTGTACAGATTTTGAAAACAGAAGTGGTTAATACCATGTATCAGAAGCACCTTAGTGTTTCATACATACTGCTGAAATAAAGCCACTTACATTCCTAGTTAGTAGCTCTACCTGCAACTCAGCAGAGCTTTGGCTGGCTCTTAGATCTACAAATAAAATTTTCCTTCCTGAGATACCATACACTTCAGTGGTATTCTCAGTAGGAATGGAATGCCAAAGTGGAATAGTTTATATTAATTGTTGTCTAGAAGCTTTCTATCCACTGCATAGGAAACCTTCGTTACATTCTTCATCACACCATATGGCATCTAAGTATAATGTGACAAAATTACTAATACAGGACAATAAATAACATTATGATTATGTGTTATGGGTGCCACCTCATATGTGCACAACAAGTAATTATAGTTGGAATGAATAATGGAGATTTGAGTGTTAGAATGTATTAGAAAGGACACAATTTGTCACTAAGGATGGGAATGGTCTCATCTGACTTCACAGATTCAATAAGTAGGTGTCCACACTAAGCCAGTCATCTGTGACTGCATCTGTGATCAGTGGAGAGGAACAGACACTTCAGAAGATAAATGGCCCCTCCGGTCTTAGACAAATATTTTCAGAGGAATGCATCTCAAAATCTCACACAAACAGAAAATCTTGAACATTTCCAGGGGGAAAAAAGAGAATACATCCAGGAAAACCTGGCTGTACATTGTAACCTTTCTCAGATGAATCTTCAAGTCTAACCTCAGCTTCAGTGGATGATCATCAGTAGTGAAACTTTTGACGATGTCTATTTTAGCCATTTTTTACATATTCCAGTAATTAAAGTTTCACCATTTCTCTAGGCAGTCTATACCAATGCTTAATTTTCCTTAATCCAGGACAGTTGTCTCGTGGCTTAATGTAAATCTCCTTTGCTGCAATTTATCCCCATTGCTTGTTGTTCTAATAGACACAAACAACAGTTTATTTCATCCTTCTTTGCAACTACTTTTTACATATTTAAAGATTCTCCCCGCAGTTTTCTCTCTTCTTGACATCATTTGTGTCTTGACACTGAACTGAAGTACTAGTGAGGTGATAGTAGTAGGATTTATGTACAGTTAAACCTCCCTCACCTACCCCTTCATGGCCCCCAGTAACCTCAGTGGTGCACTGACTCCGTGATGGCACTGATATATCTTGCTGTGTTCACAGTTTCTATACCATAATGTTGTTAGTCTGTCACCCCTGGCTAACTTCAAGTGAGCACTCTCAGTTCGTTCTGTCCTTCCTGGTAAACTGGGAAGAGGAGGAGGTTAAGTGTTTGGTTGTTTCTGTCACTCTTTTATGGACACTAACTGGTTCACAGCTTTTGGAGGCATGATGCCCACACTCAGTAGTGAAAATGTGGGAGCTTGTTAGGCAGGGTTTACAAGCGTAATGTACTTTTTGACTCGTATCTGCCTTTTTTTTTTTCACTTGCCATTTTCACAGAGCTTCCATGCTTTCTGATCTCTTTACAGTGATACTTTCATAATTTCCGCAATGCATTAAACAGAAATCCAGCCATTTTGTTTGTGTATACTGAAATCTGCTTAAGGATCTTGTGAGCTGCCCTTAAAACAGAACATTTAACAGGACTATACATTATACCACAAAAGTATTCTTAACATGTTAATTTAAAACATATTTTTCTTTAGATTAGTTCATAAAGAGAGAGGAAGGAAGATATTTAGCTCCAGACAGCACTTGCAATAGAAATCAGTTATTTCTGTACAGCATCTTTCCTTTGAAATACCACTAAATGATTTCCAGAGAGAGGAAGAATGTAATTTAATGATCCCTTGCACAGCTCGAACACCTTTCATCAGAGCATCTCAAAGCATTTCAGACAAGCCTGAAAGCTTGCCTGTTTTCCCCCAACTATTTCGGTTGGCCTAATAAAAGATATTATGTCTTCCTACACACCTTGTATTGTTTAGCACTCAAAGCATTATCATACTTGTTTTACAGATAACTAAAAAGGGCACAAAGAATCCACATAGTTTTATTTCAAACAGTGAATCTAAGATGAACTCTGTGGGGTCCCATTTTCACTGAGTCTCCAGGACTTGCAGAATACATGTTCTCAGATTACAGGCAGACATGTGGAGCGAAGTCTTCGTCCCACTGACATCAGTGGCAAAATTCCCATTGATCTGAATAAGGCTGAAATTGTGTCCTAGCTTTTCTAACTGCTGCCTGCCAAAATCGACTTCAGACCCGTGCATCCTTCCTGTCTTATGCGTCACAATTAGTAATGAAGGTTCTGTGGTCCATGCCGTGTCTGCCATTACGTTCTCAAGAAGTGATCAAGACAAATCCGAGGAATGAGAGACCCCAGCAACAGGAGGGGTCTGTACAGGGAGTGGAAGGTGTGTGCTTAACAGTCTCCTTGCAGTTACTGCAGATGGATCCATCTGCCTGTTATGCACACACTCTGTGCTGACTGAAGGAGCCATATGAAGAGCCATTTAAATCGGCTTGCCTTGATGTGGGTGTGTGCTGTCCTCGCTCACGAGTGTCCCAGGTTGCAAGTGTGCTGCCAACACCACCGCAAAGACTGTGTCGGGTCTCTGCTATCATGTCTGACCTTTTCTAATTAAAGGACAGTCTGGCCATTTTGAGAAAATCTAGAGGGCTCTTCCAGCTTCATTTTTGCCTAACTAAGACTGGATTTGGGCACACAGCACTAAATGTACCCAAAGCAAGTGTTGTCTTAAGGAATTAGTCTCAAAAAATGATCAATAACTCTTTCTACTATAATGTCCATGGAGTGCGCACTATCATCAGAAGCCATATTTTACAACAGAAATGTAAACACTTAAATATACAGATTAAAAAAAGGAACATGAAGGGAGAAAATGCCTGTGTATGCAGCATACGGATGTCGTCTTCTGCTATTGAGGATGGCTGAATATGGTCCTGGTGAGAAAAAGAGGATTTGTTCATTCTCACTCCCTGTATTGTCCATTTGTCCCTTGCTGCAGGGGTCTTCTCAAGCTTGATTGAGGTGCAGCCACCCAGTCTTAGTACATTCTTGATGATTTTGTAGCAAAATGCTCACTGAATCCTCTGGCCGTTGTGCTAGACTGAGAACAGAAAGCTCTTATTCATCTGGCATCTGTTATCTACAGCTGCCTTTCCTCTTGCATAGGTATTTCAGGTTATGGATAAGCCAGAGGGAAAAAAGACAGTTTTCATACCGCCAGTTTCAATTTGAAGCTAAAGAACACCAAACAGCCGAGGTCTGAGAGTAACTCCTAGGCTTACAGAAACATTCTCCTGTCCTTTTGGCTGAATTAAGTGTTGGTCTTTCTATTACATCTTGTATTACGAGCTGCTTGCAGATCTTTGTATCTGATCATTCTCTCATCATGTTGGAAAACAATATGTGGGAGTTTCTTTCCATACTAGATCTTTGCGGGTTACTTGCTAGTAAACTAATTTTACATGACTCAGATTTAAATAATAAAAAGGCTTAACTCCAGTCTGAGAAGAGTTTATTGTCCACAACTGTAGCCTAGAGACAAACTCCAGCACCTTTGGGACTCAGCTGAGGCAGCAATTAGGCAGCATTTTATTGTGATGCAGTGAGTGCGCAAAAGATGTAGCTGGACTACTCTCAAGAGCTTAGAAACAAAATTGGCTTCCTGGAGAGAGAACATAAGAAATCTGGCAACCTAAAAATATTTAAAGAGCTTAGGGCTCTCAGGGGAGAATTTCAAGCTATTGAAGTGGAAAAGACTGAGCATTTGCTAAGATTGAAAAAAAAAGGGGGGGGGGTACATGAAAAACGACAGTGTACAGATTATTTTTTTTTACTGTAGCATGTTTCAAAGGGGGAAGTATAATAAACCTGAAATCAATCAGTAGCACAGACTTCAATGCAGTGTTCCAAATCAAACAGCCCTGGCTTGAAAACAGGAGTCAAAAGAGATTTTTTTTTTTTTCATTTCAGAATTATAAGGGATCGAGGCCAAGAAACCATTAAATGAGGTGAAAGGTCTAGGCTAGAGGGCATCTTGAGCAAGTCTAATGAAGTCATGGTTGCTTCAGCGGCCACGTTCCCAAAGGGTTTTGCTGTGTCTGTCACTGAGTCTCTCTGTTCCTCCTCTGAATCTGGCTCCCTGGCCTCTGCAGTCGCATGCCAGAGTGTGGACCCCACCGGACACCCTCCGAAGCCCCCTCCTAGCAGCCCTGTAGCGTGTAGCACCCCTGTGTTAAAACAAAGCCAGACCAAGTGTGAGTTATCTCGCCTGTCGTTTGGCATGTTGTCGTACAGACATTTACCTGTGAGCTAGTGGTGCCTGACTCCCCGTATTGTCAACGGGGAGCAGCAGGAGCTTACAAGGCACAATTTAGCTCAACTGAGTGTAAATTTCTTTCATATGCCAAAAGTGCTTATTTCTCTCTGACTTAGAACGGTGGCCTAAGGTGACTAACTCGCAAATGGACACCTACGGTTTAAACATCTACATTTGCTCAATGAACTCTACCCACACAACTAGCATTAAACCAGTGCAGACCATATATTAAAGGCTTCTCTGCTGTGTTCAGGCTATGCCTTCACTTACCCTGTATCTAGGACTAAGATGAATTAGCTGAAACAGTTTAGCTTACATCCCAACAGTATCAAGAGGGCTAGAGGGTGCAGACTATTTACCTTATTGTAGCCTCTTCCCTTTCTTACCGCTGTTCCTCTGCATTATGCCGACAGCCCTGTTCACGTCACCGCTCCAGCTGGGTTTGGAGGCTGAGGGACGGCTTTCTGTAAGGAGAAAGGGATAGGGGACACCACAGAACAGGAGCGGAGGAGGCTGGTGGAGGGAAGGAAGCATGCAGGGGGAGGGAGGGACAGGGTGCTTTGTGTGCTGTGGTGGGTAATAGCAGCCCAGTCTGTATCTCGGGCATCTGCAGGGCAGTGCAGTTCCCAGTCCTGAGCTCTGTGTGTGTAATGCAGCTGAGGGATAGATCACTGGGGTTCTCCACCCGGGTCCGGGAGCAAAAGAACCTGGGGCTGCGCTGCCGGTAGGGAGCATGCTGCATGTTATGGCTCTGGCATGAAAGAAACCCTGCCACACGCATCCTAACTGCACCTGGTATTGCTGCCCTGCCTCAGTCATGCAGCTCCACTCGCATGATTGCGTGTCAGAGGCAAGCCCATCAAATGACAAAAGAAACCCCGAAAGATCTCTGAAGGATTTCTGCACTAAGGGGCAGAGCCGGGAGACTGATCAAAATGGCAAGTCTTGCTCTGCTCTTCTGTACCTGAGTAAACTTCATCTGCACAAACTTTTGATGTCTCTATTGATTTTGACAGAGGTACGCTAGCAGGCAAAACTAGTCAATGATTTTTAAATAGTCCCCCGAGGAGTACCCATTCTGTGTTGAATGTACTCAATTCCTTCTCATAGTCCCAAGGCTTCCCTTTCATGTATTTAATGTCATAGGCTTCCCATACGGTTGTTCACTTGCTAGTTTGGAGGTTTCTGCACTCTCTAACTGTAATTTGCAGGGCAAACAAGGTTTTTTGCTGTTACCATTAATGTGGCAATGTAAGGGCCTGGCGTCAGCAAACTGCCTGCTATTGCAGCCCTTTGTTGAGCCCTACACACAGAGCTGTACATATTGTAAAGCCATCCTGCTCATCCTGCTCCTCATTATTGCTAAATTGTCCCGAATCCATCTCTTTTGTTTGTCAGAAATAAGGCACCTCTGGTAAACAATAAACAGCAGGGAAAAGGACAGCATTATCCTCTCTGAAGCGTACCAGCATAGCAGCCAATTTCTGGATACACCATTCATAGACCAGAAAGCACAGCGCTGGCTGGTGTGCAAATGTAACAGCAAGCACAGCGTTCCCTGGAGACGCTGAGCTGTAACGTGCACAGACAACATGGAGCAGTTCTGGATGAGCAGAGAACATGCGTATCTCAGTGTGCTGTGGACGACTGTCGCTCTGGTGTTGCATCGTTCAAGGCCAGATATATATTTAAGGTGTTTCCTGCTTCAGCAGTGTCTGCCAGGAACATGATACACATTTTCTATACATCCAGAAGACCTAGTGTAAATGCAGGCATGTCTGTGGGAGAGGGGGAATCAGACCCTATGCCCAGGACTGGTGTGGAAGCGCTCCCCAGCCGCTGCTGCGTCAGTGATGAGGAGCAATGCACACTGCACGGCACCCCATAATGCTGAAGAGGAGACAGTGCTGAGGACCTGTTCAAATATATCCATCCTGGACCTGGCCAGTTAACCTGCTTTGTGCTGGAGATCCTGTTGCTTTGCTAAAGCGATGCGGAGGAGAAGGAGCGTGGTGGAGGTCGGGTTCAGTGGTAGGTGGGAATGCACAGCCTGGGTATGAAGGGAGGTTAAAACTTAAAACGGGTTTCGTTGCTGACAGTGGCAATCTGCAGCCTCAAAGTCAGGGCCTTACGGTAGGAATCCAGAGCCACGTGCCCTTCTACAGTACACCCTTTGCTGCTGGAAGAGCATCCGCAGGCAAAACACATTTTGCAGCAAGGCTTGAAAGAAGCAGGTATAATCCGTTGTCATATTGCTAGGTGACAAGAAAATAAATGTTTTTATGCCTACCAAGACATGACTAGCTCGTCAGTTGTGTAACACACTTGTTCATGCTGTTGTTATGGTCTGTCTACAAGTAGTTTTTCTGACAAAAGACCTTGCACAGCTTCTTGCCCTTCAGAAGCACTAAGGATCTGGGCTATATTGCACTAAACATGATGCATAGCTGTAGAAAGGTTGGAGAGTCTCCCATGAACTCTGCTTGTGGCCATTCATTTGGTGTTTTCAGATTAGCCCAAATCTGCAATATGCAGCAATTTAAAACCAGACTGTTTTGAAAGTCTTTTTTAAAATTTATTTTAAAGTTGCATATTTCATAAATAGTTCACTGAAAACACAGTCCAGTCAGAAAGGGTTAGTTTAGGACACGCATCACACACTGTAGAAACACCAGTAGCGCTTTGTACTTTTGTTGAGCTGTGCTTTGGCCATCTCAAAGTGTTCTATAAACTGAAGTCGCAGTCATGCCTCAGCCATAAGAGATATCAGTATTACTCCCATTACAGATAGGAAAATGCAAAACAAAAGGGGCAGGGATTTGTCTCTTGTCAGTGGCAGAGCTGGGATTGGATTCACTTGTCCTGATTTTTTGCTCTAAGCACCAGCGTTGTTTCTCAGGTGTTATCTCAGCCAGCCCTTAGCTGATGAACAGTGGGGCAGGAAGCAAGGTAAAGCCTAATAAGGCCGATGTTCATTTCAAAGTAGATCTATATGAATGGAACTCGAGTAGCTGCTTTGAAATTACTACAGATTGACACATTAATAAAGTCAGGAGGATCAAGACCTGTGCATTTTGGGAAGGTCCTATGGGCAAAACTCACACAAACTAAAACCAGACTGTAACTGGAGGACTAACTTCTGATTATGGTATCTATTTATCTGCTCTTCATGGCATAACTGAGTTTGAGAAACGGTGTTACTTTCCTTGTCTTACAGTTATTTTATTTCGTACCTGGAAACCCCAGCTCAGATGAACCTGTTGTTTGCTAGGTGCTCTGAAAACACAGTGAGTGAATGTCCCAGGGGCCTTGTGATGTTCCTGAGCAGCAGATGCAATAAACCTAGGAAAGGAGATGGCAGAGGCAAGGGGACTTGCCTCAAGATGCAGAAATGACATGGCACTGCATGAAACACAGCCCAGGTCTCTGGATCCCCAGACACCATCTGCCTCTCTGCAGACCTCTAAATGGAGAGACTCACTTTCAGAATTAGGGGTTCCAGGGCACAGGGTAGAGGGAGAATAAACCAAGTAAGATCCCTTCCTGGGCAGAGAGGAGCCCAGATGAAGTCCTTGGAGTGCCTTTCTGGTGGGGAATGCTTTTTTGGCTTCTCTCATGTGATCCTCTTGCAGGACCAAGTTCCTCAGAGCATCTCTCTCAGCTTCCTCTCTGCCCGTCTCCTCATACTCTGCTCCCCCCACTCCGGAGCAGAGGCCGATGCCGTCTGGACGTGCCTTGTGGAAATGAGCTTCTCTCTGGGATGGAGGACTGCACGCTCCCTTTGGAGAAAGAGAGGGCTGTGAATATTGCTCCCAGAGGAACTGGAATAGTTATTTTACCCACAGCAAGAAAATGTTATTTGGGGGCAAAAGGGAGCTGTAATGTTTTCCTGTTACAGTAGTTGGCAGCATTTCTCTATAGCCCAAACAGTTCTTTCTTAATGGCATCTTTACTCATTGCTGTTAAGTTTACTAGGGAGAGAGAAATATATGAACAATTTTGGAATTCAAAAAAAATAATACTGACAGTAAGATAGGTTTAAACCCTGGGAGCTCAATAGCAACCAAGCAGAAGAACAGCAGAGTGGGACCCAGAAACAGGAGCCTGGGCTGAGGGGAAACCAGTGGCTAGGTGTGAGAAGTGTTGTATATAAGGTGATTGTCAAAGCATAGGCTATTGGGAGGAGATACAGTAATGACGTCACTTGCAGCTTTTTCTGGGTTCATCCAGGTGTTTCAACTTCATAAATTTGAGTGATGGCGTGGGGAAATGGAAACCAAACGAGTTAGCTGAGACAACTGTACTTGGAGGCCAAGGTAGCTGAGTGAGCTGATCAAAGACATGAAGGTGCATTTCATGGAAATACATAATAAGAGAGTTAGGTACCGACCTGCCTCTCCTACAGAACTGATTATAAGCCATCCTATGACCCTGATTTTCCTCTCCCATTAACATCTGTAATCCTCCTTTGCTTCAGGGGAAGGTTAGTGGAGAGGCTGCTGTGGGTTAACCCTGGCAGAACTTGTTTTACTGTGTAGCTTAATCTTACAGGGGCTGCACAAACCTGACGCACAAGGGAGGAACGAGCTCCTGCTTCAGGGAATGCCGGGGGACCTCTTGTTCAACTGGCTGCCAGTGTTTGCCCCCATTTTCCCATATCACAATGTGAGCACTGGGTCCTCTTCTCCACAGCTCCCCATGCAGCTGCAGCACTGACACTTCGCCAGACACTGTCCCCCCAAGCCAGGCACCTACCACAAATACACTCACCCATCAGAAATAGCCACCAGCCTTAAACGACAAGGAAAGCCACTTGATTTTGGGCATCATTTTGTTCCCTGGAGAAAGTGTTGCCCATGTTGTGGCACTGGTGGCTGATACAGCCAGGGTATATGCTGCTGTTGTAGCTTTAACCTTGGTGCAGCAGGTGTTAAATCTACTGCATGTGTTGCACTGAACACATTTGAAGGTTGGGTGCATAGCTGGATGGTAAAATAGCAAACACCTTAGCCCTAAATACCACAGGAAAACCCCTCACTTACATGTATATCAGATGTGTTTTCCTTGTGGCACCATTCTTTAGCAGATGGTTGTTAAACCCCTTTTCTCTGTGTTCAAAGGAGCAGAGGAATGTTCGCATCCCATCCCAAGGCAGCTGCCTGCCCTGACCACCCACCCCCCCAGCCTTTGGGGAGGTTTTCAGGGTACGGCAGAAGCCCACTGTGGGTGCCCAGCCCTCCTTGCCTCCTGCCAGCTGAGCCCACACTGCTGTCAGGAAGGCCAGTCTTGCATTTTCCATCTCAGCACCCCCTTACCCTCTCCTTGTGCCAGCCCCAGCATCCACCTGGCCAGCCAGTTCAGCAAACTGAGCCGACTGAAAATTAACCCTACCAAAAGGGAGAAAAAAAAGAAAAAGGGGGGAGGGGGGGAGGATTGTACCGAGACCAATCAGTCCCCGACACCTCTGACCCTACAGCCAAAGGAGCACAAGTGTCAGCAGAGGGGAGAGAGACCTGCTTTTTGGCAGGAGCCCAGCTGTAGGTCAGCTTAGGCCAGTTGTGAAACTGGACATTTGTGTCATCTCCCGAGCTGAGCTGCCGAAGGAGCCGGCACGCCGCGGCCAGCCGGCCGCCCAGACCCTCCAAACCTCGCTGTGGCAAAGCTTTGCTGTTGGTGTGTGCGCTCAGGAACCCATAACGTCTCCTAGGGATCCAGGTACTTCTGCAATTTGTGTCGGAGACCTTGGAGAGTTAATCCTCCTTTTCCCAAGCAAGAAAGGAGCAGATTCTTACTGCACCTGCACTTCGAATGCCCCGCAAGGGAGATTTAATGTTATCCCATGAGAGTAAGTGCCTCAGGGCAGAGCCAGGTCTTGTTCTCCTCCAAGGTGGGAAGCATAAATAGTTAATAGAAGAACAAAAGAGGACAGCTATGCTGTGGTTTACACCAGGGAAAGTGAGAACACAAATTAACCTGATGGCTTGCCTTTTGAAGAACTACTCGAGGTTTTGGATGTTGTTTCTGTAGCGTTGCAGCGGTGATGGTGTCAGGCTATAAGCAAGGCAGAATTTATGGGAAGGCATAAGGTCTTTTACTAGACCAGCTGACCATGTTGTAGAAAGCAGACATCCTTGCAGACACATCAGCCCTTCTTCACGTCTGTTTCAGATTTCAAGAACTTGTGTCTCTGAAAGCACGTTTTGCCTAGGATGTAAATTGGTCTAATAAACCTCTTTTCCACAAGTCTTGCCCCACTGCTGACTTCAGGGTATTCTTCAGGCAAAAGGTTCAGCTTTTTTTGCAGATGAAGCTGTTTGCAGCTGGGCATCCAATCCCTGATCCTGGAAATTCGGTTCTCACCCTTGAAACATTAACTCATAGGTCCGCGTTGTTAAAGGCGCAGCAAAGCCAGGAGTGCAGCGCAGCCAGTTGCACACTGAATAAATTCTTCTTCCTTCTCTCCCCCCTACCAGGCATGGCCACACGCCATCTAGTGAAGTAACAAAGAATGCTGCCTGACATATCCTGCACATGTAAGTTACATTTATCGTATTAAGCCACGAAACAATGTCTACTGGAGAGCAGACTGGTTTTTTTCAAACTCAAGTTATTTGTTTTAAGGTAGCTATCCTAAGAAAAGGGCCTCTCCCAGCCTGTGCTGTTACGTAAACTGGGACACTTGCTGGCCACTAGTGTGATGGGATTGGTACAAGCAAAAGACAAAATTTGCAGAAAAATTGCTTAACACACGTTCAGTAACCTTGAAGGGACCTGTAAGGTAGCTGTTGACTAAAATATTTCCTGGCTAAAGGTAGTTGCTGTTATAAAAGTAACTTTATCAGCACGTAACTGCAGTGCAGAGGTGAACTGGACTCCTTGCACCCAAAAGCCGGATTCCTCCCACCGGTAAGGCTGCATCCTGCCCAGGAGCTGAGGAATCCCTCCGGGTCCTTTCTGCTTCAGGCTGTCGCACTGTAGCTGCAGCCAGTGCTACAGGAAGCAATGCTGAGCACACACCCTCCCTTTGTGCTTTATGAACCTTACAAAGGCAGCAAACACTTGTCTTTTGTCAGCAAATAAAGCAGAGAGCGTAAGATACAGAAGATTTATAGGTATAATGTCCCAGCACTGCACACTCGGATTTACCCTCACTCAAATCCCATTTACTTTAATAGGAATGTTGCTGCTAAAACCCTGCATGATGTTTAAAATATTTACCCCATAGGGAGCAGATAATCTGGGAAGTAACAAGGTGCCATTTCCTACCGAATGTGTTCTCTGACTATAACCACATGTTAATGGTACAATTTAGGGCCATGCTAGAGCGAAGCGTCGATTCACCACTTACCGGCACAGTTAAGCTGTGCTGCCATGTGAACTGGGAAGGTTCTGTTTGCTGTCATGCTGGTATTTGTCAGATAGGAAAAAGGAAAAAAAAAAAGAAAATTAAGATACCAAAGCTGAAACATCAGGCTTCCTTGTGTGGCTTGCTTTTCTTATTTTTTCTTTTAATCCTCAGAACAAAACAATTTTATTTTCGAGTCAAACTCCAAAGTTTATTAGGTCTCTGTGATGGTGCTCCTCACAGGTGACCAACACAAACGGCGCGGAGGCTCTAGAGACGACATTAAGCAGGATTCTTCATGTCAGAAATTCTGTCGTCCGTTCCAAGAATGTCAGAATGCTGCCTAGCCCTTCATTTTGTCAGGATTTTGCCCATTCCGGTGTGGACATCAGCAGATTTTATTCTGTCCTTTGCAACATGAAGCAAAGACAGGAGCCGAGTTCTCCCACCGTGTCACCTACCCCTTGCTCAGCTCTGAACGAAGGCACGTCAGCACAGCACAGCTTAAAACCTCCACAGAAGCCGTAAAGCCCAGCAGTCCCCGTGAAGCCCATCTCAGAAACGGTAGCTCCTCACCTCCCTGACTAAAACGGTACTCGACTGACTCTCCTTGTCGGTGGACAAGGAGAGGCGTTTGGGGATGTATTAATGAGGGTGTTGGGAGGGATTAAGCACAGTCCCTCACCTTGAAATGGCTTCAGCTTGATTTCTTATGGAAATGAGTGTCTGAAATCGCATGGACAGCTGGATACATATGTCTCAGTCTATCCTTTTCTGCATATCTGCCCTTCCCCCAGTAACTTCTGAATTCACTGACCAATTTCAGCAATCTGTAACAGAGGAGTAGCAGCCTTAAAGATAATTAAGTTGCTAAATGTTCATTAAAGTCAGCAGTGAACTACAGGAGAAAGAACTTATTGTCATTTAAAATAACAATGTGGCTCAACACTTACTTGCCCCAGATGTTATGCAAACCCTTTTTTCCTCCCCACACCTGTGTTTTAGCAGAGCGGGGTCCAGCCCTAAAAAATGCAGTTTGTTTCTAGATTGTTTCTAAGGTGGGGATCCCAGATACGTTATTCCATAGATAATTAACCACCAAGCACTAATGAATCCCTTCAAACGTGGCGCAAGGCTTAGCAGAGAGTGTGCCGTAACATCCTGCCAAAGGAAGCAGTTCATTCAAAACTGCAATGGGATCACTAGCAGTGTTACCTAAACCGCTAGAAATAAGCTAGTGGGATTTGAAAAGTTTGATTTGATGTGGTGTACGTGGTAGCATCCGAACCGTTTTCATCAGGTCTTTGCGTCGAGCTTCGCGTACGCGTTGTCGTTCACCCATTTTGTACTCTAACCCCATCCATTTTGTTTGTGCGTGCCGGTGCGGCCGGAGCAGCACCTTGGGCTTGCCGAGGAGCAGCTCTGTTACCCAGTTGCTGGTTTGCAGGGAGGAATCCTCTCACCTTGCAGCCCTGCCCCACGAATAGGAGAGAGCAGAGTCCCGAAGCCCAGCTTGACCAAGTGGGTGACATTGCTTCTTTGGGAGCCCAAACCCCCTCGTGCTGGGTCCCCTAGAGAAGGGGTGGGGGTGACAGGCATTCCCTGCTCATCCCCGAGCCCAGAGCTACCACTTAAAACAGATGTCTGTGTAAAAAAGGCCCCACACCTGCCAAACCACCAGCCTCAAGCTTCCTTCCTTGTTTCTTCAGGCCTCAGAATAACAAGAGCATTTGTGCAATGTGCAGTGTGCCCTGTGGTTTTCTCTTCTCCCTGAAGACGTGCTATCTAATCTCCCCGGAGCAAAAAATCAGACAGTAAGCCTTACAAGACAGGAGAAAAGAGGTGAACAGTGAAGCAATGCGCACTTTGTTCATCTGGCTTCACGTCTCAACACCAAAAAAAAAAAAAAAAAAAAGGAGGAAAAGCACGGGTCAGTGTTGCAGACCTCGCCGGAGAGGCATTCGAATCTGATAAAAAGTAGGAGCGCCTCATTTGCACATATTCTGCAGTGCGGTATCCAAAGCACTAAACTAGAAAAAATCCGTTAACTGAAAAGTCATCTTGAATCGGAAACTTTCAAGGGTTCAGTTTTAAACTACGTCGAGAATTTAGTGTTTTATTGCTGCTTTGCTTTTTGTTCCTGTTTTCGCTAGCATTGAGAAATGAGGTGCCTTAGGAAGCCGCGTGGTATGTAACACGCAGTATCAGCCTGTATACAAAGGAAGGAAGATGATGTGGCAGAACATTGTTGAGGAAAGATCCTGTTTGTACAGGGAGCTGGAGAATAGTAAACCAGAACAGAGCAGGGACGCAGAAAGACCAGAAATTAAAGGAAATCAACCCAAAATGCTCATGAATCCTGTTTGTGTGCAAAAGCCTGCTAGAGCCACTGAAACAATTTAAAAATCTGGGTTTATTTGTCTTTTCTCAGGTTTCCTATCCTGCAGTGGAGGGGAGGAGAGAGAAGAGACACACTTGGTTGTGTTGCTCTGCCTGTCTTTTCTCCCGTGGCAGTCCTGCAGCAGCGGGGCACGTGACTCCAGCAGCAGTTGGGTTTGCATCAAAACTGCTAAACAGAGCTGACCAAAAGTTTCTTAATGGTAATTCCTAGCTGTGTTTTATCCCAGGGACACTTGATTTCAGGAACAACTTCTGAAAAGGTCCTGTCTACCTTTGTGATTTTTTGAGCTGTATAAAAAGCTGTCTCAGTTTATTTCCGTGAAACGATTAACTGAGTCAATGAGCTTCAGTTCCTGATAAGCATTTGCCTGTTGTGCAGATGCTGTGTGTGTAACAGGGGGAAATTACTTCTCTGCAATATATGCCCATTTCAGGTTACGTACTTTCTTTTTAGCCTTTTTAAAGCACAGCCCCTTAAGGTCATTGCACTCTCTAAATAAGTCTCTAATACGGTTTTTGATAAACCCATCTTTTCAAAGTCATATGAGACATCTTGATAACGGAGTATCTTGTCTCTGCGACAGGAGGATTAGCCTGTGAGTAATCTGGGTGGTGCTGCAGCAAGCAGGGGTTTTTTCTGCATTGATTCAAGCGGTTTATGGTCAAATTTAGAGGCCAATACATGCACAGCAGCAAAACCCTGCATCCAAATACAAGCATTTGTAGCTCCTTTTTGCTTGTATATAACCTTCCTGCGTTGGTGTGAGCAACTTTGATCTCTGACAGAGTGACCAGCTTCCTGTAGTAGGTGGAAGAGACATTCTTAACTGTGTCTGTAAGCTGCGTCAAGAATTTATCAAAGTTGCTGACTCCTAAAATTCAGGCGAGCAATGCCACGGCACATATTATAAATGACCCTTTTCTCCTGGCCCGCTGGCTGTAAACAGGCTTGACGCAAATTTAGGCAAGGAAAGCACCATGCCAAGGTGTTTATTGATTTCTTTGTGTTGTGACTCTGGTGGTTTGGGTGGACCCCACTGAAGCTCTCTATAAAAAGGCAGTGCATGAAAATGCCTCCCCCATGAAATTAGCAATAATTTTATTGTAACAAGCCAGAGACATTCCAAGGCACATCAGAGCCTTCCTGGACCCCGGCAAAGAATAACATCGTATCCCAAGGCACCCAAAATACTGTCAGCCAGTGCCAAGTGGGGAGCAAATCACAGGCCTGGGAGAGAATCAACCGGTCAGGGATGTTCTTCTAAGCATTGAGACAAGCCTGTTTCCTCAGGTGTTTTCCACTTGGAACTTGCCTGTTTTGAGCTTTTCTACGGCTGATGAGTGACATCTCTGGATAATTTTGGTCATTCTAATGGCAGGTGCAATATGGGCAGTCAAGGGGAAGGCAAAGGGGGTTAAAATCCCTCCTCATTCCTGCTCCTCTGTGATGGGGCTGGCACCACACACTCTCTGTGCTGATGGGGTGGGGTGGGAGGAGCTGCTGGAGACAGATAAGCTCCTGTGCAGAGCTGCAGCGAGGTGGGACAGTGCCATGGGCTCCACCAGCTCTCTGCCGGGTACGGTTGGGTACCATATGGCTAGGAGGTCCCCAGACCCGGTTAGGTGCCCTATGGCTAGGAGGTCTCTAGATTTCTGGGCAGGTATGGGCTGCAGGCAGCAAGTTCTGCCTTCCCATGTGGCCCACATACAGAGTGGGAGTAGACCTGTTTATATCAGGGGTGTGTTTGGTATATATCCACGTGGTCTCTCCCAGAGGTCTCATCCCGTGCTGCGGCCACATGGGGATGTATGCCACCCCCAGCACCCATGCAGTCCCTTTATCCATTAGCAGTAAATGACCCAACTCTCTATAAGGCAGCAGCGGTGCTGCAAATTTTAAATAAAAAAAATGCCCCAGCATGCTTCCCAGCCCCTAAGTGCTGATGTCTGAGTATGCCAGGTAGCATCCCAGGAGGGATGGGAGCTGTGGACATGGACTTCAGCCATCAGCACCAAGGTTCGTATCCGCAGGCTGTGGGTACACACACCTGACAGAACATCAGGGAGTGCTTGCCCAGGTCTACCTCTGCTGCTTCATTTAAAGCTTCATTGTGGTAAGCAATGTCCTCTCTTCTCACGGTTCTGGTAAATTTGTGCAGCCTCTCTGGGTCCGTATGATACACGTCTGAAAAGGAAACAGGAAGGAGCTGCAAATGGAAATTGGAAGCTGTCAGCAACAGAGCAAACCCCAAGCAACTTCCCATTGCATGGGTGGAAAACCCAGGCTGTGCAGTTCAGCTTCAAGTGATAGGAGAGACTGAACTTTACACAGTCTTCTGAAGTCAGCAAGTGCTGGAGTCACGGTGAAAGAAGTGACTTTGTTCCTGGCTGTATCTGCCCCGGGAGAGGGGACAGGCTCAGGCTCGGGTTCGAGCATCCTCTGGCACAGCTCTGCCCTTTGCCTCTGAGCCGTCCCCGAGATGCCGTTCCTCCGGGCTGGCCACCCTTTTTTGTTTGGGGGGTGGCTGTGGGAGGGGAGCTTGCCATATATAAGAGCTCTGCTGTGCCACTTGCTGACAGGCAAGAGAACACGCCCTGGTCTGTTTTGTTAACAACATAAATCACAGTGTCAAATTTGTCTTTAGCTTCACTAGATGTGGACCAGAGAGAGTTTTGGCCCATAACAGCATTACGCATGTCCAGCTGCCATGAAAAAAACATAGAGCAGGGGAAAAGAGCTATGATATGAGAGCTTAATACCTGTATTGTCTCATTTTTCTGTACACCATCACCCTGGTCGAGAACTGGTCACCATGAGCAGACAGTGGATGGAGGAGTATTGTTACAGAGTCTACGCTCCTCTCCAGTTAATTAGTTTCTCACCCAAGGACTGCTGAGTGTGTTATCTAGGCCCAGGAAAGAGCCACTCCCACCAGCAATATAATTTAACAAAGCTACGAACCAAATGAGTTGCCAGCCTGCAAAACCCTCATACCTGTGGGATTCTTACTCCCCACACGGCGTGGTTTTCAGGTGGGCACTTTTGGACTCTCGGGTTACTTTGCAGGGCTGAAGGAGCTTATGCAGTACATGTGTATCTGTAAGTTGATACAAACCCATCTGAGATTTGCCTAAATAAAAAGTTTAGCATGGGAAGTGTGCAATTTTTGCAGACTTGCAGTGTCCCACACAGGTGGCTGTGGTGCTGGACCGCATTAACATGGGTAAAGGCTTCCTCTGTGCATGTGCAAAGAGGAGTGAAAATGTGATTGTCCCATACCATGGCAGGTTCGTAAATATAATTTTCAAGAGCCGTGAACTCCAACACTGAACTTGGTGGAAGGGAAGGAGAGAGGATAATTTCTTTTGGAAACGCTGGAGAGTTGAATAGGTGTTCGCTTGAATATGCTGAAAGTAAGAGAGCAAGGGATGCTGATTGTCAGAGCGCTTGGCAGTCGGAAGAAAAGAGAGCGAGCATTTTCAGTCCATGGGGAGATGGATGGAGAGAGAGGGCAAGTCCGGAATATGCAAAGGTAGGAGCTTCAGCCTTGCTGCCGGGCTTCTTTTCTGTGCTAGTGGCCCAGGGAACTGGTAAAACTGGACTAGGACAGTAAAGACTGTAATCCCAATTCATCATTTATAGCCTGCTCATGTCCAGGCAGACACATCTATCCCAGCCTTCTCAGATACAGCGAGCTGCTGCATTTCACAATCATGGGAAGGGCTTCCCAGCTGCACGATCCAAATGTTTTGAAGTGAAACATGGGGCATTATATTAACTTGGTTCAGACAATCAGCTTTAAACATCTGAATCTCATTTCTTGATGCTAATTCTTCTTGCTCAATCTTTATTTCAGCTGTGTGGAATTCTCAGACCTTTCTGACCCCGACTTATCGTTTCCCGATGTTTTATTGCTAAGTCATTGAGGTTTCAGGGAGGCTGACATTTCTAAAATGTGCACACCTTTGATTGTACGCGTGGCTGGCATGTCAGACCAAACTTTTCGTATGCTCTGTATATATCACTGTCTCCACTGCTGGGTCCTCTGCAGTTTCACCATTCAGTGCCTTTATCTGCATACCCCATTAGTGCAGTCCTCCTTAAAATGTGGTTATTATTTAAGGCTTTTCAAAAGCTCAGCCTCTGCACACTACAAAACTCGATCTGAGCCTACGTCCGCTCTTGTCACTCATGTACAGGTTCCATCTGTTCCGCTTTTCCTCTCCCTTTGCTGCTTGCCACATCCAGACCACATGCTGCTTATACATTGTACAATAGACATTTCTGCACACACACTTTTGAAAATGTGGCTCTTAGTGCTTTATTGTTCACATGTGTCTTGTTGCTTAAGGCAAGTTCTATCAGTAATGATTTTGTTGTTTACTGACACGTAGAATAAAATAGTGTACTGTTACAATGTGACTGGAGGAGAGAAGAAGGGCCTTTGATACACCAATTACACAATCTCTGCCAGCTTTCTGATCATTCCCCCTGCCACCACTTCCCCAAATTCTGTAGCTGCCCACGGATAAAGCCAGATCCTAACATCACTTACAGTAATGTAAGGGCTGCTCCACTCTGCATGAGGCGGCTCCGTGTCGGTAAGGATTCACCAGCACTTTCTACGCTCCTGTGTCTGGTAAGGAGGGGATGGGACCTCCTAGCACTCCTTTCCAGCCAGGCAGCCCTAGCTTCTGCTATAGATCTCCTTAACAGGTCCCCAGTGGCACCTTTGCATAGCATCTCTATTCTTCCATTTGGGAAAAAAACCCAAAAGATCCCTACAGAAACTGGTTCTGGAAGTGGAATCAGTACTAGGAAGGTATATGAAGACGCTTCTCTTACAGGAGCTGAGCTGACCTCTGGCAGCTAACCCAGCGCACGGACCGGAGCAGACCCAGAAGTAGGCAGTGACAAGGGAATTCACGCAGGCAGATCCCCTGGGAGACGTCTCAGGTCTTTCCCATCACACCTTGCTCCATACCTGCGGTGAGACTGGTGCATCTGCAAACAGATCACACTGGGTGCAACTCCTAGTAATGTTCCTGGGCGTCTGCAGCAGGGATGGCACAGAGCCCGTTACACTGAATTATTGCCACGCAGGGATTTCCCGCTCCAGGAAAATCCCTGGCTGCCCAAAACCTCTGGTTTCCCACCTGGAGAAGCAGAAGACCTGCCTATGGTGATGATAATTTCTGCTACTGGGGAAAGCAAAGGCTACAGAAACCCACAAATGGTAGGACTAGACCTAGTTTCCATCAAAGACTTGTTCTGATTAAAGCTTTCCCTACCAAAGATGGTGTCTGCTTCCAACATGGAGACAGTCCACGACTCCCTTCCCAAGAAGAGAGGCAAGCAGCCACACCGCTCAGCTTCCATCCCCCATGTGCAGCCCCACGCTGCGTGCTTGGCACTCGGTCTCCTGGACGTGGCAGAGGGCACACCCTGAAGTGCTGGAGAGCTGATGGCAAGACCCTTATTTGGGAGGGCTGCTGAAAAGAAGACATGAGCACAGGAACATAAAGACCCTTCCACTTCTGTCCATGGACTACAGCCATGGCTCATAGGGGGTCTTCTGGCTCCTGTTCCACCCTGTGGCTCACATCCCACCCATGACCCCCTCTGCATGTCAGCAGAAGTGGCAAGGAGACCCAAGGTCTCTTTCCCCTGCAAAGAGGTGGGCAGGAAGACCCAACTTCGGTTTGCACCAAAATACTCATCATCTTCAGATACAATACACTGAATATTTTGCACCAAAGTTTGAGGCCGTTGATCGGCCAGTGGGGAGGCACGAAGGATACGAAAGAAGAGAATGGACCAGAGGGCTTGGCAAGCTGTTGTAGATTAGAAAGGAGGCAGGTAGGAACAGATTAATCAAGAGCTTAAAAGAGTTACTCGGGAGAAACAAGGGCTTTAAGTGACATTTGAGTATGGGAAAGAAATCACTATCCGTGGTTTCCATTGGTGTTTGGAGTGCTAAAAGCAGAAGTGGTTGCTGGAGTCTGAACAGGAATCTGAGGCTGAGCTCTCAGCTTCCTCCCAAATTGGATGAGAAACTATTCACTTGATTTACAGGCTCACTGGCAGAAGAGGTCTTATTTTATAGAATTTCAGGGGTTTTTGAAACAAATTGCTTTGTGAGTAGTGGAACTAATGGCTCTTGGTTTCCTGTGGGTCTGTAATCCTTGCTTCATTGTCGCCTCCCTTTTCCCCCATCCTCCTAAAATAAAATAGCTGCAACAAGCCCAACTCTCCCCTCCCTGTATGCTCCAAGACTTCTCACTGAGTCAGGTACATATATATTGGCTGACTAGCTAACGCCTATACGGTCAGCCAGCGTACACACACTCGCTAGCCAGTTGGCTGCTGGCTGCATTTCTCTAATTAAGGTCTCTATCCCTCACCCAGCCATCAATTTGCATAAAATTTAGAAAGGAAATGGATAGCTTTTGAAACTTCCACCTTTCTGTCCTATGTGAAATCAGGTAAAAATTATTGATGGAGCCGGACAGACAGATTGAATCTGAGCTAAAAAGGTTCTGTTGTATTGGCTTTGGATGTAAATGTAGGACGTCGATCCAGGTTCTGGAATTAATTTCTCTCTCTCTCTCTCTCTCTTTTCCAGCTATTTTTAACCTGGATGTGTTCTGCGATGTTTCCCACACAGCACTGAAACTGGCACAGCTGAGGGGTGAGTGAGCGGTGGGAGAGGGGAAGGGGAGACCAGGGGATGCTCATCTTGGCGCTGCTGCTGAAAGAAGAGCTCATCAAACGATAGCCTCTCAGATCTGTATAACATGGAGTCCCACACTGCCCCAGGAAAAGTTGTGAAGAGAAATCTATTCAGTCTTCCAGTGCTCAAATATAGGGCAAAACCAGCTAGAGAAATCAAGGCATTCTGTAAAAAAACCCACCAGAAACAGTGTCCAGTTTTGAAATGTAACATGTTCCGTCACAGTTCAACATCTCAGTACTGCCCACATTCCTGTGTGTACATCTCAAGACGTCCCTCTGTGTAGGGTCGCCTAAGACAAATCCTTTTTGCGGCAGCCCACTCACTGTACAGAGTGCAGATTGACTCACGGGATCAATTCTAGAAACCTTTTATCCAAATTAATATCCATACAAACCTAGGGCCTGGAAGAACAGAGGTTTTATCTGGAAAATATATAGGAAAAAGCTTCTTGAGCATTAATTTACAAAATGAGACCTCTAATTGCGAAGCATTTCTTTTCTTCAGTTAACTATAGATGATTATAATGTGTGAGATCTGCCTTTCCCCCCTGTGTTCTGTTTAACACTGTTTGTTAGACATGAAAGGAAAAGAGGATTAAAAGGGAGAGATGGTATCATAAACAGCCCTTCAGGGTAGGTGGGAAAACAACAGTAACTCTCTCAAACAGAACACAGGGATGCCCTTAGGAAAAGGTTTTGAAAGTGTCCTGCATTTGAAAGTTAATGAGTAAATAGATCTCAAACATTACTTTAAAGACTGACAGTGCCAGCTTTAACATCTCAAGGATGTGCCACAACTGAGAAGAGACAAAGGGAAATTTTAATGGGCAATAAATGGACTAATACTTTTGGATGCAAAGCTAAAAACAGGTTAGTTCTGATGGGATGTGGGTTTGTTCTGTATTTCCTGACACAGCGGCTTTACTGTATTGGGTTTGTTTGCCTTTTACACTGTCTTTTGATGACGCACCACTTTTTCCTTTAAAAAGAAAAAAAAAGGTGGTCTTAGTAAATAATCCTCCTTTGAGCTACAGTAAATCCATTGGGTATAGAGTTTGCTGGTTTGGGGGGTTGTGTAGGCACGTGCCAGACCATCTCACCGCTATCCTGTGATGCCGTACTTCACACCTAGCTCAGGTTGCTTGGTCATCTCTGCCCTTGCAAGATCACTTTGCATCCACATCCCCACGCTGGTCAGAGGCTGGCAAACAGGCAGCAACACCCCTTTCTACCAGCAGATAACAGCACAGACACTGTCAGCCCTGCTGCAGGCATGCCCTCCTCGCGTCCGGTGGATCCCAGCCGAGGTCCCAGACTTGACATCCCTCTTTGGATCCGTCCCGTGCTCTCCCGTACTGTTGCAGTTCAAATGAACAAACTTTTGGTTACTGTGTTCCTGGACGTCAGGCATTCTGGAGGAATGCTGGTCTTATCTAGAGCTTCTGTACAGCTCCTGTCACTGCCTCCTGACCCTCAGGGTCCTCTGCACGAGGCATGTCGTGAGCATTCCATAGCTATAGTGGCTTCCACAAGCGTGGCTGTGCCTTTGAGGCCACAGAAGGAGACCCAGCAGCAATTCCCCAAAGCAGGGCTCCCTTTCCTTCGCCCAGAGCTGTCTCAAGGCATAGACGAAGTCACATCCTGAGATGGCGGACTGCCTATTTTGCTTATGCCCAGAAAGACAAAAATGGATGTTTCTGATATAAACAGCTCCCCTGTGCCTACTGCCCTCAGCTGAAGGGAAGATGCCCAGCCCTTTGCCCATTCCCAGCAGTGCATGGAGGGCAGAAAGAGCCACTACATGGGGAGGAGGAAAGGGAAAAGAGGAGATCTTGCTGGGGAAGAGGCTTGGGAAGGATGTGTAGGTTGGAACGGAAATCTTCTGTTAAGGGAATTGGCATCAAGCAAGGGTTGGGAGAGGGATGGAAGGAGAGAAACAGACAGAGAATCCTTTCTTCCAGCCAAATTCCAAAGCTATCAAAATCTCTGTACATCTGGGTATGCCTTTACCTGCCTAGAATCACTCAAATCCCCACTGATGTCCTCCAGAGCCTTTACCCACCCATGGTCCCCAAAACCATACCAGCTATTCCCAGCTGACTCTCGCTTATCCTCACACCTCCGAAATGCACGGACCACTTCACAAACCTTCTTCCTACCCCCCATTTCTCTCAAAACTCCTCTGCCATTACCACAACATTGAGACAGGTCTGCTTACACCAGCGTGAGTTGCCAGCCGAAAAAAAAAAAGACAGAATCAGCTCCCTAAGCTTTAGATGCCCAGACACGAGGCAGCACGTGCCAGGCCTTGACGGAACGCATTAATAGCACCTCCACCCCCTTATCACAGCTGCTTTCTGGCTCATTTACCCTATTCCTAAGGGTCAGCCACCACCTTCCAGTCCTTCCTCGGCTGATGAAAGAACACTTAGTTTAACTCTTCTGCTCAGTCACTATGTTCTACCTCTTCCAGAGCAACGAAAACCCCATTCTGCTCACACCTTCATGCCAGACCCAGCCTCTCACAGAGCTATGGGTTGTACTGCTTCTCGAAAACCTCCCATCCTTCTCCCTGCACTCAACCTCTTGCCATGCAAGATCCCGACCTAGCGCAGCATCTGCCGGCTCCGGAGGAGAGCTGCCTGTGCTCCTGCACAGACCACTTGACTCCCTGTCCCTGCAAGCTTGAATACTTCAACAACTGGAGAGAGGGACAGGTTTGGCTCCTCTGTGTCCTCTTCTTCCCTTCTCAGAGCATTTCTCAGTACATTCCCAGTCTCCTCCTTCTCATTAGTTTCTGGGTTAGTCTTCCTTGAGCTTATCCCTACCTGAGTGACGGGCTGCCGAACAGGAACGTAACCTTTCACTGGACTTCCACCAGGGAATGCAGCTTTCAGCTGATAAGAGTATGACTGAGGCCAGTTCTCCTGCCCCGTCAGTGATGTTGCCATGTTGGGGTCAGCTCTGCTGTGCCTCCTCATTACCCTGTGGAAGTTACCACCAGCAAAAATGCTAGCTTTATACTATCCAAAGGCAATAACTGTGTTTAGCCCACCTTTCATACACAGATACATACCTACCTACGTACATATACAGACATATACACATTGGGTCTACTGAATCCTGTCCAATTTCTGGCATCCTTCTGAGCAACTGGAGCATGAAAGTGCAGAAGGAAGAGGATACGGAGCTGCTCTATGTGTTTATGAGTGAGAGAGACTGCTTGCACCACTGGCTGTGTTCTTTGGTGCAGACCCAACCCCGGGCACTCAGAGGACACAGCCAACTGGCACAAGGCTCTAGCCAAGCTCCTTGTGAGCCTCTTTGGAAAAAAACTCAAGAGTTCAGCTTTCTTCTGGCTGATAAAGTCGGTATTGTGAAGAAACCAGAAATACTAGTCCTGCTCAAGAGCTGTGCTGTGCCCCAGGCGAGGATATGAACACAGGCTTCTCCCTCTAAATAAAAGTGAAAAGATCAGGTATTCTCAATGCAGCTCCGGTGGAAGGTTCTGCTCGCAGGGGTACATACAGTGCGTGGCCCCAAGGGTGACGATGTGAGACTGGGGACAGGTGGAGCAAGGGAACATAAACCCATCCCGATAAAGGATTTGCTCATGGTGCAGAACTAAAGAGGAGTTTCAGCACCATGCCTTCCCTAGGTGAAAGTTGGGTCATCTCAATGCCTCGTGGGATTTGACTTACGGAGAACAGCATCGCATTCAGCACAAGGTGAAACGCAGGGGAGAGGAACTGCATGGGCAGGTGTATGCAAACAAACAGATGGAAAAGGTGGGTGCTCCGATACTGTTAAGACAAGCGTTGAAGAAAGAGGGAAAGTTCAAAGAGGGCTAGAAAAAAAAAAAAAAACAACCAGAATTCTCCTTACCTTTCCTGAGATCAAATGAATGTAGAGCAAGGGGACGTCTGGGGCTTTTCAGTGGGAGGAGGAAGCTCCTCAAGCTAAAAACTGTGCTCCCATTTCCCATCCTCATCCACTGCCCAAAGGCTCATGGCAAGCAGCAGTACCAAGCGTGAAACACTGACCTTAGTGGATTATCAGTTTAGCAACCCCCAAATTCAAGCAAATGCCAAATCCCATCACAGCCCAGGGGATGGCCAGGTCCCCTGCTTGTTTCTTGCTCCTTGTGTGCCTTGCCTCATGCTAAACATGGATTTATTCTTCACAAAAAGACACATGAACTAAACAAAATGATCCTGTTACCAGCCCTGAAAAAACACACTCTGACATCCCGTCCCTTCAGTCCTCTCACTGCGGTGCGGGGTGTAAGTCATCTGTCCGAGCGCAGGTGTCAAACTCAGATAAAAAGCCCCCGGGACTCCAGTAAGCGTACTGACTGGATCTCCACTGACTATAAAGGGCAAGCTGCACGCCAGGACTCACCGACACCTCCCCAAACCCCTGTGGATGCATAGTCAAGAGACCAAAAGCCAGACCTGTAACGTGCCACAGAAACATAACAGGCGTTGCGAGTGTCTCGCGTCCTGCCATAGCAGGGACTGTTTGGCAGGTATTTGAGAGCGAACACATCTAGACCCCTAACTCTATTCCTGTCCAAAACTGGTGTGTATTTTTCCTTGGACAGTGCCCAATCTGCAGAGTTAGTGTTTTCCACACAAAAATGCCTGGTTGGTAAACTTCCAAGAAGTTCTATTTTTGATTCAATGAAGAATGGCAGCTTTCCATGGAACGAACTTTTCTTTCCTTCTTTCCTCCTTTCTTTTTTTTCCCCTCCAAAATAAGATCGCTAAAAATCCATAAATTGTCATTTGGAAATGCTAGCCGGGAGCCCCAGGGATGTCAGAGTTCAATTGTTCTGTTCTGTGGGAAGCTGGATGGTTTCTTTACTAGTCCTTTTTTACCTTGAAAAAATACCAGGGGAGGGGGGTGTCCCCCCATCTTCACCTTTTCATTGAACTGTTTTTCCCTCCTCTTGAAGAGAGTGCAGCAGAGGCTCTGCTGTAGAGTTCTGAAAACTCGCACGTTTTTTAACACTATCCTACTGCTCCCGAGGCCATACGGTCTCTTGTGACCATGAAGGATGAGAAGCAGAGTCACAACTGTGGGGAAGCCACTGGAATCCCCCACTCCATGGTCAGAATAAAGATCTGCTGAGGTGTGATCGCCTCAGAGCAGGAGATACACACAGATCTTGCAGGAAGCCTCTTATTCTCCTGCATCCAGGTTCACCTACTTCTGCATACAAGCTGTCCCACAGCGGGCAGACCATGTCCTAAATAGCTAAAATTTGCAGGAGCGTGCCATCTCCTTACCAGCTCCCACGTTCTGATACATTTCTCTACTTTTTTTAGTCCCATTCTGTGTCTCCAGAGTCCTCGGTGAACAAGAACTGAGCTTCTTCCAAGTCGTAATGACCCTCACTTGTCCACTCTCCCACAAACAGAATCGCTTTGGCCAAGAGCCAGGACCGCAGTAAGGGCCAGTCACATACACGGGCAGCTTAAAAGCACCTCAGCTTTGGGAAATCCTGCTGGGCTGTAAAAGCTGCCCACAAACCCAAATCATATCAAGCAAGGCCTGTCTGATAATTCTTTGGCACGATCCTCAAACTCGCTGAACTGCTTTTCCATACAAAATATTTCCAGGTGGGTTATTAGGTCCTGTATCCCCTCCGTCTTGTATCCTCTTGCGGTTGAAAAAGGCATTCCTTAGAACAAGCTGTTTTTAAAAGGAAAACAAATACTCTCCTTTACAGTGCTGGCTCCTCTAAACCAGAAGGATACTTTACAAGACACAAACTGTTCCTGCCGAGTAGTGCAGGGGTCTTATCTCCCCACAGTGCCCGTGCCCGTACGGGACTTTCAGCTGGGGAGATAATTTGTATTTTCACAGGGAGACTGATGCTGGTACGACTATCGGTGCGAACAATTACGCTAGTACGAAGGTGCCGTACTCTGTTAAAACTAGTTTCCCTTCCTGTATCTTTCTAGCAGCATCACTGCAGCCACATTTGAATCTGTGCCGCTTTACTTGTACCCGAGGAGTTAAAAGGAAAGGGCTGAGCCAAGCGTGTCCCACAGCCGGGCTGTGTGGGTCGGCATATCAGGAGGCAGGAGCCTGGCCCCACGCAGCTCTTCCAGCTTCAGGTATGCACACTTACGCTGTTTTACATGTGTGCACACAAGATTAATCAGTAAAGCTTAGCTTTGCCAGGAAAGGCTGCATTTGCATAAGGACCTCATGGTGTAAGACAGCAAAGCCTTGATTGCTTTCTGTCTGGGAGGGCTGGTTTGCTGTACTCCCTGTGATGGAAGAGGCACGTAGACCATTCGCTGACCTTCTGTCATTTCGGGCCATTGCAATAATCTATGTCTAACGTGAACAGGATTATTGAAAATGGACCCCAAGTGTAAGACCCGCAGATCTAAACTAGATATTGCGTGAGAGAAGCGAGTAAAGAAAAGATAGGGGTTTTGAAAATTGTCAAAACAACCAAGTAGTTTGTTGGTTGATTTGAGTCTTTGGGGTCTCTGCCACGACAGAAAATGAAGAGAGGTGGAGACAGAACAGTACAAACCCCAGAGGTTTCTGTGAGTTAAAACAAACTGTTTCACTTTGAGACACCTTCAGACAAGATGATTTTTGACTTGTGTCTTTGGCAAAAAGTAACCAACCGTGACCAGTAAAATCTGACCAGCCAGCAAGTGATCTGGTTTTGACACAGAGCTGCCGGTGAGACCTCCCTCTCCGGGGAGCCCTGCCTCGCCGCTGGCTGCGGGATGCACACGCCAGCCAGGATTTCTTCCCTACCACCGCTGGGAAGAGGTGGGTGTCGATGGGAGCCCCGTCAGCTGCGTACCACTTCAGCCAGTCCGTGCTCCTGGCCGCAGTGTGGTTAAGAGGGCTGCCCCATTGCACAAGCACGGTGCGTTGGCATGAGTCGGGTTGCCGGTCGCACAGCCGCCCTGCACAGCGTTCCTCCCAGCACCCCTCCCCGGGCCGCAACCTCGACACCTCCCGCTCCTGATACCTTCATCTTTTTTCCCCAAAGACAGCCCTGCCAAGCACCACTGCCTGCCGCTCACGCTTGTGCCAGGCACGGAGCCAAAGCTCCTGCCCTCAGCCGGTCCAGCTCGGTTCAGTCATGAGACCTGGTGAGACAGTATCAAAGCCGGTCTGGAAAATCTGCAGCATTACCAGCCCTGGCAGAGCCCGGAGAGCCCGGTGCTCCTGAGGGAGAGCAGAAACAAGGCAGGAGCTGTTGCAAAGACCTTATTTTTCCTCCCAGTGAGTAGTAGAGAGCCCCACCCAAGTTTCACTGCTTACTCTCACTTTATATTAAAAACAAACAAACCAAACCAAACCAAAAAAAAAAAAAAAATCAATGTTTGCTACTGTTTGTTGCCCTTGCTGCCGTGTGACCCAGGCATGTGATTAAGTTGTTGCTACTTGGTCTGTTTTATAGGATCAAATTCATAGCTGCTGTAGAACCCTGCGTAACTTGTCAGAGCAATTCTCTACCCTGGCAAGTTACACAAGCTGAGGAGCTTCTCCCTGCCCCAGGGTATCCTACCTATCTCTGCTTTCTCCCTACATACAGGGCTCCTCCTCTCTGTCCTTTTGCAAAGCCATGGGCTGTACTCATTTTTAGGCAAACAAGCAGAATTCCTCTTAGCTGCACCATGGAGCTTGGTGAGAGGTCCCCCGTGATGAGGCAGTAGTTTCTTCCAGCCTTTCTTCCCATTGGAAGTGTTGCTTAAATAAAAGGGAAGGATGAGCCTCCACTCACAAAAAAAAAAAAAAAAAAAAAAAAAAAAAGGAAAAAAAGGGTGGGCTGGCCAACCTGCAGCGTGCTCCGTGTTTGATTTCCGCTTGCAGTCTACACGGCTCTGCCTGTGCAGATCTGTTTAGTCATGTTGCGTGGCTGGACTGGATGGGGCTGTTTACTTCAGGGCTGGTATTTGCTTCCATCTCTCCTGAATGATCAGATGTTACCCGTGTTGGGGAGCCACCGGGTTGTAATGGGGCCCTTCCCTCCTCGGCGAGCAGGAGCTGCAGAGGATGAAGGTGGCCATGCAAAGCCTTTGTGGGAAAGCAGGTCGTAGCAAGGGGACACCCTTTTCCCAAAGGAGTAGAAATAACCGTGGCCTTACTCGCGGTGGCTGTCGTTGACCACTTGGCCAAGTCCCAGCTGCTTCTCCGGTCTCAGTAGTCCTGTGAATGATGCCAGAGCCCCTGCTTTGGCGACTGCCTCTGCTACAAGAGAAGGGGCAAGCCTTTGAGATACTTTCGCCATCCTCTGCTGCTGGAGTTGGCCTGGGATCTCAGATGAAGTATTTAAGATCCTGGAGCCCAGCCACAGGGCCATGGTTACACAGAAGCAGGAACGGGAACCAGCGCTGCCCTGTTTGTCCTCAGCACGCCAGCAAGGAAGCAGAGGAGGTGTGAAATACCCGTGTTTACCTTGGTGGTAATTACTGATTACCACCTCTGTGGCTTATTGAGGCAAAAGGAAAGATACAGTGTCAATGTTACTGATCTCCCCAGTTTGCCCCAAATCTGCCTCTCCTTCCAAGTGATGCAACACACACCCTTCCTGGGATTTGACTTTAATTACAAACGAACTTTTTGTTCAAAATAGTAGGTGCCAACCTTTCTTAGGGGCTTTAACTGCTGTCATGGTTTAACCCCAGCCAGCAGCTGAGCACCAGGCAGCCGCTCACTCGCCTCCCCCCTTCCCGCTGTGGGATGGGGAGAGAATCGGCAGAAAAAGGTAAAACTCGTGGGCTAAGAATAGTTAAATAGAACAGAGAAGAAGAAACTAGTAATGATAACAGTAATAAAATGACAATAATAATAATAAAAGGATTGGAATATACAAAACAAGTGATGCGCAATGCATTGCTCACCACTCACTGACCGATGCCTAGTTAGTTCCCAAGCAGAGATCTGCACCACCCCCCCCCCCAGCTCCCCCCAGTTTATATACTGGGCATGACGTCCCATGGTCTGCAATACCCCTTTTGTCAGTCTGGGTCACTGCCCCGGCTGTGTCCCCTCCCAAATTCTTGTGCCCCTCCAGCCTTCTCACCGAAAAGCTGAAAAATCCTTGGCTTAGCGTAAACACTGAAACAACTGAAAACATCAGTGCGTTATCAACATTATTCTCATGCTAAATCCAAAACATAACACTATACCAGCTACTAGAAAGAAAACTAACTCTTTCCCAGCTGAAGCCAGGAGAACTGCTCCCACAGCAGTTCCCAGCAGCCTGGGGTGGTCGCTCCACTCTTTCTCCGGGGCTCACTGCTGTCAGCTTGCTGGTGATGCTTGTGCCTGCGGAGACCACCACACCATGGAGACACTGCGTGGTTTTTTGAAGCAGGGATTGGGTGGAAGTTAAGTGTTGTACAATGGTTGCGATCTCTGTCATCTCCCCTGTACAGAAAATGTCTCTCTGCCCATCCAAGGCCACTCTGCAGAAAGCAAATGCTCACCTTGGCCATAGAACAAGGATACAAACTGTCCCCGTGCTCTCCCGCTGCCGTGTGGCTTTAGCTGCATTGTTAAGCTGTGTATTTCTCACTGGAAATAAACATACTATTTCCCTATAGGTGGTTTGTTTTGTTTCTCTCAGATATAAAGCCTGCAGGCAACAGTGGACCAAGTGCTTGCTTTTCCTCTTCCCCTGAGTTTCCCCTGTTCTGTACTTTGCCACTCTACCTTCCCTCTTCTTAGAAGGGTAAACCTTTGAGCATAACAATTCATCATCGCCTCTTTTCATGCTGCCTGGATTTGCATAAGAAGGTCACAGACTCTAGAACTCATTGCAAACTCCCTGAGTTCCCCCAGTTTTTGTAAAAAAAATTTGTGTTAGTGCTTTTCTGTTAAAAAAAAACCCAAACCAAACAGAAATTATATTTGGAAAAACCCACATTGCTTTTAATGGTAGTTCAAATGGTCAGAACCAGCAAATTTTAGGCTTCTTATTTCAGTGTTTAAGTAGGAAATCAGAGAATCATAGCACTGTTTGGGTTGGAAGAGACCTTCAAAGTCTACCCCCCCCCCCCCGCTGTGGGCAGGGATATGTTGCACTGGATCATCCAACCTGACTTTGAACATTTCCAGTCAATGGGGAATCCACAACTTCTCTGGGCAACCTGTTCCGATGTTGGGGTGCCGGTCAGCACACATCACACACCCAAAATGTGTCTATGTCTAGCCAGTTTAGTTTTGCTGTATTCTGGCCCTTTTGCTCATGGCCTGCGTGAGGACCCGGTTGCTTCTCTGGGCTCTAGAGCTCTCTCCTGCAACACGTTTGTTGGAAATTCCTTCTTCTATCCCAAGGATCTCAAGGAGCTCATGTCTGGTTTGCATCGGAGCTCTCGTGCCTCTGACACAGGTAAGGGTCCCTGTGCCCCATTGGTTTCTTTTTGCTGAACAGGAGCCTGTGATTTTTTTTTTTTATCTTATTCCCATGGTTGGAGAAGGTTCTGTTTTGCCAGATCACCAAACTGTCAGCATGGAGCTGCCAGTTATCCATATGTCCCTAAGTAAATAGCTGGATAGGGTTCGGTGTGTGGTATTCACAGGTAGCCAGTATCATTCTTGGGTTTTCTCAGATCACTCATCTTTTTTCCTTAGTGATACCAGCAGGAAACACATTTATGATGGCAGATATATATATGAATAATAGACCTTCATTTTTCCAAATTTCAACTTAAATGTTGTCTACTTCTTACATTGCAACAACAAAAAAAATATCTAAAATATTTTGAGAAGTCTGTAATTTTCTGAGACACTCTGTTCAATAATTTTCAGTTCCTCCCTTTTCTCCCAGCCAGTATTCTCTGGCAGGCGGGTGTTTTTTTCTGGCGGGGTACACACATACATAACTATTTTCTTCTTAGCCTGCAAGGCCTATAGACCAGGGCTTGCCCCTGTACTTGTACAGCTACTGAGAGCAGAAGGCTGAACTTCTTCACAAAACCCAGTTCAGCTGATTTCATTCTCCCAAAGCAACATCCACTCACAAAAAAGAGAGAGGAGTATTTTTGCCGCTCTCACATCTCTCCTATATTTCCCCATGAAAAGGTAAAAGTTACACAGACTTCTAAGCTAGCAAAGGGAGAAGCATCAAAGATGCTCTTCAGTCGTCTTCACGATTAACCTGAAGCTGTTTGTTAGCCAGAGCTGCATTTCACGAGCCCAGAGCTTTGCCGTGCAGGAGGCTTTAGCTGCAGCAAGGGCTGCTGCTTTAGAGACAAGCTTCCAGACTCTAAACAGCAAGTCTGTTGCAATAACTCTGTTGATCAAATAAAATTTCTGTTCACAGTGCAGAGCCAAAAACAGTTTTTGATTGCAGCCTTGAGGGGTATTTCTTGGCTCGTGGTCGATGTTTTAAGCAATGTGTAGCTCTACAAGTCATTACCAATGTTTGAAATCTCTTCCTTCTTGTTATCCTCAGAGATGTGGAATGAAGCCTATTTACCTTCCCCTCATAGTTCATTATGATTATTAAGCCATAGGAATGAGGACACGTGCGTGAGAGTTGGATGTAGCAGGCCTGCTCTGGCTGTGTCAACATTATTTTCCAAAGAAGAAGGTATATCAGAAATATGGCCAAGTTTTCCTTTTATCGCTTTCTTCTTCTAACTGTTTTTGTGTACAAAGATTTCAAGATTTCACAATGCCATGTTATATATGCACTGTTTGCTGAAGCAGTAATGCGAGCTTTCTCATTGCCGCATTACCAAGACACTTAAACAGGTCCCTTCATTAATCTGTTGCCTTTACACCTTCAGATTCCAGTGTCTGGTCTCACCTCAGCTGCCTCCCCCCGTCCCTCCTGGATTTAAAGGTATTCAAGCTGTCGTCCCACCTGCCCCTTGGGCCCTACCAGCTCCTTTAAACTGGATCCTCAGGCTACCTCTGGAAGTAAGGAGTGACCGAGGCCCTGGCATGGATGGAGCGGTGTAAGGCCTTGCAGATATGTCCACAGCAGCAGCTCCTTTCGGCTGGTATCGCCACGTGCTGCCATGTAGAGGTGCTAACGAGGGGAGGGAGGGCAGTATATTATTTACATTAAGACCGGGTTACGTGGCCGCAGAAGGGCAAAGCTTGTTTAGCCGGGCTTTGACTGACCTGGCTACGCTGAACCTACCCCCAGGGGCAGCTCGGGCTCTGCAGGCCACCTTCGCTTGGTGCGGTGGAGGTACATCCCAAAGTCCTTCGTGGCTTTCTAGCTGTACGGTCAGGCCCTGTTTTTAAAACAGAGTTGTTTACTTGAGACCTCCACACACTTACAGTGACATTCAGGCTCCTCCGTGCCAAAATCTCTTTGGAAAAGGCAAGTTACGGTTATAAGTCACTGGAGGCAGTGGGGGAGGTTGTTGTCACAGCTGAGGTCAGCAAGTGTTGGTTCTTTTAGCCCCTTTTTCAGAGGATGGGGAGATGGCAGTGGGGAAGACACTGCTGTTGACAGCAGTGGGAACAGAGAGCTCAAGCTGCAGTGGGTGCAGAGCCGGAACTGTCCTCTCTTTCAGAGATCTTAAAATTTAGACTTGGCAGGTTGCTGTGGAGGAACATGGCCACCCGATACGTTTGTGCTCGCGATGGAGAGGACTGAAGTTTCTTAGGCTATTCATCTGCCTCATCCCATAAGCCCTACATCCACCTTTAAATATAAATGAGATGTCTGCATAGCCCATGTACACTTTCATGCTGTACAAGTTCCCTCCTGAGGAGCTTGATTTGGCCTACTCTGAAGAATGTGCTTTTTTGCTGGACACATCAATTTGTACCTTCTCCCTCTTGTGCATATCCTTTATCCTCTGCTTACAGGTCACTGTGACGCTACCTTGGAGTCTGCAGGAGCAGGGTCATGTCTCATGACTCGTTCGGGTAGCACCTACAAAAAATGAGGTTTTAATCTAAACACACATCCCTAATATATAATATGCAATAAATTGGCATAATGAAAATGGATAAACTGGGAACGCAGCTCATTGTGGAAATAGTACCTAATATGGGAATAATTCCTAACTCCTCAGGGTTCCAGTGCTCCTTTCTGCTCTGCTCTGAGCATTCAAAAGCATGTCACCGCAAGATGGTTTGCGTTAGGAATGATGACATTTGCTTAATTAAATTTCAAAAATATCTAAGTGGCAGCCCTACTGGGTCAGAGTCAAGAACTTTTCCATGTTTTCTGGTGCTTAGACGATATTGTTGGTTGGTGGCTAATGAGTTTTCAGTTCGTACATTTAAGATCACATTGCTGATGGCAAATGCAATTTAACTCTTCAGTCTAGAAGCCTTATCAATGCAAATCTGTCATTATATCCTAGTTTTGCTACACTAGTGAAGGAGAGAGCAGCATTAACTAACAATTCTGTAGATATGTGGATGGCTTTTGTTAAAAATATAACCAGGTGTTTTGTCATAGGGATTCTAACTTCATCAATGTCACTGCTACAGTCCCCACGAGCCAATACTCATAACCAGGATCATGCTGCATTGGACTCTGAGCAAGGAACAAAACACACATGCTCCAAAGGAGTTAACTGTAAGAAAAAGTGGATGGATATGGGCAGGATCGTGGCACCAGGACCAGGCAGAGCCGTATGTAACTTATCGTGCTCACTTGGGCTTTTTGCTAGTAGCATTGCATTCTGACCTATTCACTGCTTTCAAAAACACTACCCAAGATCTTCTCTGTAGGTTCGTCAGGACTGAGTCGTCTTTTAAGCAGTAGCAGATGTTCAGATACCAGTAAGACCATGTAAAGCTGTGTGTACGTATAAAATGTTGTCATTTCCCAGCACTGACTGGGTACTCCTCCAGCTCCAAAGCACGCACACAACCCACTCTGTGTCCCAGCTCTCCCCAGCCTCCTGCCAGTGTCCCTGCCAGCTGAAAACGTCGTCCTACATGCAGGTGGGCTTTCTAATTGCAGCACATTCCAGCGAGGTGCGGTATTTGGTGCTAGTGCAGCCCTGAGGGAACTGCAGCTGTTCCATGTCATCCTTCCATGATGCCGTCTTCGCCATCCCTTTTGTCTCCGTTCAGGCTGTTTTAATTAGGACCGTCGTACCTACCGCTGCAAAGAGCTGCCCTGTCAGCGGAGCTGGGACAGTGAGCAGAGGTTGTGGAGCTGCTGGCTGCCAGGTGAGGAGAACAAAGAGCTGCCAGGAGCAAGTCATCATGGGCTGAATATAGTTTGGGGTGAGAAGGATAGCACAGGCACCCAGGCTGCCAGCATGCTCTTGGGTGGAGAGAAGCCCTGAGGCACCACTTTTGTGCCATGTCTTCTACTTTGAGGCTTGGATCTGGCCTTGAGGGCATCTCAGAGCCCTGGGAGGCGTTGAGGGTGTTACTGGGGCTGTGTATGGGTGTGCTGTCAATGCAATGTGGAATTCAGAAGGCAAAAATGTAGCTTTTGGTCAAGGAAACAGCAATTAGTCAGAAAGTGCTTAAAACTGGAGGGAACAGACAGGCAGAACAAGTAACCCAGATGCATCCAAGCGACCAAAACAAGTTGTGTATAAACAGTCTCTAAAACTGTTCAAAGTCCAAAAGAAAGAGAAAATACGAAAGATTTATTTATTTTTTTTTGCCTGAAAGCAGAGGACACATGTGCTAGTTCTTTGTCCTTTCCGCCAGCGTTGGGCAGTTTGCTGCTGGTGGTGACATGGTCTGTGCCTGTGGTGCTTTGAGGTGTGGGGCTCTCCGTGTTACACAGACACTTCCATTAGTCATCTAGCCATTTCTGCAGTGTCTGCCAGATGCATCAGCAGAAGCATAACCAAACACAGGCACCCACTCATTTGACTTCTTTCTCCTCTGCTCTCTTCCCTCTATCAAGAGCACCAAATCCTCTACTGCCCTGGAGCAATCAGTCATCAGCAACAACCTTGCTACTGTCAGGGTGCTTCTCAAGCCACTGCAAGGACACTTCTGGGAAAGACAGAAAACAAATTCAATTTTCAGCTGCTGCAAAAAGGGATGAATAACCATTTAAAAACCCTATGCTTTTATTTTTACCCACTCTCCACCCAGGACAGCACTGTAGGACCGCAGTACTGCAGAAGGATGGCTTGTCAGAAGCTCAAGGCAGTGCTGCCATGATAAGTTTACTCTACAAACAGGTCCCCTTTTCCCAAGAGAGGAGAACTTGGCAGGGGACATCCAGAGGATACAAGGGGCTAGCAAACATTACAAAGTTTGGTGCATGGAGCTGCTAACCTCTGGCTAAGGATACTCAAGAGCCAAAGAGAACAATTGCTTCAGACAGCCAGAGGATGCTGCACCATCCGTCTGTTAGCAGACGAGGAGCCTGCTGAAGTACCCGTGGAGTGGTGTGCATGGGTACACTATGGTGGAAGCAGTAACCAAGTCATCGTAGCCAGGAACCTCAAGTGAACAGAAGCTGCCGCAAGGAGTCACGGTCTAGGTTAGTTGATGACAAGCAGAAGTCCCTGCAGTGATTGCCTCCTGCCCCAGGATATCTTTTCTTCTACCATTTACCTCTGAGTCAAGCAACTGGACTAGCAACAGTCATGTTCACAGGACCACGAGCCAGTTTCTGAGACGGAGAGTGGGTTGGAGGGGAGCACAACATGCTGCTGCTGGCTGGGGGTGGGGGGAGCAACATGGAGAAGTGGCTCATATTTCTTAACCTGGACTGCTAGTTTCTTGGAAGCTGCCAGCTTATTAAGCCAGCAGAGGAAACCTTGCTTGCTTTTTTCCCCCCCCCTCTATGCATGGATAGTGACACCCATTTTAAATTACCCTCCTTAGAAGAGTAGGGCAGTATGCCAAGAAAAGAAAAACATGTGGTGGAAGAGCAGGAGGTGAAGCATGCAGCACTCAGAAGAGCTGCTTTGCCTTTCCTTGCTGCCTGCAAGTCACTAGAACCAGCCTCAGCTTTGACTTCCCAGGTTGCAAAGGCAGCTTTTTTGAGCACCCTGGTTTCCCTCTGCGGACCAGCAGAGTCCTTTTCATACGTCTCACTTGTGTCCCAGCGTCCTCCTCAGCGTGGAGCTCAGAGACACTATTTCAAGGATCCCATTACATACCTTGCAAGGAGTCCATAAATAGGATGGGGTGGGTGGTCGTCCCCACCTCTGATAGCACATTGCGTCCTACAGGAGGAACAGCAGAATATTTGTGCCATGGGACAACGTAGTGTAGTGACAGAACTGTCAGAGGTCCTTTGCTTGACTCTCTGTTGCTTTTTGCCCAGCTTGTCCTCTTCAGCTTTTGTTACAAGCTGGTCCTCAGAGTTAATTCTCCCCTTGAAGTTAAGGGATCCTCTTGCCCTAGGTAGAAGCATGGGACTTCACCTTGTGCATGTGCACATCTCCTGTGTAACTATGTTTGTCTTCCTGGAGCCCAAAATGACCTTGTGAAGTTCAGAATTGTGGCCACTGTGGCCTCACACAAGATGCGGGATTGCCCTGAGAACGGGTACTGCCGCAAATGTGAGGGACTGTCTCGTCTTGCTTTCTGACCCTGGGTGACTGAGAGCTTGCATCTGCCACGGAGGTGGCAGTTCACAGCTGAGAAAAATCCTGCTCTTGCTTTTAATTTTTTTTTAAGCCAGATGTTTGAGACAATTTGTTTCCAGAGCTTTCTGCAGCAGACGACAGCTGAATGCATGAGCAGAAGAAAGAAGTTTTCTAAACTAATTTTCTGAAATGTTTTCTAAACACCGTTTCAGGATTTTCAGGCTGCAGGATCAGATCCTTCACTAGCATGAAA
The DNA here is from genome assembly GCA_026212715.1 of Elanus axillaris. Taxonomy (NCBI): domain Eukaryota; kingdom Metazoa; phylum Chordata; class Aves; order Accipitriformes; family Accipitridae; genus Elanus; species Elanus axillaris. The sequence goes on along the minus strand of JANZLQ010000027.1, from coordinate 3,721,357 downwards.
GGACACGGATCCAGAGAGCTGAACAGCCTTCATCTCTGTCACTAGGAAAAGCACAGAAACACAGACATGTTGGTTGGAAGGGTCCTCTGAAGGCCCAAGCTCCTCCAGGCTTCCGCTTAGCACAGGACCGTCACGCTAGATCAGGTCAGCCTTGGCGTTGTCTAGCCAAGTCTTAAAAGCCTCCCAGGATGGAGAGACCCCCTCCCTAGGAGATGTTTTCCCCAGTGTCCGTTCCCATCTCCTAAGCTCCAGCCTGGGCTTGTTGCCACTCATTTATTCCATCCGCCGGTCATAGGAGGCATTGGGCTCTGTCAGTCCTGTAACTCCCATCGAGGGAGGTGTGATTTGCAAAAGGCTCCTGTTAGATCACCCCTCCACCTCCCCATCTCTGGACTAAACCCAACCATCTCCCTCAACCTCTGCTCCTAGCTCGTGCGCTCTGCCCTGACCACCTCAGCATCCCTTTTACTGGGCTTACTCGCACCGAGGGGCCCAAAGCAACACGGTGTGTCACTGGTGGCCTCCGGGGAACAACAGCTTCACTCGCCCTGCCGACTATGTGCCTCCTCCTCCTCCTCCTGCAGCCTGCCAGGCACTTTGTCCTGTTGGTAATGCCAGTACGCGCTGGGCTTAAACAAGGTGTGACCCGTAATTTGTAGCAACGTGAACAGGAGCAGAGGTTTCATTCACTACACTGGAGATAGTACAGTGAGCAGGCAGTTTCAAAATCCAATTTCATAGACAGAGAGATTACATTAATCTCTTTTAATAGCTAAACAATTCAGTTTTCAAGATAGGACAAAGCATGGGATATTCTTGAAAAAACTAGTGCTTCAAAGCTGCCTACATCAGATTTAAAATCCTAACTCACAAGCTCCTAATGATAGAACCGATCGTATCTTTTCAGACAGTAGCACTGCAAAACTTGTATTTAATCTCCTCTTTTTATAACACACCGTAGCTGCCTGGGCTTGCCTGTTGGGAAGCAAATGTAGATTGACTTTGCCTTCAAATACCATATGAGGAAACTCAGCCCTCACCAACTGATCTCGGGGGCCTGTGGAATGATAAAAGCTCAAGTTATCAAAGTATCTGTAAACTGCCTTCTGATTTCTAGCTGGAGCACCTCCCTGAATCTGGACCCTTTGATTTAAGGTGGCTGCTTTCTTTCACCATGTCTCAACAGGCAGAAAAGGGCATAGCTTTAATTCCTGTTGGCTCAGTCACATTAGCTCAACATGACTGAAAAGCCCTCTTCACCTCCAGAAACACAGAAGCGAACGTGGTCCTACATTGGAAACTTCTGCCCACGTAGTAAGTACCTTGTAATATACAGGGATGTTTCCATACTGCCAAAAATATCGGTGTAAAAGTGCATTTCTTGTTGATGCTGTTTTGCTTGGAGAACCAAAATTAGCTCTCCTGGGGAAGGCACTATTTATTGGGCTAGACTGCATGTTTTCAGAGAATTTGCAGGTTTTGTCATCTAGGCCTATCCATTTCGGGCTGATTTTTAGTCTTTGTGTTGTGATTTAGGGCTCTGACAAATGAGCTCTAGCAAATGATGGAGAGGTGACTGAAGAGGTGACTCACCCAGCTCTTCATGACTGCTTGGCTGGCAAAGATAACTGTCCCTGCAGCAGAGCTGGCAGAAGACAATGTATGTCTGGGGCAGAGCTGTTCCAAATGGCGTTTTAGTTGAAATCTCCAAGGAGGTGGGATTAGACTAGACAGAAGACTGTGAAGTAGAGATATTGAGATGTTGTCCATAAGGGTTTATGCCTATCGAGACCAGCCCTTGGTGCCATGCCTCGTGTCCTTATGGCTGTTGCCCTGTGTTTCTGTCTCCTCTTTGCACCAGAACCAGTGGTCGTCTGATCCTAATAGGAGATGATTCAGGGACTTTAACCAGCCAAATGATCTCCTCATTCACCTAGAAGGAGTCTGGGGGACTAAAACACCACCAACTCTATCAGCTTAATCGTGATACCTCTCCCTTGGACAATTGACCAAGTGTTCTTCTTCTAGTGTCTCGGCTCCACTCTAGCCTTTGGTGGTAGAGCGGTATCAAGCAACAGCAGGTGATAATATCTTCATCTGCTCATCTGTTTTCCAACCAAATGGTCTTCTGAGGCCAGAGGCTGCCCCTGATGTTCCTGTATGACCAACTAGCAAGGCCTCTGCTGCCAGGGAGGTTACTCCTTACTCTTCAGCTGTAATCTCCATTCCGCTGGAGGAGTAACCTGCTGGAGTAGGTGGCACTGCTGTCAGAAATGGAGCTGCCATTACCGGTTGTTTCTTCCCTTTCCCGACCCGGAGGGTGGCTGGCCAGAGACTGCCCTTGCACCCTGATGCCGCAGCCAGCAGCAGCCGCGAGTCAGGACTGACGCTGCTCTGAGCAATATTGCCGGGCTAAAATGCATGAGTTTTCCTCTCCCTGGCCCGTTACTAACACAGAAAAAAAAAATCAGTGGGAAAAAGATTGGGGCTTAAATATACAATGACCCTTTCCCCGCCCATTCCCACCTAACTGATAAGCTACTCCAGGCTATCTTGTTTATGTTTATGAGTGTTTAATACCTCTTCGCATTTGCGTTTGCCTTGAAGCTACAGGCAGCTATGTGCTGTAGTGTGCTAAATATTTGTGCCGTAAGTACAAACAGATGTTTGAAGATCTGCTTTGAAGCAAATCTTTACCCTCTAGATTGTCTCCCAAGACTCCTCAGGAACAGTATATAACATCACTATATTCAGAGCAAAGCCTTGAAGGGCAAAGAAAGAGGAGATGCATAGGAATAGTCAGTAGTGCAGCAGGAACACATACATCTCTGTTGCATAAATCCTTCACAGCAGCAGTTTGGGTATCAGAGTTTTCACAAACAATTCATTTGCAGGGCTTCATTCCTATAAAGCAATCTCTGCTGCATACAGGTCTTTTAGGCTTGTTTTGACTCACTAGCCAGCTTCTTGTCACCTTCAAGAGCTGTTGCCTGCCACCTAAATAATCTCTCTAATACCAAAAATCTCAGAATGAGCAGAGGAGGTAAAACCTGAGTGATGTGCACAGATGGCTCTTGCTCACACATATTGCTTCTCATAGATGCTCGCAGGGATGGAAAGGCTTCACAAGGCAGACACAAGTGGCATTAAAGAATTTGGATCTTAGAGTCAAAAACTCAATTCACAGTCAAAACCTGTGAGATACCCCACGATACCGCGTGCCACATGCAAAGTAATGGGGAAGGTTAAACAGCCTCTGCCTCAGGCAGCTCCTGGTTTATGTCAAGATGCAACAGAAAACCTGAGAGGGGAAAGGTAAGGTGGTAGTGGTGAAACCAGCCAGGACTGTGCGGAGATTGCTGTGTGGGAGGTTGCAGCCGGGACTCTCAAACGACTTAAACCACTGTGGTATGGCTTTGGTTTTGTTTCTTCTTTTCTCACGTTTTGGGGGAGAAGAGGGTGTGTCTGGAAGTTCAGGTGTTAACTTGGGACTTAGATGATCTGTGTCCAGGTTTCTGCCTTGCCAGTGACTCCCTTGGGTGAGCTGCTCCCATCCCTTCTGCCTTTTGCCCCTCATTCTCCAAGGGAGAACAGCACTTCCATAGCCCTGAGGTGTATAAGATTAATACTTCAAAGCCTGTGAGGCATTCAGGTAAGGTGTGAGAGAGAGCCGTATCAGGCCCTGTGGAGATTCACTCTGCGTTTTTTTGACTGTATGTGTGCCTTGGACAGCAAAGGGGATCCTTCAGAGCACTCAGTGTACCTGACTTGCGAATGCAAAGCAATGTTTGACCTGAGCTACACAGGGAACCGATGTTCTGCTGTAAATCTCTGCAGAACACTTACCCTTCACTCCGCTTCATTTCACCTCTCTCACGTTCCTTGCTTAAAACATGAAAACTATTCATATCTATTTTTATATTATTAATTTTGTCTTCCTAGTAACCACTCTTGTCTTCCCTAATACCACTTCATCTGAAACTGTTCTTCCTCCCTTCCTCGTCCATGAGCAGGAGCCACCCATCGCTGGGATACCTGCTCAGACCGTAAATCCCAGGATTTACAGACCCTTTGCAGCAAGCAGTGACTGGCTGAGACTGGCCACAGGGTATATTGCAAGAGTGGGGAATACTTTCCAGCTCCCGCATCCCGCTCGGTGCCCGGGTGAGGCTGAGGTGAGCGGTTATTCCTTCTATCTGCGCCGTGCTCGCTGTGTGCGGGAGAGGCTGGTGTGTGCTGAGCGAGGAGCTGGGCAGCATCTCGGCCTCCGAGAAGCGCTGTGATGCAAAACAGGAGCTTGCTGGACTGACAGCTGGGGAGAAAAAGGAGGAAAAAAACCAGAGTATGGGATCGCTGTGGATTCATGCCTTTAAAAGTGCTGTCTCTGCCCTCTCCTTACCTTTTTCTTTTCCCTACTTGCAAGAAAGGAGGTCTAGCAGCTAAGCTATTAGCGTGGGACTCAGGAGACTTACTTGGTTCCTCTGCTCCTCTGCCCTCTTGCTGAGGGAGAACAGGATTTTTCTTCCCTTGTAGGGATGAAGCTTGGGATGAGGAAAAAGTCTAGTAAGGACTTTAGCAGTGATCACAAAAGTGCCCGGCTAGGAGCCTGCCAGCTGCTTGCTGTTCCCCTCTTTACTCAACAGCCCCCAAAGTGGCCCGAGTGGGAGAAAAGATGCTGTTTTGGGGCACAGCGGAGTGCTGTGTCTTCCTATGAGGAATATGCTGCTTACATCAATGCCGTAGGTAACAAACCTTGTCAGAGGTGCCGGACCCTGCAAGTCATTTACAGCACATTTCCTTGAGGCAGCAATGAAATCCATCATCTTTTTGTTGGACATCTGCAACCCCAGTGGAAAGAAAACAGTGTGACTCTTGCCTTGCATTTGCAGCTGAAGCCTTGTCAAGGACAGAAAAGAAGCACCTCTATTGTTTTTTTTTTTTATCTTCTGCAGGTACAAACAGTGTTTTTCTGGCATAAATTGAGAGGCATAGGGCCCTGTGGGAGTGAATTCGCTTCTAGGAATTTATTTCACATGGCTGTGAGTGGCTCAGCAATATAGGATGGGAAAAAAGAAACGGGCCCAAACCTCCAAATAACTCTGAAAGAGCCCAGCGAATGAGTCCTCACATCTCGAGCTTCCCCAAAAGAGTGGAAACCTTTCCGAGGGAGCTGACACATCTACTGCCAGTGTTCAGCCTTTTGTGTTTTGTTTTTTGAAGAAAAGCCAAGTTACGCTAGGAAGCACCACGTGCCCAATTTTAAGTCAAAACAAATAAATAGTCTTGGGTTTTGCCTTTCGTTCCCTGTCCACTGCCAGTTTTCCTGAGACCAACGTGGGTCTTCTGTGAAAGTGCTGTGAGAATTTCGGGGCCGGGAAAGCAGGTCCCTGTCACCTCCACGGTGGCTGATGAAACACGGCAGAGCCCCAGCAGCCGGCGAGCCCGCGTCCCCACCGGCTGGCTCTCTGCTTCTGCCCTCACCGGCTGCTCTCGGCGCAGGGTTTCCTGCTCAGTCTCGCCTTTCAAGGAGGGACTGTGTCCAGTTTCCTTTTAGAAAAGCTGATTTTTCAAATTGTCCTTGTTTGAAAGAAAATACTGTGTTTGGCAACAGTGAAAACAGAGGGCTAAGGGCTCGTCTGGCGTGTGCTGCGCTGATGCGATGAGACCGGGCCATGAGTCCAGCAAGTTTTGCTCATTTCTATACCATGTAGCGGTAAGCCAGCATGTACCGTATTTTTCCTTTACCCCAGAGCTTCCTCCTAGGACCCTGCCAGTAGTTTGATCCTGCTTTGATAAACCAGCATGCAGACACAACATGGAACTCTAGTCCTAATGACCTGTATTAATTAAAAATCAAATGACACTTTCTCAGGAGAAAGTTCTTTAGTTCAAGTGTTTTCCTAAGATAATTATACCAAGCCAGCCTATTACCCTCCCCTGTAGTTTCATTTATTGCTCACTTTGTCTAAATTCCTGCATGCTGTTGCACTGCATTTTTTTTGTCATGTTCCACCCCATTATTTCAAAATAGGTTGCCTACTTGTTTAAAAGTACTTCAAAGTCCTGCAAAGAGAGATGCCATATATTTACTGTGATGATGTACAGTCTGCCCGTTTGGTTTCACTGCCTCGTAGCACCAAATTGAGAGTTCTCTGACTCTTCGTCTCCCCTGGCATCTAAAATAGCAAGAGACAAACAGGAAAAAGGGGAGACACTTTCAGTTTGATATTGTTTGACTCTCAAGACAGTTAATTATTGATATTAATAACTTCCTGTTTTGTTGTAAGTCTTCTGACAAGTGAAGAGCCTCCATGTGCGCTGACAATTTAGCCTGAACTTAGGCAACTACATGAGTAGTGTGTTCCCAGGCTCTGGGCTACAAATTCCAGTTTTCTGCTCACCTTCAGGCCAAAATTTTAGAACTGGAAGTCAAATGGCTGAAAATCAGGTGCCTAAACCCACCGTTGGTTGCCAAAATAAAAATGACTAGACTGTCACAACAGTTGAACACCTGCAGACCCTATAAGTATCTTGGGAGTTGAGAGGGCAGAACCTACACAAATCAGACTAATTTTATGTAGGAGCTCAGATAAGGATCCTAATTTGAACCTCTGGGCTGCTGTTCATTGCTAAGGATGTGCTCAGAAGCTAGAAACAGAAAAGAGGATCTGCAAAAGAGTAGAGGAAGGTGCATTTCTGTAATATCACTTGTGCAAGATGCTTGTGAAATGCGGCGCATGTTGCATTGCATCATTTTTCACATATGCTTAAATTAGTAAGACTCTTTCTTTTCCAGCTATCCAAATGACTTTCCCTGTGAACTGAACTACTTCCTCTGGATAATACGCTGGTTTGCTACCTGCTGGAGAGGTGGAGTCCCCCCAAAATACCTAATGCCCGTACGCTGCCCATGGCCGCTGCTCTGCGTAACCAGGAACCATCTCCCAGTCATGGTGTGTGACGGGACAGCTTGGACTTAGCAGTTCTATGAGATGCAAAAATCAAACCAGCTAATCAAGATTTAAAACAGCACTGGGTTGAAAAGACTAGCAAGTGGTCCAGCTGTGAGTTAATTCATTAGTTGCAGTAAATATCACTAGAAGAGCTTGTCAAGAGGAAATGTGAAGCAGCTGAAAAGAAGTCCTTCAAGGGAATGTCAGAGGCTTTTGCAGCTGTCATCCAGTGGACTGGGAGACTCCGGGCTGTGGAGAGAAAACAAGGGTGAAAGAAATAAAAACTTGAGTACAGAGGATAAAGTACCAGTTCCCACTGAGCGATTATAAAGGAAGCAATCTTACCACTACAGGGACCTAATTAGAGACTGAATCTCACAACTGTCTAATGTCTCCTCCAGGACACCAAGAAACCCAAACCAGCTAAAGCAGTGCGTTCAGACCAGCAGCAGTAAGAGGCTCTGCTGCTTCAGGGGCACACTGAAATGCCAGGTTTATATAGCTGCGGTCATTTCCAGTGTTCTTGAATCCTGTAGTCTCTTCAGCGCTCACTTAGGACCAGGAGGGCAGCTTCATTTTCTTCCCCGGCCAGCACAGCATCATCCTGGTCCTACAGAAGGGAAAAACCGGCTCCCACTGCTGTGTAGCCAAGACTCCTGGAGGAAAGGCACCGGGACCCGTTTTCCCAGGCAAATTGTCAATGTTAATAAAAGACTATTTCACATTTCTGTGACTGATCTGACGAATCACCGCTTTTGCTGGTCTCCAAAACGCGCGGGTGAGGTGCGAGTCCTCAGGCCTTCCCGGAGATGCCAGTGCTGTCGGTCAGCCGTTGCGTGCCTTGGTTCGCTTACGCCTTGCTGCAGGACTCAGCTCTCCCACCTTGCTCCAGCTATTGCCCGTCTGTCATCCCGCTCTCCCTCCTTTTGGACGTGTGGAAACACTGGCCATAGTTTGAGGATAACCATTGCCAGCCCATCCCTGCTCTACCTGCTCCCTCCCACCTCTGAGCTGCAGTGCGTCACTTCTTCATCAGCGTGCTCAGCAGGGAACTCCTCGAGTCCGGCTTTTTTTCTTTGTTTGCTGGTTTTTTTTTCCAAGCAACAACAAGTTTTTGCTGGATTTTATTTAAGACTGGTCCGTTCTGGGCCCTGGTCCTCAGCAGTCCCCTCCTGGTGCCAGGAAGGAGCCGTGCTGGGGTGCGAGCGAGCGAGCAGCGGGGTCAGCAGGAAGGAATTACTTTAGCTGGTATTGCCATTAAAGGCACTTTTGAATGTAACCCTGTCCCTGCAGAGTGATTCTGTGCAGGTGAGGCTTCAGGGGAGCACAGGCATCTCTTCCAGCGTCACTCCTACTAGCAGCCACGTGTTTCTGTAGCAGGAGTAGATGCATCGTGAATTGGGGGACAGTGATTACGGGTCTCTTCTGGGGCTGGGAAGGGGTAAGTGACCTGCCTAGAGAGAGCTCAGCACTGCCAACATCTGACAAGGATGTTTTCATAACCGAGATAAACAAATAGATGCTTTTTTTGCTCCAGGGAGATAATTTCTTCTGTGCTACTAGCCTAAGACCGTTTGCTTGGCTTAGCCTGTATTTTTACCATATGCAACAAACCTTAACCACTTCATTGGAGGCTGTTATTCATTTGGGGCCAATATGAAACATTTCTGGCATTTCTTTTCCATTTTTCTGGCCCCTACATGTTGCTAATGTCTCCACTTCTGCATATATGTTTTCTTCTCTAACATTTCACTTCGCCTCTCTTGTAATATTTTAAATCCTTAATTGCCTGATGCTGCAGATGGAGAGTATTAGTTACCTTCCATCACCACTCTGGCCACAATGACTTCCTTTGCTTGACAAGTTGATTACTTTGTCAAGGTGAATGTTAAGTCTGTCTAGAGTATCTCTGTGCGTCTTGTGCCAGATTGCAATTGCAAGCTGGTTTCTTATTGGACATGCTGTTTCTCCAGACACAGAATACCAGGAGTAAAACTGGGATTTTGAGGGGCATTTTTCCCCACTTCCCTACCGAGACTTATGTTGCTCCAGTTTATACCAACAGGATTTAGATGGCTATATCTCTAAATGTGACAAACTAATGCATGGCAAGCAAACAAAACCTTGCCCCCTTATGCCACGCACATGCCACCCAGGCCTCCAGAAACCTTCAAATGGTCTTGTTCTGCATGACCCCTAAAAGAGGGTAGGCAGCAGCTGCAGCATTACAGTGCTTTCAGATTGTCCAGTGGATGTAATTGAGGCAGAACAGCAAAAACCAGGTAAATTAAATGTGGCAAGCCAGGTCAAAGGGGCTGGACCTCCCACAAAGAAATTGCTGACCTTGGCCCCAAAATGTCGTTGTTCAGGTAAGCAAAACATCCAAATTTCTCTTAATTTTTTTCTGGTTGATATGTTATAAGGAAGTGGCATCCAGACCTCTATAGGTATGAAGAATTTGGGAAACAACACTAAGCAACACAAAGAACAAGATAGGGAAACTGAGTCCTATGCCACTGGATGCTTCAGGAGAGTAAGGGCTAATGGCTACAGCAGCCAAATGTCACCTGGGACCAGAGTGTGAACAACTCTTTGGTGATATTGAGAATGTCTCAACTTCTTGAGCTCATTGCAGAAGATAAAAGAAAATGTTGGGCAGCATTATTATCTGATGGTACAGGAACATTCATTTCTCTAACCTCATGTGGTGGTATCTGACCACCTTGGATATCTGAGCGGGCAGGTCAAAGGAAAGCAGAGTTTTCAAAGTGGTTTTCAAAGGCACCTATTTCCAGTAAGTGCAAACTCCATTTTCTCTTAGGAGTTCATTTTTCCTGGCGTATTGTAACAGAAATAATAAAATAATCAAAAGCATGGTACACCCGTAAGATGAACCTTGGGACCATACCGTCGGCAGCCAAGCCAGCTCTGGGTGCAGTGTGAGCACTGAGAGCAGACGTTGAGCCGCTCTTCTCCCTGGCAGATGTGGTCCTGGGGTTGCTCTCCTCACAGGGTGCCATAGTGAGGCCTTAGTGAAAGCAGAGACAGAGCTTTTCTTGTGTCACACCATCCGTGACAAGGCAAGGTTGTGTTGGGGCACCTATATTGACCTACCTCAGACTGGCTTCATGCAAGAGCAGAAAGGCAACATGGACCCACCTCCACCCACCCACCCCCTAATGTTTGCAGGAAGGAGAAAAAGCACCTTTTACTGTCTGAGTTTATGACATTCCTGCTCCCCCTAGGTGGAAAGGAAAGGGAACTTTCCTCTGCCTGCCTATGAGCGAGGCACTGACTATCGGTGTGAGTGATGGGTGGGAAGCTCTCTCAGGGCAGACCTTTTTCTCCCCAGGGACCTGCAATCCAGCCATTCCCTGCCTTGGGTTAACATGCTGGGACCCCTTGGCCTGTCCCCTCCTGGGCTCCCCCCTCTCCTGTAGCTCCGAGCCCTGCCATTTTCTGTCCTTGGAAAGGCAGAAGTGGGGGACCAGGCTCCCAGGGTGTCCAGAGGAGCAGAGGGTCTCCATTGGGGCTATCTCTTTGCAGGAGATGAAGAACGCACCTCTACCCTGGGGGCTGCAGGCAGGACCAGTCACGGTCTTCCCCTCTGCAGCCAGCAGCACTCTGCTTTTTCCCGTCATTTCTTACCCAACGAGTGTTTTCTTGTATTTCCCTCCAGGCTGGGAGCCAGGAGGGCTGGCGCTTGGGACATCTCGTCCTGGTGTGCTGCCAAGGACGGCAGCAGTGTCCTCCCACCGAGGGTGGTGGTCCCCAGCCCCGGGACACACAGCATCCGTCCCCACCGCTCGCCTGACCCAACCCTCGAGACCTACTTTTGCGGAGAGAGGCAAGTTAACCTATATAACCTATATGAAAATAGCTGGGACAGCAGCCAATGGAGATTAATGGCATCATTAACGTCCACAGTTTATTTATAGGCTTAAAAATGCCTCGGACCTGCAAACTGAGCAGAGTTGCTCTGTAACGCAGGGACTCCCAGGTCTCCTGCGTCTGTCTTTCCCCTTCCTGCTGTTTCATCCTGATTGCTGGGACTGTAAAACCTCTGCAGCAGGGACTATCTCTCATTGTAAACCTACTTTGTAAACCTTCCTAACTAGAGGGATACACACAGTTGTTGGTTTGTTTTTTTTTTTCCCATGAATGCTGTATTTGTCTGGTCTCCTTCCTCCACCCAACTCCTTCTGTGGTCGCTGTGTCCTGTGGCCCCTCTTTGGGAAAATCCTCTTTTTGATGAATTCCTGAGGCATGGGCTGAGTAGTCGTCACAGACATTAGTGATTTTCCACCTTGGGTTTTAAACTGTGAGCTCTGTGGGAGGAGGACTGGGAATCGCACGGCTGTGGAGAGCACCTAGGACATGGGGGCCCTAGCGAGACATGCAGATGTAATTAATGACCATGGAGGTCTTCCTATGGGAGCCAGCCCAGCTCCCAGGTCCTCCAGGAACCTTGCTGGACTGGCAAGAAAAGAAAAAAAAAAAACACCCTGAGTGTGTTGGCCCCAGAAGAGGAGTTTTTGGCACGTGACCTGCGGCCACACAACCTGGCCCGTTTCCCAGCGCTCGGTGAAAGGTAAGTGAGAAAGGAAGCTTGTTGTCGGCAGGCAGAAATCCAAGGGATCGGCTGTGTGACTGGGAGATGGCTCCATGGGTGGGAGAAAAAAGTAAAAATGCCAATAGGGACCCCTCCCACCCAGAAACACGGATAACCAGCGTGGCACCTCGTGGAGGTCAGGTTGCCTCAGAGGGCAACCACCCGTCACTTTGCTGTTGGTTTTTTGTTGTATCGTTCTGCGATAAATTCCGGCGTCGGTCTTTCCTTGGCCCTCTGTCTTCTAGGGGCTGAAATAAAGAACCAGCAGACAACCACTGAAACCGCTGCTGTCTTTTTTTCTCTGGGCAATGAGACTACTTCGGGGCAGAGTAAAGGAGCACAAAATGCTAGAAGGAGGATTTCTCTGCCATGGCCACTACAGGTGAAACTACAACCCTGGGATCCCCTCACCCCTCAATGTCTGGTGGGTTCGAGGCATCTCGGTGTCTTGCTTTCCCCTTCCCCTCTTTCCCACTTGGGTGCTGGGCTCCTGATCCTCTCCCTCCCCTCCTGGCCCAGCTCTCTGCCCAGCACCTCACTTTCCATGTTGGATGGGACCATGACACTCAACTGACTTTATACAGTCCTTTGAAGGACAAAAGCGTAAAAGCAATTCTTGAGTCATCCAAAGATCATAAATGGAAAAGTATTTATTTCCATGTCTGATAAATGTGAGATCATTTATAATTTAATAGACTTCAAGGAAAAGGCAGGTCATATGCATCATCTGAGAAAAAGGGGGAAAGAGGCAATGCTTTACCTGTACTCGTCCTAGGAAAGAGACGCCTCTTATATAGTTGTTTCTCACCTAAATCCCTGAACATCTAACCACAAAAGTCAGCACAACTTTCTCTCTAGACTGATGTCAGACTAGAGGAGGGAGTCTTGCAACAAAAGAGGCCATCTACATCTCAAACCGATTACTTGCTTTGAAAAGTGAATATAAATGGTGGAGGATATTTTTTTTTAACAAGACAGCTAAGCTGCATTTTGGCTGTGAGACAGCTATCTCCTGGACCTCAGGGCTGCACAGCTCCTGTGGAATTACTCACCCCTGATACAGAAAGCAAGAGCAGGGATTTTTTTTTTTCCTGTTTCACTAGACTACACCCAGTTGTAACCATATTTAACCTTCTTTTTCTAGCTGCCAACACTGGGTGGCACTAAGTAACTCCTTCTGACATTTTACAAAATTGACTCTAAAAACTTGAATCACACTGACTTGGCTCCATTCTGTCCCGACAGCAAATGGTTTTGTTTGAGAAACTTTTCATCATATGGTTGTTGATGTAGAAACATCTGACTTGCATGGCATATTTTGTACTTCCTTGGTTTGTTAGGTTGTTAAAGCTCTCCTGAAACTCTGGCCTTACAGGTTTGGTAAAGGTTCATGTGCTGTTGGGCTTGAAGGCCAAATTTCCTGTACGGAGGTGTGAATTGATGGAATACTTGAAAATAACTGCTCTTAATGCTGGAGATTTAAACAAATCTCACAGAATCACAGCATGGTTGAGGTTGGAAGGGACTTCTGGAGTTTGCCTAGGCCAAGCCCCCTGCTCAAGCAGGGTCAGCCACAGCAGGTTGACCGGGACCATGTCTAGTCAGGTTTTGAGTATCTCCAAGGATGCAGACTTCGCAACCCGACTTCTTCTGTTGATCCGTCACCCTCACAGTAAAAAAGTATTTTAGTTTGTGCCCATTGACTCTTGTCATGTCACTGGGCCCCACGGAGAAGAGCCTGGCTCCATCTTCTTTAGTCTGTCCCAACATCAGGTATTTAAACACACTGATAAGATCTTCCCTGAGCCCTTTTTTCTCAAGGGTCAACAACCCCGGTTCTCTGAGCCTTTCCTCATATGTCAGTTGCCCCAATCATTTAAGCGTCTTCAAGGGACCCACTCAAGTGCATCCATGTCTCTCTTGTATGGGGGAGCCCAGAACTGGACACAGCACTCCAGATGCATCTCACCGGTGCTGCACAGATGGGAAGGATCATCTTCCTTGACCTGCTAGTGACACGCTTTCTAATGCAGCTGAGGAGGCTGCTGGCCTGCTTCACCACAAGGGCATCTTGCTGGCTCACCGTCAGCTTGTCCACCAGGAGCCTTAGTTCCTCTCTGCAAAGCTGCTTGTCAGCCCAGTCAGTTCCCAGTGTGTACCGGTGCGTGGAGTTATTCCTTCCGAGGGGCAGGACTTTTCCCTTCATTGAACTTGATGAGATTGCTATCATTCCAGTTCTCCAGCCAGCTGAGGTCCCCCTGAATGGCGGCACAGGCAAGCGGTGAATCAACCCCTCCTTCCCTCCTCCTCGGCAAACTTGCTGAGGGTGCAGTCTCTCCCATCATCCAGGTCATTAATGAAGATGTTAAACTGTATTGGACCCGTTATTGGCCCGGACTACTCCACCAGTGCTTGGCCTCCAGCTGGGCTTCATGCCACCGATCGCCACCCGTTGAGCCTGGCAGTTCAGCCAGTTTCCATCCACCTCACTGTGCACATATCTAGCCCATACTTCATAATTTTGCTTATGCAGATGTCATGGGAGGTAGTGTCAAAAGCCTTGCTAAAGTTGAGATAAACAACGTTCACTGCTATTCCCTCATCCACCAAGCCAGTCATCTCATCATAGAAGGCTATGGAGGATGGAAAGGCTGGTGGGACCATGCTGGAGGAGCATGGTGAGGGAAGGGAGACAGAGCTTGCCCATGCCGCTCTTGAAAGCTGTCCCAGGAGTAGCTATGCCCAGAGCAGCGCTGCTTGGAGGCTGGAGGGAGCTTCATGTCCAAGTCCAGAGGAGAGCACAGGCATGCACTGACCAACATAATAGGGTCAACCAAGGTTGAGGACCCACAAGTCAGCTGGGGAGTCATTTCTGACGGCATAGGCACATCTGACGGGCGTGTCTACATCATCAGCAAAGAGGGGATGGACTCCAGCCCTGGACTTCTGCTCATTCTCTGCTGGACTCTCCACCAGCTCTGAGGCTTGGGTTTGGATTGCTCCAAGTAGCTGTTTCCAAGACAGATTTTCTCCTCGGGGAGCAAGCTCTAGGTGCAGTGCCTGTGAGCCCAGCAGTGCCGCTCCACCCTGGCCTGCTTTTATTGAGGCGCGTAGGCATGGCCAGGCTAAGCGATCTCCTGCCTTGCTGTCCTCCAGCCCCAGCGTGCCTCAGGTGCTGCCTGGCACACTGGGTGTGACACCGCTTCTAGGAAACCTTTTTTTAAACCTTTTTTTTCTGCATGGGAAACAGAAGGCTTTGAATTTGCACCTTATGTGTTTTGAGGCTATGTGGTAGGCAGTGGATTATAGTGGATGATAGCTTTTCTTCATAAGCCCTGTGGCTAAAGACAAGGTCTCCTTGGGAACACGCCCTTCCATTCCTGTGAGGGTTTGGGGGTTGACCTATATCATGTTTGTTGAGCTTTTAGTTTGACTACCGGCAGAAAAATCAACTATTGGCAGATCTGCCTTGTCAAATAGACAAAGACCCAAAGGAGGCAGAAGCTCTTTGGAGAGAGGCCCTGGCTTTGCAGGGATCACAGGGCTTTGGGCAGAATTCAGGCAGAGGATAAACCCTGCTATCCAAGAGGATAACTTGGGGAAAAGGAGTTGCACGGGATTTTTCCGTTGCTGTAGGAACCTTTACTGTAATTCAGCTCATGTTGATTAACCCTGAATGCTAGATTCTTAAAAAGTGATTAGTGAGATCATACTGGAAACAGAAACAGATGTACCATCTGTTACGCAGCGTAGGGGGTTTAGAGGGAGGTTTTCCTGAAACACAGTTGTTCCCGACACTGACATGAGACTTCACTGCTGTCACCTTCCCGTTACCTCCCCAGAAGCTGAACGCCCCTCTGAACATACAAAGTGAACCAGTGGGCTTTGCTGTCGGTGGACTGGTGGTGTAATTTTGGCCAGTGACTTGGTTGAGCTATGGTGGCATCTCAGCCTTTAGGGTAAGCCATGGTATAGGACTTTGCCTCAGAGATGCTTTCCAAGTGCCTGAAATCCCAGAGTGGGGAAATCCGGGCTTTGGTCTGAACTCGTGCCTGTGCCTCAGAGCATCTTTTCCTTCAGTGAAATGGAACCACCAAAAGGGTAGAGATGGCTTTTCTCAGTGCTTCCACAGAGTTGTTGGTATACTGCCCCAAAACACTCTCCATTTTTACTGTAGTCACACACGGCAGGTCTCGAGGATTATCAGAAGCACTAAGCAGCTCTCAGACAGCAATTGCAATTATGCTTCTACAGCTGTGATTGTCCACAGACACGCTGTCTGTCTTCATCCAGAGCAACAGAGGATTTTAAGGAACTGTGCAAGGCCGGAGAAGGCAATGCATCCATATGTGCTTTCCTAAATCTAATCTGGCATCCTTCTGGCTTTCACGGCATCTAAAGAGCAAAGTGCACATTTGCGCTGTTCATGGCGTTGCTGCCTGATGATAGCTAATATCTGGCCTAACAGAGGAAGCGCTGCGGCACCTGGGGAGAACAGGAGCGGGTTCCCTTTGATCCGCAGGGCAGCTTTTTCAGCACAGCTGCCCAGCCAGGTAGAAAGCTGTCAGGATTCTTGTTTTCTTCATCCTTTTTCAGAGGAAATCTCACGTCTCATACTCAAAGTCTCTGGCAGGCCTCCATTTACAAGTATAACTACTATTTATTATTTATACAGAAACAGAGAAGGGCCATTGCTTTATGACCATGTAATAAAACGGGTCACTGCTCCCCATGTGCTTTGAAGCCCAGGACCTGATCCAGCAGAGGCAGAAAAATGGGACTCCAGGCACGGGAAGGGGGTTGCTGTAGTGGATCCCTTTGTAAAGACCAGGCTTAAATACACAACACACCTACAAAGCACAGGTACGGCTTTGCAGGGGGGGGAAAGGAGCCAAGCAGCCGGCTGCCCTCCCTGGAACAGGAGAGGCTGAGTACTGTGCTCCAGCAGCATCCCTGGGGATCTTCTGAATGTGGGACCTGCTGGCATTGCACGAGTTTTACCTGGTTAAGGCCAGATGCCCCTTAAAAGAACTTATTTCTCTGCCTCCCTGCTGCTCTTCTTGCCCCACCGCTATCCCCTAGTAGCTGTTCTTGTCCCAGGGTCTCCAGTGGGACCAAGGAAAGGGACAGCAGGTGATGGCCATGAAGAGGAGGGTGACCAGACGGATTCAGCATGCGGGTGTGCTTTACATTTCCAGAATGTCATCTCAACGCCCTCTGCCACCCCCAGCTCCAGCTCTTCACGGCCGTCCCCACAGCTTGTTCCCCAGGGCGCTGGGAGGAGCTTGGTTTGGGACCATGAAGGGGAAGAGGGGACAGCCTGGAGAAGGCCACCTGGTAACCCACCTCCTGGAGCCCAGAGCACATCCAAGGGTGGGTAGAGTCTCCAACAGCTGAGCCAGCATCTCCTCCCAACACCTCCTGTGTGGTGAGGAACCTGGGTGCCCTCCACCAGCTCCATCCACTCCAAAAAGGATTTGGGGACCTAAGCACGTATGGTGAGCTCAGTTTTGCTCCTTGGTTCCCTATAGAGGCACGTTGACACCTCGTAGAGGGATGAGGGGATGGGCGAGCACGGGGAAGGGGGAAAGCGAGGTGCCGGCGAAGCCCATGGACCGACACCTTGCTCCTCCGGCAGTGGCGGCTGCCCTCCGTCCCCCATCCCACGTGGAGCCGGCACCCCTGCGAGCCTGGCTCTCCCGCAAGGATGACACGGTTTTCCCGGGCTCTCGCTTGTTCACGTAGGGCTGATTCAAAAAAGATGTTGGCAGAAGATGTTATGGACCTTCCAAAACCTCTCTTCATACTCCAGCGCTTCCTTCTCTCCGTCCTCGGGCAGGAATCGCACAGGTCTGGACTGCAGCCCCCGGCCCCAGAAAACACGAGCCGGTGCCTAGCAGCAAGTCCTCCCAATTAGTTCTTTTAAAAACACTTTCGCTAAATAGTTGATTAATCCTACTGCGTGCTGTGCACGTGGACCATGCACCCACCGCCCAGGAAGAGGACGGAGTCTGGGCTCCTCACGCAAGCCCTGACGGCTGAGGGGAGACGGGATGTTCTCAGGAAGGGCACGTGCAATGGTTACCCTGGGGGAAAAAAAAATCACATATAAATTTTCTTCCCTCCAGATTCCTCATATGCAAGCCACGGAAACGAAAAGACACCCTTAGTCTCTTCTTCCAGGGGATTTCCATAGAAAAATGGAAAGCATGTTAAAAAAAAAAAAAAAAAGAGGAAGGAGGTGGGGAAACTAACTGAAGATGTCTGAAAACTCTGAGTGTGCCTGCCCGGCTGTGTTAGCGCTGCTGGGCTCTCTGGGCTCAGCCCCCAGGACCCCGTGCCCTGGAGCTCAGCGATGCTCCGGGACAAGCCGGCTGCGCCCGGGGCAGTTTTTCCTCCGGTCGGTGCTCACGCAGCTCGAGCAAGGACAGAAGAGAAAGTGCAGGTGGTCCTAAATGCTTTGCCTGAGGAGCTGAAAGGAGAGATGTTTTTTCGCCACAGTTTGTTGGGAAAAGCGTCAGAGTGGTGCGGCTGCCAAGGTCCCTGCTGGATGGCGAAGGTCTGCACCCGACAGCACGCTGGGGCATGCTCTGACGGGGCAGCCCAGCCTCCCCCGGGACAGAAACCACTCGGTGCTGGACCTACAACCACCCACGAGAACCTTGACTCTGCCTCTAGGGCCTCCAAATAATTCAGTAACCATTTACC
>JANZLQ010000027.1:3690408-3702984 GCA_026212715.1 Elanus axillaris | reverse complement strand
ACCCCGCCCCATGCACCCAACTATAACCATGTATTTTTCACAAGTGTTTAGCAAATGTAACCTCAGTGTTTTATACCTTTCAGTCGTTGATCACGCTGATGTGTTTCTCCTTTGGACAAATAGTCATTACATCTGAAAGTTTACGGCTGGGCTTTGAAGTTAATGTTCTCTGAGATGAAGGAGAAAGTTCACACTTCTTCTATTGCTTCCAGCCCCTCTGGCTGCAGACCAGATAAGACAGCGATGCCTTCAATTTACAAGTGATGACTATTTTTGCAGGCGGAAAAGCCAAAAAACTTCTTACGATAATAATGGCTCGAATCCTGTAGTGCTCAGCGAAATGCTGGGAAAGGAGGGAAATGAATACAGGAAACCTATGGATGTTTCAGAACTGTTTTTTCTCGGTTTACTGTCTCAGCTTCAGCTGAGGCCACGTCTCCCTGCCTCCACTTTTGCTGCTGTTATGGTCACATTGCCTTAGGTTGCCCACCAGCTTCTATTTTCCACCAGAGACCTGTGGGGAAGAACAGGCACCACAGACAAAAGGTTTTTCCTTGTCTATTAACAGGTTTCTCTTTTTTTCCTCTAATTCTCCTCGATTAGGTAAAGGCAATGCTAACCTTACAGCATCCTCTGTTAACAGCCAAGACCAAGTGTTTAAGCTGGAGGGAGTTAAGGCATCCAGTTCCTTCACGCTGGTTTGGAAATTGCAGCCTCGGCATGACCTTTTTAAGCCTCCTTCCTACCCTCCTTCCTACCGCAGCGTCAGCTAAGCCAGGGCGAGCCGGCTTCTCCAGGCTTTCCTGGGAAGAGGCTTTTAGCATCGCTGCCCCAGGGGGGTTTGGGGGGCATCATGTAACGTGGGAGCTGGGATGCTCGGAGCCACATTGCCATTGCCTGCAAGCTCCAGGTGAAAGGGCTTTGGAGAGGGATTGGGTTTTCCAGGGCCTCATCCAGCCAACTTTGGGACCTCGCCAAAGACGGCGGATCCAACACCCACCCGGGCAGCGGTGCCCGCGCTCGTCCACATCCCGCTCCCCTCTAGGGCTCTTCACTCAAAAGGGGCTGTTGTTCCACTTGACCCCCTCGGCTATGGAACTGGCCAAAAAAAGAGGTGTCAGGGAGATCCATGTGTACCCCCCGCTGGGGTTATCCGAACCCGTGCTAGGGAGATGTGAAATGTCGTTATGTCAGGAATTCCTGCAGAGTGTGCACAGGTACCATTAGCATTTTGATACAGCTAATGAGTAGCTGCTTTTATAAATAAAATACCTTCTGAAATGTGATTTACGAAACAGCAAGATTTCCAGTATAAGCCGTCTAATTTTAAACTGAATTACGTTCCTGTTGTAGTACGTTAAAGGAAGGATCAGTGTACCGAGGCTCACAGCTGGGCAGCATGTCAGCTAAACCCACTTCTCCCTTTCAATTAACTGTCTTCAATTTGTTTCTCCTAAATATTCAGCTGAAAGGCATCAGCCAAGTTCAGACCAGTAAGGCATCATCAAAGGAATGCCGGCACTCCTTGTAAAGTGGAATTCGGTACCGGACTGGGGGGACCCTACCCCCCCTCCCCAGCAAACCCCAGTTCCCTCCCCACTGCGGGGGACCAGCGGGGTTGGGGACTGACAGCGGAGCAGCACGAGGCTCTCAAGCTGCCCTGACACGACCGCAAGGACCAGTCAGAAAATCCCTCCCGGGAGGTGACGGCATACCCCAGGGAGCCACCAGCATCCCCCGGACCAGCCAAGAGAGTCCCTCCATCGCTACGGACCTGCAGCATCCTCCTTTGCCAAAAGCAGTGGTTCCCTTTCGCTCACACCTGCGCTGCTGATTTCCCTCCGTTCGGGCAACCGAGTGACTCGACGGGCTCTGGGGAATTTCTCCTGCTTCTCCTCCGCGTCTTGGCAATGGGACCTGCCTCACTGAACGCTCGGGAAACTCCCTCATCCTTTATTTTACTCCATTTAATCCTTTGCTGCAATGCTAAATAAATTTGCTTATTATTACCCACCTCACTCCCCTGCAACAGCACTGGTTATATTTGCTGGTTTAGCTTCGAAGTAATTTAAATAAACAGCTGAACCATAAGGAGAAGCTATTAAACATCCTCTTCCACTGGACATCAAGATGTGCCAGGCCATTAATATTTCTTTATCACTGCAAATTTCCATGTTTAAAATCCGCTCCTCAGTTTGTCAAATGGGGTAATTCTTAAATGTTTTCAATTATCCACCTAATTAGCACTAAATCCTGCATTGCAGTGAATGCTACGTTACGTGGTGTTTCTCACACTAATGTCTTTGGAAGTTAGGGCCCGTAATCTGGCGCAGCCCTCGCAGCGGGGAGGTATTCCATCTTCTAGGGCGACAGCACCCATTTTTGCCCTGGCTTTAAAAGGCAGGCAATATCCCTCCCGGCTTTCCCAGGCAGTCAGCAGCCAGAAAAATCAGCGCTGTGCTTGGGAACATCAACCTCGGGAGGTGTGAAGGTGGTTGTTCTGCTGCTGGTGTCGGGGGGACCTTTTGGGAACAAGCCCCACTCTAACACCCTTCTATTTTGGAAAATGCCCCGTCTTTCCTTCAGGAGCAGCTACAAGCGCTCGGCAGCGCAGCAGCACGCTGGGGACGCGGCGGATGCATCTTCTGCCCGGGCACTTGGGGGTTGGAAGCTGTTTTAGGGGCTTTGATGCTTTTTCCTCTGTTCCCCTGGGGAAGGCAGGGCTGGCGTGATGGGGGTGCCGGGTACCGGCAGCACCGGAGCATCCCTCGGCTTCCCGGTGGTGCCATCCCTCGGCTTCCCGATGGCACCGGAGCATCCCTCGGCTTCCCGGTGGCACCGGGGCATCCCTCGCTGCGGCTTCTGCTCTGCGCTCGCTCCTGTTTTTGGAGGATGGCAAAGCAAAGCTCTGTACCCTTCGGAGAAGGCACTCTGGAAAACACCAGCCTGTTCCCCAACTCCGCTGCAGAGTAATTCGGTTTCACTGCAAAATGACCTTACGGCCCGACGCAGAGCAGGTCTGGAGCAGCCCCGAGAGGTGCAGGGCTCTGCATCCCATTAGGGCAGCCTGGAAGAAGCCGGACAGAGTTTTTATTAAATCAAGCTCAGAGTCAATGCTTAAAGAAGGGCTTTTTTGAACTAGGAGCTGAACCTCATGTTTGGTGCCCTGCCAAGCTCAGGATAGTGCGAGGAGGAAAAGGAGATGTATTTTTGGACTGCATGTCTGTGAACAGGCTGTTAGATAAAATTAAAGAGGCTGTTTA
The DNA here is from genome assembly GCA_026212715.1 of Elanus axillaris. Taxonomy (NCBI): domain Eukaryota; kingdom Metazoa; phylum Chordata; class Aves; order Accipitriformes; family Accipitridae; genus Elanus; species Elanus axillaris. Next base: position 3,699,721 of record JANZLQ010000027.1, on the reverse strand, counting down.
TAAAGAATCCTCTGGTGGTGAAGCAGATGTGGAGGCCCGAGTTTATGACAAGATATATTTCTGGTGTTCGCATGAACAATCATTTTCATTCAGGACTTTCTTCATGCTGTAATAATTTGTTGGTTTGGGGTTGGTTTTTTTTTTTTTAATTTATTTTATTATTTGAACTGAAACTGGCACGATGCCCCCATCGCTTGTGACAAACTTGTTTGTTTACGTATGTCGCGGTAAGCGGAGAGAGAGCTGGACTTGGGCTCTGCTTCCTGGGATGCTGGTCGTCTCCTACCTGCAGTGAGCAGGGACATCTTCAACTAAATCGAGTTGCTCTGAGCCCCGTCTGACCTGACCTTGAATGTTTCCAGGGATGGGACGTCTACCACCCCTCTGGGCAGATCCCCAGAACAAACGTCAGGTTTGCCCTGGTACAAAATGGGAGCTGAGTTTTCTTCTGAACCCACGTTATCCTCTACTGAGCTATGTTTAGCATCCAAGAAAATACTTTGGTTTATGCTTAATGTTATATAAATACATGGAACGTGTTTAATAGATACTCCTGCAGCTCTAAATGTGTTTTTAAAATACGCTGCTTTCCTGAGCGCTGTAGGCAGCAAAGGCATCACTGTGCTTTTACAAGAAAAATGGAGAGTGCAAGCGCACGTTTGTAAGTAAAGGCACATTATCATTAATTATACATGGTTTGAGTTTGTGCTGACTTGCCGTTCTTCCTTGGATCCTGCACCGAGTCCTGCCTTTCTTATGGTCCAGCTAATAACTTAAAAGAGAGAAGCCCAACGCAATTGCCGTGATCTGTATCTACAGCAAGGCATCGCATATGGAAGACATAATATTTGATGGTGAATTTTTGCTTTGACATCACAGTAGAAGTTAAGCAAAAAGGTGTCAGCCTTGGCCTAGAGTTTCACGAGTGCCACAGGCAGAACACGCTTCTTCAGGCTCTTTTAAACCTTCTCCTCCTCTTCCAAAAGGAGAAACTCGCAATCTGGACTCAATTGAATCTTAAAGCCATAAAATTCCAGGTTCCAATAAATCTTCGTTTTATAAAAACACATCCAGTATATATCAAAACAGAGAATGTAAAAGAAATTAAACATGTGTGGGTCACATACTCTGCTGGATGCTCCTTAACAGTATTGCAAAATGAGTGGAATAACGAGGTGCCGTTTTGCTATGAAGCTTTGGTACCTCCATGTAGCTTCCCAGGGCGCCCACCCAGAACACGAGCAAACGCACAGGGAAGGGGCCGGCAGCTCCGCTCCCACGTCCCCTCCGTCCTTTCCCCGGAACGCGGGCGAGCCGGGCTCCGGGCAGCATCCCCACGCGCCCAACGCCTGCGCTCGGCCGGTCGCTTCGGCTGCTGGGATGATGGGATGCACCAGCCGCGGGATGCATCCCACGGGCATCCCACGCATCTTCCCTTTCGGGAGGGGGGCTCAGCAGAGCGGGGGCTCGCTCCTCCAGCCCCCGCGAGTGCCGAGGCCCCGGCGAGCAACAGCGCTGTAAATCAAAGGGAGAGAAAAGCAAGCGATAGTTGGGGGGAGGATTTGCCTGCCTGTTCTCGTAAAGTTGAAATGCGAAGGAAAAACGAAAGCAGCTGGGATCACGCTGCAGAGAAACGGGCTTTAACAAGCTCTTTTTCAGGGCTTTAAAAAAATTCTGCCTGTGATGTCATCTTGACATTTCCTGGCTCACTGGCGATTTCCTCGGATCAAACACCCGGAATGCCGGGGAGCCGTCACCGCCGTGCAGCTCATGTTACCCACGCCGTCCCGGCGGCTGGGCGAGACACTGGGCACACACCTTCCCTTCCAGAAATTCCCCACAATTTTGAGGGATGAGGTTTAAGGCTCCTGGCCGGGGGTCCTGCGTCCAGCAGCCTTGGCAGAGAGGCTAAAACCTGCGGGGACCCCGGCAGGGACAGAACCTCAGATTTTATAACAAGATATAATCTATTTTTTAAAATTTTATTCTATTATGGAGATTCTATGAACCTCCAGGTGACTTGCTGGAGCAGTCACGACCGACTCCAAAGCAGACAAAGCCCCGTGGACTTTGAGAATCTTCTTCTCATGAAGATTCACCAAGTTTCTGCTAGCAATGTGCTGAAACTAGAAAGTGGAGGGGCGAAGGGGGAAAAAAACCCCAGCACACTTCCTTTATTAGCATTTTATGGAAGTATTTCAGTTCATATTCAGAGCTCATTTAACATCTCCCGGTTCTCGTGAATCCAAGCGGCCCCAGGGATAAACGCCTGTAAGAGCACTGGGATGTCTGTCCGGGAGGTCCAAACCCACGGGGCCCAGCCGCATTTCCCAGCAGTGGGATGCGACAAGTCTCCCACAACATCATTAACACTGGAACGAGCAGCGGGCGGGCGGGCGGCTCATCCTGGGTTTCCAAAAGAGCCCCATGGATGCCAAGAGCCCCCGTCCCTACCTGCCACCCGTGGGGACATGGGGACGATGAGACCGTGGGGACGGAGGGCAGGGATGCCGGGTCGTCCCGCATGGTCCTGTCTTTGCAATTCCTTTGGGATCCAGCACCACAAACATCCCTGCAGTTTCCATCAACCCCCAGAGATGGAATACCTCAAATCTGGCAGCTCGGTTACAGCAATGAAATACGAAACGGAGGGACTTTCATCACGGGTTTAGTGCAAAACCTCCATGCAATCTCCCTTACGCCCCACTCTGCCCTCCCCGGCAGCGCTGCTGGTTTAGTTAAGGTTTTGCAGCTCCCGGTCCCCGAGCACCCGCTTCCAGGCAGCTCCACCGCAATCACGGCTCCTCCCGAACACAGCGATTCACCGGCACGGGAGGAAAATAGTTTTTGTAGGATGTAAGTCTTCCTGAAGGAGCTGCGGGGTTTGATTTTTATAGGGATGAACTACTCGGTCAACCCAAGTATTTCACTGTCTCAAGGAACTGCAGCTTTTGAGGAAAACATCCTTTTAACTGCGTTGGCAGTGCTGGCAGCTCCGGTCACCTCCTGAGGCCATCGGCGTGTGCATCCTCACGGGATAACGTTGGGACAGGACCAGTTTCCCCACCTCAGGGGATGCCACAGCAGCGCGGCCGGAGAGGGAACCCAGCGGGGCACAGCGGCAAACCCCCGTCCCGACCGGAGATCCTCCAATGTCTGCTGTAGTGGGTGGAAGGAGAGAAAAACCAGACTCTTTCCCCAATTTTGTTACCTGGCTCGCCAAAGACTGTCCAAATTTGGGTTGCTCGGGAGCTCTCCGTTACTCATTACCCTAAAATAAATAAAATCAAAGGCAAGCAACGAAGGACCTGTCTGCTGCGCTGTGACCGCAGAGCCCAGGCAGCTCTTCCCCACCTCTTCTTCCTCACCTAGCAATCCCTGCCAAATCCAGTTTTTGGGAGCTGCGAGTGCCGGGGGCTCGGGGCGGTGGGACCCGCGGGGTCACCCTTCCCCTCCCGGCCGGGGGCACCCGGCTGCTGGGGCTTTGCCGTGAGAGGTTTAATGCGTGCAGCTTAAAAAGTGTTTGGAAAGGGCATTTAAAAGGGTATCATCGACTCATTTCATGCAGCACCAACACGGGGTTAGAAGTAGTATTAATATATATATATAAAAAATATTAAAAATAATACATAAAAAAGAATAGATGAGGGTTTTTTATTATTTCCATGCAAACAGCGTGAGTAACTGATGGAGGCAGCTGCGACAGCAGAAAGAGAAAGCGAAACGAGTCCCGAAATCCCAGGGAATGGCAGGGAGAAGGCAAGGCCAGGAGGAGCCTTCAGCAGGGCTGGTGCCAGCTCCCGGGGAAAGGCTGGGTAGCAGGGTTATAGCAGGGATTAGTTAAGCAGCACCGCAGCTTTGGCTATCCAGACTTTTATTCACATAATCCTCCAAGTCTTGTATTAACACACATCGGTTGGGTTTGGTTTTTAGCTTAATTACATCACATGCTCCAGCTTTTTATATTCACTCACAGGCGTGTCGTGGTATTTTCAGACTTAGGTCACTTCAATTTTATTACTGCAGGTGGCCCAAATAAATTTTCATTAACTTTTTCATGTATGTTTTCTAAAGAGAACCGTAAAAGGCACAGTTCAGAGTTTTGTTGCAGTTTTTGAATAAGGACCAGGAGCAATTTCCCTATCAGTTTCACAATTATGTTCTCTGTTTCACCTCAAGCCTCACATTAACTGCAGCATCCAGAGGCTAGAAAAATCAACAGTACTTACCTGACAGGCACAGATATTCAGACAGGCAAACCACCTTTTTATTAAAGATGTTTCAGGCAATTTGAATTGTGTTACACATCCCATTTTTGCATTTCTTTCCTACATTTTGCTTCACTAAAGGTCTTCGCAGAGTTGCATGCACGTAATCTGCCTCACGCAAACAGCCTGCTCAAAGCCGCAGCTTCTCCCAAGGTTAATTTATTACCAATTAACTTGAGGTGCTCAACATCTTTGCAAAGGCGGATGTGACTAACTCTACAGCTAAAAATCAAGTACAGGTAAACATCTGATTAAAAAAAAATAATAATAAGGAACATGATTAGTAATCTATTGGTGCTTGGATACCAACCCAAAAGCAAGAGAAAAAGGGAGCGAGCCAAATGTCCCCAACCCCTTTTAGGAGCAAAGGTACACACTCTGCAGCACAGTAGTTCCTCTCTGAAGAGTTTTTAAAAGTCTTCTGTGGGACGGTGGAGTTGTCCTCAACTTTTATTGTTTTAAAATTAAGGCAGAAAAATGGGAAAAAGAGGAGTTTCCTTTGCAAAAGTCACGGGCCAATGACTAAGGGCTGGGGGTATCAACTTGAACTCAAGTTTTGAGAGCGCTGAAGAGACAGACAAAAGTCCGCGTAAAGTTCACATTTTGCATGTTTGCCTTTGGAAAAAAACGCCTATCGCGTCTCCTCTGCCTTTTGCCTGTTCTCATTGAACCCAGGACGTCTCGGTGCTGGGAGGTTTCTGCATGCTGCGGGTACGAGCCATTGCTCGGAGCGGTGCCCTGCGACTTGCAGTCTCCATGTTTATATTTCAGCGCTATGCGTGATTAATCCTCCATTTCATTCATTGTCTTTTTACTTCTCTGCTACTGGGAACAGTAAATAAGAGGGAAGTTGTAACAAGAGCCTCCCTTTTATTCAGCGACCTTCTGTTTCCTGCAGGCTGGCGGCTTCGAAAAAAATCACAGCTCCATTGTGCTCCAAAGTCATATTAAGTGATTCAGCTGGAAAAAAAAACCCACGTCAGTAGGCAGAGGGGACAAAAAGAGGAGCGTCGAGGCCGGCAGACCAGGGACACCGATCCCGGGCACATCCTGAGGATGCTGCACCCTGTGCCAGCCCTGACATTATGTTTTCCGCCGCCCCCCCCCCCCCCCCCCCCACACACACACTTTGTGGGTCTGCGGAAAGTGGGAGCTGCTCCCAGCATTAGGGATGCTTTGGTGGGTGTCCCCGAGCGCTCCTGGCACCACAGGAATGGCATTGATGGCCTGGGGATGGTGGGGCAGCAGGACAACCCCTGTCCAACCTGGAGAGCGTGGATCCAGCCCCCAGCAGCTGGGGAGGGGGGAGAGGAGGACTCGCTCCTACCCCCCCGGAGCGGGGCTGGCAGCGGCAGATGCCGGGTGACCCCCGGGCAGAGGCAGGGAGGCAGAGCCATTACCCTCGTTGAATATCTGGTACGATTGCTCCCCCAAAATAGATCATTTCCTTCTTCCACCTCAAAGGAAACGGCGGTGCTGGAAGGAGGCTCAGTCTCAGCCGGGTCGGTGCAAGGAGGGGTCCCTGTCGCAGGCGGGTTCACCGGCAGCCTCTGGCTGGGAGCCAGTTACACATCCCGGAGCGAGACTCTGGGAAAAGGCATCGATCCCAGGCAGGACCCAAGGGGTCAGTCCCGCAGAACACCCCAACGCCCACCCGGGTGCTGCGCCTGCCAGCCCCCCTCGAGCAGAAACCCACCAGCACTTTGCCATCGGGGCTGGTAGAAGAAAACAAGAACCCTCCCGCCCCCAAAACCTGCCCTTAAAGCTGCTCCCAGGCCAAGGGGCTCAGGCTGCGATCAATCCTCACCTGCAGTTTCTGGTATCGGTTTTACAAATACAGTGCTTGCTCAGGACATCTTCCTTATTGGAAGGCGTCAGTAGGAACACGTGTCAACAGAACTAAAACGAGCGTAAGCACCGCTACAGTCAAGTCTGATAACAAAACATGAGTCACTGTTATTCAATCATTTACTAACGCATGTTTTGCAAGAAAGTTATCTCTTCTAGGAATCATCACCACACACATTTGAGAGGTTTTGTTTGTTGTTGTTTTTTTTTTTTTAACAAAAAGAATGCCGTGATTTCGCTTTTTACTGCGCAGCCGAGCCTTTACAGGGCTCGTGCCCGTGATCCCCATCTGCAGCCCACTGCCCTGCTCCCTCTGCATCTCCATTCAAAACCCCAGGCCCAAGCCCCTCGCCCCGGAGCGACCCACCACTTACGCTCTGGATGGCGTGGCTGTGGGCAGGAGCCTGCCAGCCTTTCAACGCCGTCCTCCTGACCAGCCGTTTTCATGCCCAACGACTCCCTGGTACTAGGAAGAAGCCGGCAGAAAGCCGGCATCGTCCGTTGCGCCGCTGGCTGGCATTAGTTTAGGGGACGGGCATTCTCCCCTTGGGCTGGGCTGAGGGAGAGCGCGGCCGAGCCCAGTGCTTTGGCAAGGGAAACTTTTTCCCGTAAAGGTGTTATTTGCATTGCTCTCTTGGGCAGTTTGGGAAGGAGCAGGTGGTGTCAGGGATGTTGCAGCTCAGCTGGAATTTCTTCCCCGACAGTTCTTTGAAAATATTGGTTTTATTCTCGACAACGAATGCACTCACCAAACATTGCAGCACGTCTTCGGTTTCCCCTCAATAAGTCTAATTGTTTGAATGGCATCTTGCAAAGAGCATTAAATGGTGACCTCTTACCGCTGTAAGGTGTACAGGGAGCTGGGTCCTTTCCAGGCATTCAGGCTGAGGCGTTTGGTCTTTCCTGTTTTTACTGAAGAACTTTTGGGAGGTCAGAAGTGTGCGATTTGAGCTTTTGCCGCTCTAATAGACGAAAGGCTGCTGGAAGCATGAGGGTGAACTTCCTTTGTGCCAAATGCCGGTCATTTAAGTCAAACATGTTTTAACAACATAAGCAAGATTTTAAAAGGTGTAGCTAAAAAAGCCACGCTTGCCCGTCTTGCTCGCTCCTCGCTGCTCCGCTGTCTCACTGCTTAGCTTGATCTCAAACACTCCTGCTGCAGGGAAGGCGTGAGCTTCTGATGTAGCAAACAGGTAGACTAAGCTAATTTATAGCTTAAGTCTTTATTCCATCATAAAGTGGTAAAAGGGAAGGCTTGTCTCTCTTGCGGGTCACCTCTAATAGCAATTGCTTCAGGAAGATGGATTTCAAAATTAGGTGCTCTCGAAGCAGAAGCCACGCTGTATTTTTCAACAGCACAAAGCAGCCGTAAGAACAATTTGACCTTCATTCTTAATAATAAATTCATTGGGGAAAAAAAATCCATCTTTTTTTTTTTTTTTTTTCTGCTTGAGGCACTGTCAAAAGAAAAGCCGGGGCACAACACATACAAAATAAAAATATAAGACAACTTCTGCAAAATGCTACAAAACTCTTGGAGATTTACTTTTCCTATTTTTTTACTCAAACATTTAGAGAAAGTCTGATAGCTTGTCTGCAAGTACATTGTTTTGGAATAAAGGCTGGTGTTAATTTAAAGTGAACCTATTCTAGACTAAATGAGTACCATCTCAAAAGTGTTTCTCTGATGTAGGGTGCAATCCAGTAGCAAAGTTTGGGGAAAAGTTTACCGATAAACGCCCACATTTAGGGACTGCATTGGACTAGCTCACTTGTAGAACGTCCCTTAATGTATTTCAGGGGTAAAATAATGTCTATCGCAGCCTGCCAAAGGAAAATGTCACACAGTTATTTTCTTCTAAAGCAGCCCCAAAAAGACGTGATCTGTAGTCTGCAGTCAAGTACAGCATGACGGTAAACTAAAGAGTAGAATGAAGGAACGCGGTTTGAAAATACTTGGCATTTTACTGTTATTAATAAAACGATCAGCACATTTGTGTCCTAAAAGCTTGTGGCTGGTCCGCTACTACTAGCAGAGCCTGGAAACAGTGAAAATTAACTATCTCTTGTATTAAATACTATCTTTATTTTTTGCCACATCTCAAACCCGGTATTGAATAATGTATTATAACCCAACACCATACACCGGCTTTATTCCTTTAATTTTCTGTCAGGCATAGCTGGGAAGGCAGAACGGGAATGTTCATTCTACCCAGCAGGTTTAACCCTTAGGCTAGCAAGAATTAGGAAAGGTTTTTTTCAAGCTCGGCTTATCACGCATCTAGAGAACCTAACGCGGTGGCTGCAGTCGAGCCAGCTCCTCTTCTTTCTAGCAAGCCTAAACCCAGCTATTACTCAGCCTCTTCTCCTTCGCGATGGGCCTGTTACACCGATGAAAGCTGTAAAGGGGCTCAGTATCAGCAGTGCCAGCGTCACCTTAATTAAGCTGCAGCCATCTTTTCAACCACTTGATAGCCGTTACTTCAGGTTTCTAGGGGCCCGTCTGCCTGGACAGAAACATTTTGTTAAATAAGCTCAACTTTTTGCTAGAGCTGGTGTGATCACTGAAAGCATGGCAGAAGGAATGAACGCTGTGCGTACATTTAGTGAATACCAGTTGAGAATTACAGAGCACACCTAAAATACAGGTGGCTTCAACTGCAGCTCCTTTCAGGACCAACTCGAGATAAACAACTGTAAAATCGGTATGGCTTCATTTGGCATTCAAGATACCATAACTATCACTTGTTAACATTCAATTTCTCTACAAACCCATCCCTGTTTTTTGGTGGGTTTGTTTGTTTACAACAGGGGAAAAAAAAAAGCAAACACACCTTTTTTTCCTCTACATCAAGCATTTACATGAAGGTTAAAGCCCTAGGGAATGCTTTTTGTTTTGACAGCAATGCCAGTGCTACCCAGTTCCCTTGTAGGGAACCACTGCCTAAACAGTTGCAATTTCACTGCTCATTATCCCTCAGCAAGCACCAACTTTTAGCGATCATGGGGAAGCAGGTTCAAGCAAAAGTGTCAGCAATAACTGACCTCAGATCAAGTAATCCTGTAGTAGTCAAGTCTGACCTATCGGTGCTGAGAATCAGGCGGAATTTCGACTAAGAGGATTATTTAACTGCTGGAGCTCACGGGGGACCACAGCCACGGAATGGGGGGGGGGGGGGGGCAGCCCTGCCAGCTCC